>CM072514.1:82335540-82490932 GCA_036898135.1 Oncomelania hupensis | reverse complement strand
GGGCAATGCTATTATTAGCCTTTACTGCTGAGAACTAACAAAATGCAAATCAAGGAACGCAACTATTAAATATTGTCGATAATAATTATGCTCATATTATGCTCATATTAACAAAGTATAATGTTGCGAAATGCTAAATCTGTGTAAATCGAACAGAATGAGAAGCAACAGCGATCATTTTTAATGTCAGCTAGTCGTAGTCATGCAAGCATCATTTCGTAATACATCGGAGAGCTTCGTTCGACTTCGGTGATTGCCTTTTTGGGCGAATGACTGGAACTAAGTTGGAAAAAACAAGTTTGCGTCCGGTCCTGATTTGGCTCCGAGGAGTCCGCTGGACCTAAAGCAACAATCAATCAATCAATCAATCAATCTCCATTTGCGTCGAGGGTAAAGATCATTTTAGGCCTTGTAAAAACATATACAAAATAGGTCATCGTACAGAGGAATTGCTGTTTATTTAACCCATAGTACACACGCAACAACATAGGGTTAGTTGATCAGACATGCATTAGAGATCACGTGAGGGTCATGGTCATACCAAAATCAAGGTCACTGAAGGTCAAGGTTATCCCAAGGTCACCTTTTTGTTGGTGTTTTTGTATAATACAACTTTTGCTATAGTTTATTTGATAGTACATGAGTGCATTTGGAACCAGAGGTCAATGTCATCTCAAGGTCAAGACCATAGAAAGATCAAAGTCGGTATTACTTTGAATTTTATTGCCACAATTTCATTTTGTTTTTCCCGGGGCCACCATTTTTATGTTAAATATTGAGTTCCATAAGAAGCACGTGAGTCATATGGACTTTACCCTTCTAGTTCAATACTCGAAGCATCAAACATCAAGGTAAGATGTTGTACGCGTTCACTGGAGCGTATTAAATGCTCGTTATTTATTGTTATACCTGCTACGCACTGTCGCATGCAAATACATTTTAGCGTGCGGTGTAAGTGGCCACCGCTTATTGAACACGCAACGGTCCTCAGGCAATACAATTCTTCGTCTCAAATCGTGTTAGAATCAGGGTGCTGAATAATTGTTGTTGTTGTTGTTGTTGTTGTTATTGTTGTTGGTGTGAAACTTGACTCCCATTTGTAAATCAAGCGTCCCGTTCTCTCTGTCTTTCTCTGTCTGTCTGTCTGTCTGTCTAGCTCTCGCCCTCCTTCTCTCCCTCTGACCCTGTTTTTCTCTCACTTTCTCTGTCTCTCTTCTCTCTCCCTCTCTTTCTTTCCGTCCATTTTCCTGTTTCTCTCACACTCTCTCCCTCCCTCTCTCACTCTCTCTTCCTTCTCCTCCCCACACACTTCTCTCTCTCTCTCTCTCTCTCTCTCTCTTTCTGTCTTTTTGTCTCCTCTCTCTCTCTCTTTCTCTCTCTCTCTCTCTCTCTCTCTCTCTCTCTCTCTCTCTCTCTCTCTCTCTCACTGCCTCTATCTCTCTGTCTCTCTGTCTCTCTGCTTGAGCAGACGTCAATATAATATTCTACTATTACTACTATTACTACTACTACTACTACTTCTCTCTCTCTCTCTCTCTCTCTCTCTCTCTCTCTCTCTCCTCTCTCTCTCTCTCTCTCTTGTTCTCATATTGAAATGATTGATGTATAGACCTCTAATATGCTCTGACGTTTAATTTGCATCCGGCAATCCAACAGTTGATAGCTATTGAGGTAGTAGGCCTTGCAGCAAGCAGAACTGAGTGTGTAATACATGTACATGTCGACGTTAGTGTGTAATACATGTACATGTCGACGTTAAATGCCCGTACGGCAATCCAACAGTTGATAGCTATTGAGGTAGTAGGCCTTGCAGCAAGCAGAACTGAGTGTGTAATACATGTACATGTCCACGTTAAATGCCCGTACGGCAATAAAACAATTGGCGGTTTTTTCTATTGTATGTGGGACCTATGGAAAGACCAGGATGTATGTAAATTGCTTCACACATCAGCAAGACAAATCATTCCTCGTGTTAAGGCGAAAGTGACATATAGCTCGCCAACATTACAATTTAAAAAAAAAAAAAAAAAAGGGACGCCATAAATACACATATTCCTCAAAAATACGTATTTTCAACAGTGTTTCATTGCTAGGCAGTGTGGTGTTGTTCCACTCGGCTTTATCCTAACGAACAAACGAACATTGAAGTTCAACGTCTACGCCCACCGTTGGCGATAGGGCAGACGGGACGAAGCAAAATGAAAATTGGAATGGGAGGCCACTATGGAAATTTGGCTACAAGCTAAAAAAAAATTATTCAAATCAGCTCATGCAGATTTTAGATAAAGCACACAACGTGTTTAGAAAACGGTGGAGCAGAATGACCTTGATCTTTGAGAAGGTACACATAGGAATGATCTAACATGATTAGCAGTAGTTAAAGTATACGTCCCAAAAAAGCAAACAAACAAACAAAAAACAAGAAGAAGATGAATTTTGGTTAATGGCGCCAAAAGTATGTTTTGAACAACAAAACAAAAGTAAAATTAGGAAGGGCGGACCGATCAACTGACCGACAACCGTTTGACTACTGAAGGATGGCCCATGATTTGAAGTACCTGTATACCAAACTTCAACAAAATCGCATCAGGCGTTACTGAGATAATGAGCCAAACGTGCATGCAAAAACTAATATGACTCCAGCAACCTTGTCCTTTGCGGTAAAGCAAATATGATGGCCACTAACCTAAGTAATGGTCATTTGAAGTGTTGTCAAAATCCGTTCAGTAGTTCTTGAGATACCGTTTGCTAAGAAAAAAAAATTACACAAGAACTCTTTCATCCCTAGTGCGATCTCAATCCTCAACAATCGCGTACTCTGTTGCCTAGTCAGCCAAGCCGTTTGCATTTTAACTGAAACCTTGACGTTCATATTTATTTTGATGATTTTATGCGCTTCTTTAGATGTTCAAGTCACACTTATCACTTTTAATGAGTTGATGATTTTTATAGTGAAGGTGATATGTGATGGGGTAAGGCTATGAGTGTACATGTACATGGATGCGTTCAATTCAATGAATGTTGATTGTTCTGCATTAGTGTACTGTATATAATATATATATACACACACTCATGTACATAATGAATATATAATGTATACATAGGATACACGAGTATCCATATTATGGATACTCGTGTATCCTATGTATTCTTTATATATTCTTTATGTACATGAGTGTGTGTATAAGTGCAAGTTAACGTAAACATGATTATCGTTATGTTATTAGTGTATATTTATTATGTATATATTATACATTGTATTGACGGATTATTTAGTGTGTATGTACACTTGTGGATGTGTGTTGATATGTCAGCATGGATAAAGGCGAGAGGGACGGGAGAGATAGATAGAGAGAGAAAAGAGAGAGAGAGAGAGAGAGAGAGAGAGAGAGAGAGAGAGAGAGAGAGAGAGAGAGAGAGAGAGAGAGAGAGAGAGAGAGAGAGCGAGAGCGGGAGAGAATATTTCCAGCTGCGCCACATGACATGACTGTTGTACACATAGACATATTTTTGTTCATTTACTATTTTATGCAAAGTTTGCACTCAATGCCAAAAGAAATTTTCCGCTTGTATGTACAATGTAAAAGTTGGACAATTAAGATGTATTGAATTATATATAATTTCCAACGGACTTTCAGACCGACCGACCAACAGACCAACATTTGACTCATTCTGATTCCTCCCGACTATTTGAAAGTTGGGGTGCCGGGGTTTTCTGTATAAATAATATCCCCATTTTGTGGAAATGTAGTGCTTTCAATTTCTGCCAAATGGTGATAAGGACATTCTATGGTATTATTATTATTTAGTAATGTAGGCATTTTATATGTATGTTTTTCGTTAATATTTTATAATGATGTTTATATTCTATTTTGTTTTTTGTAATCGGGTTTCTATAAAATAGAGTACAACCTCAGCGTCCCCTGCATGGGATGCCTTTATTGTAAAGTGACCGGCTGGTGGAGTGCCTTCAGTGTTACCATTTAGGGTTGCTTCAGCAGATCTTTTATACGGAACGGGGGATGAGTCCTCTTTCAACCAAGTTGTGGTACTGATTTGGCTCTTTGCAGTCGGCCGGACTCTATCAACAATGACTATCCTATCCTATTCTGTCCTATCCTATCCCGTAACTCGAAGGTCGTTGGGCTCTACAGGTGATAATTTAACCGGCGTACTCCATCTTTCTCTGTCCTCAGCAACCCTCATGGCTTCTCTCAGTGTCAAGCCAGTCCTTTCTCGAATGTTGTCATCCCACCTCTTTTTCTGTCTCCCTCTTCTTCTGCCTTCTTGCCCCGTGCCTTGCAGGATAGTCTTTGCAAGGCCTGATGGTCTCGTGACGTGGCCACACCATCGGAGTTTCCGTTTCTTCACCACTGTGAGCAGGTCATCGTGTTGTCCAATGGCTTGTGTGATGGTCTGTCGGACTTCGTTGTTGGTGATGTGCTGGGTATAGGAAATGCCCAGAAGTCTTCTGTAGCATCCCATCTCAATGCTTTGTATTATTCGTTGTAGGTCTGATGTGAGGGTCCGTGTTTGGCAAACAATTACTAACTAACTAACTAACTAACTAACTAACTAACTAACTAAGATATGTCTGGAAATACAAAAAAACAACCAAAGCCAGCAATAACCGACTTTAGAACCCTTTTTTGTATGGTATACGATATGGATAGATTTCAAATCACCCAATGTTTGTATTACCGGATAAAATCTGGAAATACTTTAAAGTAGACAGGAATCAGAACGAGCCCATGATTGGTCGGTCGGTCGATCCATTACTTGCCTTATCTCAAGAACCACTGGGCCGATGCACAAGTTCTATCACATAGCAGTAGGCGAAATATTTTGAAACAAAAGCAGGCTTCCCAAAGGTGCAATAAGTTCACTTCCCTTCATCTTCACCATTTTAGTGCAGCCATACATTTAGCAACAGTAATCACATCTTAGTTTCAATGATTCTCTTGTTATCAAGCATTGTCACAAGCAAATCTGCGTGTCTATTTTCAATCACAGTAATTGTTACTTAGCTACCTAAACTGCGCATGTCACTAAAAAGTGCAGAGGTTACTTCCGTCAAGTAATTAGTAAATATCGTCTCTTTAAAAAAAAAATTGAAAAAACTTTTTTTTCCGGCGACTCAATGGATTTAACTGTTATTCATGCAAACAATAAATTACAAATTTTAAAAAATGTTTTCGTATTCATAAGGAAGGAATGGAGTACGATGCCAAAACATATGGGCTATTGGAAAGTTCAGGGGAACTTACTCTTGTTTCGTTTAAATCGCGAAGCGCATCATGGCTGTTAAACCGAAACTGGCTACTGCCGACGGAAATTATAGTTGCGGTAAGCATGCATGTCACAGATATAATAAGGGAGAGGGGGGGGGAAGCGAAAGAGAGAGAGAGAGAGAGAGAGAGAGAGAGAGAGAGAGAGAGAGAGAGGGAGGGAGGGAGGGACGTTATCTAGAGCTACGCTCTAGTATTCAGATACAGGCGATTCAACCTTTTGTTGACAACAGATGTTTTTCTTTCATCTATGTAGGTCAAGTGACACCACAAACATGTTCTTGTGCTGACGTTCAGAGGTCTGGGGGCTGTGTTCCAAATCAACAATGCGATCCTTCTGGAAACTGCTGGAAAGGTGTGTGCCAACAAGATAGCACTAAATATATAATGTTATTTGTAATCATTCTGCGTCAAGCAATGTGAGTTTATGTTTACTCAAAACTAAAAATCTAGATGTTTCCTACATTTTTTATTTATTTACAAATCTGCGCGAGGTCAGTCCTGTTATAAAGGTTTATGACGAGATCAGAGTTTTACAATTTTCTCCTGAATCTGGATTCCCGCCTATGTGACGGTAGACGGTTACGCCACAGGACTATATCTATACAAGCCATGAGACTATAACCACTGTGGTACTACTGGTAAGCTTACTATTATAGACAGATTCTGTTATTTGGCAGCTGACAGTAGAACATGGTACTCATTTTCAGAGAACGTGGCCTATGGCAAAACGGCGAAAATAAGCTCACGGTATGGCAATACAGGACCTGCGTGTGCCGCTGTCAACGGGAGGACTGGAACCACATTGTACAACTTGGGTCAATTCAACACCAACTGTATCCATAGCAATGGAGATACCGGCGACTGGTGGTCGGTAGATCTGGGACAAAATTACACCATCAAGGACATCAACATCTATAACAGAGGTTCTCTCTCTCTCTCTCTCTCTCTCTCTCTCTCTCTCTCTCTCTCTCTCTCTCTTTCTCTATCTCTCACGTCATTGCAACTCGTTGTGTTACACACATATATTTGTGTGTGCGTGCACGTGTGTGTACGAGCGTGTATGTGTAGCACAAAGAGTATTATATGAATGAACATTGAGGTTTAACGTCTGCACCCATCATTGACGATATGGCAGACGGGGATAACCATCCCAGGGAACAAAGGGTGGGACCCTGAATCAACACTGAACAAACACGAGCAATCATACTGCTAATTTGGACGAGACAAATTTTCCATGTGTTTATTTTGCCGTTTCGAATCCCGTTGTGTTCGAAATACAGAGAGAGAGACGAGAGATGAGAAGGAGGAGAGAGAGAGAGAGCGGTGAGAGGAAGGAATATTCTTAATTATAAGACTGTGCGGCACACACATTCAACAACCGAACGTGACACGAATATAATCAGCAAAATAACCCAAGGTAATTCGAGGTTACAGAGAACAAAATCCATGTAAAATGCCTAACTGAGTAAATAATATCAAAACATTACACACTCAGTCATCACAAAATTGGTGTATGGGTGCGTGCGCGCACGCGTTTGTGTGTGTGCGTGTGTGTGCGTGTGTGTGTGAGTGTGTGAAATTTATCCTGCGTATGTGCACATTTTATACTTCAACAGCCGGTCAATTGAAACGCGTAGCAGGCATCTGGATCTACGTGGACAACCAGCTGTGCTTCAGGTTTCCAGATTCCTGGGACACTAGTGCGCTTCAGCAGTATGGTGAAATTTTCTCTGTTGGCTGTGCTACACCACGTAGAGGCAGAGTGGTCAAGTTTTCCAAGGAAGGGAACGTCGACGGCGATGGCCGTCTTCTGAACTTCTGTGAAGTACAGATATGGGGTGAGTATAGTGTAAGGGACATTCATGGCATGCTTTCGTGGCGTGTATTGAATATCGAGTTGTTGCTTATTTGTTTATTTACAAACATACTACAACACTACAAAACTCGAAAATAATAAAAGAGATAGAATCGTTAGACGGAGGAGAAGTGTGTACGTACGCGTGTCTGTGAGTGCGGATAGCCGTGCAACTATGTCAATGCCTCGATGCACATTTCGCAAGGTCAACATAATATTAATAACAGAAAGCTTTTATATAGCGCGATTCCCCAATAACACTAAGCATAAAGCGCCTATCTCGAACCATGAAAACCAATGCTAAAACTTTATTAAACTGTTGTAAAGATTATTGACGTTTAAAAAAAAGACAGACATTGTTACGTTGAAACGGGCACGATAGTTCGTGTGTGACGCGCACGATAGATGCGATCGTTTTGTTTTGCTAAGCATGCAAGAACAGAGTGTATTTATCCTTGATTTGATTCTGCGTTGTTGTTAGAAGAAGCTTTGTATAACGTTGGTAATTTTAGTTGGTCGATATTATTTGAGAATTTTATTTTCTAGAGTTGGTTGTTTACTATCGATCGAAGCGTATGGATAATTCTAGTGGTAACTAAAAAAGCTTCCATCCCAAATAAGGTTGTATGACGTGAGACAAGTGAGGACGAAATGTGTTTTGATTGGTTATAATTATGTCTTGCCCGAACGTTCTTTATTTCTCTGGAGTTAGAGAGACTATATAAGTGCCGCACTGTTTCAAAAGTGTATTGTATTGTAAAGTTGAAAGTGAAAAGTTGAGAATGGAAAAAGCGATTGAATGCAGTTGTTGATGTTCGCTGAATAAAGTTGGAAAACTACATACGGCGACTTTGCCTTGTTGCTGAGTGAGCAGGCTGCGTGGATAAACGAATCTGAGTTACACTTTATCAGGTTTCAAGCATCGGGGCTGAATCAACTGATAAAAAAACAACATCGAGTGTAACAGACATCAACAGTGAAAAGGATAACCCGCGCCGGAAATAAATAATATTTTGCAAGTTTATATTCATACATCTTTGTGGCCGTCAACCATTCTCACCGAAACGTCTTGTTATAGGCCTATATGTTATGCGGACAATTAGTTACCTATTGTGAACATTAGGCAACAAACTGCATAATGTGAACAATAGGCAGATGACTTAGGCAGAAAATTACCCAATGTTCACATTAATATAAACAGTTTTCTTCCGGATATATTCCACACAGAAGCCCAGCATCAATGTGACTTTGGTTTGAGGGCTTTCTGGTAAAGATGGGTTTTGAGACTGCTCTAAAAACATCGTAAAGACTGCATTTAAAACGTAGGAGTGAGTTACAGGCCTTGGTTGCCTGACATGTGAAAGAAGATTGTCCTGCTGTTTTGAGGTTGATCTTTGGTACTGACAGAAACGTGGCTGAGCTAGATCGCAGTGATCTGGTCCCTGTACGTAACGTGTGTGGTGTGTGTGACTTGCAGTGTGTAAAGCAGGGCGTTACAGTGAGAACTGTTCACAGCAGTGTGGCCCTTGTAACAACGGCAACTGTGACAACTATGACGGTACCTGCTACAATGGTGAGTCATTTATGATCTCTCTCTCTGTGTCTCTCTTTGTGTGTGTGTGTGTCTCTCTCTCTCTCTCTCTCTCTCTCTCTCTCTCTCTCTCTCTCTCTCTCGCTTTCTTTTCTCTCACTCTCTCTCTCTCGCTTTCTTTTCTCTCACTCTCTCTCTTTGTAAATCTAAAATGAAGGTAAAATTTGCATTATTTAATTTTTTTAATTTATTATTATTATTATTATTATTATTATTATTATTATTATTATTATTATTATTATTATTATTATTATTATTTTATAATCATCATCATCATCATCATCATCATCATCATCATCATCATCATCATCATCATCATCATCATTATTGACAATATTATAATAAAATATTAGCATCATATAATAACGGCAGTATCCCCACTTTCTGGAAATTTAGTGCTTTAAATTCCCACTGTCGCTGTCTTTCTCATTTGCTCTTTCTCATTCATGCGCTTTTCTATCAATCTGCTATACTATCGTCTTCTTCGCTAGACCAGTCTCCTACCTTTTTTTTTTATTGAAAACTCTTCCGGGACAAGACTCCTTGTTTGTGTATGGGGTCTTTTGGATCAGCTTGGGAATATTGGACGCTTTCTGCCGGGTGGTCACTAGGGCTTCCTATGATGTTATTATTTAGCAATGTAGGCATTTTTATATGTATGTGTTTTGTTGATAATTTATAATGATGTTTGTATTCTATTTTGTTTTTGTAAACGGGGGTTCGATAAGTTGGGGTGAAACCTCAGCCGTCCCCTGCGTGGGATGTCTTTATTGTAAAGTGACTGGCTGGTGGAGAGCTTTCGGTTTTACCACTAGGGTTGTTTCAGCAGATCTTTTATGCGGATCGGGGGTTGTCCGGTCCTGATTTGGCTCGGAAGAGTCCGCTGGACCTAAAGCAACAATAATGTAATGTAATGTAAAAGTTCAGAAAACAGAACAGTTTCCGAACAGTTATCAGTGGATCGATTTTTTTAAGTGTTGTACATCGTTTCATACAATCATTTTGCCTGCTTTTAAAATAGATCTAGCGCTTTATTTCCGCCGTTGTATCGCAATATCGCAGTACCCAATACAGGACTACAAACCCTATACAAGTCTCCTATTAATATTATTGCCCTATCCTATCTATCCTATAATATTATTGTACAAACAGCAACATGTCCGCACATTCCTTTTAGTCGTTACCTGGGAACAGTTTTGTTTCAACCATTTTTTTTAATCGTTAATGATCTTATTTGTAGAAGAAGCATCAATGTTTGTAAATTACGCCACAAACCCTGTAACAGTCCTCATGGTTGGAAATCCGGTAAATGTACCATAGATATTATTTGTCACAGGTTGTCAGCCCGGACGCTACTACGGTTCAAAGTGCCAGGATTGTGGTCAGTGTAAAGACTATGCCTCTTGCGATATGACAACTGGAGTTTGTCATGGAGGCTGTCAACGGGCAGGATTGCAAGGCCCTCTTTGTCAGCAGCGTAAGTTGATTTTTTTAAAATACAAGGTGCCCTATTTGGGTTCATGCATTGCACAAAATGGTAGTGAATCCTCTATAGCACGTAGGTAGATCCAGTAGGTGTATTTAGTAATAAAAACTCAAATATTCCCCTATAATTATAACGGTTGTTAAAAAATATGTGCTGTAAAGTGCTGGTTGAAAATAGGGGTGCAGCGTTTTTTTCCTTTCAGCCTGTGTGAGCGGTACGTACGGCTGGAACTGTGCAGAACAGTGTGGACGTTGTGCTGGTGGTCAAGCCTGCGACGTGACTACTGGAAATTGCGGGGCGTGTAATGGCAACTTCGCCCTTCCTCTTTGCAAAGGTCAGTTTGAAACGCGTTACGGCAGATTGTTAGGGCCAGCTACCCAACGCGATCCACATGTATGTTCAAAGGTATTGGGGTGCTCCAGTGACGTGAGGTTGAGGCTGTTTATCTGTTCACCATAACGAACAATAATAGTTATATTCGTTACATATGAATTATACTGTCTTAATTTTGTGTCCCTTAATTAATGAAATATTCAACCTCCATCACTAAGACAAATAATTATAGCAAAATACAACAAACTAAATAGAGAGAAGCTTAGGAAGTATTTAAAAAAATATGTCTGTGATCGTTTTAAATTATTCTTCTGTTTTGGTGCTGTCTTTACTATCCAGGAAAAGTCTTCCACAACATTAATTTTTTGTTGTTGACATGATTCGATTTTTATGTACACATTTCATTGTGGTTCTGAAGTTTTAATGTGGTGGAGTGTGATGCGACTAGTCACGCTTGGGAGAGATTGTCCCGCTTAAGGTAGCCGGAGGAAGATTGTGTGCGACTTGTTGATGCCGTAGGATGCGAATAACGCTTTGACCAACTTGGACTCGAAGTCGCGGTTCTGGTAGCTGTGGATTCTCTCTGACAGCAGCAAGTGAAGTTGCTGTGCTGTGTGCCACCAGTCCTCTTCGCTTCATAGCAAACATCCTCCGGCAGCCTCAAGGGTGACAATCTCTCGCAAGTGTGACTAGTCGCCTGCCATTCCGCCACACCAACATCAATTCTATCAAAATGGATTTCTTCACATTTCAGTGCTCCATTAGTATTGATCCTGCTATTGTTCTGGCGGTCTAGATCTATAGGGCGTTAATACGAGGTTGTATTTTCCAGAGTGTGTGGATAGTTCTTATCGCAGTGAATCTACAGGGTGTTGTCATTGTAAAGCTGGTGGCCATAGTAACAAGACGTATAGACTCTGTCAACTGGAATGTAGATCAGAATATTTCAGAATATTTGCCAAAAAAAAAAAACCACACCCACTAGTGGAATGTTATTGCTTGGATTAATAGTACAATAATGCTACAAATGAAACGCACTGACACAGGGGACCTTCAGAAATGTTAAGATCGTTCGAAAAGTTGTTCATGCAGTCTAGGAGATCTAGTAGATGCCGATAAAAATGGAGTAAACAGTGCATTTCAAATTGTCGTTCTACTCTGAAACATAATTAAATTATTTTTCAGAGTGCGTGGACGGTTTCTATGGCAGCGCGTGCACGTTGACGTGTGGCCGCTGTAAAGACGGTGTTCCTTGTAACAAGATGACTGGACGCTGTCCGCAGGACTGTGGACCAGGATATTTGTATACTGACCCCCAGTGTAATCAACGTGAGTGTTTTAAAGAATTCAGCTTGTTGGAAGTGAGCCGAGGGAATGTCAATGGTTAAGTAGAGCAGTGGATGGATGCTTAATTCGGTGAGACATTGAGTGATTGATTGCTTGGGCGAGTGGGTGAATAAGCAGGTAGATAGGTAAGCCTAACTGAATCATACCTTTTTTAAACTTCCAAACAACTGACGCATTTTTGTTCTAAAAATGTGCACGCCCATCTGCAATTTTTCAGTACAATACAGACAGAATGAAACAAGCCAACAGCACACACAGGGACCAACAGCGTGATTTTGTTTTGTTTTCTGTTTCTTTATCTCCACTAAGTTTGCACCAAGGGAACATACGGCGACAACTGTACACAACAATGCGGTCACTGCGCAGGCTCCAAGACTTGTGACGTCATGTCCGGGGTTTGTGACGCATGCACGGATAATTATAGAATGCCACTATGCCAAGGTACTTTGTTGTTATGGTAGCTTATCTTTCAGTCTGCCTGTCTGTCCTTAACTGTTTTCCTTCTAATTATTTTAAGGGTTTTATGAGGAATTGTTTTGATTGCTCGATCGTAGAAAACAACTTTGGCCTTTCTGTTTCTTTATCTACACTAAGCTTGCACCAAGGGAACATACGGCGACAACTGTACACAACAATGCGGTCACTGCGCAGGCTCCAAGACTTGTGACGTCATGTCCGGGGTTTGTGACGCATGCACGGATAATTATAGAATGCCACTATGCCAAGGTACTTTGTTGTTATGGTAGCTTATCTTTCAGTCTGCCTGTCTGTCCTTGACTGTTTTCCTTCTCATTATTTTAAGGGTTTTATGAGGAATTGTTTTGATTGCTCGATCGTAGGAAATGAAACATATTGTCCGTTGCAACACATGCCATTTTGTTTTAATACATTGTTTTACTTTATCTGTACCGATTTCATCTTCACACTCAGACAAAACTAAAACAATTATCATGAAAATCTTAATAATAATAATAATAATAATAATAATAATAATAATAATAATAATAATAATAAATTAATTTTCGCCCTAATATACCATGCTCGGAAATACGAGGGAAAACAACTTTGGCCTGCTTGCCCGCATGTTGCGCCAGAGTTGTCTAACGTTGGGGCGGACATTCTTTGCAAACGATCACATTTTCTCGCCTACTATTTCCGCTCTGTCCTTCATCAAAAGTTCTGGATCAACAGAAAGGTTGGTTTCAGTTGCAATCCACCACCCCCTTTTCCCGAAAAAAAGCTTGAACATTGAAGTTTATCATCTACACCCACCATTGGCGATATGGCAGACGGGGATTACCATCCCAGTTAACAAGGGGTAGGGACCTAAATCAACACTGAACCACCAGAGCAATCATACTGCTAAAATGGACATTGAAAAATTGCCACTTTTCATTTTGCCCATCTAGAACACTTTACAGCTCGGGGTAGCTTTCATAGCGTACTGAGACGAGACGTCCGACCGGATAACTCTAGTGACTAAAAACGAAACAAGTTATCTCCCATTTCCCAATAAAGCCTATTTGGGGTCAGTTTTAATCCCACTCGGAAAAATAATTGCGTTCAAAATTCTGTGTGTTCCCAAACTTAGTAAGAACTTTACGTGTACCAAAATGTATGTAACAAGTTTATATATTAACGCATGTATAGAATAAAAGCATTTTGTGCTACCCCTCTTCACGTCTCCCATTCCTACATTTTCCCTCCCAGAAAATGGCGAACGAGCAAAGGTTTTTAAATATATGAACAATTGAACAAACCAACGAGCAAGTAAGCAAACAAACCAGCACCGAATCAAACTAAAAGAACGTTAAAATGAATTTAAATTGTGTTTATATAGCTACTTATTTATTCGGTTCAGAATGTCAAGCAGGACGGTACGGGCGAGACTGCAGTTTGAACTGTTCGCTACACTGTGCTGGAAACAGGACGTGTGACAGAGACACTGGCAACTGTCTGGAAGGCTGTCTTGCCGGATGGGTGCCATCTTTATGTGTTGCTGGTGTGTGTGGCAGATACTGTAGAGTGTGTACTGTATGGTCTGCGAGCGTGCGCGCGCGCCTTTGTATGTGTGCACATTCTTTTAGAATAAATACTTTTTTTTTTGGACTCTCATGTATAGCAATGTGAGTCTATGTACGCACCCCCTCCCACCTTCCGCCACCCCTCTCTCCCCTCCCCTCTTCTCACCCCCTCCCCCCAATTATTCCCACCTCCTCTCCCCCCCCAAATTTTTTTTTTTAAAAAAAATCAAGAATTTTTGCAAATCTGTGCGGGATGAGTCCTAAACAGTCCAAAAATGAAATCGAAATAACATGTCCTTCGTCCGTTTGTTTGTATGTGCAAAAGCTTTAAAGAGGGTAAGTACTCAGAGCCTATGTCAACTATCACAACCAAACTTGGTAAGATGGCGTATATTCATGAGACCTCGACCATGATTAGTGAATGAATAATTTACCTTCAAGGTCAAGGTCAAAGGGTCACCAAATGTTAGTCAAAAATGACAATTTTTCACAAAATATAACGTTTTAACGTTTAACTTTTTTTTAAAGGTTATTAAAATTGAACTTATGATTCTTTGAAGCATGATATAATTCAATGAGACACACATACTTTGCAAATTTAGTCATCTTCACTACAAGGTCAAGGTCACTGGAGCTGTCCAAAGTCGATTTGTATAGGTACTTTGAAATGACCTTGACCCTAAACTATGAGCTGATATGAAGTCCAAACTTGGTGTATTTAGATATGATAGATTGATCTTTCATATATGTTCCGTTTTTGCGTTGATCTTGAAAGTCCAGGTCATTTTAGGCCTTGCCAAAACATTCCAAAAATAGGTCATCGTATAGTGGAATGGCTGTTTATTTAACACATAGTATACAAAAATACTGAGTTTTTTAATCAGACATTCTTGAAAGATCACATGGGATCCAAGTCATCCCAATGTCAAAGTCACTGAAGGTCAAGGTCATCCCAAAGTCACCCTTTTTGTGGATAATACAACTTTTGGAAAGCCAGAGGTCAATGTCATCTCAAGTTCAAGATCATAGAAAAATCAAAGTCAGCATTACTTTGTGTTTTATGCCACCATTTCATTTTGGTTTTCCGGGGCACTCATTTTCATGTTAAATATTGAGTTCCATAAGGAGCATGTGAGTCATATGGACTTTGCCCTAGTAGTTTCCAAATATATGAGGCTACTAATATCTTATAAATAATTTCTCAATTTTTTTTTCTTGCGTTGCTTTGTTTCTTTTTCGTTTACTCCCACTTCTTTCCTCATGGATTGTGTATCGCTGTTCCAGAGGAGCAAGATGGAGGAGGAGCAAAAGCTGAACCCATGATGGCGGCCATAGGTGGCGCTGTGGGTGGAGTTGTACTGGTGGTGGCGGTGGCTGCTGCTGTGGTCGCCTTGATTTTTGTAAGGTTGGTTAGCTAGCTGGTCATTGTTTATAGGGCCCAGCGGACTGCAAATAGCCGAAGCGGGACCACTTTTCGTAAGGTAAGTATTTAAAACTGTCTCTCCACTGCCATTTCGGTGCCACCAAAACCAAAACAAAGCACAAACAAACAAAATGGAAATTACCCCCTCCCATTCCCTCATCCACCCTTTCCCCCCTCACACACACACTTTGAATCAAAACCTAATCCCGATAACTGTGGTCTGAAACAACCATCGGGCTGACCTGCAATACAATACAATACAATACAATACAATACAATACAATACAATACAATACAATACAATACAATATAATGCAATAATAAAAAAAAACTGGATTCAAACCCGAGATCATAATAGAGGCTAACTATGACGGCCTACTAGCGCCAAAACCTGAGATATCATAAGATATTGACATTTATCAAGGGATAATTACAATGATCATTGCAAAATTATAAATATCTGCGCTTCATCATGTTTGATTGTCAGTTTTGGCTCTAGCAATCCGCCTGGAAATGCGCCAAAACCGAAAATTGTCATTATCACATAATAATTACAATGTTCACTTCATAATTACAATTTTTACGTGATCATGCTTAATTCTGGCTAAGCCGGCTTACTACCGCCACAACTTCCATTTACAGGTATCAGTAATAATGGTAATTAAGACGTGTTGTGTGTAATTCACATATATGACGGCCTACTTGAGCCAAAACTTGATAATTGCAAATATCATGGGATAATTACAAATATCAACGAAATATTTATAATTAACATGTAAAGATTGTAATTATCAAGTGAAAATTACAATTTTGGGTTTTGGCCGTATTTCCAGATGTTAGAGTCAAAACTGAAAATTAAAAATGATTACGAGAAGATATTTGTAATCTTTCAATGATAATTGTAATTATCCATTGATAATTGTAATTATTATTTTATTTTATTTGTAATTATCTCATGATATTTATAATTATCCGGTTTTGCCGCTAGGAAGGAGTGGCAAATACTGATAATTATTATTTAACACCGAGGATTATTATTTAACACCGAGGATTATTATTTAACACCGAGGATTATTATTTAACACCGAGGATTATTATTTAACACCGAGGATTATCGGTAAAATAAATTAATCAGAACACGTGTTAATTTCAATTACCTCTGATACTAGTAACTCTCGTTTTTTTGGCGCTAGTAGGCCGTCATAGCTAAGCGTAAAGAGAGGTTTCGTTTTACAACGTGACGGGTATGAGCACAGATACGAGAGCGAAATTCAGGTCGCATTTTAATAGTATGAAAACCTGGAATTCGTGAGTTGACTGACTGCTTTACCAAAGAGCCCATCCTGCAACCGTTGTGTCCGGGTTTGCAGGCTCAGTAATAAAAATACGCAGCCGTACTCTTTCGTCTGCTTTCTTTCATCCAGCCCGTCATTTATGTTATGACATTGTCTTTCATTTAATGTGTGAAACAGACGCAAACATCGTAAGAAAACCGCCGGAACTCCAGCTCGACGAGCCCCACAACGAGAACGTCCACATTCGGAAACGGCCTTGAACTTTGTACCCGTCATTGGCGAAGGTAAGATATTAAACTACTGTCTTCACCGTATTTACTAAACTATTGTAACAAGTTCCTTTCATTGTGTGTGAACATGTGTGTAGCAATCAGCCGCGTCGAAAGGAGGGAAAAGGAGGCCATAGCGGAGGAGGACGGGGCGGTGGGGGGGGGGTGTACAGATATTTGGGGGGAGGGAGGGAGAGGGAAGAGAGAGTGTTGGGAGGGAAAATTATTGATATACTATTTTTGTAAAGGTTATTTATTTGCCCAACGTCTGGTGACAGCATCGTAATATGTTTTAGAATTGTGTGTGTGCGTGTGTGTGTGTATATTTTTCTAGGCCTAAAAACTTCAAATAATACACGGTTTTGTGCGTGTTTACCGAAGCTATAAAAAAATTAATTCTTTCTCTCTCTCTCTCTCTCTCTCTCTCTCTCTCTCTCTCTCTCTCTCTCTCTCTCTCTCTCTCTCTCTCTCTCTCTCTCTCTCTCTCTCTCTCTCTCTCTCTCTTTCTCTTTCTCCCTCTCTCCCTCTCCCTGTCGTTGTCTTTTGAACGCTGCTCAATAAAGATGTAAACGGAAAGAAATATTGGGTTTCTTGCGTACGTGAAATTCTATTTCAGTCGGGGGTTTTGTTTTGTTTGGCTAAATCAAGGTGTGGGCAATGTTTCAATGTTAATTAGGGCATTCGAGAGAGACTTATAGACATGTACAAACAACAATGATGGGGAACTTAGAGAACGATAACGATATCATGTGTATAGTTTATTTAAGAGCGGTGTGTAGGACTTAATTAACTTACTTAATGCCCGTCAACCCTGCCAGGGTATGGGCCGCCAACAACAGCTCTCCAGAGTCCTCTGTCCTGTGCCATTCTTTCTCACTGACTCCAGGTGTAGCCCATCTTGGCGGTGTCGGCCTCGAGGTCGCGTCGCCAGGTGTTCCTTGGACGGCCTCTCTTTCGCTTTCCCTGGGGGTTCCACTTCAGTGCCTGCCGGGTGACGTTCGTCGCTGGTTTGCGAGAAAGATAACGATATCATGTGTATATTTTATTTAAGAGCGGGGTTTAGGAAGTGAAAAGTATCTTTACTGTCTTGATACATATTGTTTCAGAGTAGCGTTTTCACAGCTATGATTAAATGCTCTGCCAATTAATGCGATGGTCTTCGGAAATGGGATGTAACTTGTCTTTTTGATTTGTTATGAGTTACCTAGAGTTATCCGGCCGGCATCTCGTCTCAGAACACTATGAAAGCCACCCCGAGCTGCATGCTTTTCGGGTAAGGGTGGTGGTGATTTGCCTGGTAATGCAAGACCGAGCAGGCGGAACTAGCAAGGATTACAACTAAAATCAGCCTTTCAGTTGATCGGGAAGGTTTGATGGAGGAGTTAGAAGAACTTGTAGGCGAGAAACTGTGTTCGTTTGCAAAGAATGTCCGCCTGAACGTTAGACAACTCTGGCGCAACATGCGGGCAAACCGGCCTAAGTTAAGTTGTTTCCCCTCGTATTTCTGATCATGGTCTACAGTGATAATGCTGTTAATAAGTAATGTGTTCTTTGTACAGGTGTTTTAGAGAATGATTGCCACCTTCTTGTATAATGTCCTTTATTTTTAGAACTGAGAAATGTTCCCCAAGTTCACATTTGAAAGGTATAAACCAGACTATGACCATCCGAGTTAGTCAGTTTGTGTTTCATGCAGTCAACAAAAGAAAGCTTTTTGTGGAAGAATGATGCGTGGGCTTATACATGTTTTACGTTTTGGTGTTTGGATTTATTCTATATGTTGGTATTCTGACGTTGTGTATGTATGTACGTTTTTACTTATTTATTTATCAATTTTTAATGTATGTTAAAATATTTTTTGTTTGTTTAGGCTTTTATTTATTTATGTATTAATTAATTAATTAATTAATTTATTGTTCTTCATCATCATCATCATCATCATAGTAGTAGTAGTAGTAGTAGTAGGCTTAGTAGTAGTAGTAGTAGTAGTAGTAGTAGTAGTAGTAGTAGTAGTAGTAGTACGGTTATTTATTGAATATTAACTATAATCTTATTTATGTATGACATCATTATTGTGATGCTAATGATGATTATTGTTAATATTACTATTATTGTTATTATTTATGATAATATTATTGTTTTTGTTATTATTATTATTATTATTATTATTATTATTATTATTATTATTATTATTATTATTGCTGATGTTATGCTCATATTATTTTAAATACGGTCATTGTTGCTGTTTCATTTTATTTCTTTATTTGTCTTAGTTATTTGTACAACTTAATTCACCCCCTCCCCCTCACACCCTCTCCCCCCCACTTACACAGCCATGTGCTAAGGTCCTATGGCCAGAAAGTACATTCAACATTTGAGTCTCTCTCTCTCTCTCTCTCTCTCTCTCTCTCTCTCTCTCTCTCTCTCTCTCTCTCTCTCTCTCTCTCTCTATTTTTGTCATCGTCGAAAAAGTTGAAGGGGGTGGGGTAGCGGAGCAAAAAGATTCGTTTGCCTCTCCCCCCTTCCCTCACCCTAGTTACAGGAGGGACGACTGGCTCACCTGCCCCTTTTACCCCTCCCTCCCCACTGCTCTACCTCTACCTCATCCCTCTCCCCCTTCCAGTTCCAACGCCACTGACATTTCATACATACATGATATCTTGGACTTGGCTGAATTAAGTTGGCAGTGTGTGATTTACTTGTTCCAGATCCACAAGAGACCAAAGCGGCAAAGCCTCGAGCCGCTGTCAAGCCAAGTGTAACCCAGAACTCTTCAAAGCAGGATAATTCTACCGACGAAGAAAATGGAGCAGAATTCCGAGACGATTTACAAGCTGCCTGGCAGAACGGCGAGGGCGTCGTCTATGTGAACACTGCTCAGGCAGCGGCACAGCCAGCCATCCAGCGCCACAACGACTATGATACGGCCACTTACATGAACTGGCCTCAGCGTGTGGCCATACCAGAAAGGCAGCCACCAACAAACGGACAAACGGAAAGTAACGGTCAGAGATCTGCTGCGTCGGCCAAGCCCCAACCCAAATCGAAAGCTCTTGTCCCCTGTAAGCCTGGCACTAACGCGCCGCCCCCACCCACATCACAATTAACGACATCGTCACCCTCTCCCTCCAAACCCTCCACGCCATTACCTGCCAACAAAGCGGCGTCTCCATTGGCCAGACCTGACGGTGACAGCTTGCAAGACGATGTCTCATTGGATGAAGCACTCGACGACCTCACCACTCTTGATGACGTCAATACAGAAAATGATGATGACGTGTACGCCAGTTTCAAAGCGAAGAGACCCAAGCTGGATGCTGTGCAGAATTACTTGGTGGACCGACTGGCGTCGGGAAAACTAAAGGAAGAATTCATGGCAAGTTTTTTTTTGTTTTTGTTTTTTGTTTTTGTGTTAATGACTGTCCGGATTTGTTTAAAATACCCCTTGGGGTCATGAGCAATCTTGCCACTGTAGATTGTTCTAACCTATAAAGGGAAAAGTGAACGCCCCAGTTGAAAACCTGTCTTTCCTTTGTAGGCAAGACCGATTCACTGCGGCAACAGTATCCCCGTTGGAGTGCCGGGGGTTTCAGTATAAATAGTATCCCCACTTTATGGAAATTTAGTGCTTTAAATTCCCACTGTCGCTGTCTTCCTCATTTACTCTTTCCCATTCCTGCTCTGTCCTCTCACTCTGCTATACTATCTTCTTCTTCGCTGGATCAGTGGCCTACCTTTTTTCTTGAAAACTCTTCCTGGACAAGACTCCTTGTTTGTGTATGAGGTCTGTTGGATCAGCTTGGGAGTGTTGGACGCTTTCTGCCGGGTGGTCACTAGGGCTTCCTTTGATGTTATTATTTAGCAATATAGGCATTTTATATGTATATGTTTTGTTGATAATTTATAATAATGTTTGTATTCTATTTTGGTTTTGTAACCGGGGGTTCGAGTAGTTGGGGTAAAGCCTCAGCCGTCCCCTGCGTGGGATGTCTTTATTGTAAAGTGACTGGCATTCAAGTTTCCCACTAGGGTTGTTTCAGCAGATCTTTTATGCGGATTGGGGGTTGTCCGGTCCTGATTTGGCACGGAAGAGTCCGCTGGACCTAAAGCAACAATCAATCAATCAATCAATCAATTTGTTTTTAATAATAATAAAACTTGATTAGTATGATGAATATCTTGAGTGAGTTTAAAAAAAAAATGCAAACCGTACTATGTTTAAAGGAAAGGTGCAATTATTTATGTTTGTTTCCACTCAACAGTCAATACCCAAGCTTGACGAGAAAGAGCCAGTGGAGGCGGGCAACTTGAAAGCCAATTACAGGAAGAACAGATTTGCCAGCATAGTCCCCTGTAAGTATGCGCGTTTCATACACGTCTATATGCATAGAAAATCGCGATGCAATGTATGTCAATTGTAATCATGTTGACGAATATTATTACTTTATTATTATTTAATCACTTTCATATAGAACTTTACCAGCTCAAGAGCGGCTCAAGGCGCTGAGCGATACAGGATCTAACTCAAACCGCCCGAGGCGCCCACTTGCAACCTTTGGACGCATAGTCTAACGCCCAAACGACTGATCACAGTCCTGAGTGACCGAGGGTGAGGGAGAAGGGACCTAGTGCTGGGTGTATTTGTGTAGCCGGCACTCACCCGTCTAGGACATGGGCGTCAGGATCTTTAAAGTCCATGCGATGGAATGCGTGTGTGCACTGACTAGACCTCGGTTTATACTCTCCTCTGAAGGACTATGATTGACGTCAAAGAAAATGTCTTAGAAATGGAATTCGCGAGAAGAGAAACTGGATTGTATTGTTCACATATAAAATATATTTCAGGCATTAACTTGGTTTTTCTTCAGACGACCGTTGCCGTGTAACGCTGAAAGACAACTACAGCGCTGGGAAGGCGACAGACTACGTCAACGCTTCCTACATCACAGTAAGAAACCCCGGCATTCCTTTACTAGCTAGAAATAGCTGTTAAAAACTCAAGCTATGTTGGCCGTCACAGCATAAAACTTAAAGGGTGTATCAATAATGTTGGGTTTTTTTCAGTAGTGATAATGTCTTTACTTGGGAAATTGAATTTGCATTATTGTCACATTAAAATATGATATAATATGGATAATCGTTGGAAGTGACCACGATCTCGTGATGATGTCTTTCCGGCTCCATTTGAAGAGAGTAATTACAGCAAAGTGCACTAGGCTGAAGTTCGACCTGGACAAACTGCAAGACCCGGAGGTGGCAAAAATATTTCAGGCCACAATCGGAGGGAAATTTGCACCACTGCTTATTTTGGGGGCAGGCGAAGTAGATGTCAACACCATGACCAATACCTTCAACTCAGCTGTAACAGATGCCGCCACTGAGATCCTTGGCAAGCACCGACCAAAGAAGAAGCCGTGGATCACACCTGAACTTTTGGATCTGTGTGATAAACGAAGAGAGTTAAAAAAGAAAAAGAACACCTCACAGGGAGCTGATGTCTACCGAAAAATCAACAATGACATCCGAAAAGGCATGCGCACAGCAAAGGAGAACTGGATAGAAGAGCATGCCAGGAAATAGAGAACAATCTGAACAAGAACAACAGCAAGAAGGCCTACCAGACTGTGAAGCGGCTGACAAGTGTTAAACAGCCCAAAGTCTCCACTATCGAAAGCAAGTCTGGCATTTGCCTTACGGAAGAACAAGAAGTCTTGGACAGATGGACAGAGTACTGCTCTGACCTTTACAACCATACACCAAATGGAGACCCATCAGTTCTAGCATGTCCCGAGAGCAGAGAAGAAGAAGAAATCCTCCCAATTCTCCGGGAAGAAGTTGAGGCAGCAGTGCAATCGCTGAAGAAAGGGAAGTCAGCGGGAGTGGACAACATACCAGCGGA
The DNA here is from genome assembly GCA_036898135.1 of Oncomelania hupensis. NCBI lineage: Eukaryota > Metazoa > Mollusca > Gastropoda > Littorinimorpha > Pomatiopsidae > Oncomelania > Oncomelania hupensis. Next base: position 82,468,119 of record CM072514.1, on the reverse strand, counting down.
ACTGCTACAAGCAGGAGGAGAAGCGATGACTGATGCTCTCACCATTATCTGTAACAAGATCTGGCAGAGTGGGGAATGGCCTACACCATGGACCCAGTCGCTTGTCATCACTCTTCCCAAAAAAGGTAACCTTCAGGAGTGTGAAAATTACCGCACCATCAGCCTCAATCAGCCATCCCAGCAAGGTCCTCCTGAAAATAATACTCAACAGGTTGAAACCACAAGCTGAACAAATCATAGCTGAAGAACAAGCAGGATTCATGGCAGGGCGAAGTACCACTGAACAGATTTTCAACCTCAGAATAATCTGTGAGAAATACCTACAGCACCAACAACATCTATATCAGGTGTTCATAGACTTCAAGAAGGCATTTGACCGAGTCTGGCATGCAGCTCTATGGGCAACCATGAAAGTGTACAACATCAGCCCTAAAATTATAGAAGTCATCAAAAGCCTGTATGACAAGGATACCAGTGCAGTCCTCCATAACAGCGTCATCGGGAACTGGTTCAGAACAACAATCGGTGTGCGTCAAGGATGCCTACTCTCTCCAACACTCTTCAACATCTTCCTAGAGCGCATCATGTCAGATGCTCTTGCAGATCACGAAGGCACAGTCAGCATAGGGGAAAGAGCAATCTCCAATCTTCGTTTTGCGGATGATATTGATGGATTGGCTGGAGAGGAACAAGAACTTGAACAGCTTGTACAGAGGCTTGACACCACCTCCAGAGCTTATGGAATGGAAATAAGTGCAGAGAAGACCAAAATGATGACCAACAACACCAATGGCATCAACACGGACATCAAAGTACAAGGCCAATCCCTCAACACAGTGCACAGCTTCAAATATTTAGGAGCCATTGTGTCAGACAATGGGTCTCGACAGGAAGTCCTCTCCAGGATCGCACAAACAACTGCTGCCCTGACAAGGTTGAAGCCCATTTGGAAAGACAGAACCATCAGTCTACATTCCAAAGTAAGACTGCTGCGCTCTCTGGTCATCTCCATCTTCCTATATGCTTGCGAAGCATGGACCCTCACAGCAGATCTCCAACGAAGAATACAAAGCATGGAGATGAGGTGCTACAGAAGACTTCTGTGCATTTCCTATACCCAACACATCACCAACGTTGAAGTCCGACAGACCATCACACAAGCCATTGGACAATACGATGACCTGCTCACAGTGGTGAAGAAACGGAAACTCCGATGGTATGGCCACGTCACCAGATCATCAGGCCTTGCAAAGACCATTCTGCAAGGCACAGTGCAAGGAGGTAGAAGAAGGGGGAGACCGAAAAAGAGGTGGGAGGACAACATTCGAGAATGGACTGGTTTGACACTGAGCGAAGCCATGAGGGCTGCTGAGGACAGAGAAAGATGGAGTATGCTGGTTAAGCGATCATCTGTGGTGCCCCTACGACCTTCGGGTTATGGGACAGGATAGGATAGGATAGGAATCGTTGATCAAACTTACACCCTGCTCCCCAACCCCGGCCCCTACAGTGCGATAGTCCAATTGTTGCTTTGAATGTTTTCCTATTTGTAGTGTAGAGTTTGAATGTCAGATGGTGAGCACTACTAGTGTGTTTCTACAGATATTTATTTTCTTTATTTCCAGGGCTACAAGTCTGAAAAACAGTATATTGCAGCACAAGGTAAGGCTTTCGATACGTGTCTCATTTAGCCTTGGAGAACGGGTGATGGTATCGAGGACGGGGATGAGGGTGGGTTGGTGGGGGGTGAGGTGGGGTGTGGTTAGGAATTGAATGGAACAACCAGATGGGTTTTAGATTCTTCTTCTTTTGCAGAATCGACCGTCAACTACAAATAATTGTCCTTGTAAATTGCAATAAACAGTTAACGAAAAATATGTCTCGTCTTTGTGCAGGTCCAAGGGACAATACTGTGGTTGACTTCTGGCGAATGGTGTGGCAAGAGAAGATAACCCACATCGTCATGTTGACCAATCTGCAAGAGATGGGCAAGGTAGGACATATTATTTAATAATTCAAAACATATGTTATCCGAAAAACAAGAGCGTGTCTCCATTTTAGTGAGTCAAAATTATACTATTCAGTCTTGTTTTGTTTTGTTTTTTCAGTAAAATGTTGCAATGTTCTGTGTTGATATTGTTTCACTCAGCCCAAGTGCTACCTGTATTGGCCAGAGAAAGAAGGAAGCATTGAAACGTTTGGCCCAGTCACGGTCACAACATCCAAGGTCGAACGCAGGCATATTTTCTTCATCAGAACCTTCTCTGTCAAGAAGGTTAGTGCGTCAATTAAAAGAAAAGGTCACCCACAGTTAGTATGCTGACATGATGTTGGAAAAGTGTAGAGCACTGTTGGATTAATACGATAAAAACACACTAGGTTTGAAGAGGAAAACGCCTCTTTTAAAAACTATTTATGTATTTCTTGCACTTTAAACTGATTATTTGCTTTAACTGAGACGTCATGCTTTCCATGTTATTGTAGTACAATTTTCTTCAGCTCATATACAATTAACAGATTGCGGTCCTTGCGAACTAAATCGAATTCTTTGGATTATTTTAGAGTAAAAGAAACTATTTGTTTTACTTGTAAGCTGAAGTAACTGTATCGATTTCTAGTTGTATTACGGTTACAGGGTCGAGAGTCACGGGAGGTTATTCAGTACCACTTTATACCTTGGCCTGACCACAGCGTACCACGACTTACGTCCCTTGTGACCTTTTACATGCACGTCACCAGCCGTTGCAAAGACGACGCAGCGCCTGTTCTGGTGCACTGCAGGTGGGAAGACGAAAGGAAAACGAACAATAAACTGAGAAATAGTGCACTTAATCATCAGAAAGTGCAACTTAGGACGTGTGCACCTTCGACATACACAAAAATCATGTGATCGGTCACGTGTTGTTTGGTTGAGATGATGATGATGGTGATGATGATGATGATGATGCTAATGATGCTAATGATGATGATACAGAAATATAACGTTTACAGTGCGCGTGTTGTTGCTGTTGATGTGCCTATGATTTAGGACTCATTTCCAAAAAGCTTAAAACGTTTCTACATGTATATTAGCCTTTTGTTTCAAGTAAGATAAAAATGCCTTCGCTATTTTAGGCTCAGCAGGTGTGTTTGTTCGTGAAAAAAAAATTCACAATTGTGCGCACATGTGGTGTATTATTTGATTATAGGAAGTAGAAGCAATATGTATCAAAATCATTGCTTTGTTCTTCAGCGCTGGAGTGGGCAGGACTGGCACATACATTGGCCTTGACCTTGCCATGAAGACCGTCCTCCATGAAGGTCATGTCAGCGTCTTTGACATTGTTCGCAGAATGCGGAAGGATCGAACGTTGATGGTCCAAGCTGTGGTAACTAGTTCGTGATGTGATTACAAGGGCCTTTCAGGCGTTATGTGCATATAGTCTACTGTTCGGACATATATCTACGACCTTATTTCAGCCTCAGTGATCCATCCACTTTGACCGACTGTTTATTTTGATTTGCTTCTTCTCTTCCTTGGTATTTTATGTTTTTACTTGTTAAGGGCACACATGTAAATGTGTTTGTGTGCTTGCTGCCAAAGTATTGCTATGCGCCGAGAGTAGACTTTTGTTTAAATTTGGCGGTATACAAATATTCATTACATTACATTACATGATTATTGCTTTAGGTCCATCGGACTCTTCCGAGCCAAATTAGGACCACACAAATATTCGTAATAATAATAATAATAATAATAATAATAATAATAATAATAATAATAATAATAATAATAATAATACTAATAATAATAATGATAATAATAGTATTAATAATAATAATAATAATAATAATAATAATAATAATAATAATAATAATAATAATAATAATAATAATACTGGATGCTATATACGCGTCTTTCCACAAATCTCCAATGAGGCTCAAAGCGCGGCGATCTGTACCAACATACATGCTCACTTGTTTCATCCACTCTCACACGCACAACAAATACACATCTATCACTCAAACAGGTGGTGTAAAGGCAGGGAAATCGCTGTTATAAGAGGGAAAGAAAATCGAATTTTCATTTTTTGAAATTTTTTTCAATTGACTGCGTCCAGTATCATTATTGAATTATTATTATTATTATTAGTATTATTATTATTATTATTATTATTATTATTATTATTATTATTATTATTATTATTATTATTATTATTATTACGTAGACCAGCCCTGAATTTTCGACTCACATGCATAGCAATGTGTATGACGACCTACTAGCGCCAAAACCGAGAGTTACCATTATCACGAGGTAATCACGTGTTCTGTGTAATTTACAGAGATACCGGTAATCCACAGCGGTAAATAATAATTATCAGTATTTGCCACGCCCTCCTAGCGCCAAAATGTGATAATTACAAATATCATGAGATAATTACAAATATAGGAAAATTACAATTATCATTGAAAAATTACAAATATCTTCACGTGATAATGTTTAATTTTCAGTTTTGGCTCTAGCAATCCGTCTGGAAATGGGCCAAAACCAAAAATAATAATTTTCATTTTATAATTAAAATGTGTACTTGTTAATTGTAAATATGTCGTTAATATTTGTATTTATCACATGATATTTGTAATTATCAGGTTTTGACGATAGTAGGCCGTCATAATGTGAATTACACAGAACACGTGTTAATTACTATTATCCCTGATACTTGTAAATGCCAGTTTGGGCGCTAGTAAGCCGCCTTAGTCAGAATTAAGCATAATCACCTAAAAATTGTAATTATCTAGTGAAATTTGTAATTATGAAGTGAAAATTTTAAGTACAATTTTCGGTTTTGGCGCATTTCAAGGTGGATTACTAGAGCTTAGAACTGAAAATTAAACATGATCACGCAAGGATATTTGTAAATTGTCAATTATAGTTGTAATTATCCCTTGAAAATTGTAATTATCCCATGATATTTGTAATTATCTCATGATATTTGTAATTATTTCATGATATTTTTAAATATCAGGTTTTGGCGCTAATTGCCAGTGATAAATGTGAATCTGTGTACTCGCCACCCCCACCTCCTCCCTTCGCACTACTCCCCCTACATTATTTTTCCAAAATTTCGCAAATCTGTGCGAGATGAGTCCTAAATAGTCCAAAAATGACAGATTTCCGTCCGTCCGTCTGCCTGTCTGTCCGCCGTCTGTCTATGAAAAAACTTTAACAGTGGCTAAGGACTCGGAGTCTATTTCAACTCTCGCAACTAAACTTGGTAAGATGGTGTGTACCCATATAGCCTTAAAAATAATCAGGGAATGAATGACCTCAATTGAAGGTCAAGGTCACAGGGTCATCAAATGTTAGTCAAAACATGACAATTGTTCACACAATTTACCCTTTTTTTTCTAGGTTAAATAATATTGAACTTATAATTCTTTGAAGCATGATAGATATCAATGAGACACACATACTTTGCAAATTTCTTCAAACCTCACTCCATGGTCAAGGTCATTGGAGCTGTCCATAGTCGGTTTGTATAGGTACTTTGAAGTGACCTTAACCCTAAACAATTACAGCCCAAACTTGTTGTATTTAGACATGATACATTGATCTTTCATATATGTTCCGTTTTTTTGCGTCGATCTTGAAGGCAAAAATATACAAAAATAGGTCATTGTACAGTGGAATGGCTATTTATTTTACCAATAGTATGCAACAACATTAGGTTGTTTGATCAGACATGAATGAGAGATCACGTGAGGATCAAGGTCATCCCAAGGTCACCGTTTTTATGCATGCTACGTTTGCTGTATTTTATTTGATAGTACATGAGTATTTGGAGCCGAAGATCAATGTCATTTCAAGGTCAAGAGCATAGAAAAATCAAAATCGGTTTATACTTTGCATTTGAATGCCACCAGTTGTAGGAACTCGTTTTCATGTTAAATATTGCGAGTTACATAAGGAGCATGTGAGTCATATGGACTTTGCAATTCTAGTTGTGAAATAGTTTCTTCTAAAACGTTATTAAACAAATATTTTTTGTTGACGCTTTGTTGTTTACATTAAAATAGGGAAGCTAACTGTTATTTTTAATATTGTCAGTTAGTCAATGATTTATTTGTTAAACTACAAACATTTTCTGATTAGAGTTACAATGCGGTTGAGGCTTTTCATAGGTTCTTGGGACTTTTCCAAGCTCAATTTCAGTCGTGAAATGTATTGTGTTTTATTGTATTGCATTGTATTGTGTTGTGCAGTATTATATTGTGTTGCATTGTATAGTATTGTATTGTTTTGTATTGTGTTGTGTTGTGTTGTGTCTTATTGTACTGTAATTCCCCCAGTAGGCGTGCCGGGGGTTTCAGTATAAATAGTATCCCCACTTTCTGGAAATTTAATGCTTTAAATTCCCACTGTTGCTGTCTTTCTCCTTTGTTTTTTTCTCATTCCTACTCTGTTCTATCAATCTACTATACTATCTTCTTCTTCGCTAGACCAGTCACCTATCTTTTTTCTTGAAATCTCTTTCGGGACAAAACTCCTCATTTGTGTGTGAGGTCTGGTGGATCAGCTTGGGAATATTGGACGCTTTCTGCCAAATGGTCACCTATGATGTTATTATTTGGCAATAAAGGCATTTTATATGTAAGTTTTTTGTTGGTATTTTATAATGATGTTTGTATTCTATTTTGTTTTTGTATACGGGAGTTCGAGAAATTAGAGTATAGCCTCAGCATCCCCTGCGTGGGATGTATTTATTGTAAAGTGACTGGCTGGTGGATTGCCTTCAGTGTTACCACTGGGGTTGTTTCGGCAGATCTTTTATGCGGATTAGGGGCGAGTCCTCTTTCAGCGAAGTTGTGGTCTTGATTTTGTGGTCCTGATTCGGCTCTTTGCAGTCCGCTGGACCCTGTAAGCAATGAATAACTAACTAACTTACTGTATTGTAATGTGTTGTATTGTGTTGTGTTTTATATTTCTCAGGACCAGTACATCTTCCTGCACAAAGCTTTGCTGGAGGCCTACACAGCACGTGACACCCTCTTTCCTGTTGAACGCTGTGACGTCATCTTCCCTGAGCCAATCACCGCACACCGTCCCAACGACCGCATCGACCAGGAATTTGAGGTATTGAGAGACAGAGACAGAGAGAAAGGAGGGGAGGGGGAAGGGCAGACAGAGAGAGAAAGAGGATAGGAGCTGATAGATTTTGGATGTCGTATCCACAGCGATCGAATACCTGCTCATATTACAACTTAGGAAGCGGCAACGGAGAGATAGTTAATTAGTTAATCATTGTTTATAGGGTCCAGCGGACTGCAAAGAGTTGAATCAGGACCACAACTTGTTTGAAAGAGATCCGCATAAAAGATCTGATGAAACAACCCTAATGGTGACACCGAAGGCACTCCTCAGCCGGTCACTTTACCATAGAGGCATCTCATGCAGAGGACGCTAAGACTGTACTCTAAATTATTGAACCCCCGTTTACAAAAAAACAAAATAGAATATAAACATCATTATAAAGTATTCACAAAACACATACATATAGAATGCCTAAATTGCTTAATAATAATTAATTCCATAGAATGTCCTATAGTGACCATTTGGCAGATAGAAAGCCCTAGTGACCATTTGGCAGAAAACGTCCAAAAGCCCTAAGCTGACCCAACAGACCAATACACCAACGAGGAGTTTTGGGAGTGTTTTCAAGAAAAAATGCATTCTAGCAAAAAAGATAGTAAATTGATAGAACATATTAGGAACAAATAAGAATAACGGAAACAATGGGAATTTTAAGCACTAAAATTTCACACAGTGGGTATAATACTGTTTATACAGAAAACCTCGGCACCCCAACGGGGGCCAACGGAGTGATGAATTTATCATGGAAATGCTGCCCTTGATACTCTTAAGTTATTCGAGTGTTTGTTTGTGTTTGTTTGGTAGTAATGTATATATTAAGTAATATTTTTGTATATAAGATTTTGATGTTTGTGATGATGTTTGAGATGTCATTTCATACTGGAAATTTACTATAGATGTAGTCTACTGTGTACTTGTTTTATCTATGTATGTATTGTTTTAATGTTTCATACCGATCAGCAATTGTATGTCATAATTTCTCTGTTGAGATAATAAAGTATTCTTGAACTTATTATATTGTGTTTGTAATAATGAAGTGATCCATTTTGCATTTCAGCCGCTGTGTCTTCTGTTTTCGTGGTTTTTTTCCCCCCCAATATGAATAATAGTATGTGATGCGCACATTTATCTTTGTTTTTGATGATTCGAGGGCAATAATATTGAATCTGAGCCTAAAATTGTGTTATTGTGTTGTGCAGATGTTGATACAGATGAAGGCCCTAACACCAGAACAACCTCACACCATTGCTGAGGAAGAAGAAAATGTGCAGAAGAACCGAAACCCAGACGCGTTGCCTTGTAAGTCTCATCATCAGCACCACCATCATCATTATGATCTTCATCATCATCATCATCATCATCATCATCATCGTCGTCGTGGTCATCACTATCATCATCATCATCATCATCATCATCATCATCATCATCATCATCATCGTCAGCGTGGAAATAAATTGCGTTGACATTTGTTTACAGTGGATGAGCACATCGTGTTCCTGACAGAGCACATGGCAGGGAGAAACCAGTACATCAACGCAGTCTTCAAGTCGGTAAGTGGGTACACAGCTGTACAGATGTATAAAGTAAATACAGAAAATCGACTTCTGTGAAGAAAATATCCCGTCACTGAAGCAGTCAAAATGCTCACGAACAAGATTTCGCAAAATTCTTCTCGACATAAGGAAAAATGCTGCTGTTAGAAGGTGCTTCCCATGATCTATCATTTGAACTTATGTAAGAGGTTGCTTACCCTGATCAATCATTTGACCTCCCTGTAAGAAGTTGCTTCCTCTGGTCAATCACAGACCTAAAACTGAGGAATAAAAACATCTCGTAGAAAATGGGCAATTTCATAATTATACCTAATACTTATTTTCCAGACATTTCGTGATGCCAAAGGCAGCATCCTTGCTCAACTGCCTTTACCGTCCACAGTTGTGGATTTTTGGCGTCTGGTCTACGGCAATAACATCTCGTCAGTTGTCTCCCTTTCCTCACCAAATGAACAGGATGAAGCGAAGGTATGACACCTTTAAAATATTAATTTCATTGGTTTCGGCAATTATTAGTAGTAGTAGTAGTATTGGAATAATGACCATCTATTTGTGCGACTGCGTGTATCTGTCTGTCTGTGTGTATGCGTCTCTCTCACTGCTCCTAACTGTATTGTATTCGGGTGAGAGTGTGCGAGTAGTTGATGGGAAAATGTGTGCTTATCCAATTTTTTAGTTCATGATGTGCTTATGTAATTATCTATGTTTGTTTACCGTGGTCAGCCGTACTGCCAGTACTGGCCGAGAGGTGAGGGGGAGAAGATGAAGAGTGGACACTACCACATCCAAACCACGTCCAAAACCATCCTGCTGCCTACACTCGTTTCCTACAACCTTCAACTTCGTAAAGAGGTACATACACGCTTTAAAATTTATTTATATAATTATGTTAAGGCTTGCAATCTAAAGTTCATAGATCAAGACGACAAGCAGCCAAGGGAGGCAAATTGCCATGAGAATCAAAAGATAACTCCTGCTCTCAAAGGTATCTGTGACAGCCTCATAACTCCTTGATTGAAAATAAATCAAATGTTGTACGGTGTATTCCGATCCGGGGTCTCCTGATCCATTTCGGTTGCATCACCATTATAAGGGGTTAGTTGTTGTGCGCTGCACTTTAAGAAACCTCACAAAGATTGCTCTGAGTAAAAGGAGGCCGTCACGGGTTTTTCCCTGTCGAGTAAAATGCTTATTATACTTTTACCTTGCTCTTATTTGGGCAAATCCGTGTCCGTTTTGCAGACGCAGGAAACCCAGTCAAAGGCCATCACGTTGTTCCATTACGAGGGCTGGAAAGAGGAAAACCTCGGTAACGTCACGGACCTCTTACGTCTTATTGAAGTACTCATGATGTCACCTGCCAGGTCTGAACAGTCCAAGATCGTCATTCAGTGCAGGTACCGCATTAAATTGATAGCAGAGTTTTCTTCTTCTTGTAAAAAAAAAGTTTTGGCTATTTATTTCTGGACTAACGTCTACTTAGTTTTTAGTTCAGCTCCGCCTAGTCCTCACTTCCACTTTGAATTGTGCAGACTGTTCGCTGTTTCGCAGGCGATATATAGACTCACGTCGTCATTAAACAACGTACTTGTGTTCCAATCCATGTTTTCATATGGCTTCTCTTAGAATTTTTACACTTGTATTTTCCTTCTCCAGGGATGGAGTGGAGAAAAGCGGACTGTTCAGCGTCATGTGTGACGTCATCAACCGAATGACGCATGACAGAGAGATTGACGTGTACATGTCAGTCAGGCACATGCAGAGCGTCGTTCCCTCTGCAGTGTCGTCTTTGGTAAGATACCGGTTAAACCCCATCCCCTTATACCCTCAAGCTCCCTACCCCCCTTCCCCTCCATACCCACTGGTACCACTGTGCTCTCCCACCCTCCACCAATCCACCTTCTACCCCCGTTGGGGTGCCTGGGGTTTCAGTATAAATAGTATCCCCACTTTCTGGAAATTTAGTGCTTTAAATTCCCACTGTCGCTGTCTTTCTCATTTGCTCTTTCTCATTCCTGCTCTGTTCTATCAATCTGCTATACTATTGTCTTCTTCGCTAGACCAGTCTCCTACCTTTTTTCTTGAAAACTCTTCCGGGACAAGACTCCTTGTTTGTGTATGAGGTCTGTTGGATCAGCTTGGGAATATTGGACGCTTTCTGCCAGGTGGTCACTAGGGCTTCCTATGATGTTATTATTTAGCAATGTAGGCATTTTATATGTATGTGTTTTGTTGATAATTTAAAATGATGTTTGTATTCTATTTTGTTTTTGTAAACGGGGGTTCGATAAGTTGGGGTGAAGCCTCAGCCGTCCCCTGCGTGGGATGTCTTTATTGTAAAGTGACTGGCTGGTGGAGGGCATTCAGTTTTCCCACTAGGGTTGTTTCAACAGATCTTTTATACGGATTGGGGGTTGTCCGGTCCTGATTTGGCTCGGAAGAGTCCGTTGGACCTAAAGCAACAATTATGTAATGTAATGTAACTGCCTTAGCCCGCCAAGTCGTGTGTAGCAGCCTACCTGTGTTGCCTGTGTAATCATACAAGGGAGGAGTTTAGGTTGACCCCTAAACTCATGACGTCACATTCTTGCTTCTGATTGGCTAGCCCGGCTTACGTAGTTTTGCAGTAGATATCAAACATGCTCTATCCTTGTGAAATTCTACTTTTGCAAGTACGCAAGAAAATACTTAAGGAATTCATAAGCGTAACACAAGTGTGACCGAGTGCTACAAGACAATGTGGCCGGACCTTTAATGTCTTCTAGTCGGCTGTCTACAACATAGTTTGAATTTTACCATATTTGTGATCAAATTTGACGCATTGCTGGATTGAAGTAAGTATCTTGTTATGTTTTCAAACTTGTACCCAATATATGATCATATGATAATCCACATTATTGAGAAGAAAGCTCTCAAGCATGCAAGCAGCTTAAAAAGACTTTCGCTTCCTCGATAATGTCACCTCGCGAGTCTAGCAATGATCTCCTGATCCTTGATGTATTTGTCATTACATTACGCGTCATCCGATACCACAGGCACGCAATCCCCTCCCTTTTATAATCCATAGCCAACGCGTTATGGCATGTTGGTCACGCTTCGCTTTTTTATATTTGTGTGTGCCTGCACGGGTCTTCTCATTAATAAAATATAAGCCATGTGGTGTTTCTAGCCGCTCAGGTGCAACGTTTAGGTCTAAATTTCGCAAACAGCAGACCCCCAAAAATATTAATAGGCCTATATAAACCGATAGTCATCTGTTAGAATTGTGTCTTTTTTTCTACCCAAATATTGATCTCGACCTCAGAGGCACTTTCCTGTCAGTTCAGAGAAGTATAATACCTGGACTTTTAATTTGTGAAGACTGTGAGTTTATGGAAGTTTAGCATTTAGATACCATTTTCTTAACAAATGTGTGCTCTGTTTTTTTCTTCCTTAGGTCCAGTACAGACGTTGCTACGAGGTGGCTCAATGTCACAGCCGAGAGATGAATGTGTATGCCAACACATGAACATCCGTGTTCTTTGCCTGTGGGGAGAACTCTCAGTTCAAGTATTCAACCATGTTATTTCGTTCTTCTTCTTCGCCTCAATGAATGCATCCTGGTGTTTCAATACGTGACAAATGAGTTACGTTGTAAGTAAACTAAATTGACGATTCATGTGCTGTAAACCAAAAACCAAAACGTTGTTGCTGCGTGGTTGCAGCGTGCTGTGTACAGACATACCTGTGTGAGTGACAGGGTTTATTGTGCTAGACTGCATTCCTGTGTCGCGTGCCTGTTGCGGTCGGATGTAAAAGTTCATGTTCTGTTACTTTAAATTTTATGCATTTGGATTGTTTAAATTATATTTATATGTGATAGTGCAGCGAAAAAGTTCATTTTTTTGTAAGTACTCATTCGACGATGAAATTAGTTTCAGGCAGTCCCCAAAAAGGAATATTTCAATATTTTATGATATATATATATATATATATATATATAATATATATATATATATATATATATATATATATATATATATATATATATATATATATTCTTAAGTGACTCACTCTGAAGAATGAAGAATAGACCATGCCCGGTAATACGAGGGGAAACAACTTTGGCCAGCTTGGCAGCATGTTTCGCCAGAGTTGTCTAACGTTGAGGCGGACATCGTTTGCAAACGAACACAGTTTCTCGCTTAAAATCTCTGCTCTGTCCTCCAACAAACCTTCCGAATCAACCGAAAGGTTGATTTTAGTTGCAATCCTGGCCAGCTCCGTTAGTTCAGTCTTACACTGCCAGGCAACCGCTACACCCCTTTCCCGAAGAAAAGCTTGCAGCTCGGGGTAGCTTTGATAGTGTTCTGAGACGACATGTCAGCCCGGATAACTCTAGGTAACTATAAACAAAACAAAAAGACCGGTTACCTCCCATTTGCGAAGACGGTCTAAGTGTTTACAAAAAAAGCCCACCAAAACGAGAACAAGCATTGCACATAGAAAAACCATAGATTTTGATAAACGCTCACACCCAAACTGACGCGCGCACCTCCCTGTGGACACACATGCACTGTCCCTCATCATGTGCGGTCACAGTTCAGTTTCATTATGTATGACTAGTTTCATTCAAGGGCTAATAAACATGCTCGAAAACAGCTGGTTTGACATTGAATCTCTGGTCCGGGCTATCGAGTCGGGCGTTTATTTTATCGTTCTTGTATAGCTCTTTTCCAGCCCAAGAGCTGCTCAGGGCGCTGGCCGATATAGGATTTAGTTGAAGCCGCCCGAGGCACTCTCTTGCTGCTATTGTCTGACGCTCCAGAAAACTGAGTTGGACTTGATTTACTTACAGCATCCCTAGTCATGTTGTTATCGAGTTTTCCACTGACTTTCAGCCAAATGACGGATGTGACTGGAGAAATGTAAAGCTGCCGCTTTGGGACAAACCTCAAAATTCAAAGTGTAAATACATTTTATTGTATTGCATGTATAACGGTGCTTTGTTGTTGTGGACACTGTTTTTTGTTGTGTGTCAAACTGTATTATTTCCGATCACGTTCGTTATTATTTAATTATGCATGCAGGGTGGGGAAGGTAAAGCAGCTAGGGAGAGAGATGGGCATCACCCTCATTACGCTGGCCCAAGATAAGTGTGATCTCCAACATCACGCTCCCCTACGGCCATAAGGCTATGGGACTACCTTTACCTTTTTTATGCAGTGTGTGTGGGTGTGGGTGTGTGTGTGTGGGGGTGGGGTGGGGGGTGGTGGAGGTGCGTTTTGGTGTTTGCGTGATTCTGACCCTGTTAAGACTGTAGGCCTATTCATGTGTATTTTTTGTTGATGCGTGTGTATGCTTTTAAATAAACGAACTGCAATATAATAAACAATATATTTTTCTATCGGAAACTCTGATACTCTCTGTCGGTCTTGTTATACATTTTACGTCTCTCTTTTGTTCTCGCACCTAAACTGATTTCTTTTTCAACAATATGCTCTATATAATAAATACCTTGTTCTTTCTCATTCCTACTCTGGGCTATCAATCTACTAAACTATTTTCTTTGCTAGACCAGTCATCTACCTTTTTTCTTTAAAACTCTTCCCAAACTCATCATTTGTGTTGTATTATCAAAAATGTTGACGATCCGAAAAAGATGTGGTAACTCGGCTTAGAGATAAACAGATAGTATTGAACCAAACCTGACGTTAATTTACCAGCTCTCTAAAGGAAAGGTTCCCAGATGTTAAATTAACATTCTTGACATGGTCACTCCCGATACCATCACGCAGAACTCGCTAGTAAGAATGTCAGTTAGCTTACTCGAACTGCTGACCGGTGTCACTTGACCGCTAAGTAGCCAAGCGAATCATATCACTCTATGATCTACACTGCGTTTCTCCTCTGACACACGAAGTTGAGACGTAAGAGATAGCGTCCCCGAAGCAGGACACGAGAACAAAGAAGACCTAGATGACGTAGAGACTCTACCCCACATTTACCGGGTAATCACACGCGAAGCTTGGAACGAAGAGGGTCTAAACAAGGGGCGAACTGAAGTGAACAAAAATCCTCGGTACTCGCGTTTCGTCGTCATAAACAGCAGAAATTCTTCTTTCTTGTTGTTCAACGAACGGACGTTCGAAAGTGCGATTGTAGGCAGGGGTGGGCGAGCACAACGACGGCGAAATCTAACAAGGGCGCCGCTCCGCCTACCACGTTTGCGAGTTGAGCGTGGCAAGCAGGACTGCGCCGAACTGCTGATACCATGGCGGTCTTGCGAAGGGTCGACTGCAGCAGCAGAAAGATCGTGTTTAATTCACTCTGGAGAAACATCAGGAAGACCCAATGCACGGAGATTCAGCAGCACTCCACGTTCATACTTCAGGATGCGTTTTATTCGATCCACACACAAGGACAACGACGATGAGCAACAAAAATAAATAGCCGCCAGCATACCTTGTCGCCATTTAAGAAACAAACAAAAAATGCAAGATAGAGAAGCAGTATTTACGGAAAGCGAGATAGATAAGCAGTATTTACGGGAAAGCAAGATAGAGAAGCAATATTTCCAGGAAAGCAAAATAGAGAAGCAGTATTTGCATGAAAGCAAGATAGAGAAGCAGTATTTACAAGAAAGCAAGTAGTATGTGCAGGAAAGCAAGATAGAGAAGCAGTATTTACATGTACAAGAAAGCAAGATAGAGAAGCAGTATTTACAAGAAAGCAAGCAGTATGTACAGGAAAGCATTATATAGAAGCAGTATTTATAGGAAAGCAGGACAGAGAAGCAGTATTTACAGGAAAGCAAGCAGTGTTTATATTAATGCAAGATAGAGAAGCACTATTTACAGGAAAGCAAGACAGAGAAGCAGTATTTACAGGAAAGCAAACAATATTTACAGGAAAGCAAGATAGAGAAGCAGTATTTACAGGAAAGCAAGATAGAGAAGCAGTATTTACAGGAAAGCAAGCAGTATTTACAGGAAAGCAAGATATAGAAGCAATGTTTTACAGAAAAGCAAGATAGAGAAGCAGTATTTATAGGATAGCAAGATAGAGAAGCAGTATTTACATTAATGCAAGATAGATAAACAGTATTTACAGGAAAGCAAGATAGTGAAGCACTATTTACAGGAAAGCAGAAAATTTTCAGTTACAGGCAAGTAAGAGTTAATTTCGAAACAGTTCACCGATTTGACTGTTTTTGGACTACAAAGAAACATAACACAGTAATAAAGGACAATATTCAGTTTATTTAATTAAGCATGTGTTGTTGTTTTTTTTATAATCAAAACTGAAATAAATACCTCAAATGTAATACATGTAAACAGGAGAAGTTACAAGAATACCACAACCAACAACACAATGTGAATCACAATATAAATTGTACTGCAGTTGGTAGCAATGTATAAACACGCGCAACTCGCATCATGCAAACTCGCGCACACAAGCACACTGAACACGCTAACATATTTATACAAGAAACAAAACAAAAATCGCATAATTTAATAAACTGCATACAGAAAATGAATGAACATTTATGTTTAAACTGCTGATTTCTATTGATCTAGGAATACATTCATTTTACATATATATATATATATATATATATATATATATATATATATATATATATATATATATATATATATATATATATATATATATATATATACATATATATTCACAGTTGAAATAGGAATATTTCATTTGGAGTATGAACTTTCACCTGTGACTTGGGGTAAGACGAATGAGGCAGGAGTTCCTGTGATAATAAGTGTGAAGATGGTGGTCGTGTGTGTGTGTGTGGTGTGTGCGTGTGTGGCGCGATGTGGAAACGCCATTATTTTGACAAACTCTTTCAACTCTACGTACGTTCATTTGACGACCCCCGTTATTTTGACGTTAAACCAATGTCCCGTTATGGTTAGAGCTGTGTTAGGGCTTAGGTGTGGGTTAGAGTTATGGTTTGGGTTAGGGTAAGATAAAAATAATAACTTTTTTAAAAATGTCAAAACAACGTAGTGGCGTTTCATGAAATTCATAACGGCGTTTTTACATGTTTGCGTGTGTGTGTGTTTGCGTGAGAAAGAAAGAAAGAAAGAGAGAGAGAGAGAGAGAGAGAGAGAGAGAGAGAGAGAGAGAGAGAGAGAGAGAGAGAGAGAGAGAGAGACTCAAAATCAGGATACAGTATTTGGCCACCCTTAACTGGTAACAGCATATTCTCCAACGGCTTACTCTTATGTGCTTAATAGGGCCGTCTGTTAATGGCCTATCGCAATGTAAGCATTGGTTGTACACTGGCTTTATATTGAGCGAAATTTATTATGTGGTGAATGTACACCAAGTGTATTTAATGACAATTTTACATCGATTGGTTATCGGAACGTGGCAAATGACTTTGGAGCTGAGTTTGTGGTGTAATTTGTTTTACAAGGTTGAGGGGAGTATTATCTGGATATTGCCCTTTGTGCTAAGATTTTTGTTCTCGTTTGAGGGAATATCTGTGAACGGACATTGGCAATAGGGCAGGAGGCGATAACCTTTCCAGAGAAGAGGGGAATTCTCTGTATTTTGTAAGCAAAACTTCATCAAAATATCACTCCGTACGAATGCCACTCTACACAGCGAGACAGTGAGAAAAAACATCATTATAATGAATAAACTAGTTCACCGGTCTCGAGCCAACCAGGAAAAAACATTTTGATTTTAAAAAAATTAATCTTTTTGCGTCCATACAGGCCTAGCCCATTTAGTTTTATTACACAACATAAATAACTGTCGCCTTTACTAAATCCGTTTAAAATACAAACAGAAGCAAATAATGTTTGAATATTTGCAATGCGAGCCCCCACAGGCAAACTACACGGATGTTTACGTGTTGGCGTACACATTCATCTCTCGGCTGTGGCATTGAGCCACCTCGTAGCAACGCTTGTACTGTACCTGTGGAAGAAAAGGATCAATAGTGTGAATGCAAAGAGTGTTAACATTGTGCATCTGAATAAACACGAAGTATTCAAATGCTCATGCATCTCACATAATTATGTACCCTACTGCATGTAGCTGTATCTTTCCGTTTGAATGTCTTTAATGTATTTGAGTAAAGTTTAACCCCTGTCGCAATTCCTTATAATAGGAGATAATAAAGATTTGTTAAATTAAAATGTTTCAAGTCCAGGTTTGTGACAGCTTACGTTACACTCCCTTCCCACCCACCCCTCCCACCCCACCCCCGAGCTTAAACTGAACCCCTCAAGTCTGATTAAAGGATACTGAGTCACTGCCCGTAGTCAGTTTATAGTTATACGTAGAATTTCAAATTGTAAAGTTAATAAGGATATAGTCTTCTCGTGTGTAACACACTCGACGAAGATTTACTATGTTTAAAAAATAGAGGGGAAAGAAATGAAACATTTAACATTAGAATTGAAGTAGTATCGTTTCATCATTGCCTAGCGCTTTCCAGCGCAAGAGCTGCGCAAGGCGTGGGCTAATACTGACAGGACCTAACACAACAACAGACAACTGAGCAATCATGCGCGACCGAGGATGCGGAGAAGGGGGTATTGGCACAAGTATATCAACTAACAAGTTAGTATCTCGTATTGCCCCCAGTCGACGTGCGGTGGTCCCGTTTAGCCACAAGCTGAGACGGGGATATCCGAAAACTAAAAATAGAATAGAGAATTCTGGGAAATCTGTTCTCGCGAAAATGTGCTCGCTGAAATGAAACGAAAGTTCGGAGAGGAACTGCATATTTCTGGTAGTGAACAAAGGCAGAAACTTGTCAGCAGTATTATCAGCGATGGAGTTATAATGGACGAAGTGCTCCATACCTATGAGGTTGCCTTTGCTCGAGCAAAGAAACTAAAGAAGGATTTGGCCGACGTCATTTCAGAAAAGGATTTCTCTACCCATAATTCCCCTGGGTTTTGAAGTTTCTAAAAAGTTATTTCAGGCCGACGACGCTTTATGGAGCGCAAAGCATGTAAAGGGAAGCAACCGGTTGTACGCGCACGTCCATAGAGACATAGAAGAGAGATACTAACTTGTTAGTTGATATACTTGTGGTATTGGTTATTACGTAGCTAAAAAGGAGGACAAGAGTTGGTGACCAGACGAGGTTTGGCTGTTGTGAGTGGCAGAGGACACGGGAGGGAAGACTTTAGACTGTAAACGTTTATTTCAATTACAACATGTTACGAGGATAATAATTTTAAGCTTACAGTTTATTCTTACAATTAGTCCTTGTTTCAGGCACCCACTCAAGCATAATACACTTATACAATCATTTAAACCTGCCACATGTTACATATATAAGAGTAAAACTATAACAATTTCAAAACAAGAACTTGTAACATATCTAAACGTTATCTAAACAATATAATATTATACCATTATAATATGGTGACCTGTGGGTGGAAAATTTATGAATTTAAAATATGATTAAAAAGCATTACTTTAAATGATTTGATTGTTTTGTTTTGTTTAATGATCGGAGGAAGTTCATTCCATAAAGACGGTGCTCTGAACCCAAAACTAGTCTTATATAGATCAATTCTTGGTTTAGGTAAGAGATAATTTTGGGAATGGTATACATTTGATGATTTAGTTAAAAATCGGGTTAGATGGTTTGGTGCAATATTGTTGTGAACTTTAAACATAAGCATGATCATGTTATATTGACATTGCTTATTTAGAGGTAAAATGTTAAGTTTTATAAATTTTTCATCTGTTGAAATAGTTGTACAATTAGAAATTAATTTTATTGCCCGTCGATGCAATGAATTTATTTCTTGTATTTTATTATGACTAGCAGCACTCCACACAGTGGAAGCATAATTAATATGCGAAAGAACACTTTCCTGGCATATTCAGGAACAAAACATCGTAGTTTTGAAAGCAAAAAAGTACTTTGGAAAGGCGTACTTTGGGAAGAGGGTGGTCGAGGGAGATAGAATGGGAAGATGAGGGAGAAGGGGGGGGGGATGGAAGACACGGCGGGATGTAGAGAGTGGGGAACAGGCGACAAAGACGGGGAACTGAGAAGACAGCACGAATCTTTGGCCCCAATGGCTGACGATTAGTATGAGAGGACAAGAATCTTACCAAAGACGACACTGCAGAGGGCACGACGCCCTGCATGTGTCGGACTGACATGTACACGTCAATCTCTCTATCACACGTCATTCTGTTGATAACGTCACACATGACGCTGAACAGTCCGCTTTTCTCAACTCCATCCCTGGAGAAGAAAATGCACGTGCAGTTGTAAGAGAAGCAATATGTAAATCTGGACTCGCTCAAAAGTTATTTATTGACTAGCCTACGTATCTATCGTCTGCAAACAACACGGAACATTCTACAAGAATCTATTACAAATTGGAAGAGATGATTGAGCCGAATGTTATCAAAACTAAGTAGACATTATCCACAGATAAACACCGACGGGGTACCAAACACAGCTTTACAATAACATCGACGCTAACCGAAGATCAAAACTTAAATACCAATTTAAGGCGGTACTGTACCTGCACTGAATGACGATTTTGGGCTGTTTAAAACTGGCAGATGACGTCATCAGTACCTCAATGAGACGTAAGAGGTCTGTGACATCACCGCCGCTTTCCTCTTTCCAGCCTTTGTAGTGGAACAGCGTGATGGCCATTGACTGCGTTTCCTGCTCCTGAAAACCGGATTTCCCATTATTACACCGTACTAAAGGGTTTCCCTGTAAATTTCTATTTCGCTGGGTCAGCCTTGCGAGGACTGTCCCTAAAAGAGTGTAGTCAAAGCATTCCATATCTAAACCGGCCTTATGCCCACCACCTAAATTCCCTGATGAGACCGTGCGGCACTGGTCAAAAAACACTCAATAATCATTAAAATATAGCAAAAGTTGAATTACGTTGTTTTTTTTAAAAAGATGACTTTGGATGACCTTGACTTCAGGGATCTTGACCTTGGGATACCTTGACTTTCACATGACCTCTGATGTTCATGTATGCTGAAATACCCCGTGGTGTTGCATACTATAGGTTAAATATGGTGCCATCACAATGTTCGCTGATACATTTCAAAATGTTTTTTGTAGGACTGCTCCAGTGACCTTCACATTGGCGCGAGGTTGATCAAATTTTTCAAAGTATGTGTGTCTCATCCTATCCTATCCTATCCTATCCTGTAACTCAAAGGACGTTGGGGCACCACAGATGATCGTTTAACCAGCGTCCTCCACCTTTCTCTGTTCTCAGCAACAAGACACAAACCAGTCCATTCTGGAATGTAGTCCTCCCACCTCTTTTTCTGTCTCCCTCTTTTTCTGCCTCATTGCCTCGTGCCTTGCAGGATGGTTTTTGCAAGGCCTGATGCTCTGGTGACGTGGCCATACCATCGGAGTTTACGTTTCTTCACCACTGTGAGCATGTCATCGTGTTGTCCAATGGCTTGTGTGATGGTCTGTCAGACTTCGTTGTTGGTGATGTGCTGGGTACAGGAAATGCCCAGATGTCTTCTGTAGCATCTCATCTCCATGCTTTGTATTTTTCGTTGTAGGTCTGCTGTGAGGGTCCATGTTTCGCAAGCGTATATGAAGATGGAGATGACAAGGGAGCGCAGCACCCTAACCTTGGAATGTAGACTGATGTCTTTCCAAATTGGCTTCAACCTTGTCAGGGCAGCAGTTGTTTGTGCGATCCTGGAGAAGACTTCCTGTCGGGACCCATTGTCCGATACAATGGCTCCTAAATATTTGAAGCTATGCACTGTGTTGAGGGATTTGCCTTGGCCTTGGACTTTGATTTTTATGTTGATGCCTTGGTGTTGTTGGTCATCATTTTGGTCTTCTCTGCACTTATTTTAATTCCATATGATCCGGAGGTGATGTCAAGCCTCTGTACCAGCTGTTCAAGTTCTTGTTCTTCTCCAACCAATCCGTCAGTGTCATCCGCAAAACGGATTTTGGAGATTGCTCTATCCCCTATTGTGACTGTGCCTCCCATGAGAGTGTACAACATCAGCCCTAACATGACTGAAGTCATCAAAAGCCTGTATGACAAGGCTACCAGTGCAGACCTCCACAACAACGCCATCCGGAACTGGTACAGAACAACAATCGGCGTGCGTCAAGGATGCCTACTCTCTCCAACACTCTTCAACCCCTTCCAGGAACGCATCATGTCAATAGCCCTTGCAGATCACGAATGCACAGTCAGCATAGTGGTGTAGAGCAATCTTCAACCTCCGTTTTGCATTGATGGATTGGCTGGAGAGGAACAAGAACTTGAAGTTAGCATAGAGGCTTGGCACCACCTCCAGGGCCTATGGAATGGAAATAGGTGCTACCCTGGCGAGGTTGAAGCCAATTTGGAAAGACAGGACCATCAGTCTACATTCCAAGGTAAGGCTGCTGCACTCCCTTGTCATCTCCATCTTCCCATATGCTTGCGAAACATGGACCCTCACAGCAGATCTCCAACGAAGAATACAAAGCATGGAGATGAGGTGCTACAGAAGACTTTTGGGCATTTCTTATACCCAGCACATCACCAACGACGAAGTCCGACAGACCATCACACAAGCCATTGGACAATGGACGATGACCTGCTCACAGTGGTGAAAAAACGGAAACTCCGA
Organism: Oncomelania hupensis; assembly: GCA_036898135.1. NCBI lineage: Eukaryota > Metazoa > Mollusca > Gastropoda > Littorinimorpha > Pomatiopsidae > Oncomelania > Oncomelania hupensis. The sequence continues at coordinate 82,445,808 of CM072514.1, read as the reverse complement.
TGGTATGGCCACGTCACCGTATCATCAGGTCTTGCAAAGACTATCGTGCAAGGCACAATGCAAGGAGGTAGAAGAAGAGGGAGACCGTAAAAGAGGTGGGAGGACAACATTCGAGAATGGACTGGTTTGACACTGAGCGAAACAATCAGGGTTGCTGAGGACAGGGAAAGATGGAGTACGCTGGTTAAACGATCATCTGTGGTGCCCCTACGACCTCCGATTTATGGGATAGGATAGGATAGGATTATCAGACAATGGGTCCCGACAGGAAGTCCTCTCCAAGAACGCACAAACACTGATGCCCTGACAAGGTTGAAGCCCAATTGGAAAGACAGGACCATCAGTCTACATTTCAAGTTTAGGCTGCTGCACTTCCTTGTCATCTCCATCTTCCTATACGCTTGCGAAACTTGGACCCTCACAGCAGACCTACAACGAAGAATAAAAAGCATGGAGATGAGGTGCTACAGAAGACTTCTGGGCATTTCAAATACCCAGCACATCACCAACGACGAAGTCCGACAGACCATCACACAAGCCATCATCTGTGGTGCCCCAATGACTTCCGAGTTACGGGAGAGGATAGGATAGGATATAGATTATTTCCAAGACACTAGTGTTTACTGTAAAGCGAGTATGTACCTCTTTATGTAGCTGAAGGTCGTAGGAAACGAGTGTAGGCAGCAGGATGGTTTTGGACTTGGCTTGGATGTGGTAGTGTCCACTCTTCATCTTCTCCCCCTCACCTCTCGGCCAGTAGTGACAATAATGCTGACAACAGTCATTAACATTTTTTTGTGTGAAATACTCAAAAACGTTCACACACATACACACACCCCTCATATCCCCATCCCTCACATAAACGCGCGCGCGTGAGAGAGAGAGAGCGAGAGAGAGAGAGAGCCAAAGAGCGAAAGAGAGATAATAAAATAAAATAGATAAAATAAAGAGATATAGAGAGAAAGAAAGAAAGAGAGAGAGAGAGAGAGAGAGAGAGAGAGAGAGAGAGGTAGAAACAGAGAGAGAATAAAATAAAAGAGTGAGAGGGGTAGAGAAAGAGAGAGAGAAAGAAAGATTAAATAAAAGAGAGAATAAAATAAATGAGAGGGAGAGAGAGAGAGAGAGAGAGAGAGAGAGAGAGAGAGAGAGAGAGAGAGAGAGAGAGAGAGAGAGAGCCAAAGAGCGAAAGCGAGATAATAAAATAAAAGAGATATAGAGAGAGAAAGAGAGAGAGAGGGGGGGGAGAATCAGAGAGAGAATAAAATAAAAGAGGGAGAGTGAGAGAGAGAGAGAGAGAGAGAGAGAGAGAGAGAGAGAGAGAGAGAGAGAGAGAGAGAGAGAGAAAGAGAGATAGAAAGAGAGAATAAATAAAAGAGAAAAAATAAAATAAAAGAGAGGTAGAGAGAGAGAGAGAGAGAGAGAGAGAGAGAGAGAGAGAGAGAGAGAGAGAGAGAGAGAGAATGCACGCACAATTTCGGCAACTATTCGGAATAAACATAAATGAATAAAGAAATATAATGAAATATAAATTATTAAAACCAATATATATAACGTAAGCAACCATAAAACAGCACACATAAACACCCACCTTCACTTCTTCCGGTTCGTTGGGAGAGGAAAGGGAGACAACTGATGTGACGTTATTGCCGTAGACCAGGCGCCAAAAATCCACAACTGTGGACGGCACAGGCAGTTGTGTAAGGATGCTGCCTTTGACGTCCCGAAATGTCTGGAATCACAAACAATGTATTGAGCTTAGCCTTGTACTATAATTATTACAAGATGTAGTTGTAGTTTTTTTTCACAGGTTTAGTCCTATCACGAATTAAATTGAACGATCAAGGGAAGTAACTTCTTACAGCAGCTATTTCATTTATGCCGAGATGATTTGTACGACAGAGTATACACGCGAGAAGTATTGACTTGTGAGCAGCTAATATTAGAAGACATCAGTATTTATTCTGAAGCGATTTGTGCGACAACTATACATGAGCATTGGGATTGTTTTCAGTGAGGGGAGATTTCCAAGAGAAGCAGTTTTTGTGTAACAGCTCTGTAACTTACCGATTTGAAGATTGCGTTGATGTACTGGTTTCTCCCTGCCATGCGCTCTGTCAGGTACACGAGGTGCTTGTCCACTATAACCCAATGCCACCACCATTTACTTTTATCGGGAACGACGACGTCGATGATGGTGACGATGATTATAATAATGACGGTTGCGATAATGATGATGGTGATACTTATAACTACATACATGTCAAGGGGTTTTCGGGTTGTGGTGTAGCAATTTAACAGAAAAACCATAGCAAATGGAGGTTTGGTGTAGCACTAATGTGAATTACGCGATTCGCAACAAAACTGGAAACTTCTGCATACAATATAAACACACACATCCAATGTGTTTACAAATTTATTGTAAAATCTTGTTAATGCACAACACTTTAGCTATTACCATTATCATTATAAACATTTTCATGTACGTTTTTTAAAATAAAAGTGAAAATTCAAAAAAAAAAATATATATACAATTTTAAATAATATTGATAATAGGCCTACTACAGATAGTACTTTACTTAAAGTTTTTAGGCCTAAATAAATCCCAGTCTAATCTGACAAATGAATGTTTAAGCATATTTATAATTAAACCCACTACTTTGCGAAAATGTCATCATTAATTAGACCAATTTAAAAAAAAAAGATCTAGTGACACGCACATCTTTCCGGCAGGCTTTACAGAATGTAAACTCTTCACTTTCTTTTGACTTCTCACTAGGCCTTCAAAATCCTTATTGGTTTCCCATTCAGGCAGGTGCCTTCCTGGTTGTTTGAGTTTTTTAGGTGGAGGCTTTGCCATTTTCTTTGTTCAACTCCGTCTGTCTATCCCTCACAAGGACTGATCGTAGACTGAAGTTCTGAACGAACACGTGTTGCGGAAGTGCGGTGCTTTTACTAAGTGTCTTTAAACCGGACTCGACCGAAACAGACTACTTTCGCGTGAAAACCCCCTTGGTCAAAAAATAGTATCGTCACTTTTGAAAAATTGCGTAGCAGCTTTGTGATACGCCGTAGCAATGGGAAAATGTTTAAAATGCGTAGCGCTACGCAAAAATCCGTAGCACTTGACAGGTATGTAACTACGATGACCATACTAATGACAAAGAGAACGACAGTGATGACGATGATGATGATGATGATGATGATGATGATGATGATGATGATGATGGCGTCGGCAATAACACATAATGTTGCTGCTACAGTTTGCGACGACGAAGACCTTGACGAAGATGACGATGATGATGATGATGATGATGATGATGATGATGATGATGATGATGATGATGATGATGATGATGATGATGATGACGGCGATGATGATGATAACACATACCAGGCAAAACGTCTGGGTTTCGGTTTTTGTGCACGTTTTCTTCTGCCCCAGCCAAGGTGTGGGGTTGTTCTGGTGTAAGTGACTTCATCTGTATCAACGACTGCACAACACAGTTTTAAATTCAGAAACTAATGTTAATGTCTTCTTATTGCATATACGTACAATAAGAACTGAAAACAAAGAGAAAAACATAGCTGCATTTGACGTGAGCTGAGACGAACCCCGATTCGTTTATGTGAGAGTTTGAAGCCTCCACCACTAGTCCACAGAACAACAACCTTATAATAATTATTTAGCCGAGTGTACTGTCAGAGGCAACGCAATGCGCGTTAGTAAAGAATTGAACCCATAGACCTTGACCTTTGAGGCAGAACAAATGCAATGACATGCGAAGCTGGCAACTACCCCAAGTAAAGTTCCTGTGCAGTTTGGTCACAATCTGTTAAATGAATCTCGAGATACGGCGTGCAGCAAAACGACCGACCGATAGACGGACATTTGGCTCGTTCTGATTGAGATAGACTACGACGTGCAACGGAGTGAATAGGCAGACAAACCGACATCTGACTCGTTCCGATTTTCGACTATTTTCACATATTATGTTCAGAAAAATGTTTTTTTTCCAAATAGACCGAACAGCTAAAGCTTCAAAATTGAGTAATAGGAAATATAATTATTTAAAAAGATAAGAAGATAAGAATATTTATTCACCAAGTAAAAACGTTAAAAAGATTTTGGTGTGGCATGGCGACAATGAAATACATCCTTTCTTGCACAGCCACACATGCATTCATCGTGTCATACGCTTCATTGGCATACAACATGTATACAGCACTAAAGGATAGGTAAACACAGTGTTGAACATAGCCTACATCAGTCATATAATTATGACAAATTATGGAGTCACACACACACTGCAAGGAAAACAAAATACAGCAGTTAAACAATATAACAGCATTAAATAAAATGATGAGAATGATTAAGAATGTTAAGCTTCACATCCAAATCTACACACACCACAACACATCACACCACACACACGCACACACACACACACGCATACAAACAACAGTATGTAATGAATAGCATATTCCTATTGTACAAAGGTACAAGACATGTAATATAATAAAATAAACCAAACATGACTAACTAAATAGGCCACAAACAGTGCCAGCTGTGTAAGGGCTGCAGCGCAACCTGTCCATCACTGCTTGCCAGGACCTAATATCAGTCACGGAAGGCAACCATCGAACGAAACACATAATGAAACAAGCGCACGACACACCCCAGTCCACCAGCTGTGAATGGGTATCTGGCTCTCTTTAGAACCGACGAAGGTAAAGCAGAAAGAAAGAGAAGATAGGCACCACACTCATTATGCTGGCCCAGAGGAAAGAGATGTCTCAAACGCTTCTCTCAACAGACGACCAAAAAGTTATGTGAACACTTTTACCTTACCCTTTGCTCAATCACTGTTGAAAATAATGTACTAAATATCTGAGCACTTAACATAATGCGTAGTCTATAATAGTGTGCCCAAAATAGAACTGTTTAATTAATTTCTCTCTCGTGCTCTCTCACTCCCTCTCTCTCTCTCTCTCTCTCTCTCTCTCACGCGCGCGCACCCGCTCTATATACCTCAAATTCCTGGTCGATGCGGTCGTTGGGAAGGTGAGCGAGGATTGGCTCAGGGAAAATGACGTCACAGCGGTCAACAGGAAAGAGCGTGTCACGTGCAGTGTAGGCCTCCAGCAAAGCTTTATGCAGAAAGATGTATTGGTCCTGAGAAGTACACCGCATACGATACGATACGGTGTGATACATTACATTAAGCCTACATTACATGGTTTTTGCTTTAGGTCCAGCGGACTCTTCCGAGCCAAATCAGGACCAGTACGGTACGATACGATAGGATAGGTTACGACACAACACAACACAACACAACACAACACACCAAAGTGTATGATAAATGGATAACAAAAGTAACCTTTGATACATTGTATACTTCAAAAGTTTAAAATGAATATGAAACACGCAAGTAACACAAAGACAAATGTTTGTAATAAGAACCGGACTAAAAAATAAAAAATAAATTGTAGTCCGCTCTGAGATTGTCTTGATTGACTAAAACTATAGATTTTGAAATAGAATCCCCCTTCCCAAATAAACCTGTGCATTAAATATCGTTGACAAATTCAGGTAAAAGCCAAACCGAACTGGGCATGCCCTAGCAGTATAGATGCATGTTAACTGCACTTTCGAAAAGAAAATCATCATTATCACCATCACCATTATCTACTTCATCGTCAATCATCATCATCATCATCATCATCATCATCATCATCATCATCATCATCATCATCATCATCATCATCATCATCATCATCATCTCCCTTAAACACCGTCCTCAATCATCATCTTCTTCGTCGTCGTCCATCGTTAGTTATGTCAAAACAATTTATCCTTGCGACTGCCTGTGTTTACTGATGCGTGCGAGCGCTCAGCGCAGACTTTTAGTTTGGATTTGCGCTTTACAAAATACATTATTATTGATTATCGACGTCGTCATCAATCATCATCATCATCGATCGCCGTAGTCGTCAATCATCATCATTCTCATTCATTATCATCTACATCGTCGTCGTCGTCATCCTCATCACAACGACATTTCTGGACCACACATCGTTTACCACAGCTTGGACCATCAGTGTTCGATCCTTCCGCATTTGGCGCACAATGTCAAGGACGCTGACATGACCTTCACGGAGGACGGTCTTCATGCCAAGGTCAAGGCCGATGTATGTACCACTTCTGCCCACGCCAGCGCTAAAATAGAATGAAATGATTCTGTTTACGTGGTAGCCCATTGACATAACTGCCTTACTTTCTGTTAATGAAAATAGTTCCAGCGGTTCTTTTTACTATTCAACCCTATTCTATCCTATCCTATCCTGTCCCGTAACTCGGAGGTCGTAGGAGCACCACAGATGATCGTTTACTCCATCTTTCTCTGTCCTCAGCAGCCCTGATGGCTTCGCTCAGTGTCAAACCAGTCCATTCTCGAATGTTGTTCTCTCACCTCTTTATAGGTCTCCCTCTTCTTCTACCTCCTTGCACTGTGCCTTGCAGAATAGTCTTTGCAAGACCTGATGATCTGGTGACGTGGCCATACCATCGGAGTTTCCGTTTTTTCACCACTGTGAACAGGTCATCGTGTTGTCAACCCGAACTTTATTATATTACTTGTTGAAGGTGATGGTCCAGCAAAAGTAAATTACAAAATATACAACAGTTTTTTGTTGAAAAATAGTGTGTCACTTAACTCATGCCAACGTCCCTTTCACCCCAGCTGCTACCCTGCGAATAATGGAAACCAATTTGAAAGTAATAGCTAATTGAGTTAGCAATGAAAGGTTGCCAAGGTCTTGCAGAACAACTGTAAACTTCCTATCACTACTACTACTACTACTACTACTACTACTACTACTACTACTACTACTACTACTACTATTACTACTACTACTACTACTACCACCACTACCACTACTACTACTAACCTACTACTACCACCAACACAAACATTAATAATACTTGCACTGAGCATTTCACAACAAGGCGGCTGTAATTGGCGCTATATAAAAAAGCATTATCATCGTCAACACCGCCAACATCACCACCACCCTCACTTTTAATCTTATTGCCAGTTTAGTTCAAGATATCGGTGCATGCTAATGGCAGATTAAATATTCAGAATGTTCAACAACAATAAAAATTATTATTTTGAGCCCTACCCCACTCCCTTCGCCACCACCTATCTTTACCTCCCTATCTCTCTCCCAGTGCTGATTAATTAACTATTCTAATCATTTATGATGATGATGTGTATGTAACATGATAATAAATTTCATTCTTCATTTTCCTTTCGCCTTCTCACCTGCAATGCACAAGAACGGGCGCAGAGTCGTCTTTACAACGGTTGGCAACATGCATATGAAAGATCACAAGGGACGTAATTTCTGGTACGCTGTGGTCAGGCCAAAGCGTAAAGTGGTATTGCGTTACCTCCCTTGTTTCCCGACCCTACAAGCAAAAGGGGATACAACGCATTATTTTGGTAGAACGGAAACGGTGAATGAAAATGTACGCTTTAATCTTAACATAAAAACAATTCAAATCACCATCACAAGAGTACAGAAAACAGAATGTTTACGGTCCGAATTTCCTTTCACTATCGTCGTCGTCGTCATCATCATCATCATCATCATCATCATCATCATCATCATCATCATCATCATCATCATCATCATCATCATCATCATCATCATCATCATCATCACCATCATCATCATCATCATCATCATCATCATCATCATCATCATCATCATCATCATCATCATCATCATCATCATCATCACCATCATCGTCGTCGTCACAGTCATACATGTAGCCATCTTCATAATCATCTAACACAGAGTCTTTTTTTTATATACTGTAGGTTATAGAAGCAATACGCAGAGAAGTAATAGGTGGAAGAAATAAGCCCTGTAAAGAAACAAAAAAGGACTAGTAAGTTTCTAGATTAAGTACATAAAACTGCTTTTGAATAAATATCACATAATGCATCAACGACAATGAAATTAATGAGAATCAAAAGATTATATTTATAGTAGAATCTATAAACAGGAAGCGAAAGGTTCCGAAATACGCTTATATAATCTAATTATATAATGACCACACTAATTAGATAATGACCACACAATTAAACTTAATAATAAATATTCTGCATAACCAATAATTAAATCCTTCGGCAAGCTCATTTTATGACCAGAGATTCCTTATCAAAATAAATAAGATAATGGACGCTAAACAGATGCGTTATTTACAATTAAATAATGAAGTTTAGTCCAGAAAAAAACACATTCTAAAGACTTAAACTGAGCTTAAAGATAAATGCCATATTTGGACCGATTTCAAAATATTCAATTACAAAAAATCTAAATTGAAATTAACAGTCCGAAAGAATCAAGTTGAACATTAAATTTAACTTTACTTCAAGAATATAAATTTAAGAACAAAAATTAATTCCAACTGAACATATTATTTGAAATAATTCACATTTCCAGATTTGCTCACGAATATTAAAAAAAATATATATATATATAAACTAAACTTACATTCAAACTTCTTTTTAAATGATTTCTCAAATAAAAAAAACTGGTGAAAATACTATATGCGCAACAATAAAAACAACTCATTCAAAATGCGTACTCAGGGTGTAGCTCACACATCCAACTACTAGCACCCCAATAAATAGACATACATCAATATTGAAAATAAGAGAATCAAGAAATTCATAATGAAAAAAATAAATCGAATTCAAAATACGCGAATCGCGATCGATGGTTCCCAATAAAGAAAGCAATGCATCAATATAACAGCAGAAATAGTGACGACAAAATGTAGGAAATTAGCTTAGCGCAAAATAGATACCATCGAATGAAACTGGACGGTAATTCAACAGTTATCTAAAAAGCAGCACATACATGTCAAATTAACTTCCTTGAGACAGTCACACCGCCAGCCGCTCCAGATACCATCTAACAGACTTAGCGACCCAAGACTAAATAGCATACTTGAGGCAAAACTGACCATAAAGTCGTCTTCGTTAACTAGCTACTCCACTATGACCAGAGTCACTGAGACACTAAGTAGCCTAGGCTCCGCTTATCATTATTACATCTATCCTACACTCTAACCCTGACACTCCAATTCAAGGATAATTATACGTGTCTGGTAAATAGGGCAGGTGTGGAAAATATCCAAATAAAAACGAATAATCTCGTGTAGGCGAGAATAATTAAAACGAGAATTAAACGATTGGTCAGAAGACTATAGGAACCCTGCAGGCCCTTGTAGACCCAACGTTAGCTCGTCAGTCGCATACGAAATACGAAGCTGCGAGGGTCAAACCCAGGAACAAGCTGCAGTGAACGCTTATCCTCAGCCTTATCATCAAGATAGACTAGAGACGGTTTCACGGATTCCAGAGTCTGGAAGTAAGATAACATTAGTAGTTTTGATATGTGTATGTTTATTTTATATTGATTGCCATGTATTAATAATATGTTCTTTATATATATATATATATATATATATATATATATATATATATATATATATATATATATATATATATATATATATATATATATATATATATATATATATATATATATATATATATATATATATATATATATATATATATATATATATATCTATATATATATATATATATATATATATATATATATATATAGTTACAGAAGCAGATTATTGTTTCTGAGACAGTATGCATGTGGATTGATGTATCTTAGCCTTAAGATGCGAATCGAATTGTGCATATGGGAACCTTGCAGGTGTCTGATGCTATGGACACTTTGCAGAGGAGACCGCACACTTGTATCTAACGAGAATATTGTAGCCAGAGCTCCGACTTTTACAAGTCAGCTCTGGGCCAGTTTGTGGAGACAAACGCATGACGCTTGCTCCCGTGGTACAGAAGGAGAACAACCAAGATTCTACCTCTCCACATCCCACCCTCGTAGCTTCAAGAGTTAGACGATTCACCCGATCAACCTGAGAGGCAAGACTTCTCAGAAGGACTCCATCACTCGCCAACGCGCAGTAGATAAGTCACCCACAAATGCCAACTGAGTATTACCCTCGAGAAAAGATAATCGACCACTAGATCATTTAGTGAACTATGAATATATTTGCGTAGTACAGGAAGAAAAAGACCTGCTGACAAACTTTCCCAGCACATCGAACTCTTAGAATTATTAATTTACCTGTTTAATGAAATGCATGTAAAAGTTGTGTTGAATATATAAAACGAGAAATTACATACATTCGACTAGTTTCATTCTATTTGTATTGTTGTGTAGCTATTAGTCTTCTTCTCTCGAGACATAAGAATCTAATCTTTTGGTTAGTAATCAACGGTTCTGAATGAATGAATGAATGAATGAATAATTTATAAAGCGCGTAAATATCTCCACGCCGACGGGCATGATCGCAGCGCTGGTGGGAGGGAGGTGAATAAACACACACACACACACACACACACACACACACACACACACACACACACACACACACACACACACAGTGGCGGGAAGGGTGCATACATCATAACTTAACATTTTAACTTCTTCACTATCGCTCAACACATTCTAGCAGGCAGACCAGTCAATTAACATTTATGCAAAACTTTCACGCAGTGACTTATGAAATTGGGATGAGATCAGATAATTATACATCCAGATTAGCAAGAAGAGAAGAAATGTGTTTTCAAGTTTCTGCGAAATGCACCGACAGAGTCTGCTCTCTTTATGCCTTCTGGAAGAGCATTCCACCAGACCGGTGCAGTGTATCTGAAAGACCTCTGGCCATACCTCTTAGTCCTACACTGCTTGTGCCCAGGAACAACAAATAAAGACTTGGAAGCTGAGCGGAGGCTGCGAGATGGTTCGTACACATTCAGGAGTGTGCTCTTTAACTGCGCGATAGGCAACTGAAAGCAGTTTGTGTTTAATGCGTTTGTGGACAGGAAGCCAATGGAGTTGCTCAAGAATGGGGGTGATATGGACTGATTTACGACTTTTTGTGACCAATCGAGCTGCAGAATTCTGTTCTCGGTTCTCAAGTTGAGCCAAATGATACTAAAACGCCCGAGAACAAATATAAATTTTATGTGACCAAAGTGCCGTGATCAGTCTCTCACACAGCTTTGGAATTCTGGTAAAAGAAAGATCGATAGTGGTAGCCCATCGCCCATCTATCAATAAGTCTTACCCCTAGTAAGATAAACGTATCTTCCCCAGAATATCATCACAATCAATATAAGAAACATATGTACTTACCAGTCAGTGTGACTCAGGCCAAAAATTTATATTATGCTACGCCAAACATGGCTTACTAAAACAAAAACGAGTCTTGAGGTATATCAGATAGAAATATCAGACTAGGTTAAGCTATTACTGTTGCTGCTGTCTCAAAAGTCATGGAAAGGATTGACAAATAGCGGGCGATGCATTATTTATATCCTTCCAACAAACTAGAGGTCACTAATTTTATTTTCTCTATGCGCCAAAGGACGTTTGCGCAAATAACAGTCAATTCCTATTATAACTTGAATTCAATACAAAATATAGGTAATGGAATATAACCCAAAAAAAACCGGTTCATGGTGATTATCAAAACAGAAAATAATAGTAACATATAGCCTAATATTATGTTTCTCGCGCTTTTCTGCAACCTGTGAGGTGCAGTTCGAAAATCTAATTATAACGGTTGCGCTTGATACTTATTTAAAATACTCTAACATAATAAACCATAAACGATCTAGATAAACCATGACAAGAATAAAGGAAGTTGATAATAAAACTTTATACAAATCAAATTATGCTCTTCTGCATTTGCAATGACAGGCAAGGCTGCTGCGCTCCCTTGTCATCCCCATCTTCCTATAGGCTTGCGAAACATGGACCCTCACAGCAGATCTACAACGAAGAATACAAAGCATGGAGGGTGAGGTGCTACAGAAGATTTCGGGGCATTTCCAATACCCAGCACATCACCAACGACGAAGTCCGACAACCCATCACACAAGCCATCGGACAACACGATGACATTAGTGAAGAAACGGAAACTCTGATTGTAGGGCCACGTCACCAGAGCATCAGACCTTGCAAAGACCTTCCTGCAAGGGACGGTGCAAGTAGGCAGAGGAAAAGGGAGACAGAAAAAGACAATGGACTGGCTTGACACTGAGTTTAGCCATGAGGGTTGCTGAGGACAGAGAAATGTGGAGTACGCTGGTTAAACGATCATCTGTGGTGCCCAAACGACCTTCGAGTTACGGGATAGGATAGGACTGACCGAACTTTCATATTACTTAGGCATACTGTCTACGTTAATGAAATGTTATTGTGTTCCTCAATTTTGTATAACTTAACTTTTAAAATACTTGTTTCAATCTTGGGGGGAGGGGGGAAGAATGTGTATGTTTGTCGCAATTGTGGTAGATGTGTTGTCTCCCTTTCCGGTGGTCTGTTTCTAGCTGTCATAAGCTAGTAATTAATTTTCAAGCGTCTAACAGCGACAAAGAAATGTATCACACAATGAAGAAAGTTCAAGTGGGGGATTTTTTACTGCACAAATACTAGTGGTTATTAACGGTACACACTCTACTTTACCGCTAATTCGACATTACTTTCATTTAAATGTATTTTACTGTTTACAAATAAAATATACTCACATTCTTGACTTTGAAGGTTCTGATGACAAAAGAATGTCGGCGTTCAACGTTTGTCATTAAGACGATGACTGGACCAAACGTGTCAGCACTTCCTTCTTTCTCTGGCCAGTACAGGTAGCACTTGGGCTGAATGCAACACAATATCAACAGAGAACATTGCAACATTGTACTAAAAACTTTGAATAGTAACATTTTGATGCATACAAATGACGAACATAATTTTTCAGACAATGCAATACATTAATTAAATGATGAAATACTATGCCCTACCTTGCCCACTTCTTGCAGATTGGTCAACATGACAATGTGGGTTACCTTCTCTTGCCATACCATTCGCCAGAAGTCAACCACAGTATTGTCCCTTGGACCTGCACAAAGACGAGATAAATATTTCAGAAGAAGAAGAGGAACAAACCCTCATTCGAGTATTCCATTCAGTTCACCATCGCCCCAACTTTCATTCGTTCTCTTCAAGAATAAATCGAAAGTCTTACCCTGTGCTGCGATGTACTCTTTTTCGGAATTGAATCCCTGCGAACAAAACAACAACAACAACAACAACAAATAAATATCAACAAATAAGCTTACACGTTATCTGATACTCAAACACTACTAATAACAAGGCTTTTCAAAATGAAAGTAGGCCTATAAATAATACGGTAATAAGAAATAACATTTTAAATACGCAAATAATTAGACATAACATGTTAAATACGCAAATAATTGGACATAACATGTTTAAAAAAACGAAAGTGATAACCGAATCTGTTTTCCCCCAGATAAATCACTCGCCTATAGAAAGAACAGTAACATGGGGTTCCATTTCGAAAAGACAAAACACAATCCTGATCCTGGAGCCATCTTGTAAGGTGAGTGTAAAGGAATGACGGGTTTTCTTACGGTGATGTAGGAAGCGTTGACATAGTCTGTCGCCTGCCCAGCGCTGTAGTTGTCTTTCAGCACCACACGGCAACGGTCGTCTGAGGACATACATTAAAGCGAGGTCATTCGTTCAAAATCTTTTCCACCAGATGATCATGGAAGAGTTTAACCCACGTTGTTGAACTGAAAGCTCTCGGTGTAAACGTGTGTATGCAGCTTTAAAATGCCTTCGGTCCCTGGGTAACGTCACCTCGCCAGTCTAGCACAGGGTTCCTTCTATTACAGTCATTACGTGTGACCCTATACAACAGGCCCAGAACCAGTCGCACAGAAACGGACACAGCAAAGCCTTCTAACATTCGCTGCTGCTAGTAGCGTTGGTGCACGCACCGATGCCTCCGTGTGTGGGCTCCTCCTACATAGGGAGATAAGTCTTTCAGTGCGTTTAAAAATAAAAGCAGACGACACTTCGAAGGGTCGGAAACGAAGTTTAGATTTCGTTTTGGCAAATATTAGACACAACAAATGTATGAATATATCAGCAAATAACCATATCTTAGCGTGAATTAGACATGTTATTTGTTTTGTCATCTCTAAGCGTGAATTAGACATGTTACATGTTATCAGTTTTGTCAAATCTCATATATTGAATATTTTATCAATTTTCGCGCAAATTTGACCTCGACCTCTGAGGAGCACGTCAAGGAGTAACAATACTTTCTGAAACACCATATTTGTTCCCTGTGAACTCTAGAGTGTATCAAACAAATACCTTCACAATATTTTGACTCGTAACCTACTTTTCTATTAAAAAAAATTCTCTGTGAACAAATACAAGGTCATAAACATGAATTCAGATTACATTGCTACACTGACCGTCATTCTAGGCGTATATAAAGCAGGCATACTTACAAGGAACTATGGCGGCAAATCTGTTCTTCCTGTAATTGGCTTTCAAGCTGCCTGCCTCCACTGACTCTTTCTCGTCAAGCTTAGGTATTGACTGTTGAAAAGGAAATTGTCAAAAATATCTCTTTGCATAAACATACATAAAAACAAAAACAAAAAAGAAAATATCGTAACAGCATTAGAAAGCTGCAGTGACTAAGCAATTCTACAAAATTCAATATTGCTTAGAAATATATCATTATGCTTTAAATAAATTCCTACCTTGAACTCCTCCTTTAGTTTTCCTGACGCCAGTCGGTCCACCAAGTACTTCTGCACAGCATCCAGCTTGGGTTCCTTCGCGTTGAAACTGGCGTACAAGTCACTATCCTCTGTGCTCACGTCATCAATAGTGGTGAAGTCGTCAAGTTTTTCATCCAATGAGACGCCGTCTTGCAAGTTGTCACCGTCAGGTCTGGCCAAGGGAGGCGCCGCTTTGTTGGCTGGTAATGGTGTGGAGGGTTTGGAAGAAGAGGGAGACGATGTGGTAGAAGTTGTCGGCGCTTTAGGGCCAGGGTTGCGGACGACAGGTTTGGTGGTGGGTTTCGTATGGGGTTGGGGTTTGGACGACGCAGTGGGTCTCTGGTTACATTCCGTTTGTCCGTGTGCTGCTGGCTGCCTCTCTGGTGTAGCACCGCGCTGAGTGTTGTTCATATAAATGATCGTATCACTGTCGTGCTGGTTGACTGGCTGTGTTACTGCCATAGACCCCTGTGCAGTGTTGACATAGACAACGTCCTCTCCATACTGACTGGCAGCACTTGAACCACCTGGGGTTTCTTCTTCTCCATTTTCCTCATGTGTAGAATTGTCCTGATTTGGAGGTGTCTGGGCTACCATTGGTTTGACCGTTGCTCGAGGTTTCGCATTTTTCTTCTCATGTTCTGTTGAAAAATTAATCCACACACTGTTAGCTTAATTCGCCACAAAGGGCCCTACCTAAATATCTTTAATGAAAACTCATACAAATACACACGCGTTCAAATTGTACACACACACTTTTAAATAAACTATTACACCAGTGTATACAGTTAAAATACAATATATCTTACCTTCACCAATTACGGGTTCGAAGTTCAAGTCCGTTTCCGAATTTGAATTTTTTCGTTTTGGGGCTCGTCGTTCTGGAGTTTGGGCATTTTCATTACGTCGCTTGCGCCTGGTTGACAGCATGAACACACCAAAGCAATGCAAAAAGTGGAAAGTAGGCCAAAGAAAAGGAAAAGGAAACATGCTAGATTTAACATTACGAATAGTAGCGTGGCGAAATAGCTCGGTTCTCGGCGCGCCAAACTCGTGTTTCGGAGATCACGGTTCAAATCCTGGTTGCCATTAACATTAAACTGGCTGCTACTAAATAGTGTGAAAGTCTGAAAACATGACCTCAGGACTACAGTAATTCATATCATAACAGAGATATGATTAGAATGAGGATTCACACCATGCCTGGTTTTCGCTGAGAAAGCGAAACAACGTTAAGCGGCATGGTTTTATAGAAGCGTGTTGAACAGTACATTACAGCCTACGAATAATGATTAAAACTCCGAACTAATATCATTAAATAAATAATTGAATATACAACAGTGGTATCTGGATGTGCAGAAGAACATGTGCGGAACATTTTAAAATATTTACCTTACATAAACCAAAGCTACCACAGCAACAGCCACCGCCACCACCAACACAGCACCACCAACAGCACCACCAATAACCGCCGCTTGCTCTGTACCTCCACTTCCGAGCTCCTCTGAAACACCGTTACAATAACTAGGTTTGTGTTTGTGGTTTAGCTTCAGGGTGAGAGTTTACATCATAATGCTGTTGTCAGGACAAGGCTTCGAGGCGTGTAAGGTAATCATTTCCACCCAAAAAATAAAGATCGTATCTAGTAAGACTGGTTTTTTCGATCAGATATCAACATTGTGGAGTAAAAAGGTGAAATTTGAAACTTTTATTTGAAACTTTTTTTTTAAATTATGGATAAAGATTTTACACTAATTAATAAGTCTAATCTTCCAATCCGTCCCTTAACAAATTAACATAGTAAATAACCTTTAACATTAACTTGGAAATTATAGAAATTACACACACACATGCACTCACCCACATGCACACACAATCAACCAACATCTTCATCATTATCTTTAAACAATTTTAGGCAACCACCCCCCCCCCCCTCCTATCCCTCACCCTCATAATAATAATAAAAATAACAATAATCATACAATAATGATAACAATAATAATAATAATAATAATAATAATAATAATAATAATAATAATAATAATAGCAATAATAATAATAATAATAATAATAATAATAATAATAATTGTTATTGTTATTATTATTATTATTATTATTATTATTATTATTATTATTATTATTATTATTATTATTATTATTATTATTATTATTATTACTACTACTACTACTACTAGTAGTAGTAGTAGTAGTAGTAGTAGTAGTAGTAGTATTTATCCCATTATTATCACAACTACCACCATCATCACCATTATCATCACTATTATTATTATAACAAGAATATCATAGTAATAATAATAATGATAATAATAATAATAATAATAATAATAATAATAATAATAATAATAATAATAATAATAATAAATGAATAAATAAATACATAATAAATAATAAAAACCATTTCATGAAAACTGTGTTATCATATAAAAATATATCACTTTTTTTAATAATTTTGCAGATATTTACATAGGTTATTTTTGAAAGAAAATATTGTGGTGCAATGTTTACACTCCAGAGGGAGAGAGTTCCATACAGCAGCTCCATTAAATGATAGGCTATTTTTGTATAAATCAATGCGAGGAGGGGTAGTTTATAATTATAAAGTCTATGCCCATCAACTGGCTTAGTAAAAAATATATCAAGATGTGCAGGTGTTTTTCCATGTGTGATTTTGAACATAAGGATAGCTGTATTAAATACAAATTGTTTTTGAAGTGGTAGTATTCGGAGTTCCTTGTACAGTACCTGGGCCTAGTTCAGTATGCTGTAAATAAGGAGTATTTATGCAGTGTGCAGACTATATAATTTAAAGACATAATGATGTGTAAACAGATTAGTAAAACTATACAGAGGCCACAGTGTCAAGGAAATATGCTAGCTTTTTGTGTGTGCTGATAATGAGTTTATTTGGGAAATTGCATTTTTACAATACAATACAATACGATTTTATTTTTCTCACACGAAGCAATTACAATGGCGGTAGCACACAACTCGACCTCTAAGCTTTGAAAGTTAGGCGCCTCTTCCTCTGTTATTTAAACACCCAACTGCGTAGGCTACTAGTTACACCTTTGGTGTGGTGCTATGTTTAGATTTAAACTTAATTTTATTAATAAGTAAATTATCAAATAAATGTACCGATGTATTGGTATAAAAAAATTGTACGTTTCAAAACAACAAAACGTTAGTTTGGGTTTAATTTTTGTTTTTATATTCCGGCGAGGCAATATTCACTGTGAATTTGAAAAGAATCTGACGCTGAAATTGGGGCCCTTTAACGTTTTGTTTGCTTAATAGTTTATTTAACCTATACTTGTGATAGAACCTAATCAAAATATTACAGCATTGCCTGATTTAGGCTACCAGGTTAGAGGTTCAGGCGAAGTGGAAACTGATCTTTTAGGTCAAAATACAGCTTTCTTGAATCGCTTTATCATCCCCAAGGGTTCTTCAGCCAACAAGAAAACACAAGGGCCAAAATTAAACATAAATATTGGGTGAACAGCTTAGTGTCATCTAGAGGGATCTGTTACAATCCTTGAAGTTTCATTGGTAGGAACCTAGCAGCAGTTATTTGTTTAAACTTTAACCATTGTAACGTAAGCCATTGTCATACTTCTACCTTCTCCTAAACAAACAACATTATGCACGCATATGAGGATATCACCACATGCTAATATCAAATCCAATATGCGTTTTCTTAAATGTAGTGTCTGTGAATGTAATGAGTGTTTGTGTGTGTCTGTTTGTGTGTGAGCGCGCGTGTGTTTGTGTGAGAGAGAGGGAGAGAGAGGGAGGTATAGAGAGAAATTTGGTATTGAGAAAATCTATCACTGCTCGGCGCGGAGACAACATGTTTGCTTACATTAATACAATACTAAACGTATTTTTACTTAACGTAACTTTCTGGAAAGTCCAATAGTAGGGTCATCTTTGATAAGCACATTGTGTTCAGGCTATGCCACTCATTTTATTTTTTGCCAAATCATATTTGTTTGAAGATAAGTCTGACAACTAAAAGAGAAGCAGACCACATGCTTTATTCCCACAGAAAGTACTTCTGCTTTGACCCCCACGCATTTTTAAAAGGTGCAGTGTTCTTTACCATTTTAAACATTCTACGAGAGAGAGAGAGAGAGAGAGAGAGAGAGAGAGAGAGAGAGAGAGATTTTAAATCTGTGAATTACATTGTGTTTGTAATGATATACATTGTATTTGTAATAATAATGATAAATATAATATGTTTAACCAATAGGGAAGTTAACATAATCAACAAGGATGTAAACACAATCAATAAGGACGTAACACAATCAATAAGGACGTTAATACAATCATCCGTTCGTTTGAGAGTTTGAGAGATGCTTATGCATCATACACACGCACAAAAAATACATATACAGTAATGCATACATGCATACGCGCGCACCAACGTGCACACATGCACACACACACACACACAGTCACACACTGTCACACGACAAAAAAATTTAGCACCTCGTATAAGATCAAGTTTTTTACTGGTAGTTGATCTTATCAGAGGACTGTTTAGGTGCCCCTCGGATAAGATCAAACAAAAATTTGGTCCCGTGGGGGGTCACCTTAAGCGAGGATTACTGTATTTCTCAGTAGTTGGAATATCTGTTTCTATATTATAAGACTTATAGAGTATCTTGATTGCTCTTTTATGAAGACTGTTTAGCGGTTTAATTTGCGTGTCACTTGCATTACACCAAACAGATGATGCATAATTAAAATGAGACATACAGTGGGCATAGAAAAAAGATTTCAATGCACCAACCGTAACAAAATGTCTAAGTTTATTTAGAACTAGATGGAAAAGGTATTTAGAAATGTTTGTACAGATATGGTTAATGTGTGACCGCCAGCTAAAATCATCATCAATGATTATGCCTAGCACTTTATGTTCACAAACTTGATCAATATTGTACGCCCCTAAGTTTAGATGAAGACACAAAGTTCCATTTTGACGTTTTTGTCTTGTAGTGAGAAGCATACTGTTGCTTTTATTACGATTTAATTTCATTCTATTGTTGTCAAACCAGTTATCAATTTCATTTATGCTTATTGAAGACTTTGTTCTACTTGTTGTAGATTTGTATTATGAGTATGAAGGGATGAATCATCAGCAAATAAGTCAAGGCTAACATTTTGTGTGAGAAAAATGAACATGTCATTGATAAATATACAAAATAAAATAATGCCAAGAATCGATCCTTGAGGAACTCCACAAGGGACATCTCCAGGAGACGAAAATGAACCATTAGTATATACTGATTGGTTTGATAAATATGATTTTAAAAAATAATACAGATGCAGAGTTTTGAAAGTAGTAGGTTAGCTTATTAATTAAGATATCATGGTTAACTAGATCAAATGCCTTTTCAAGGTCAAGAAAAACTGCCCCTACAATGTCTTGCTTGTTTTATAGCATTAAGCCAAACATCACAAAGATGGGAGAGCGCTGTTTGACAAGAGTGGTTAGGTCTGAAGCCAGACTGAAAAGGATGAAAAAGAATATTATTTTTTAAATACTTCATAAGGTTCATATGAATATATCTTTCCAGGGGTTTAGGTAGAACAGGCAGAATGGACATTGGTCGAAAGTTGTCAAGAACGGAAGTATCACTTGTTTTAGGTAAAGGTATTACTTTAGCTTCTTTAAATATTGAGGGAAACTGATTTTGTTTAATGCATAGATTATAGATTATAGTGAGTGTGCCTGTGTGTTTGCGTGTTTGTGTGTAGATTTGGGTGGGTGCAGGCGTTCCATGTTTTGGGTTAGTTTTAAACATTAAAAAAACCAGAAACGTTGAATGCCTTTTTTGTATTAACTGTGATAGGATCTGAATTCTCAAGTTGGCATGGATATTTAGCACTTTATACCAAAAATACCTCGCACTTTCTAAAATGAAATCCCTTAGTACATTGTTGTTTATTCTTGCTGCTGTCCGGGAGACAACTTCTTCTGTATTGTTTTAATGACGAAAGAAAATAACGCTTGGCAATCTGGTTACTGAAAAGAATATTTTGTATAAGCCTAAATCAGTAAATGTTATTAAACGCACCAGCAACACACAAAGTTGGCGTCCATCCTGCAACACAGCCATCCAGACAGTTCCCAGTGTCTTTCTCACACGACCCGTTTCCATCACAGTGTGATGAACAGTTCAAACTACAGTTTTGTCCGTACCGCCCCGATACACATTCTGAAATAAAGAAAGAAAAAAGTATTGTCATACATAAAATCCAATGTACTATTCAAAATCAAATATTACTTACTTACTTAATTTATTTATTTATTCACCACATAAACCAGCATTTTCCGGTAAAGTACCGGTCGAGATTTGATATCTACCGGACATAGACATGGTGAACATAAAAACACGTAGAGTCGACCGTTTTTTCTTTTCTTTCTTATTTTTTTTTCAATTATAAATATATATTGTTGCCGTTTATCATGCCGCATTTCATTTCATTGTGACTTTCTTCATATGCCTTCGGAGTTTACGACAACACAATTACAACAACACAAATAAGAAAAATAAACAGAACATAAACTTTTACCTTGGCACAGTGGCATCCTGAATGAACTTGCGCATGCGGCACACTGTCCGGTAATGACATCACAAGGCTTGGAGTCTGCGCAGTGACCGCATTGTTGAGTACAGTTGTCTCCGTATGTTCCATTGTTGCACGCTTGGTAGAACAAATGCGAAACAACAGAAAACAATAACAAGTTCCAAAATCATGTAGGAATGTGTTTTGAACAGTCAGAAAACGTTTCCAAGTACTTGTGTCCAAACACTAGTCATTGCGTTTCGGTTGGAGCATTATTTTACCATTCAATCAAACAGTGGCGGGCTTTAAGTAGGTTTTATGTGCACCCAATCTTCTGCAAAACTGATATTTCTTTTTTGTTATATTACAAAGAGTTTTTAAATATTTCTTGTTCAATTATGTATTCACGTATTAATGCTCACTCACTCACTAACTCACCATCAGTCAGTGAGTAAGATAATAAGTGGCTAAGCAACTAAGCCACTTATATTCTTACTCTCTGGCGGATACGCCCCAACAATCCTACTTATGACATGTTGAATAATTTCAACCACACTCACGTTGGTTACAAACTTGTGCAATATGGAAATCAAGCGTCATGTCACTCGACATAAAAAATCCAAGATTTCT
The DNA here is from genome assembly GCA_036898135.1 of Oncomelania hupensis. Lineage (NCBI taxonomy): Eukaryota > Metazoa > Mollusca > Gastropoda > Littorinimorpha > Pomatiopsidae > Oncomelania > Oncomelania hupensis. Next base: position 82,423,795 of record CM072514.1, on the reverse strand, counting down.
AGCCGACTGAGAGAAAGAAATGTCATGCTCTCCTACACTTACAGTGGTAGGCAAGGTGCAAGCTAAGGTTAGTAAGCCGTCTTAGCCAGAATTACGTAAAAATTGTAATTATGAAGTGAAAATTGTAATTATTATTATTTAATACTGTTGCGTGTCGTTTCTTTCACACTGTAGTTTTAAAATGTTTGAACGGGGTCGTACAACAATTTTTTAGAGTATCAACTTACGCAGTTGACAAAGAGGGCTCTGCAGTCCTGGCCGTTTACAACCTCCAGGACAAGCTCCAGTATTCACATTGCAGCTGACCTTGTCTTTGCACTGATCACATTGCTGCATGCAGGTTGAACCGTAATATCCTGGCTGACAGCCTATGACAAATAGATGTGACGTGGTTTTTTTTGTTGCTGGGCTCTGCACAATTGAATGCTATTACCCACTCGTATATCGTCTATGGGGATCGCTAGTAATCTCCCTGTGACTTAACGTAATACATTTATTTGTTTAGGTCGGTCTGTGTTTATGCTGGGGGTACAGAGATAGATAGAAAAATGGTAAAAGACCACTGTCACACTAGCTTTCACACGGCTATGAAACATATGTATTCCAGCCACTTAATAACAGTAAATATCACACATTTATTTCCTCTACTCTATACACGATCTTCGAAGTACGAAACTAACTTAAAAGTTCAAATGTCAATGCGAATGGTTCGCTCTTGGGAGTTCTAGGCAGCAACTTTATCTTCATCGGGCACTGGATACTTTCTGCCCTAATGGTCAGAGTTCTGGAAGAGTGGACTACTGTGGTCCTGTAATACAGATTTTGGTGCACTTAGTGAATGTGCACTTAGCTGTAGATTCGAAGCGCTGTGTTGTGGTGGCTTCCTTGACCAACTGTGTTGTTGTGGAGTCTTCTGCGTGTGGCTAGACTGGTGGGCTCTCTTAGCTCAGTGCTTTAGAGGCCTCTGCAGACCAACGTTCAGCAACAACTTGTTCTTGTCTTGTGCCTTGTTGGGCTCATGATACAATGACCCCTTGGGGTCATGAGCAATCTTGCCACTGTAGATTGTTCTAACCTATAAAGGGTACAGTGAAAGCCCCAGTTGAAAACCTGTCTTGCCTTTGTAGGCATGACAAATTAACTGCGGCAACAGTTCCCCCCGTTGGAGTGCCGGGGGTTTCAGTATAAATAGTATCCCCACTTTCTGGAAATTTAGTGCTTTAAATTCCCACTGTCGCTGTCTTCCTCATTTGCTCTTTCCCATTCCCGATCTGTCCTACCACTCTGCTATACTATATTCTTCTTCGCTAGATCAATGACCTACCTTTTTTCTTGAAAACTCTTCCTGGACAAGACTCCTTGTTTGTGTATGAGGTCTGTTGGATCAGCTTGGGAATGTTGGACGCTTTCTGCCGGGTGGTCACTAGGGCTTCCTATGAATGTACTATTTAGCACTATAGGCATTTTATATACATGTATGTTTTTTTGTTGATGATTTATAATGATGTTTGTATTCTATTTTGTTTTTGTAATCGGGGAGTTCGCGTAGTTGAGGTCAACCCTCAGCCGTCCCTCGCGTGGGATGTCTTTATTGTAAAGTGACTGGCCGGTGGAGGGCATTCAATTTTCCCACTGGGGTTGTTTCAACAGATCTTTTATGCGGATCGGGGGTTGTCCGGTCCTGATTTGGCTCGGAAGAGTCCGCTGGACCTAAAGCAATAATAAATCAATCAATCATGATACAATGCCTGCTCGTCTGTAACATATAAGAGACGAAATCCTGCACAACCCTGTATAATAGGTGTGTGCAGAGCGTCTCATTGAAGGCCGAAGTAGCCCTCAGTGATTAGCTCCACATCTCTATATATAAGCAGCGAACATTCTGCTAAGTCCGTGGTCCACTGGAATCTCCACTCCAATTTCCTATACATATATAAATATAACTCATGGCTAACTATACACATAGAGAAAGAATTAATATTATACACATTCTCTGGTACAGCCACTGGTCTGCAAGCACACATATAGGTTAAACAACAGTGGGTCCGTCAGGTATACAACATGGTGTCGAACCCGGTCGTGTTCGCCACGTGGTCAGTCCACGTTGGACTAACAATTCAACTCTCAGCATAGCAAATTTCACAAACATACTTCAACAATAATATAAATACATCACAATGAAACAAAAGTATGTTCATTTACCTTTTTGACAATGTCAGGCCGTGGCTAATTTGACTGAATCGAATTTTCAACAAGTCCTGCTTCCTAAGTCTGCTCAGGAGAGATTTTTTAGAGTGTACCTGTGTACTGCTCTCAGCTTTCAACACGAATGACTCTCTACCTAGCGTCTGCCTAACCAGGCAGAACTGGTTCTACTTAAGCTAGCTGTGTTCTCATTGGCTGGACATTCTGATTGGATGTAAAATCGGTTCTTTCCTTAAGCTGCGATGATTTACTACACTGCGCGGGCGTCACTATACAACTGTGTTACACTGACTAAACAAGGCAAAGCTTACTGTGTTGTGTTAAACTGCCTCTTGTTACAATATACATGTTGCATGTCTTGAACTTCATGCTTTTAAACTCTGAGGTTAAATATATTGTTGAAAATAATCATTACAAAATATCATCATCATCATCATCATTATCATCATCATCATCATCATCATCATCATCATCATCATCATCATCATCATCATCATCATCATCATCATCATCATCATCATCATCATCATCATCAGCATCATCATCATTATCATCATCATCATCATCATCATCATCATCATCATCATTACATGCTTTAACAAATGACTGACCGTTGTAGCAGGTACCGTTATAGTTGTCACAGATATCGTTGTTACGACAGTGGCCACACTGCTGTGTACAGTTGTCACTGTAATTGCCTGCTTTACACACTGCACATCAAAAGCACTACAGACATGACCAACAGTACACAGATTTTAACAACAATAGTGGCTTAAACTACATACAGGCTATCCCCCCTCCACCTACCCCTGCCACAACACACACTCACGCCCTTACATACAGACGCGCCACGTATAGACAAGCAGGACTGTCTCCTCCATCCACATTCACGTATAGACAAGCAGGACTGTCTCCTCCATCCATCTTCACGTATAGACAAGCAGGACTGTCTCCTCCATCCATCTTCACGTATAGACAAGCAGGACTGTCTCCTCCATCCATCTTCACGTATAGACAAGCAGGACTGTCTCCTCCATCCATCTTCACGTATAGACAAGCAGGACTGTCTCCTCCATCCATCTTCACGTATAGACAAGCAGGACTGTCTCCTCCATCCATCTTCACGTATAGACAAGCAGGACTGTCTCCTCCATCCATCTTCACGTATAGACAAGCAGGTCTGTCTCCTCCATCCATCTTCACGTATAGACAAGCAGGACTGTCTCCTCCATCCATCTTCACGTATAGACAAGCAGGACTGTCTCCTCCATCCATCTTCACGTATAGACAAGCAGGACTGTCTCCTCCATCCATCTTCACGTATAGACAAGCAGGACTGTCTCCTCCATCCATCTTCACGTATAGACAAGCAGGACTGTCTCCTCCATCCATCTTCACGTATAGACAAGCAGGACTGTCTCCTCCATCCATCTTCACGTATAGACAAGCAGGACTGTCTCCTCCATCCATCTTCACGTATAGACAAGCAGGACTGTCTCCTCCATCCATCTTCACGTATAGACAAGCAGGACTGTCTCCTCCATCCATCTTCATGTAAAGAAAAGCAGGACTGTCTCCTCCATCCACATTCACGTATAGACAAGCAGGACTGTCTCCTCCATCCACCTACTCAAGTGTCTTATATCACATAATTATACCAACTGTCTCCTGCTTTTGCTAACATTACCCACAACTATAACATTTTACTTCTGATAGTAGTATATTGATAGTATATTAACAAAAACTAGACACTATGGAGCTTACACTAAGTTGTGTGTGTGTGTGTGTTTGTATGTGTGTGCGTTTCTGTGGGCAATAATTGTGTTTTTGTGTTTGCTTTACGTAAACTGAAGCAACCACGTGTACCACCTTACAAAGATTAAACCCTGAAGTAGATTTGTGCTGTGGCAGTCTCCCGTCACCACTGAGCAGATGAAACGGGGTCACTGAGTCTGTACACGTCATGCGAATAGCACTACCGGCTGAATGGTTCAGTCAAAACAAAATAATACTATATTTTGATGTAACATTTCTAAATAAAATTCCTTTTCTCAAAGCGAATCATTCCAAAGCGGGGACTTACTGAAGTCCACTAACTCTACTCACCCCATATCTGTACTTCACAGAAGTTTAGAAAAGAGTGATCCTCAATGAAGTTTCCTTCTTTGTAAAACTTGACCACTTTGCCTCTCAGTGGTGTATCACAGCGGACAGAGAAATTTAACCCATACGAGCCAAGTTTATTGTCCGATGAGTTTGGAAACTTGAAGCATATCTGGTGGTCCACGTAGATCCAGATGCCTGCCGTACGATCAGAGGTGGGCCCTATTGATTAAGAAAACCCAGCATCAGATAAGGAGTAGTCACATCCACCATTGCAGCGCACGACCAATCCAAAAAATGGCGTGTGTGTGTGTATAGGTGTGTGTGTGTGTGTGTGTGTGTGTGGGTGTGCGTGCATATGAATGTGTATGTGTGCGTGCGTATGTGTGCGTGCGTATGTGTGCGTGCGTATGTATCCGTGCTTGCATGTGTGTGTATATGTGTGTGTGCGTGCATGTGTGTGTGTGTGTTGTAGTGTGGTGTGCCTCTGTGTGTATGCGGGCGTGCGTGTGTTGGGATGCGACGGAATGAGAGGGGGAGGGAGTCGGGAAATCACAGTTTGCTCAACAGAAGTTTATAACCTATTTTGTACAAACATTTATAAATCATCACTCATTTTATCAACCAACATTGTCATAAATTTCCTGTGCATGTTATATAATAATTTAGCTTTATTCTCAGAAGATTTCTACAAATTTCATATTAGTTTGTAAACAATTTTTATCGTTCCAATTTCACGTAAACGCGTATTCATCAAAAGGCCTATCTTATACAATTACACAATTGAAATATAGAGATAAACTTGACACGCTGAAGGCGTAAAATACATAACAGTTAGATCACAACACCAATACGTCTTGCCAATTTTATTATTTTCTTCTTTTTCACTCAAAGTGGTAGAATAATTATTAAAACGGAATTCAAGGAAACTATAAGTCCTAAATCAATAACATAATAAATAGCTGAACTATAAAATAATATTGTTTTTCTCTGAAGCAATCACGTTTTCGGTCTGACAGAAAATTAAATGTATCAATTTATGAAAATATTTTGTGCCTTTACAAAATTAGTTTCAATATTATATTTCCAGCAAGCAAAACATACAACTTACTAGTCTCCTCTCTGAAAATCCTTATCGGGAAGAGAGGGGACTATAAACTGATACATACATACATACATACATATAAATATTCAAATTACCGCGTCTGTCATGAACAGAATCCAAAATCACCACAGTGAAAAACAGAAGTAGCCTACACATTAACACAATATTTCCAAGTCACACAAATTAAGCATTCACCCTTTCCTTCCACTAATACTCCATATCCAAGTCCTATTTCATCCAATCACAGAAGACATTCTCAGATGCATACGAGAACAGCCTTCTGTTCTCCAAACAGTCTTTATACAGCCGAGTCTCATCACCAAAATATTAATAAACTAGGAAATATAGTACCAACGTAAAGCGAGCCCTGTGGGTTCGGGCATTAAATAGAATAGACGCTTCCCGGCGTGTCGTAAGAGGCGACTAACAGGGGTGTTGTTAGCACGGCATCACTGGGCGAAAGTCTTCTACACAGAAGTCACCGGCCAGGGCAGAGGAACCTCACGTTACTACAGGTTCAACGACCACGTGCTCAGGGCCAAGGCGAGCCACACTGTATTCGTGGATTTCGGTTGTGGCCAACAACCTGGAGAGGATTGGGCACTGCCAGGTCTTTTTTTGTCCAAGACACACTACATGATGAAACTATCCACTAATTCCATACCGGATCGGTCATCGCCCGGCTACACAAGGACCACGCCTTCCGTTGGCCACCAGGACGGAGGTGATAAGTATGCTACTGATGGACAATTTAGCAAGATCCGCACGAGAAATAACATCGTCATAGGAACCTGGAATGTCAGGACCCTAACTGCGGAAGGAAAATTAGAAGAACTGGCCCACGAGCTGGACCACTATCGATGGAACGTTCTAGGTATCAGCGAACTGCGCTGGAAAGGCCTAGATGAAACAACGACCAACGAAGGCCACAAGCTCTATTTCAGCGGTAGAGATGACAGGCACGAACACGGCGTTGGATTCTTGGTCCACAAGAACATTCTAGCCACTGTCATGGGTTGCCGCCCATTCTCCAGTAGACTCATTACCATCCGTCTGAGAGCAGCCCCTTTCAACATCACCATCATCCAGGCCTATGCCCCAACATCAGACTATGACGATAGCGAAGTGGAGGATTTTTATGAAAATCTACAGGCGGTCCTTGACCAAGTGCCGAAGAAGGACATAGTCATAGTGCAAGGCGACTGGAATGCCAAGGTTTGCCAAGATGCACACCACAACTGGGGAGACACATGTGGACCCCACTGCAACAACGAGACAAATGACAGGGGTCTGAGACTCTTGGAGTTTGCCAGATACAACAATTTGGTACTGGCAAACACGCTTGGTCTCCATAAAAACTCCAGACGATGGACATGGAACAGTCCTGGCGGGGAGCATCACAACCAGATAGACTACATCATGGTCAAGAAACGCTTCAGATCAAGCATCAATATTGGCAGGACACGCACTTTTCCAGGAGCAGACATCGGAAGTGACCACGATCTCGTGATGATGTCTTTCCGGCTCCACTCGAAGATAGTAAATACGGCAAAGTGCACTAGACTGAAGTTCGACATGGACAAACTGCAAGACCCGGAGGTGGCAGAACTATTTCAGGCCACAATTGGAGGGAAATTTGCACCACTGCTCATTTTGGGGGCTGATGAAGTAGATGTCAACACCATGACCACCACCTTCAACTCAGCTGTGACAGATGCCGCCACTGAGATCCTTGGCCCGCACCGACCAAAGAAGAAGCCGTGGATCACACATGAACTTTTGGATCTGTGTGATGAACGAAGAGAGATTAAAAAAAAAAAGAACACCTAACAGGGAGCTGATGCCTACCGAAAAATCAACATTGACATCCGAAAAGGCAAGCGCACTGCAAAGGAGAACTGGATAGAAGATCAATGCCTGGAAATAGAGAACAGTCTGAACAAGAACAACAGCAAGAAGGCCTACAAGACTGTGAAGCGGCTGACACGTGTTAAACAGCCCAAAGTCTCCGTGATCCAAAGCGAGTCTGGCATATGCCTTACAGAAGAACAAGGAGTCTTGGACAAATGGACAGAATACTGCTCTGACCTTTACAATCATACACCAAATGGAGACCCACCAGTTTTAGCATGTCCCGAGAACAATGCAGAAGAAGAAATCCTTCCAAAATCTCCGAGAAGAATTAGAGGCAGCAGTGCAATCGCTGAAGAAAAGGAAGTCAGCGGGAGTGGACAACATACCCGCGGAACTGCTACAAACAGGAGAAGAAGCGATGATTGATGCCCTCACCATTATCTGTAACAAGATCTGGCAGAGTGGGGAGTGGCCTACACCACAGACCCAGTCGCTTGTCATCACTCTTCCCAAAAAGGGTAACCTTCAGGAGTGTGAAAATTACCGCACCATCAGTCTCATCATCCATCCCAGCAAGTTCCTCCTGAAAATAATACTCAACAGGTTGAAACCCCAAGCTGAACAAATCATAGCTGAAGAACAAGCAGGATTCAGGGCAGAGCGTAGCACCACTGAACAGATTTTCAACCTCAGAATAATCTGTGAGAAATATCTACAGCACCAGCAACATCTATATCATGTGTTCATGGACTTCAAGAAAACGTTTGACCGAGTCTGGCATGCAGCTCTATTGGCAACAATTAAAGTGTACAGCACCAGCCCTAACATTATTGAAGTCATCAAAAGCCTGTATGACAACGCTACCAGTGCAGTCCTCCATAACAGCGTCATCGGGAACTGGTTCAGAACAACAATCGGTGTGCGTCAAGGATGTTTACACTCTCCAATACTCTTCAACATCTTCCTAGAGCGCATCATGTCAGATGCTCTTGCAGATCACGAAGGCACAGTCAGCATAGGGATAGAGCAATCTCCAATCTTCGTTTTGCGGATGACATTGATGGATTGGCTGGAGAGAAACAAGAACTTGAACAGCTGGTGCAGAGGCTTGACACCACCTCCAGAGCTTATAAGTGCAGAGAAGACCAAAATGATGACCAACAACACCAATGGCATCAACACAGACATCAAAGTCCAAGGCCAATCGCTCAACACAGTGAATAGCTTCAAATATTTAGGAGCCATTGTATCAGACAAAGGTTCCCGACAGGAAGTCCTCTCCAGGATCGCACAAACAACTGCTGCCCTGACAAGGTTGAAGCCCATTTGGAAAGACAGAAATGTCTCCCTTATCATCACTATACACACACAGACACACACACACACACACACACACACACACACACACTCACAAACACTGAGTAAAAACGCTGTTGTCATGACTTTCATGAAACACCGCATAAGTTGTTTTCAATTTTGTTGAAATGTGTCCATTTTTGGAAGCTAACCCTAACCCAAATCCTAACTCTAACCTAAATCAAACCCTAACCCTTAACCTAATCCTAAGTCTAATACAGCCTTAACTGAATATTGTTTTGACGTCAAAATAAAGGGGCCGTCAAAAGAACGTAGGTAGAGTATGAAGAGTGTGTAACAATAACGGCGTTTCTACATCCACACACACTCTCCTTATTTCTCTCTCACACACACACTAACACACACCCACACACATTACACACACATACCTACCTTTATTTCACTATCGTCAAAGATATGACGTAACAAAATTTAAATACGTCTGAGGTCAAGATCAAACTTGCGCAAACAATTGTAAAATGTGTAAATCATTGTAATAGATGACTCTCTGCTTTTATATATTCGTACACACGCTGTGCGTCTAATAATTTGAAAGAAAGAAATGTAAACGTCATGTCCGAGAGTTTACATTTTCGTCTGCTATAGCAGTTAAAGACTTATCTCCCAAAGAATAGAGAACCCAACAGCTTAACGCATCGGTCGATGACGATCAGTCAGTGGATTTGATTGAAGCGCAATGCTTGAATCCCGGAGCCGTTGGAATTGCTAGACTCACGAGGTAACCGAATATCTTTATAATCTGCGTACATGCTTATGTGAGGGCTTTCGTCTCAATCAGGTGGATTAATAAACCCTGCTGTGATCAGACTATCTAGTTTAACAGTTTGTTTTTTTTTAAATTACTTCAGACTCACACAGGTGATTGTCAGAAAACAAAACACCACAACATTATTACTAATAACAGATAAACTATTTGGCATAAAACGGCAAAAAGCAAGAATTACATATTCTAGTAATTAAGGAACAGACTGAAAAAAGTACCTCGATGATATAGGTAGATGTCAGTGATGGTGTAATTTTGTCCCAAATCCACCGTCCACCAGTCACGGTTTCTTATACCTCCTGAATCATTAAAATATCCATTACTATGGATACAGTTGGTGTTGTCTTGACTCAAAAAGAGCACGGTGTTTCCAGTCCTCCCGTTGACAGCGACACACGCAGGTCCCGAAATGCCAAGTTGATTACTATATCGTGTGCTTATGTTAGCTGGTTTTCCATAGGCAACGTTCTCTGAAAATAAGTAACACGTTTCACTTTCAGCAGTTAAAGCATAATCTGAATATATGAACACCAATTTATTAGCGCATACAGAGTATCCACTTGTAAACAAGACATTTTCACAGCGCTTACAAAAGTAATAGAGAGTATACATACATAGACTCACAGTGCTGAAAAGGTGTTCGTAAACAAAAATCTACATTAAAGAAGAACAAGTCACCACTAAAAGACCACCGCCATAGCTCAAGTGGTAGAGCGTTCGCTTGGCATACCAAATGACCTAGGATCGAATCCCGTGGTGGGGCAAAATATAAAAATGTGGTCATTTTCACTGTCCATTTTAGCAGTACGATTGCTCTGGTGGTTCAGTGTTGATTCAGGTCCCTACCCCTCTTTCCCTGAGATGGTTATCTCCGTCTGCCATATCGCCAATGGTGGATGTACACGTTAAACCTCATTTATTAATTCATTCCTATTCTATCCTATCCTATCCCGTAACTCGAAGGTCGTTGGGACACAACAGATGATCGTTTAAACAGCGTACTCCAACTTTCTCTGTCCTCAGCAATCCTGATGGCTTCGCTCAGTGTCAAACCAGTCCATTCTCGAATGTTGTCCCCCCTCCTCTTTTCCTGTCTCCCTCTTCTTCTGCCTCCTTGCACCGTGCCTTGCAGGATGGTCTTTGCAAGGTCTGTTGATCTGGTGGCGTTGCCATACCATCGGAGTTTCCGTTTCTTCACCACCGTGAGCAGGTCATCGTGTTGTCCAATGGTTTGTGTGATGGTCTTTCGGATTTCGTTGTTGATGTGCTGGGTAAGGAAATGCCCAGAAGTCTTTTGTAGGACCTCATCTCCATGCTTTGCATTCTTCGTTGTAGATCTGCTGTGAGGGTCCATGTTTCGCAAGCGTATAGGAAGATGGAGATGACAAGGAGCGAAGCAGCCTTAACTTTGAATGTAGACTGATGGTCCTGTCTTTCCAAATGGCCTTCAACCTTGTCAGGGCAGCAATGGTTTGTGTGATCCTGGAGAGGACTTCATGTGGGGACCCATTGTCAGATACAATGGCTACTAAATATATAAAACTATGCACTGTTATCAAAGAAAGTACAGCTACGCAAAGAAGGTTCATTTCGACTCTTACTGCGAAACGGAAGTTGCGAGCGCCAACTAGCGGAATAAGTGATAACTCGCTTCGGCCTTAGCGCTTAGCAATGGAGGAAAGCGTATCAAATCAAGTAAACAAACCTAGAATCCGTCCTGGTGGGCAACACTGCAGCGCTTTTAACTGCACAAATGGACGATACAAGTGCCCTGGACTTTCGTTTTTTAATTTTCCAAAGGAAGAATCAAGGTTAGTACCATAATTTAATTAAAATGTTGGTCGCCGGTCGAGGTTGCAATCCGAGCAGAGATTTTGCCATTTGGCTTTGTAGATCTAGATCTACCACTCGATGTAAACTGTATTTTCTTTGTTGATACTGAAATTTATCATATCCCAATTTCTTACAAATGGAAGATGAGGGGAGGGGGGGGGAGGGGGGGCGTAGTTTTAATTGCTGCTTAAGAGTAATTAAAAAAAAATAGTAGGCCTAATGAAATATTATTGCATGACTCATTGACTGGATGTGTTTGTTTTTTTTTATTGTTCTTATATTATAATATTGCAACGTTCTTTACTTTTTGTTTTGTTTCTATTTGACTATGAATTATGGAGGCCTAAGCATTTTAAAGCCTACAATTAATAAAAGAGAAAAGTTATTTAGCTACTGAACTTCAACTAAACAAAAAGTAAACAACAGATTTAATTATAAAAACTTAACATTCTTACCCTTTTCATTATTTTAAACATACATTTATTGAGATGACAGTGCTTTACAAAAATGATAATTGCTGAAGTTTCCTTTATATGAGAGAGAGAGAGAGAGAGAGAGAGAGAGAGAGAGAGAGAGAGAGAGAGAGAGAGAGAGAGAGAGTCATCATTGTTGCTTTTTGTTGCTATAATATTCATATTAAATGTCAGAAAAAGAAACACAAATGTTTGAAGCTATTTTTTTCAGCTTTTATAAATGCATGATGGTTTAACAATAAAGTAACATAATTGATGCAGCCTGCTGCAATGTACAGATCTAATATTATAAATGACTACAAATATTTCTTATTTGACTATTTTTATTGTTGCACTTTTTGGTCTTATCTAGGTGCAATTTCCAATGTAATGATTCATGCAAAAAAAATAATGCTTTTAAACGTTAAATGTGTTTTCTTTAAAAGCTTCACTGTTCACTCTTCTTGTTGCATTGCTTTATTTCTCTACTTCTATAGTCTTGATGTCTGTTGGTTTATATATTATTTATTTCTTCAGAATACATATAAAATATATACATCACAAGCAGCAGGGACAAGCAACAAGCATGCTTATATAAGCCTATCCCTGTGCGAGTAAATTTCAGAGTTAAATTTGGCAGAAGAATATTAACATTGTGCAATATATACATATACACATACACACACATGTCTGTTCTTTTTCTTTAGTCTATCTTAACCTATCAAATTTCCTTTTGCAACTACAGTTCTATTATAGAGATAGCCTATATTAAACCATAATGATGATGATGATGATGATGATGAAAATGATGATGATAAACAGTAGGCCTAATAATTTATAGGCTTATTTACACAGTTGATCGAAAGCAGAAAATATAATTTTAAGATGAGAGCCTAACAGTAGGTTAGCAGCGATTACAATCAGAAGTGCAGTGTAAATGAGATAAACAGTAGATTGGAACACAGTTATTAACTGGAAATGCTAAATCAAGCAATGTTCAGAAAAGCTATTACCGGTATTCAAGCTTACTTTTGGGTTTGAGTTTTGACGGATCTAGGATGAGTACAGGCCGAGTACAGGCCTACTGAATCATCAGCATTGGTACGGTAATTTAATCGGCTGAATGCATAATTCAAGCAACTTGTTGGCAAGCTGTATTTACATTATTAAAACCAGACACTTATTAACTTACTTTCAAAAAAAAAAGCAGAATCGCTTGTTAATTTAAGCAAGCGAGTGTCCGGAACATAATCTACTGAAGCGGTTTGTTTACAGAGCGCTAAGAACAAATTATCGCCCTTGGAATCATTTATCACGGGAATCGCTGGGGGGCGCTACGAGTGGCTACGTTTTGTAACTTTATATAGGCACTCGCCGAGATCAACCTTCTTTGCGTAGCTGTACTTTCTTTGCTGTTATGAAGGACTGTCCTTGGACTTTGATGATTGATTGATTTATTGTTGCTTTAGGTCCAGCGGACTCCTCCGAGCCAAATCAGGACCGGACAACCCCCGATCCGCATAAAATATCTGCTGAAACAACCCCAGTGGGAAAATTGAACGCCCTCCACCGGCCAGTCACTTTACAATAAAGACATCCCACGCGGGGGACGGCTGAGGGTTTACCTCAACTACGCGAACCCCCGGTTACAAAAACAAAATAGAATACAACCATCATTACAAATCATCAACGAAACATATACATATAAAATGCCTATATTGCTAAATACTAACATCATAGGAAGCCCTAGTGACCACCCAGCAGAAAGCGTCCAACACTCCCAAGCTGATCCAACAGACCTCTTACACAAACAAGGAGTCTTGTCCAGGAAGAGTTTTCAAGAAAAAAGGTAGGTCATTGATCTAGCGAAGAAGAAGATAGTATAGCAGAGTGATAGGACAGAGCAGGAATGGGAAAGAGTATATGAGGAAGATAGCAACAGTGGGAATTTAAAGCACTAAATTTCCATAAAGTGGGGATACTATTTATACTGAAACCCCCGGCACTCCAACGGGGGTATGGACTTTGATGTCCATGTTGATGCCATTGGTATTGTTTGTCAACATTTTGGACGTCTCTGCACTTATTTCCATTCGTTAGGCTCTGGAGGTGTTGTCAAGCCTCTGTACCAACTGTTCAAGTTCTTGTTCCTCTCCAGCCAAATCATCAACGACATCCGCAAAACGGAGGTTGAAGATAGCTCTACCCCATATGCTGATTGTGCCTTCGTGACCTGCAATGGCATCTGGCACGATGCGCTCTAGGAAGATGTTAAAGAGTTTTGGAGAGATTAGGCATCCTTTACGCACACCGATTGTTGTTCTGAACAGTCTGGTAGCATTGCCATACAGGCTTTTGATGACTTCAATAATTTTAGGGTTGATGTTGTCCACTTTCACGGTTGCCCACGGAACTGCATACCAGACTCGGTCAAACACTTTCTCGAAGTCTACAAACACATGATATAGATATTGTTGGTGTTGTAAATATTGCTCGCAGACTATTCTGAGGTTGGTTTCAACAGAACACATTCATTCATTGACACCACTATGTAACAACGGCAACAACACTCAAATGAGATGGTCGTGGACTTATACCGCTAATAGGTACCCTACCCTAGCGAGTTAGATAGTTAGTTAGTAATTGTTTGTAGGGTCAAGCGGACTGAAAGACCCGAATCAGGACCACTACCCTACTCTATCATGTTAAGTGCTAAAATATATAGCGAAGTTTAGCTTTCGAATAATAAATTCGACATTTTCAAACACACACAATCACATACACACACACACACACCCACACACACAAACACACCCACACACCACACACACAGAAAAAAACCACATCCCCTAAAATAAATCTTTAACAATTTTGTTAGTTTTGTGCAAAATGCAATTAACTATTGGGCAATATCTGGTTTTATGCCCAATTACATGGTTTAGTGTGGCTCTGTTTCCCTACAAATTGGGCATAAAACCAGATTGTTTATAGTATGTAGGATACGTTTGCAGTTCTAAGACGGAAATCCGTAATTGGTACTTGTCACGCTACGCAGTTTGCAGTCGTGCGCCTATGTATATAGTTTAGTCATCAGCCTGTACATAGAGGTTAAAAGTTACTGTACAAGGGGAGAGTATTGGGATAAATTAATTTTAGTTTTATAATTAATAAAAGTAGCGAGTGAATCACCCCCGTGCAGAACGTACTAGTGTTAGAAAACAGTAGTTGGCTATTTTGTTATGAGAAGATTGATTGCTGCCATGTGATTTACTATGTGTGAAAGGCGTGCTAGAACCGCGAATGTTTCTAGAAGCAAATTATAATTGAAATGAGTCTATTCGAGAACATTCTTAAATAGCTGTATAAAACCCCTTGCACTGCTTATTTTGGTGGGAAGGAGAGCTTTTCACATCACTTGTGTAGTAAAGACCGGTGCAAAAGTAAAGTTCAGTGGATCTGTGTTTTTCAAGGTGTCAGATAGTGGCAGTTACTGTGAGACGTTTTCTAAACAGACTGTCAATGAAAAAGGAGCTTAGGCAGGAAGAGGAGGTTTATTAAAGGAGCACTTTGGGAGTGTTTGTTGTACTTTTTTTATACCTAAGTCGATCTAACAACTGCTGTTTGTTTACGACGAAATTCGAATTGTCTACGCGCAATGTCGAGTGCCCTGTGACGCCGCCTATGTCATCCATGTTGCCTGTTATCACCTTGACTATCATCCGTGCCTGAGTGTTTGTGTGCGTCGTTTGTCTGTCCGTGTCTCCATCGGGCCGGAGGTTACCACTGGTATCGTAAGTCGCCTGTTTCAATTTCTCAGTTGGCCATATCGTTCGGGGGCTGTGTTATGAAAGTGAGTGTGGACGTATAATTGATTATATTTTTTGTGATTCTATTTTATGTTTCATACCGTTTATTTGCTACATAAATACCAGAGAGAGAGAGAGAGAAGAGAGAGATTAAAAGGATTTTTCTAAAACGAATTATAAATTAAATGCTTATAAGTTAATATAAGAGAATTTGCTGTTATGTAGCGAAAGAATGACAGGGAGGGGGTGAATGGAGTTGCATGTGTGCAATGGCAGAAGTAATGACAGGAAGAATGGTCAAGTATGCGTGTGATGCAAGGGAGACAATCTTACCGTTAGATGGTAGATTGTGCAATGTGATATAATATGATTATTTATGGTTATGTATTTTGTATGTATCGCTGCAGATGTACCAAACCAAAAACCAGATTCATTGATGACTGTACCGCATCCTGGCTGGGGTGGTTTGTTGTGAAGAGCTCCGTGACAAAGCCTTTCCTCTGGTCGACCTTGGTTTAGGAAGGTTGCTAATATCGAGGAAAAGGTCCTATTTTATGTAAAACAGTTATATTTATTTACATAACACACACTGACCCCGCATTTACACAACAATTAACTATAACAGTCAAAGAACATTTTTGCAAAAGAAGTATTTATTTACATGTGATAACTTGTAAATTACAGTGGATTAAAACATATTTAATTAGAATTGAATAATAATCTTTTGACTTTGAAATATTACATACTTGTGTAGAGTAACTTTTGTAGAGTAACTTTTGTGATGTATAAAACATTATATACAGAGCCAGACCAAATGGTCTGGTAAATATGTATGATGAGGGCTTTTTAGCCCAATTTTATTGTCCTTAACGCTCATGCAATAGGACGTTAAGCATCGTTTTTCGTTCGTTTGTGATGTATAGTTGGTCTGGGGGAATTACTTCGCCAGACCATTATTAGTTATTAGTTTGAATAATTTTCTTACAAAATCCTTTTGTATAAAATATAAATTTTCCTTGTTATCAGCTATTTAAACTTTAAGTGGAACAAGGTTGGAAACATATAAAGAATTATAGCAATCACTTGCATTTATAATAATAATAATACAGGATGCTATGTACGCGCCTTTCCCCAAGGCTCAAAGCGCGGCGATCTATACCAACATACGCGCTCACCTGTCTCAGATATAATTATTATAAATCTTTTGTACATTCTGTAGTTAATTATTTATTTTCGATTTTGCTTTAGATTATCATTATTATTTTGAGCGATTAATTGTTTTATGTATAGTTTTGGGTTGTATTAGTGGGATTGAGGGTTGGCAAGGGTTGGAAGGTTTGGGAAAGGAAAAAGGGAGTTAATTTTGAGTGTGAATGTGTGAGTGAAATAAAGAAATTGTCTTGTCACTTCTGGTCTTGTCTCTTAGTTTGTATTTAGGTGTTGGGTTTTTCTCGTGTGGAAGTTGCACGCATTGTCGAATCACTGTTCAGGCAGTTGGGACGTGACAGTACTGTTGTAGTTTGTGTACCATTTTGGCCTTGGGCATAAAACCAGATATTGCCAACTATTGTACTGTACATTAGAACAGAAGACACCAACCTTTCAAGCAGTTTCCGAAAGGATCACATTGTTGATTGGCAACACAGCCCCCAGATGTCGTGACATTAGCACAGGAACACGTTTCCGGTGTCGCTTGACCTATGTAGACAAACAGATGTTTCTGTGGTCAACAACCTATTGGAGAGAGAGAGAGAGAGAGAGAGAGAGAGAGAGAGAGAGAGAGAGAGAAAGAGAGAGAGAGAGAGAGAGAGAGAGAGAGAGAGAGAATAGTTTGTTGTTAATACTGACTCAATGAGAATAAAATGAAAATCACTGCCAGAACTTACTAACGCTTTTTTCCCAGAGAAACAAATGCACGATTTGTGATGGGGAAAATGAAAATTCAGAAATGATTATTTCTGGCAATTACTTCCTAATTTATTTTTATTTTTAAACCAGAAATAAATAAATGTAGATCAAAATGTGAAACTTGAATTATTTACAAACGAATACATTTTTTTCAAAGATTAGAGATGATACGTTGTGCGCACCCAAACAACCAATGTACGACACAACAACTAAAACACACCAACCCAGAAAAAGAAGAAGAAGAAGAAGAAGAAGAAGAAAAAGAAGAATAAGAAGAAGGAGGAGGAGAAAGAAAAAGAAGAAGAAGAAAAAGAAGAAGAAGAAGAAGAAGAAGAAGAAGAAGAAGAAGAAGAAGAAGAAGCCATGTTATGCTAAAATGGACATAATGTCCCTAACATATGTTTGCTTTTGTTGTTGTGCGGTAAATGCCTTTAGTTTAACTCAAGGGAAGACTTACAGCATCTGGTACGCATGAAGAGATTTACATTTATTATTTTCCTTTCTAGGTAATCTAGACAAAACAGAATTTTCAAAAGCAAATGAAGTTCTTTCTGAAAGAAAGATGGCGGACGATGTGTAGGCACGTTGCGATAGTGCGGGAAGCTTCGTGTTATGTTCAATACTTATAGAGCTGTCTGAGTCACCAAAATGTGTCAAAATGATTGCAAAAGTGTGTTAAATATGGCTATCAAGTTGGAATTGTCTGCGGTCTCTATGAGATGAGAAATATTGATTTCAATTTACAACTCAGCCGGTTGTGAACCGGTCGTTCCTAGTGCTATGTCACGCCATTTTTTTCAGACTGTGAACTGTGAACGTAGCTATTTATCAGTCGATTTGTGTTTCATACGTCTTGCAGCTTGTTCAGTGTTTTGCAGTGTTGGTTCTTTGCTATTCCTATCTGTGCATTATACAGGTGAGGCGAATTTATGAACCATATGCCATATGTTTATTGCAGTTCAGTTCAGTTCAGTTCAAGGGACTATGTTAAGCTTCGCAGCTTTTTTGTGTCCCTGATTTTATACAACATTAAATTTTCCGGTTAGTTTTGCAATTGTTCAGAGAATTAGAATTAAATGAAAATCATTCATCGAAATCAAATTTGGATTCCACAATGAAACTTAACCTTTTCCAGAAGGTTTTTAAAAGTATTTAAGTTGTTAGCTTTTTTAACATATAATGGTAGTTTGTTCCACAGTGGTGCAATTCTATGGCTAAAACAGTGCTTTCGTTTGTTAGTACGACAGTGCTGGATAAAAATTTTGTCTTCTGAGTTTCTAGTTTTGCCTCCATCATAAAACTTAAAGAATGTATTAGCATTGACTTTGTCGATGTTATTTAATATTTTGTATGTTTGTATAAGATCACCTCTAACTCTTCTAAATTTCAAACTCGGAAGGCCTAGTTTCTTTAGTCTTTTTTTGTAAGACAGATTTTTCAAGGATTTTACCAATTTTGTTGCTCTTCGCTGCACTTTTTCAATCACTGACGATTGTCTTTTCAGTAGTGGTGACCATACAGCATTTGCATATTCCACATGAGGTCGGACAAGTGTCTTATACAGACATGTTAACGTATCTTTATCAAGGCAGGTGAAAGATCTTCGGATAATCCCCAGCATTTTATTTGCCTTTGCAATTGCATTATTAATATGTTTATCAAATTTTAACTCTTTATCAAAAGTGACCCCCAGATCCTTTTCTTCGGTACAGCTGTCAATTGACACTCTCTGACCATCAGCTGCAAAACAAACATGAACAATAAATAAACCAAATAAAAACACAGGCAACTTTTAAAAAATATAAACACATTGCTGAAACACATTGTGTTCTTGTTATTCTTCGTAGCTGCTGTGACCGCTAAAATTAAAGGTCAACCACAGTGCTCGGTCAAAAAGTTTCTGCTGAAAGAACTTTACTAAATAATACCAGATGCAAAAAATTCGGTAAGCAAAGCTCTATCGTTTAATAGATATCGATCACTGAAAGTGGGATTTCCTACCTGTAATTAAGGGTAAGGGAAGTAATACTCTAAAACGCAGCTATCGCTGATCTTCCCTCGCAGTGACGTCAGCAGCTGTAGACAATGGCCGATTGCGAAGAAGTTACAAGCGAGACAAGCAGTGTTTCTTCACTCGATCTGTCGTGTTACAGCAGTGCTCTCTTCTGTTAGAAACGAATTCGACCCCCGAGTACTAATTGTAATAATAAACAAATAATTATACGAGCTAGACCCGTGAATACATAACCTCTTCAGGGGCGGATCAGTTAGTTTTTTTTTTTTTTTTTTTTTTTTTTGGGGGGGGGGGGGTGGGGTTCCAAAATTCGTATAAAAAATAAATAAATAAATAAATAAATATATATATATATATATATATATATATATATATATATATATATATATATATATATATATATATATATATTATTTATTTTATGTTTATTTTTATAATTGTATTCTCTCTCTCTCTTTCTCTCCTTCTTCTTCTTCTTTCTTTTCCTTTTTTTTTTGGGCCGGAAACCCCCCCTCCTCGTCCGCCCCCGCGTTCCCTTTTCTGAAAAGCTCCTCTGACTTTCCTGACACCCCGCAAGTGATAGCAGACGATGGATGTGTAGTAGCCACTGTGACTGTAGTTGAAGTTGAAGCAGTACTAGTAGGCCTACTACTAGTAACTTGAATCACTGTTGCTGTTGTTGAGGCTTTGGATCGTTGGAACAGAGATAGGCTTTAATGTCTGTATTGTTTTCATCCCAAAGCTCCGCATAAAAGTGGCACTTGGGGGGTAGCAGTCTTCAGCGAAGTGTTTTGCGCAAATTGCTGACGACGCACAAATCTCACCCACTTATTTCGCACTTCTTCGTTTTTTGGAAACCTATGCAATGTTATCCCATCCGCTTGTTTGTTTGTACAACCTCCAACGGCACAATATAGGCCACTGCTCTTCGTTTTCCTGCGTTTTGGTAGAGAAGTTTTTTGTTTGTATGTAGATTATAGTCACACGACACTTTCGCATAAAGGTGACTACTGGACCGATTTATACTGACACCAGTTGTTGGTAAAGGGGAAAATAATATGATCACACGTTGACCAATCCGGGATTCGAACCACCGACCTTTCGGTTACTAGCAAGACGCTCTTACCAACTGAGCTACCCGGCCCCTGGTAGAGAAGGGGCACTATCGGACTCTATATTGTCTCCAGCAGTTGACGTCACGAGCCATGTGGTCACGTGAGCGGGCTTTTCGAAGGTGCAAAAGTTTATTCGAAGTAGATTTTATTAAATATTAAAAAAAGGCAGTATTTTTCGGAAAAAAGTTTTTTGGCATGTGACTTCTTTTATTATGTAGATATTGTGTGCTCAATTTTATATTTCAATGATGTTGACCTTTAACCTTTTCTGTCCTGTTGTATGGTGATTATAAGTTTGTTGTTTTTTTGTTGTTGTTGATCTCCTCGTGCTTTTTTTGTGTGCTTACAAGACTGATAGAAAAACTATAGCGCAGAGGTGACACGGAAATGGTAGTTTCACTGTCTACATCCAATTATGTCTGACAATTCCAAAGATAATGTAGGGGCGAGGGAGAGAGTAGAGAAAAGAAAACTTTTGTCGCCTTTGCAGGTGCAAGAGTCAGAAAAGAAGCAATGTGTGAGCGATTCGCCTGTGTCAGTTTCAAGCGAGCAAGACAATACCATCATTATTATTCACAGGATAGTACAAATCTTGAGTTTTTGCATAGTACTCTCATCGACTGCCCTAATTCACCTGTCCCTAAGGCCACCAATCCTACCTCAGGTCCTGTATCGTACGCTGATGCAGTTATGGACAGCATGTCTAGTACCAACGCACCTGTCTTGACCCAGTCATCGCCACTGTCTAGCACCATGCGAGAGGCCTTGAGATCTGAACTACGAGCTGTGCTGTTTGACCCTATGGTGCTGGACATTCAATCGAAGGCTGTAGCAGCTGAACTGCAGAAAGAAATCTCCGGTCTTAGAAGGGAAATCACACGCCTAAATAACGAAATAAAGGAGCGTGATGCCAAAATTGTGGCTCTGGAACGTAAGACTGATGACTTAGAGCAGTACACAAGAATCAACAGCATACGCATTACCAACATTCCAGAGTCCGACAGTGAGAAAACGGATGAAATCGTGGTGAAAGTGGCGGGGGCGATCAGTGCTGAAATCGACGTCGATATGATCGACCGAAGTCATCGTGTATGGCCAAAGAGTGCTGACGGCATTCCCAGGCCTATCATCGTGAAGTTTGTTTCTTACAAAGGAAGGAGGGAGATGACGGAGAATAGAAAGAAGTTGGGGAAGGTGAGAGGGGAAGTGTTGTTCCCGTTGCTGGCCTGGCCACTACCGGCTTCTGCTAGGGATCGGTCCGGTCAGCCCTTCAATCGTAAAATATTTATAAATGATGATCTGACAAAAACCAGAGCCCAGGCGGCTGCCAGGGCCAGAACACTTCAGAAGGCTGAAAAGGGTGTGGATTCGTGGTGGTTCGGTCTGCGTCGGTGACAGCAGCGATCACACTTATGTGACGAACAAGTCTTCTGACCTAGACAAGTTTGATGTGTACCCACATCAACTGTCCCCATGAACTGTTGAACAAACAACACGAAGAAATATGGACATTCAGTAGCAAAAAAAAATACTTGTGAAGCATTGATAATAAACGAACAAGCACGAACTATGGACTAATGTAAAACACAATTATTTACCAACAGACCAAAATTTCAAGTGATGCAAAACTGTTAATGAAAAACAAACAAATATCACAAAAACAAATACAATAAGAATAATATTAATACATGGAATCAAGAGTATGGTCTACAAACTGATCGTTTCATTCTAAATCAATGTGCGTATAGTAACACAACTTAGTGTTGTAGATTCCATGTGTCCTTGTTGATGTTTTGTTTCGTAGTATCCACGTGGATTCTGTTTACATGACCTTTATGGCGATTGGCTCTTGTGAAATGTCAAAGTTTAACGGGGCCAATCGGCAGTGATCCCCTTTCCTCACCACCACCCACTCTCATGCATTTATAATTGTAGTAATCCTTTGCTGACAGAAGTCGCACTAGTCCTTTCCTTGCTATTTGGTTACTTTTATTACCTTTAAAAAAAAATTCTCCAATTCCTCTTGCATTCTTCAACTTGACACCCCTGCCATGTTGATTATTGAATTAAACCGACCTTGTACTTGGCTGTGTTGATGTTATCTGCTTTCTTTGTGTTGATGTTATCTACTCTTCTGTTGTAATGTTATTTGTTTTTGTTTTTGCTGTGTTGATGTCATCTGCCTTTATGGTGTTGATGCTTTTACTGTGTTGATGTTATCTGCCTTTATAGTGTTGATGCTTTTGCTGTGTTGATGTTATCTGCCTTTATGGTGTTGATGCTTTTGCTATGTTGTTGTTATCTGCCTTTATGGTGTTGATGCTTTTGCTGTGTTGATGTATCCTTATTGTGTTGAAGCTTCTTGCTCATGGTGTGTTGTGTTATTTATCTCTTGCTGTGTTGATGTATTCCTACTGTGTTGAGGTTACTTGCTCTTGCTGTGTTGTTCGTTCGTTCATTTGCTCCTGCTGTGTTGAAGTTAACAGCTTCTGCTTTGTTGATGTTATCTGCTTTTGCTGTATTCATGTTAATTGTACTTGCTGTGCTGATGGCTACTTTTCTTACTATGTTGATGTTATGTAACCTTACTGTGTTGAGGTTACTTGCTCTTGCTGTGTTGTGTTGATGTCATCTGCTTTTGCTTTGTCCATTTTATCTGCCCTTGCTGTGTTGATGACATCTGCTTTTGCTGTGTTGATGACATCTGTTTTTGCTATGTTGTTGTCATCTACTTTTTCTGTGTTGATGTCATCTGCTTTTGATTGTTGATGTTATCTGCTCTTGCTGTGTTGATGTCATCAGCTTTCTCTGTGTGATTTATCTGCCTTTGCTGTGTTGACATCATCTGCTTTTTCTGTATTGATATCATCTGCTTTTCCTTTGTTGATGTTATCTGTCTTTGCTTTGTTGATGTTATCTGTCTTTGCTATGTTGATGTTATCTGTCTTTGCTATGTTGATGTTATCTGTCTTTGCTATGTTGATGTTATCTGTCTTTGCTATGTTGATGTTATCTGTCTTTGCTATGTTGATGTTATCTGTCTTTGCTATGTTGATGTTATCTGCTTTTGCTGTGTTGTTTTTTATCTGCTTTTGCTGTGTTGACGTTATTTGCTTTTCCTTTGTTGATTTTTTCTGCCTTTGCTATATTGGTGTCATCTGTTTTTGCTATGTTGATTGCATCTGCTTTTGCTATGTTGATGTCATTTGCTTTTGCTATGTTGATGTCATCTGCCTTTGCTGTTTTACTCCTGTGTTGATCCAGATAGCCCTTTTTTGATGTAATATCGATTCAGATTGACTTAACTATTTTGTGTTAATCTAAATATTCTCCCACTTTGCTATTTGATGTTTTATTTGATCTAAATAAATTATTCTTTATCGTTACAATGCTGATACAGTCTTTAAATACTTAAAAAAAATCTAAATTACTTGTCAATTTAAATAAAAAATGTTATTAATTTTTTTTATGTGTACTTACATACTCTTAAAACTGGTGTTCTAATCCAAATTATTGATAATTTTGCACACACTTTTGCTGTGCTATTTGACTATATATCGTTTGCCTTATCCTGCTGCTTTTTATGTGTTGATCTAACCTTGATTCTTTGCCAACTGTATTGTATTTCTATATTGATCCAACTTTATCGTTGCTCTCCTGTCCAGTTGTTTGCTTAAAATTGGCATTGTTTCCGTTTGTGTCGAACTAAGGGGCGCGACTCTGTCAGTGACCCAAGTAGCACAAAATCGGCTCTGACATTTTTCTGTGTTTTTGGAAGTTTTATGAAAGGATACCTTCTCAAAGTTTGCAATCATGTGTATGATGGATTTAAGAAAGGGTTTTGTGACTGTGGTGGTGTTATGCCTGCTTGTTTCGTCTTTGCAAGGACTTTTTGTGAGTGCACACACGACTGATCACAACCAAGATGGCCGCCGCTATACACGCGACAATGTAAACATAGTCTACAGCAGTGAGTTTTTGCTTAGTCTAACGCACACGGCCCTTTCTATGATCGCCCCAAACATTGACATTGATCGTGGAGAAAGAAACTGCACAAATAAAAAGAAAGGATCGAGGGGAGGGATTAGAAATCGAATGCGTCGTAGAGGTATCAGACTTCCTATGCCTTCAGTGACTTTAACAAACGCACGCTCTATCAAAAACAAAATGGATGAACTGACAGCCCTTGTACAACACGACGGCGATTTTCGCCGCAGCAACATCATCTGTGTTACAGAAACTTGGCTATCAGAAAATACAGAAGCAGATCTAGATGGGTTTACTGCCGTTAGACTTGACAGAGACCCACAGAAAACAGGAAAGAAGGTGGGGGGAGGGCTTGTCATCTACGTAAACAAAGACTGGGCTACAAACATTACAGTGAGAGAAACCATCAGCACACGCGACTACGAAATTCTCTCCGTGTCACTCCGGCCTCACTACCTTCCACGCGGAGGAACAACGAAGCTTAACGTCCTATTGCATCAGCGTTAAGGACGATCACCACGTCGCCACCCTGACAACAATGATCATCATCATCATATCAAAGATGAGATCCTACGGATCTCTTTTTTTTTTTTTTTTTTTTTTTTGTCTGTTATACTTGTGTATGTGCCAGGCCCGAACGACGAAGCAGCAGCAGAGCGCATAGCCGAGTCCTATAACTCGGCGCTCACCCGATCAGCTGATCAGCCTGTGCTGTTGTTAGGCGACTTCAACACGTGTGACGTCTCAAAACATCTGCCGCAGCTTCAGCAGTGTGTAACAAAATCAACACATGCGAAAGGCAACGTTCTACATAAATGCTACGTGAACATTCTTGATGCGTACGCAGATCGCTACTCACTACCACTAGGAAAATCCGATCACTGTGTCGTTCATCTACTACCTAAATATAGACAACTAGTAAAGAGGGAGGGGCCAAGGACATGTGTAATAAACAAATGGGATCATGTGACAGCAGAAACTTTGAGGGGTTGTTTTGAGATAACGGACTGGGATGTTTTCTTTGAAAACTAGGATAATCTATACAATTTCAGATTCTATTACATCATATGTTACTTTTTGTGAAGAAAATGTTGTCTCTAAAACGACAGTAAAAATCTATTCAAATTCTAAACCTTGGATAAATGCCGATATGAAACGAATTCTGGGTGAAAAAAAGAAAGCATTTGTTGAGGGAGATATGGCATAAG
This sequence comes from Oncomelania hupensis, assembly GCA_036898135.1. Taxonomy (NCBI): domain Eukaryota; kingdom Metazoa; phylum Mollusca; class Gastropoda; order Littorinimorpha; family Pomatiopsidae; genus Oncomelania; species Oncomelania hupensis. Next base: position 82,398,065 of record CM072514.1, on the reverse strand, counting down.
TGAAAAAAATAGAAAAAGAATTTCGTTGGAAAATTGCAAAGAGCAAAAAAGAATACAAAGATAAGGTGCAAGAAAAATTGATAGAAGGCAATGGAAAGGGGGCATGGGATGGGTTGAATACAATGATGGGGAGGAAAGTACAAAAGCAAGGTGTTAAAAATGACGATCCTGTTTCACTTTCAAATGATTTAAACAAATTTTATGCTCGTTTTGATGAACATGATTTTTCACCGGAAGTTGAGGATGTTTGTCTGCCTCTGCTTACCATTCCAAATAACATTACCATTAACGAAAATGATGTTAAAAAGGTTCTTTCAAATGTCAATCCTCGCAAGGCTTGTGGTCCTGACAGGGTGGGGGTAAAGTTTTAAAGGAATGTTCTAGTCAGTTATCTTGTGTTTTTACTCGCCTTTTTCAACTTTTAATGAATTATAATTTTATCCCAAGATCATGGCGCACCTCTACTGTAATACCAGTTGCTAAAAAGCCAAATGCCAGAGAAATGAATGATTTTAGGCCTGTCGCCTTGACCTCGGTGGTTTGTAAATGCATGGAAAAACTGCTCTGTAGTCAGCTGACTACCTCAGTGGCAAATCGCATGGACCCTCTGCAGTTTGCTTACAAGGCAAAACGCGGGGTAGAGGACGCAACCTTGACCTTACTTGATTCTGTTTCTAGACACCTTGATACCTCAGGTACTTTTGTCCGGTGCCTTATGATGGATTTCAGTTCTGCATTTAATACGCTTCAACCCCACTTACTAATCAAGCGTCTTCTTGACCTTGACGTTAGTCCAGGACTCGTTCTCTGGATTCGTTCCTTTCTCCGCGATAGGCCACAGAGGGTCAGTATTGACGGTATCTTGTCCGACGAGATTATTGTAAACACTGGGGCGCCGCAGAGCTGTGTCCTCTCGCCGGTTTTGTTTTCTCTCTACACCAACGAACTGACGTGCGACACCAGCATTTTTACTTTGATAAAGTTTGCGGATGATATGGCTCTAATAGGCAGGCTGAAAGATGAACAATCTCTCTCGCAATACTTCGATTTTACTTGTACGCTTCTTACCTGGTTCAGTGACAGTTATTCAAAGCTAAACGTAACTAAAACTAAAGAAATTTGCTTTGAAGAACACCGTGCGAGAGATCCTGCCCTGCTTCGCCCCCTGAAAATTGCATCTGAAAATGTAGAACAGGTTGAAACTTTTAAGTATTTAGGGACGGTTTTAGACAAGAACTTGAAGTTCAGTGATCATGTTGGTTTTATTTGCAAAAAGGCCAATCAAAGGATGTATCTAGTAAGAAAGTTGAAAAATTTTGGGGTCAATGTACATATCTTAGAAATAGTTTACAGATCTCTAGTAGAAAGTATTCTATGCTTTAACATTGTTACCTGGTTCGGAAATCTTGGCGTTAGAGACAGGAACAGACTCAACCGCATTGTAAACCTAGCTAGCAGAGTGATAGGAAAGACACAAAAGCCAATAACAGAAATATAAAGATTTGGTAAAAAGTAAAGCTAGAAAGATCATGTCTGATAACAGTCATCCCATGTGTAGATCATTTGAACTGTTGCCCTCAGGTCGGAGGTTTAGAACCCCGGCCTGGAAAAGAAACTTGTATGGCCACTCTTATGTACCAAGTGCAATCCGCATCTTAAATTTAAGCAAACTGTAATACCCCCAGTTACCTACAATGGCTACATTTGTCTTCTGTGTACTGTGATTATGTAATGTAATATGATGTGAGTTGTGCAATGAAGTCAGCTATTTGTCATGCGTATGATTGTCTTAATTAATGTTTTATGTAATGTAATATGATGTGAGTTGTGCAATGAAGTCAGCTATTTGTCATGCGTATGATTGTCTTCATTAATGTTTTATATAACAAAAACTGTTAATATTTCTTTTAGTTTTTAATCTTTCTGTCTTAGTCTTTGTGCTACTAAAGACAAATTTCCATGTTATTGTATTTTAACTATGGACAATAAAGATTCGTATTCGTATTCGTAAATTGCCCTCGCCCTTGCTGCTGTGCACTAGACTTCAGCTTGTATTTGTAAATTGCCCTCGCCCTTGCTGCTGTGCACTAGACTTCAGCTTGTATTTGCTTATATATATATATATATATATATATATATATATATATATATATATATATATATATATATATATATATATATATATATATATATATATATATATATACATGTACATTGTGTATGTCTATGCCTATATCAAGCAAGCAAAAGCGAAGCTTTACGTCCTATATTTTAATAAAGTTAAGGACAATAAAATTGGGCTGTAAGGCCCTCATCATACATATTGGTCAGACTAAGTCTGGCCTTGACTGAGCTATACATGGCACGAGCGCTCCCCTCACATGTCGCAATATTCATACCGTCGTTGTTTTTGCATATTTCATTCTTTTGATTTTTCTTACTTGTTGACTATGATTTTGTAAACATTTTTTTAATACATTTTAAGTTTATTAGTTTTTGTTTATTGTTTTTTTTTTCATTTGTTATTTTGCTTAGCGATGTTATTTTCAAACCCCACTCCCACTCTGAGAAAGATTTTGTGGAGAGACAAAAATATTTACACTACCAAGACAAAGTTTTGCCTCTTAACCCTGGCCAACTTCCTCTTCTCTGTACTCTCGAGTACAATAACTTAAATGACCTGCGACTTACGTACCTACAGAGCCAGGGTTGGATACTTTTCTCTTAAGCGGTCAGCTGTAATTGTAAGATATTCCACAATAAGTTTGATGTCGCAGCTTTCCTCATTTTCTTGTTCTATTTTAACCAAAGAGGTATATCGTTATCCCTCTTTGTTTTTTTCCTCTCCAACAGTAATGTATTCTCTAACATCATGCTCAGTTCTCAGCCATATAGGACATGCTGTAATCCCTTGCCACCAACTACTCAAACACCAAGCTCACACTCTTTAAACTCTTTGCTTGCTTTAGCTCTACTACTTTTGCTGGTCTGCGGAGATATAGAACTCAATCCAGGGCCTAACCCATATCATGAACGTAGCACCTGTATAGACTTAGTAATGACACAGAGCACCAATTTAGTTAAAAACGTAGAAGTACTTCCTGAAATTTGCAGTGATCACTGTGTACCGTGCGTTACAGTTATCAACAGTATCAACACAAAATATTCACATACAAGAACTATATATAATTATGATAAACTAGACTCTGACCAATTCTGTAATATGCTTTCAGAAATAAATTGGTACGAAAAGATCACAACAGGGAACATACATATACACAAATGCGCCGAAGATTTCGCTGCGTCTTTCTTTGATATAGCCTGTAAATGTATGCCTGTGAAAAAGGTCACTATACGTAGCAGAGATGTTGCCTGGTTAACTAATGAAATCCGCCACGCCCTTAAAAGAAGATATACATTATTTAAACATGCCAAACAAACCAATAAAACCAACGATTGGAAAACATATAGGCAATTTAGAAACCAAGTGACGCATAAGATTAAACAAAGAAAATTAGAGTTTTTGAACGAATTAGACCAGAAGGCATCCGACCCTACACAGTTTGGAACCAAAAACTGATGGAAATTAGTTAAAGCTTTTATGAACAAAAAGGGCATCTCCGATAGCATATCACCAATCCTATTCAACGGGAAACCATGCAATACCAATGAGGAAAAAGCAAATGCTTTTAATGAATATTTTATCCAACAATCAACCTTAGAAACCCCTGATGACAACCCTCCTGAGCTGCCTTATCTAAAAATGAACTTAATGAAATTATAATTACCCCATAAGAAGTAGGCAAAGTTATAAAACATCTAGACCCAAATAAAGCTGTTGGCCCAGACAAAATTCATAACAAATTACTGATAGCAGCGGTTGAGGTAATTTCTGAACCGTTAAGTCTACATTTTAACCCCTGTTTGTCGGAAGGACTGTTCCCAGAAACTTGGAAAACAGCACATGTCACGCCAATTCACAAAAAAGGTCCCACTGAATTATGCACTAACTACCGTCCTATCTTACTTTTAAGCTGCAAAAATCCTTGAACGTTGTATCCATGTCCATTTGTATTCATTTTTGAACAATAACAATATTCCAACTCAATCTCAGTCTGGATTTATACATGGTGATTCTACTATTAATCAGCTAATTTTTATTTATAATGACATATGCCTGGCCTATAACAACGGAACAACAAACCAATCTTTCTATTTCGATATATCCAAAGCTTTTGATAGAGTATGGCACAAGGGATTATTAGCTAAACTAGCAGTTATAGGTATAAGAGGCAAACTTATTCAATTTTTTGTTGATTATCTTAAAAACCGTAGACAAATGCAGTAAATCAACCTACAAACCCATCTCCGCAGGCGTACCTCAAGGGTCTGTCTTGGGACTTTTATTATTCCTTGTATACATTAATGATATAGTTGTAAACGTTGAATCCATCTGTTACGTTGGAGACGCGTGCGATGGTAGGCTTACGTGTGAGACGCGCACGATAGTAGGCTTGCGTGTGTGACGCGCGCGATAGATCAGATCGTTTTATTTTGCTAAGCATGCAGTAATAGAGTGTATTTATCTTTGAGTTGATTTTGCGTTGTTATTAGAAGAAGCTTTGTATAACGTTGGTGTTTTTAGTTGTTCGATATTATTTGAGAATTTTCTAGTGTTGGTTGTTTACTATCGATCGAAGCGTATGGATAATTCTAGTGGTAACTATAGAAGCTTCTATTCCAAATAAGGTTGTATGACGTGAGACAGTGATGATGAAATTACTTCTGATTGGTTGTGGTGTGTTATTCTCGCCTGTTCTGGAGTATGTAGAGACTATATATAGTACCGCACTGTTTGAGTAGAGAGCATATAGGCGAAAGTGTCGTGTGACTATAATCTACAAACAACGAGTAGAGAGAGTTGTTGTGTTAGAGTTGAGAAAGTTGTAAAAAGTGGAACGTTGATAGTCGAGAATTGTACAGTTAAAAGCGATTGAACGATTGTATGCAGTTGTTGATATATGCTGAATAAACGTGGAAAACTTCAAACGACGACTCCTGCCTTGTTGATAATTGAACGGGTTGCGTCATAAACGAATCTGAGTTACACCTATCAGGATTTCAAGCATCGGGGCTGAATCAACTACTGATAGAGAAAAAACAACATCGAGTGTAACACCATCATCAAACTCTTTGCTGATGACACTAGCATATCTCTAGCCCTAAAAAAACCTGACATTCAAGCCGAAATTCTAAATTCAGACCTAGAGAAAATTAGTAATTGGGCTAAAAAATGGAAAGTAATTTTCAATGAACAAAAAACCGAACTCCCTTTAAACGTGACACGTTGCCAAACTATCCTCTAATATTTAATAGCACTACTTTGTCTGAAACTGATCACTATAAACATCTAGACCTGACATTGCAAAACAATTGTAAGTGGGATATACACATATACAACATAATTAAGATGGTAACTCTTCTACTGGCATGTTTACGGTCATACAAATGCAATCTGTGCAGAAAGGCCCTCGAAGTAAGGTATAAGTCCTTCGTTTTACCTCATTTTGATTATGGCGATGTAATATGGGACAATAGTACTGACACTCAAGCTACTTCACTTGAAAAACTTCATCTCGAAGGGATTAGAATAATTGTAGGGGCAGTAAAGGGAACTGGCCATGAATCCTTGTACAGGGAATAAGGGTTCTGCCCATTGAAAGAAAAACGTCTGAACACTTCCTGCTTTTTTGTCCTTTGTTAGACGATGCCCGTATGCAAACGAGTGGTCTTCTTGATCCTATCCTAAGGGAAGTTAATACCTTACTCTTTGGAAATGCAGAATTGTTATTGCAAGAAAATGCCAAGACGTTTTCAACTGTTCACACATTTTTACTTTCATGTAACCGATTCTGACCGCATATTATATTATATTATATTATATTATATTATATTATATTATATTATATTATATTTTCATATTTTATTTTCAACGACTTTCCACATACTTCGCTTTTTAACTTGGATCTTCAACACACTAATTAGTTTCTCCTTACAAGTATAACTCTCGCACCCGCACCCGCCCCTCCTCGTATAACTCTCTCGCACCCGTCCCTGCCCATCCACGCCCCATCCCCTCTACCCCACCACCACCATGCACCCCCCCCCCCTCTATTTTTTTTAATCTTCCCCTTCACTTGGAAATATTTTTTTTGGTCTAAAATTTTCTTCTCTTTTTATACATTTTTTTCTATATCTTGTATTTTTAATCAATGTTCTGTTGTTGTTTCCTGTCGTCCGCCAGTGATATTTTGACACATTATTATTATTTGGGTAGCACTTATTTAAGCCTTGTGCTTTTGTGCGCCCTGATGTTTTGCCTTGTATTAATATCTGGTTTATTTGTTGAATAAAATTTATGTTTAAAATTTTTTTAAAAAATAAGAAATTCTTTGACTCCAGACAAACCAAGGGGTTGTATTTTTCTAAGCAATGAAGTTTTTTTGTTACGCTACAAGCAGATCTAAGCATGTTTCCTCGTACCCTGACAGAAACAGTATGAGGAAAATGTATGCGTTAGTGTCGGTGAGTGTTCGTCTTCTTTTCTGTCTTTTTATTCTTCACCATACACACCCTCTTCCTTTTCCTGCACACCATTCCCAATTCTGTTGTATGTAAAATCAATCAGTATCTGTAAAAAAAATGTTACATGATGACCTTGAAATAGTTAGTCATGGTTGTTCAAATTACATGTTCAACTTCTGTTGTGTAAATTCAATCGTTGTGTAAATTATATCTTACATGTCGACCTTGCAAAAGTTAGTAATTGTTGTTAACTTCAGTAATGTTTTTTTTTAATGTGCAGTTTTTTTTTCACGATGTGGTCATGCGATATGTGCTGGACATAAGTTTCCTTATAATGCTTAAGGAGGAAAGAGATCTTATTCTGTATATATAAGATATTTCGTCCATCTGAAGAAATTGAGCGCGTGCGTGCGTGCACGTGTGTGTGTATGTGTGTGTGTGTGTGTGTGTGTGTTTGGCGGGGAGAGGAATAACAAAATACAATCAAGTATCGCAGTAACTACAAATTAATATATTAAAAAAATATCATAGTTTATTAAAGCAATCTTAAAAGAAGAATGTTATGACCCGAAGATCATGACGTTTCCATAATGAGTTGCCAACGATTTAGCTTGCTTTGTTTAACAATCGACGGCGTACACTGCAAGAAGATAAATACATGATGAAAATAAATTACGATAAAGTGAACGTATAATGTAGTATATCAGCACTGTCACCCAACATAATTATCAGGTTTATTCAAAGCGAGCGGGACTTTAACCAAGGCCTAATATCACACTTTTTGTGTTATTATGTTACGTCCTATGTATGCTTTCATCTGTTCCACTGACGTCCTGAAGTAGTGCACTTCTCTACTCACTTAAATAAGCACAATAATGTTATCGTGCACATGTGAAACCACTGGCATAATTATGATAGATATAAGAACCCTCAATTTTGCTGGCAAACATGCGGTGCGTGTCAAACCCACAGTAGTTTTGTGCTAGTGATATGCACCAAATTAACTAAAATGTCCGACCACACTATTTGCTGCCAAACTTGATGTTAACAGAAGAAAGAAGGATAGCTACGACGACCAAAAAAAACAAAAACAGCAAGAGAATGCAATTAACTAAAGCTAAAACTCTTTCCTCCAACAATAACTCGACAAAAACAAACAATACACAAAGAATAATACCAATAATAATACCAATAATAATACTACTTATAATAATACCAATAATAATACCACCAAAAGTGACAGCACTAACAACAACAACATCGCCAAACAAAAACACAACAACAACAAATAACATTAACTGTAAACAATAATCAGCATTTTCTGTTCGTCTTCTCAAATCTTTCTCTCCCCAAAGTATAACCCAAAACGACTCAATTTCTCACCTGCCGACCAAGAAAAGCAGCCACAGAAAACAAACATACAAACATATCTAAAACTGCCAGTGAATGTAAACAAGGCCGGCATCTTAATCGCTGATCAACGTTGAGGGCGAGGTGTGCAAGTAATCTGGTAAGCGTTCATCTCCAACTTTATATTGTGAACTTTTCAGACGAGGAAGTAAAATCAAATATTCCCAACACACACCCTTTACAAAGCTGGGTCTTTTGTTGAAAACGTCTTATGTGGCATTCGTTGCGTCGTGAATATGTTTGCAGTAAGGCCAAAGTAAAATAATATGCCTATTTAAGGTAACATAAAAAAAAGGGTCGGTAGGTGGGCTTTTTTATGGTTTGTTTCTTTAGTTTAACGTCTTTTCACCTTAGTGATTTTAGACTTGATGGGAGCATGGGAAAATAGTAAACAAATAAGGAATGGTCATAATGAAGGGAGAAAGGCATTAAACAAAGTACTCAAAACTTAACAATTAAACAATCAAAGTTGTAAAATAATTATAACTTATACAAATGACGTCCAATATAACTACTAAACAATCGAGTTATCGGCCGTGACCGAGCTGACACACACAGAGATTTGCGCTCTGACATTTTCAACAAATTGTTGTGTTTATTGTGGTCTGTGTATATCAAAAGTTATACTGTGGTGTTCAGGTGGGGACGGCGCGGCCAGTAAGATGAAATTTGTGTAAAATGATGCAAGATAAGTCGCCGAAACAACGTTTGAAGTAGAATGGCACTTCTTGAGTGAACATTGCCGACATGTTTCAGTGTTATAGGCCTGGCAGTGTACATGTTACAATGCAGTGCAGGTGAATGCAGGTGAATGTGGGACAGCGTGCAGGGAGTCAATATAGCCTGATAGCCCATTAGGCAGTAACTGTGAACAAGTGATGGCAGCTGGTGAAAATCAAACTATTAGCAAGTACTTTCAGTTTCAATCTTCAACGGCAGGGAAAAGGTACCTTTCTTCTACAAGTGAAAGTGACTTGAGTTTTTCCTCAGATAAGCCTGCTCCCAAGAAAATAAATATGTCTGAGAACTCGTTGCAAGAGATGGTGCAAGAACTTGTGAAGAAGATCGATACCTTGTCAACAAAAGAGGACGTTGAGAGGATGAGGGTTGAAGTGGCTGAGATGAATGGACAGTTGAGGGAAAGACTGGATAAGGTCGAGGGGCAGATGTTGGAGGTGGAGAGTAAGACAGTGAATTTAGAAAAGGAGATGAAGGTGGTGAAGGGGAAAGCCTCTAGGCACGAGGCAAACCTCAATGATCACGAGACGAGAATCTGTAAGCTGGAGAGGGCCCTGAATGAGTCGGAACAGTATTCTAGACGATGGAACCTCCGGGTGTACAAGGTGCCAGAAACTGCAAAAGAAGACTGTACCAAAAAAGTGTGCCAGATTTTCACTGACCAAGTTGGAGTGGCGACGAGTCCTCAAGACATTGAAGTGGCTCATCGGGCCGGCCGGCCAGGTGAGCGTGCAAGGTCGATCCTTGTGCGCTTCTTCGACAGGAAGAAGCGTGACGAGATCCTCCAGCATAGACGAAGGTTGAAAGGCAAGGGATACTCCGTGGATGAGGATCTGACCCACTCGAACCACAATCTACTGAGGCAGGCCATTAACCACTCGGCCACCATGTCTGTGTGGTCATCCAGCGGGAAAATCTTGGCGAAAGTCAAGAACGGAGCCATTGTGAGGGTGCTCCTTGGTGCCAACCTAGACAGCCTCTTCACGCAAGCCCTGAACGGTGAGCCGCTCCGCACACTTGGTGTCCGGGGGGAGGGGCCATCCGTAACAAATAAGTAACCTTTTGCATGCAGTTACAGTGTTGTGTAATTCTTTAGTATGATGCAGTGTGAAATAACACTTATAGATTTAATTGCACTGTTAGCTGCTTGTGAGATAAATTTGCCTACATTTGGCTATATAAAGAATTATAATTCGAGGAATAAAACAGGACAGAACATGGGATACCTGTGAATTACTTACATTGGTATTACACCTGTTTTGTGATTAAATTGACAAAGTTTATAGCCCATGTGAAGACACAGTATGACCTAACATAGAAATCGCATACGGGCCCAGGATATGTGCGTTGCCTTAGTTATAGCACGGACTTTTTTACACGAGCAACACAAACCCAAAGACGGTGTGTGGCCTAGTTTATCTGGGCTTACTTGTGCTTACCTGGAAGATTTAGTGTGTAGTCGATGACAAAATAAACAAGTTTAGTAATCGTTATTGACAGTGAGGTAGCTGTACATGATGGATTGCTTGTTGTAGTAATGTTTTGCAAGATGCATGTAGTTTTGGTTTATATGCTTACAAATGATGATAATATAATATGGCTTTTTCTTTGTCATTGTTTATACCCTTCTTTGAGGTTGCTATTAGTTGCTCTTGCCGAGATTTTAGGCAATAGTAATAAAATAGTTCTGATGATGGTTTAAAGCTAGTGTTGGATTAATAATATTATAATTATGTTCAGCGGACTGTTGAGACATGTTTTTTCTTTGGATGTTGTCTATTCGGTGACTTAATTCTTGTACTTTGTACATCTTTGAATTAATAACTAATTGTGTGATTTTAGCTGTTGCACAATTATAGTTGTTTGTTTCTACTTTTTGGTCCTTTTTTATTTTTTGTGTGTGTGTACATATCACAACTAGTGCTTGTGTTTAGGCCTCTGTGTTTGTACATTGTACATTTTTAGCCTATTGACCATACTATGGGTATAAACATATTGTCAATGAATTGTCAAGGATTAAGGGAAATGAAAAAACGAAGAGATGTGTTTCACTACTTAAGACAGAAAAAGTATTCGATATTTTTGTTGCAAGACACGCACTTTGATGAAAACCTAGAGAAATACGTTCGGTCTGAGTGGGGTTATGAATGTTTTTTTGCGTCTTATACTACCAATTCTCGTGGCGTGGCGGTTCTCTTTAACAATGATTTTGAATTTACTGTCACTAAAGTGATAAAAGGATCAGATGGTAATTCTCTCATGATCAAAGTTAAAATGTTGGGAAAAGAGTTTGTTATTGTTAATGTTTATGGACCAAGTAGAGACGAGCCAGGTTTTTATGATAATATTGAAACAATTTTAAGAAGAATGGGGTGTGAAAATATAATTATCGGAGGTGACTGGAATCTTGTTATGGATTTTTCATTAGATTACTTTAACTACAAACACAATAATAATGAACAAGCCCAGCAGCGAGTTGAAATATTAATGTCTAATTTAGATCTGGTTGATATATGGCGCGAATTGAACCCTGAACTTCGAAGATACAGTTGGCGGAGAAATAATCCAATACAACAGAGCCGGTTAGATTTTTTTGTAATTGCTGACACACTTTCTAGCTACGTTGTCGATGCTGATATAAAACCAGGCTACCGTACGGATCACTCAATTGTCACTTTAGAACTTAACGCAGGTCACACTGATAAACATTTTACCTTTTGGAAATTTAACTCGTCACTTTTAAAGGATTTAACATATCTAGAGCTAGTTAATAAACTAATTAAAGAAATTACAGGTGAATATGCCGCTACACCCTACGATAGGGTTACTATTGATGAATTGCCTACCAATGAAGTTCAACTACTTATTTCTGATCAACTGTTTCTTGACACGTTACTAATGAAAATTAGGGCGATGACTATTACTTACGCTAGTAAAAAAAAGAAAGAAAGTATAGAAACAGAAAAATACTTAGAGACAAAGGTAGAAGAATTTGAGAAAAGAGAAAATAGTACAGACGACGACAGGATCGAGTACAATAGTTACAAAGAAGAATTAATTGCTATTAGGGAGAAAAGAATGGCGGGAGTTTTACTTAGGTCACGTGCTCGATGGATTGCAGACGGAGAAAAGGTTACAAAGTATTTTTGTTCGTTAGAGAAACGTAATTATGTCAGTAAACAAATAACTAAAATAACAAAAGCAAATAGCGAAGCTACAACAGATAAAGAAGAAATAGCAAAAGAAGTTAACTTATTCTATACAAAACTCTATTCTGAACGAGAAGTAGAAGTGTTTGATAAGAATATGTTTGAAAAGGAAATGCCAAAGTTAAGTGATTTCCAGAAAGAAGCCCTCGAGGGAAGAATAAATCTTGATGAAGCAGGTTTTGCTTTAAAAAATATGAATAATGGTAAAAGCCCTGGAAGTGACGGTTTCACAGTGGAATTTTTTAAAGTTTTTTGGCGAGTTCTAGGTGGCTTTGTGGTGAGATCTCTCAATGAAGGTTTCATTAAAGGAGAATTATCAATAACACAAAAGGAAGGAGTTATAGTTTGTATTCCAAAAGGTGATAAACCGAGAGATTTAATAAAGAACTGGCGTCCAATTTCTCTTCTGAATACTTCATATAAAATTGGATCAGCTTGTATAGCAAATCGTATCAAAACTATCCTATCAAATTTAATAAGCGAAGACCAGACAGGTTTTATGAAAGATAGATACTTAGGTGATAATGTACGCTTCCTTTATGACTTAATTGATTTGTTAAATAGGACTAATAAGCCTGGATTATTGCTATGCCTCGATTTTGAAAAGGCCTTTGACTCGTTGAGCTGGGATTTCATGTTTAAAATTTTGAGAATGTATAACTTTGGCAGTGACATATGTAACTGGATTAAAACATTTTATTCTAACATTAAGTCTACAGTCATTGTTAATGGATCTGCAACACCATGGTTTAACATTAGCAGAGGGTGTCGACAGGGCGATCCGTTGTCTCCATACCTATTTATTCTCTGTGTTGAAGTAATGGGCATTTTAATAAAGAAAAATAAAAACATAAAAGGCATAATAGTAAATGAAATAGAAAATAAAATTGTCCAATATGCTGACGATACAGAGTTAACACTAGAGGGAGATGAGAATTCTTTTATTGAAGCTGTAGGTACTATTAACTCATTTGGAGCTATTTCAGGATTAGCTTTAAACTCGGACAAATCTAGTGCAATATGGCTTGGTAGCAGAAAGAATTCCCCTGTGATATATATGCCTCATTTAAAAATGGAATGGAATCCAGCACAATACAAAATTTTGGGGATTTGGTTTACAAATAACTTAGAAGAATGTGTTAAGATAAACTTTGAGGATAAATTTTATGAAATAAAAAGATTGTATAAAATATGGTCGAAGAGAGAAATAACCCCACTCGGACGAATAGCTATATTAAAGTCATTGATATTGTCAAAAATTGTGCATCTGTGGATTTTACTTCCTAATCCTCCAGACAAAGTTGTAAATGACATTCAGTTAAGCATTTTCACATTTGTGTGGAACATGAAAAAAGACCGAATAGGCCGGAAAACATCAATAAAAAGTTTTGAAAATGGAGGAATTGGTATTCCAGACGTGCGAAAATTTATGAATGCTTTAAAATTGACATGGATACGAAAACTTTTGTTAAACAATAAAAAATGGAAGAGTATTTTGCATTATACAGATAAACGTACAACTATGTTAGAAAAATTAGGATCTGCAGTGCGTAACTTTGTAAATGTTAATAGTTTTTGGTGTGATGTTTTTAATGCTTATTTGGACTTTGGCAGAAGAATTAATGATTATCAACCTGAGGAGATTCTCAGTGAACCATTTATGTGTAATGATAAAATTTTGATTGCCGAGCAGCCGTTCTTCAGTCAAATATGGGTTAATAAAGGAGTTTTTCAAGTTCAACATTTACTTACAGAAACTGGAAATTTTTATACCCACAATGCCTTTAAAAATAAATACAATATTGAGGTTGACTTTCTGTCATATCAAGGGTGCTTAAACGCAGTTAAGGAATTTATAAAAAATAATGGTTGCACTTCATTAAAAAATGTGACAGCAAAATTTGAAAATAGTAAAGCACAACGAACTCTTTGCACTGTTCTTAAAGGAGCTAAAATTTATTATGACATTTTGATAAAAGACGGGGTACATCCAAATTGCTGTAGTAAATGGGAAGAACGAATTTTTGGCAATCTTAATTGGAAAGTCATTTTTAAAACATTGGCTAAGATTAAAGACATTAAACTAAAGTGGTTACAAACACGAATTGTTCACAGAATTTTGGGTACGAATATTATTGGTAAACAAATGGGGAAGCTGGAGGATGACCTGTGTACATTTTGTAAATCAGAAAAAGAAAATATTCAGCATATGTTTTGGCATTGTAACGTTAGTAATAATTTTTGGATGACTCTTCAAAGATTAATTAATAATAAATGTGAAATTGTCCATAACTTAGCGCTGGATGAACAACTAATATTGTTTGGTTGTCATGAAAGGGTTAAGACAGATGCTGTCCTTGATTTGATACTGCTGCTTGCAAAATCGTATTTGTATAGTTGTAAATTTAAGCAGGAATTACCTTCACTAATAGGGTTTACCAAAGTGCTTAAATCTAGATATGACATTGACAGATGGAATGCAACATTATCCATGCAATATGTGCAATTTGAAACACTTTGGCATTTCTACAGGCCACTGTAACATAATGAATATGTTTGCAGTAAGGCCAAAGTAAAATAATATGCCTATTTAAGGTAACATAAAAAAAAGGGTCGGTAGGTGGGCTTTTTTATGGTTTGTTTCTTTAGTTTAACGTCTTTTCACCTTAGTGATTTTAGACTTGATGGGAGCATGGGAAAATAGTAAACAAATAAGGAATGGTCATAATGAAGGGAGAAAGGCATTAAACAAAGTACTCAAAACTTAACAATTAAACAATCAAAGTTGTAAAATAATTATAACTTATACAAATGACGTCCAATATAACTACTAAACAATCCTTTTAAAATAATCTTAATTATGTCTCATATATTTGTTAGTCGTGGTTCATATGGTCCAGCAGGCTGCAAGGAGCCGAATCAGGACCATTATGTCTCATATATATATATATATATATATATATATATATATATATATATATATATATATATATATATATATATATATATATATATATATATATATATATATATATATATATATATATATATATAATATTCAATGTTCTGAATTTATATATACATAATATTCAATGTTCTGAATTTATGCATACATAATATTCAATGTTCTGAATTTATGCTTCAAAGAAAAAATCTACTAGACCTATTAATAATCTGTACTAAGTGTTTGTTTGTTTTTTTACAAAAACAACATCCAACAGGACTGTATATTAATGATTTTGCAATTGCTATCCAATACGTAATATTTTTATCCTGAATATTTTGAATATGTTGTGGAATACATTGCGCGATTGCACTGCAGTCATAAATGAGATGATTAATATAAATTCCTTTTTTGTAAATGCAAGCACCTTTCTTACAGTATTTTGTCCTTCAAAGCCAGACGATATACTAATCTCATAACTGTCCGCGAGGAATGTAACATTCCATTATATAATTTAATGAAAGGAAATGTATTTTTTAAACTATATTTTTCTCAATTATACTATATACTTCATTTCCTGAGAATGGTATACCGAGCTGAATAACAGTACTTCCATTTTCTTGCCCCCTTTTTTTAGCAATCCTGTCAGCCCCGTCATTATGATTTAGTCTACTATGAGATGGCAACCAAAAAAAATGAACATTTGTTTCATGTATGAACTATCAATAAAATATGTAATTTCATCTATAATATAATATCCTTCTTTATTAGAATTTGAATCCAAAGTTTGTAAAACTGATTTAGAGTCAACACAAAATAATATATTAAAAACGTCAATGTTTATACTAATGATTTTATTCAATGCCATAAGTATAGCAATGAGTTCTGCAGTAAATATTGAATGCCCTTTCCCTAAAAAGTAAGCCTCGTTAACTTTTAAAGCAGGTATAACATAACCTGCTCCTGTTTCACTTGATTCTAAAACAGAACCATCAGTATAAATTTGTAAGTAAGAATATTATTTTTCATAGATACGGTCCTTTGCTTCTGCTGCTAATAAAATGCCGTTTTCCTGTTTTCTTAATTTAAAATAGTCTATGTCAAAATTTGCTCGTTGAACTTCCCAATTAGGTACATGTATATGTATTTGTGAAATTAAATTAGATTCGTTCATGAGCTTATTTGAATACGTTAATAGTCTGTAAATAATTAATACACTGTGCTCTTTTGGGAAAATGTAAATCAGAGCATATTTCTAACTCTGAATCTGTGAAATTGTCAACTGCAGATGCCCTCACTATATATATTTTGCTCATGATCATTTTCTCCATTCATGTAATGGTAATACACCTGCAGCTTTATAAGCATCAGATGTTTGTGTGTGTATTGGAACACCGATAGCCATTTTAATTGCTTTGCTATCCATACTTTGAAGTAATTTTAATAAGTATTTTGGGGCAGGGAAATATCGTCTTGGCCATATGTTAATTTAGATCGAACAAGCATGCACACCAGGTGAATCAAATTTTGTGTATCTGGTCCCCATTTTTGGTAACTTATAATCTTTATTAAATTTAAACTTTTAATAGCCTTTTGCAACAAATAATGTCTTTTTTTCCTATTTAAATTGGCTGTAAAATACACGCCAAGAAATAAAAAAAATGTTAACCTTTCCACCTTGGTTGCGATTTATTTTTGGCTTTTTTCAATTTTTTTCCCAGACGATCCCAAAAAAAGTTTAAGATCAGGCCAACAATTTATAGTCGGTCGGTATACCGTAAACAGATTTTTTTACGTAATAACCTTCCCGTTGACCAAGTCGACTCGCTTCCCGAGTTTGTATAGAGCTTATGAACCTCTTTCAACATGCAAATTCGATTCGTAGCGAGGAGATAAATTTAAAAAAAACCACTACAACGTAGGTTAAGGAATAACATCCTGCTAAGGAAGAAAGGGGTTGGAGACTTAAAAGTTTCATTAAAAAGAAAGTGATATTCGTATAAAACTCAAGCACACTATTCCAGTCCCTCAAACTGTCAGAGTCAATTTTTATGTTGGAAAATTATAAGAATGGTATGGCGGATTAAAGATAAATGTTCACTACACTTACTGGCGCGATTTGCCTAGTAGTTCTGATAATACAGTGTGGTCAGCTGCCTCAAGGACTTAGTTCTTGTAATAAGCTGGTTTTGTGTCTGCTTTTTTCCTGAACATCGCCGCACGGTAAATGGCGAGATTTCGACGATATAACGGCACAAATCGTCATTCAATGAATACGAATAAGAAGTTTTCCATATCCCCATAAGCACAAATGAAATGTGTGCAGCATGTAACACAAAATCACAATATCCATTTTGTACAAATTTAGGCTATATAATAAGAAACGATGGCATAATTTCAAGCAAACACAGATCTACGATTCACTTGAATGCACCTTGTCTTGGTGATAGCACAAACAAGGCAATTAAAAACAAATAAAAACTAACACACAAACATACGCCATGAATACAAAAAAATATTTTAAAATGTTTCAGTACGTTCATCCAAAACCCATTTGTAACTTAAAACTCAACCACTTCCACGACCCTCATTAAAGCATCCTTGAAGCCATTTGTGCCCAAAACTATAAATCTCCACGAGCCCTGCAAACGCCGCCCCATGTCTTCATGGTGCACTTTGCAAAATGTGGCCTAAATGCACTGTACATGTTATTAACTCCTTTACCTTTCTCCCCCTCCCCCTATCCACTTTCCCACACCCTCCCTGGTATTCTGTTACCGTACTTACCGCTGTATGACGGCCTACGGGCGCCAAAACTGAGAGTTACAAGCATCACGATGTAATTGAAATTAACAATTCTGTGTAATTTACAGATAGCGGTAATCCACAGTGTTAATTAATGATTGTCAGTATATGCCACATCTTCCTAGCGCCAAAACCTGATAAATACAAATATCGAGATAATTACAAATACCATGGGATAATTACAATTATCAATGGATAATTACAATTATCAATGGATAATTACAATTATCAATGGATAATTACAATTATCAATGGATAATTACAATTATCAATGGATAATTACAATTATCAATGGATAATTACAATTATCAATGGATAATTACAATTATCATGGAACATTTACAAATATCTTCTCGTGATCATATTTAACTTTCAGTTTTGGCTCTAGTAATCCGTCTAGAAATGCGCCAAAACCAAAAATTTTCATTTTCACTTGATTATAATTGTTACGTGTTAAGTGTAAATATGTTGTTGACATTTGTAATTATTCCATAATATTTGTAATTAGATTCAAGATTCAAGATTCTTTATTGTCCAAACACATGGCATGGAAATTTGTTTTGCAGTGCAAAACATAGACATACAATATACAATTAGCAGGTTTTGGCGCTAGGAGGCCGTCATATATGTGAATTTCATGTATACAGAACACATGTTTATTAACCATTATTAATAATAATAATAACAATGGACATTTATATAGCGCTATTACTTGTCTTTTTATAGACAAGCGCATAGCGCTTTACATGAAAGGAAAGAAACAAACATGAAACAACTTACAATATTGCATTAGAAATTATACAATGAGAAAAAATAAAATAAAATAAAACCAAACACACAAAATGAAACAAAATACATAAAGTTAACTTTCTGCAACTGCAACTAACTGATACCCTTAATGCAAGTTGGGCGCTAGTAATCCGCCTTAGCCAGAATTAAGCATGATCACGTAAATTGTATCATTATCAAGTGGAAATTATAATTACTACTGCATGTGATAATTACAATTTTTTGGTTTAGCCGCTTTTCCAGGCAGAATGCTAGAGCCAAAACTGAAAATTAAACAGAATCACGAGAAGATATTTGTAAATGTTAAAATAATAATTGTAATTATCCCTTGATCATTGTAATTAGCCCATGATATTTGTAATTATACGAATACGAATCTTTATTGTCCATAGTTAAAATACAATAACATGGAAATTTGTCTTTAGTAGCACAAAGTCTAAGACAGAAAGATTAAAAACTAAAAGAAATATTAACAGTTTTTGTTATATAAAACATTAATTAAGACAATCATATGCATGACAAATAGCTGACTTCATTGCACAACTCACATCACATTACATTACATCATCACAGTACACAAAAGAAAAATGTAGCCATTGTAGGTAACTGGGGGTATTACAGTTTGCTTAAATTTAAGATGCGGATTGCACTTGGTACATAAGAGTGGCCATACAAGTTTCTTTTCCAGGCCGGGGTTCTAAACCTCCGACCTGAGGGCAACAGTTCAAATGATCTACACATGGGATGACTGTTATCAGACATGATCTTTCTAGCTTTACTTTTTACAGAATCTTTATATATTTCTGTTATTGGCTTTTCCTATCACTCTGCTAGCTAGGTTTACGATGCGGTTGAGTCTGTTCCTGTCTCTAACGCCAAGATTTCCGAACCAGGTAACAATGTTAAAGCATAGAATACTTTCTACTAGAGATCTGTAAACTATTTTTAAGATATGTACATTGACCCCAAAATGTTTCAACTTTCTTACTAGATACATCCTTTGATTGGCCTTTTTGCAAATAAAACCAAAATGATCACTGAACTTCAAGTTCTTGTCTAAAATCGTCCCTAAATACTTAAAAGTTTCAACCTGTTCTACATTTTCAGATGCAATTTTCAGGGGGCGAAGCAGGGCAGGATCTCTCGCACGGTGTTCTTCAAAGCAAATTTCTTTAGTTTTAGTTACGTTTACCTTTAAATAACTGTCACTGAACCAGGTAAGAAGCGTACAAGTAAAATCGAAGTATTCCGAGAGAGATTGTTCATCTTTCAGCCTGCCTATTAGAGCCATATCATCCGCAAACTTTATCAAAGTAAAAATGCTGGTGTCGCACGTCAGTTCGTTGGTATAGAGAGAAAACAAAACCGGCGAGAGGACACAGCCCTGAGCCGCCCCAGTGTTTACAATAATCTCGTCGGACAAGATACCGTCAATACTGACCCTCTGTGGCCTATCGCGGAGAAAGGAACGAATCCAGAGAACGAGTCCTGGACTAACGTCAAGGTCAAGAAGACGCTTGATTAGTAAGTGGGTTTGAAGCGTATTAAATGCAGAACTGAAATCCATCAAAAGGCACCGGACAAAAGTACCTGAGGTATCAAGGTGTCTAGAAACAGAATCAAGTAAGATCAAGGTTGCGTCCTCTACCCCGCGTTTTGCCTTGTAAGCAAACTGCAGAGGGTCCATGCGATTTGCCACTGAGGTAGTCAGCTGACTACAGAGCAGTTTTTCCATGCATTTACAAACCACCAAGGTCAAGGCGACAGGCCTAAAATCATTCATTTCTCTGGCATTTATTTGGCTTTTTAGCAACTGGTATTACAGTAGAGGTGCGCCATGATCTTGGGACAAAATGATAATTCATTAAAAGTTGAAAAAGGCGAGTAAAAACACAAGATAACTGACTAGAACATTCCTTTAAAACTTTACCCCCCCACCCTGTCAGGACCACAAGCCTTGCGAGGATTGACATTTGAAAGAACCTTTTTAACATAATTTTCGTTAATGGTAATGCTATTTGGAATGGTAAGCAGAGGCAGACAAACATCCTCAACTTCCTGTGAAAAATCATGTTCATCAAAACGAGCATAACATTTGTTTAAATCATTTGAAAGTGAAACAGGATCGTCATTTTTAACACCTTGCTTTTTTCCTATCCTCCCTGTTACGTTGAAACGCAAACGATAGTGAAGCGCGCACGATAGATCTAATCGTTTCGTTTTGCAAAGTATTCAATAATGGAGTTTATTTACCTTTGATTTGAGTTTGCATTGTTGTTAGGAGAGGTTTTGTATAACGTTGATAATTTCCGTTAGTCGATATTATTGGAGAATTCTCTAGATTTCAGTATTTACTACCAATGGAAACTTCCCGATAAATATTGAAGTATGAGAACATTCCCGGAAGCAGAAGAAATATGTATGACGTAAGTCAGCGATGACGATCTTTTATTTGATTGGCTGTAGTGCGTCATTCTAGTCTACCGTGTTCTAAATTGTTCGGGAAGAGAGAGAGAGAGGTTATATATTTATATGCCGCACTGTTTTGGAGGAGATTGTTGTCGATAGTGAGAGTTGAGTTGAGTTGAGAATTGCATGCAGATGTTGAGGTGTGCTGAATAAAAGTGGAAAACTTCACACGAAGACTTTGACTTGTTGCTGAGTGAGCAGGCTGCGTGGATAAACGAATCTGAGTTACACACCTATCAGGGATCCAAGCATCGGGGCTGAATCAAATACTGAAAGAAAACACCAACATCGAATCGAGTGTAACATTTTGGGGGTCAAGCCGCGATTCACGCCATAGCCAAGGGTTCAACTGCTACAACAAGCGAGTCAACGTTACGAGAGGCAGTCATCAAGGGTAGCCGCCAACAGGTTGCGTCGAGAGGGGCCAACATACTGGGACTAAATCCCCGATAGGTTCGGGTTGACTGCAAGGGCGTGTAGTCGCTGAAGAGTTGCTTCGTGAGCGAACAAACAGATCGGGACTACGTGGCTGCCGTAAGACTACGTCGAGGGACAGTCTCGGAGCTACATCGCCAGTTTTACAGGGAGCGACGAGCGGACGTCGCGTCTACTTCAGCACAGGAGCGTGTACATCAACACCAGCGTGGTGCAGCGTCGCATACGACGAGGACAGCGGGGCCTGCGTCAGCGAAAGCGACTAGTGGCAAGCATCAGCGCTACTGCAGAAAGCGTGCTGTTCCAGAACAGTCTAGAAAGGTACAGCACAGTCAAGAACTTTCCAGAAAAGAACTTTCCAGAAAAGAACTTTCCAGAAGCATCAAGATGGCTGACTTCTGGCAGAAAGGGATTCAACTGAATCTAAAAGGCAAACAGCTGACGGAGTACGTCAAGTCTCAAGAGAGAATATGGCGTGAAGAAAGAGAAGATGAGCGGAGGCGTGAAGAAAGAGAAATAGATGAGCAGCGACGCCGAGAAGAAAGAGAGATGGAAGAGAGACGACTTCAGTACCAGCTAGAGTTGGCGCGTATCCAAAACAATCAGCATGCGCCACAAGTTATCAGTGACGACAAAGCTCCAAAATTGCCAGCGTTTGTCGACGGGAAGGACCAGATCGACAGTTATTTGGCGAGATTTGAAAGGTTTGCCAAAAGCTCTAACTGGCAACCTCAAGACTGGGCGATTCGACTAAGTGCACTTCTGACGGGGCAAGCACTCGACGTCTACACCAGATTGTCGGACGATGACGCGAAAGACTACGACGTCTTGAAAGAGGCCCTATTGCAGTGCTACAACTTTACAGAGAAGGGCTACCGTAAACGCTTCCGTGAATGCCGGCCTAAGTCAGACGAGACGCCAAAGCAGTTTGTGGAGCGCCTGTCGTCATATCTACACAAGTGGGTGGAATTATCAGGCGAAAGGAAGTCTTACGACAGTCTCCATGACCTAATCGTGAAGGAGCAATTCCTCAATGCCTGTCACAAGGACCTAGCGACCCACTTAGAATTACAAAAGCTGCAGACGCTTAAAGATGTGACTGAGGCTGCTGAAAGATATCTCATCGCTCATGGGAAGACCCTGGGGCCACCCAGCGCGACGAAACATTTTCAGAAGACTGAAAACCATGTGAACCAGATCCAGGGGAGCCAGACGAACCAGAAACAGACGGACTCCACGCCTCCTCCCAGGGAAGGGCATTCAAGAGGCTGTTTCACCTGCAACGCTTCAGACCACAGAGCGGCTAACTGTCCTCAAAACAAAAGTAGCGGACAGCGGGGCAGTACGGACAATGCAGCGGTGGGCAACCGACAGAGACGTTTCTCCAATCAACGGCAAAACAGTAGATCTGACCATCAAGTGTGCTGCGGGAGCGTCATTCTTCCGAGTGAGACCAAGCGCACAGCTACTCCTGCGGACGTGCAAGAGTGCATGACCGATGGCCAACTTCTCCTTGCCAACGGAAAATCCATCCCCGTCGTCGCCAGCGCAGCGATGACCGTCCAGAACATGCCTGTTTCCAAGGGACGCGTCGGAAATCATGAAGTGACTGTTCTAAGAGACTCTGGCTGCAGTGGGGTCATAGTCAGAGAAGACCTAATCGCTAAAGAACAGTTCACTGGCGATTCTAAATGGACACTTATGGCCGACAGCAAATGTGTGAGAGCACCAGTTGCGAAGATTCATGTCAACACCCCTTTCTACATAGGCGAAGTAGAAGCGGTTTGCCTGAAGAAGCCGCTATACGATTTGATGATTGGGAATATCGACGGCGCGAGACGACCCGACGACCCCGATCCAGAGTGGAGTCCTGCCTCAACCCAACGCGTCGAAGTTGTGGAGGAGGATCCATTGCCATTTCCCGATGGAGACCTTTCAGAGCTGCTTCGGGACAATGTGGCTACTCCGGCTCAGCCCTGCCGACCAGAGATCGTCGGTGCTGTTACTACCTGGGTCCAGGCCAAGAGAGACAAGACGTCTACGCCACTGAAGGTCGCCGACAACTCTAAAGCTGCCATCGTGGACAGAGATAAGCTGATCCAGCTCCAGGAAGCTGATAGCACATTAAACAAGTACAGGAACCGCCAAGACCACATGACCAAAGGCAGTGGTACGGTCTATTTTGAGGTGAAGGCCAAGATCCTGTATCAAATCTTCCAGCACCCGAGGGTCAACGGAGGGAAACCACTACGTCAAGTCTTGGTACCGTTACCCCTAAGGCGCCAGGTGATGGAAGTAGCGCATGACTCAATCATGGGAGGTCACCTGGGTATCAAGAAGACGTCGGATAGAATGCAGGCGGTGTTCTACTGGCCAGGACTTCATGCGGACGTCAGCCGTTTCTGCCGATCATGTGACATTTGCCAGAAGACCATACCTCGAGGAAGGGTCCCGAAAGTGCCTATGCAGAGGATGCCTCTGATCGACCGACCTTTCAAGAGGGTGGCCTTAGACTTAATCGGCGAAATAAGACCTCCGAGTGGAGAAGGTCATCGGTGGGTACTAACTTTAGTGGACTATGCGACTCGGTACCCAGAAGCAGTGCCTCTGAAGAAGATTGACACTGAAACTGTTGCAGAGGCGCTGGTGGACATGTTCAGTAGACTTGGAGTGCCTGAAGAAATTCTGACAGACCTCGGGACGCAGTTCGTCTCTGACTGCATGAAGGAGGTCAACAGACTGCTGAGCATTAGGCATTTAACTACGACACCCTACCATCCAATGTGCAACGGGCTTGTCGAAAAGTTCAATGCTACGCTGAAGTCCACCATGAAGAAACTATGCAGCGAGCAGCCCAGACAATGGCATCGCTACATCAACGCCCTACTTTTCGCCTACAGAGAAGTACCGCAGGAGTCCACCGGCTTTTCTCCGTTCGAGCTGCTGTACGGAAGAACCATCAGAGGGCCGATGCACATCCTGAAAGAACTGTGGACGAAAGAAGTAGAGACCCCAGAGGTGAAGAACAGCTAACAGTACGTGTTTGAGCTACGGGAGAAGCTGGAGCAGACTCTCGAGATAGCCAGAGAAAACCTGAAGAAGTCCCAGGACTGTGGAAAGCACTACTACGATCGTAGGGCTGGGAACAGGAAGTTCAAACCTGGCAACAAAGTGCTGGTGCTGCTACCTACTGATCACAATAAGTTGCTGATGCAGTGGAAAGGCCCGTACGAAGTGGAGACCGTGGTGGGGATCAACGACTATAAGGTGAAGGTCGGCCAGCATTCCAAGATATACCACGCCAACCTCCTTAAGCTGTACGCGGAGAGGCCGCCAGAGACTGTACACGTAGCAACAGCAGCTGAGATCGACAACAGCTTTGACAGCGAGGAACTGTTGGAACTGGGAGACTTCCACAGCAAAGAAGGCATCAATGATGTTAAGCTAGGACCGAGCTTGACGGAAGGTAAAAAGTTGGAGCTCAAGGACCTTATGGGCGAGTTTCCCCATAGTTTCAATGATGTCCCAGGCTCTACGACTTTGGTCGAACATGAAGTCCACCTCACTTCGAATATCCCTGTTCGATCCAAACCATTCCCGATCCCTTTCAAGGCCCGTGAATCCTTGAAGAAAGACATCGATGAGATGCTGAAGATGGGCATCATCAGGGAGTCCAGTTCCCCCTACGCGTCCCCTGTCGTGGTCGTGAAGAAGAAGGACGGGAGCAACAGAGTATGCATCGACTACAGGAAGGTTAATAAGATCACCGTCTTCGACCCTGAGCCGATGCCTACCGCAGCAGACCTCTTCCGCCAATTATCGGGGAGTAAAATCTTCTCAGAGATTGACCTCAGCAAGGGTTATTGGCAAGTCCCCGTGCGTCAACAGGACATACCAAAGACTGCTTTCATAACTCCTGATGGGACGTACGAGTGCCTAAGGATGCCCTTTGGCATGGTCAACAGCGGAGCTACCCTGAAGAGAGGAATGAGGAAGATGCTCAAAGGGATGGACAACGTCGTGTGTTACTAGTCCACACCCACACCTGGGAAGAGCATCTGCAGACCTTGAGGGAGCTGTTTCACCGTCTCACAGAAGCCAACTTGACCGTGAGACCCAGTAAGTGCATTCTGGGATCTGACAATGTCGACTTTATCGGCCATTCGCTGAAAGAAGGACAAAAGGGGCTTCTGCTAGAAAACGTCACCAAAATTCTGAACGCTCTACGTCCCCAAACAAAGAAGCAAGTACGATCTTTCCTGGGATTGGCTGGGTATTATAGAGAGTTTGTACCGAACTACTCAGCCATCACAGCACCTTTGTCGGACCTGGTGCGGAAAGGCTGTCCAAACCAAGTGCAGTGGGGACCGTCTCAGGAGAAGGCATACCAGACTGTGCGCGATCTCCTTTCGAAGGATCCGGTGCTACGACTGCCTGACACTTCCAAGGAATTCGTCTTAAGAACAGACGCAGCGGACGAAGGCATCGGCGCCATACTGATGCAAGAACACGAAGGGAAACTATTTCCGGTCAGTTACGCCAGCAAGAAGCTGTCCAGGGCTGAGAAAAATTACTCGACCATGGAGAAAGAGTGCCTTGCCATCATATGGGGAATCCGGAAGTTCGAACTGTACCTTCAAGGAGTGAAGTTCGTGCTGCAGACTGATCATAAGCCGTTAACTTACTTGAACTCTGCCAAGTTTGTGAACAGTCGCATCATGAGATGGGCTATGTACTTGCAGAACTTTAACATGCGAGTAGAATCTATTAAAGGATCAGACAATGTTGGTGCGGACTTCCTCAGCAGGGTGTGTGAGTAAAGAGCATTGACTCTATGTAGATAAAGTGTGAACATTGACAATATCCAGATAGACTTGCGGATGGAAGAACATTGACTCTGTGTGAATGAACTAAACACAATGACAGTATTCAGAAGGTCCAGAATTAAAACTTTGTTTGTGCATTACGTTTCATCGTTGTTGAAAGAAATTGGGTAAATTTCTTCTTGAGTGGGGGGTTATGTTACGTTGAAACGCCAATGGTAGTAGGCCTATGTCTGAAACGCTCACGATAGATCTAATCGTTTCGTTTTGCAAAGTATTCAATAATGGAGTTTATTTACCTTTGATTTGAGTTTGCATTGTTGTTAGGAGAGGCTTTGTATAACGTTGATAATTTTCGTTAGTCGATATTATTGGAGAATTCTCTAGATTGGAGAATTTACTATCGATGGAAACTTCCCGATAAATATCGAAGTTGGAGAATGTTTCCGGAAGGAGAAGAAATATGTATGACGTAAGACAGTGATGACGATCTTTAATTCTGATTGGTTGTAATGCGTCATTTCTAGAACGTCCTGGGGTCATCTCGAGTTAAGAGAAAAAATTATATATTCGATGCTTTGTGTGTTGTTGGAGTTGTTGTTGATAGTGAGTTGGAAAGTAAAAATTTGAGAGTGGAAAGGCGATTGAGCGATTGTATGCAGTTGTTGATGTGTGCTGAATAAAAGTGGAAAACTTCATACGAAGACTCAGTGACTTGTATGCTGATTGAGCAAGCTGCGTGGATAAACGAATCTGAGTTACACACGCCTATCAGGAATTCAAGCATCGGGGCTGAATCAGATACTGATAGAAAAACACCATCATATCGAGTGTAACACTGAGGGTTCCCAACCAGTCAGCACGTGTGCATGCCAACGGACTTTGTGGTTGCGGTTTGTTTTTTAACTGTGATTGGACAGCAACTTCGAAAATACAATAGATGACTGGATTGTATTGAAAATCCAAGATGTTCTGCTCTGGATTTTATCTCAAAAATACACAAATGATGAAAATTTGTAGTGTAATAATTTGTCCACATCAAATATCAAGTGAACGACGGATAATTTAAACCCTAATAATATATTCCAATACGGTTTATTTTAAAGTTCTATTACTTTTGTCTCAGTTGCTCTCGGGCGTTGTTTTAGAATCAAATGGTAATTTGGATATCCGATATATGACATGACTCCAAGCTCGTGTATATCTCTTTTCATTGTGTTGCTACTACTTTGTTTACACATGTATAATGGTAGCATGCGCCTAGATTTAGACTCCTTTTACGGGCTCACTTCATTGGCGTAGACGAGACCAGAACTTTTGCCTCTCTGCAGCATTTCATAGTAGTTGACTCTGCCCTGGTCAGCCCGATCCAGAAACTCATAAGTACCTCTTCCTGTCGTCTCCTCATAGACTTCTGCCGTCTCGCTAATCTCGTTGTACGGTGATTCTGACATCATTCCATCCTGTGGCGTCATGTTGTTGGAGGCGGCTTGTTGCATTATCCTACTTACTTCAGTCCCCGACGTTACTCCTCTGCTGTTGCTGCTCCCTGGGGCTTGAGACGGTCCTGGCTCTGATTTTTCCAGAATCTTCTCCCTTTTTGATGCCTGATTGTCAGAACTCACAGGGGCCTGAGTAGGCTTTGATCCATCGGATCGTTTTCGAAACAGCCACCTGCACAAAAAGAACAATTAATACAACAACCAACAGACCGACCATTCAGGTCGGATCAAAGAACACGATGTTAGGAAAGCCATCAAAAATGTTTTCCAGTACTGCTAAAATCATTGCTTCTTCTTCTTTTGCTTGTCACGGGTTCAGTTCGACGTCTGACAACCCATTTCTGACCCAGTTTAGAATGCCATTCTACTATTCTTGACTTAACAGAACGAAGACCACATTACAAGAACAAGATTTGTTCTTAAATTCATTCACAAGGAGACGCCTAGAATGTGTTTCCCAACGGTTTTAGGATTGAAACATACAAGAAAGAAAATGAGCAAGAGGTATTCTCACAAGCCAACCAAAATTGCGATGGACACTAGAGCGAAGCCACCCACAATAGCGCCAACGATGGCTCCAGTCGATGCAGAATCAGTGCTGGGTGACGGCGATGTCTCAGTTTCACAGTTTGCGCCAGTTTTGCCGCTGACACACTCTGAAATAGGACAAACGCAACAAGGGCAATTTATCCAGGGAAACTATTAACACATGTCAGCTCTCAGACTCAATTGTGGTTGTGTTCGTAATGCTACGTTTCTTGTTTATATATTTGTGGTGTTGTGTGGCGTGGTGTGTCATGGCGTGGGGTGCGGTGAGATACGGTGCAATGCGGTGAGGTGCGGTGAATTAAAGTACGGTGCGGTGCGGCGCGGCGCCTCAAGTTAGATTGCATTGCAATATATTGTATTGCATGTGCCATTGTTTAGAATCATTTTTGATTTTTGAAGTGGGTCACTGTAACAAGAGCCCTAGTTTTACCCAGCACAATTTGCGCTTTTGCTTGTTTAGTCAGTTAGACTTAGAAGGTTACTGTTATTCTCTAGCAGACGACAGAAGTGATCATGCGTAGCAATTGTATGCTGACGATAGCCAAGAAGGCAATGACATCATCGCAGCCTACAATACGCTACGCCATGTCGGAGAAGGAATGCCTTGGACTAGTCTGGGCCATACAGAAGTTTCAACTCTACCTGTATGGGACCCACTTCACAGTTCAGGTGGACCATCAACCACTATCGTTCCTGGCAGCCTCCAAATCCTTGAACTCGCGCCTGATGAGATGGGCACTAACCCTTCAGGCATACGCTTTCCAAATCGAGTACATTCCCGGCAAAGAGAACCACGGAGCCGACTACCTCAGTCGCCATCTCGTGGAGGACACATCAGCTGGCGCCCACCCAACCCAACTAAGGGCCACAGCACCAGAATTCGTCCCCGTCCAGTAAAGCCCTGTCACTAGTGTCCATAGCTACCTGGCATAGCATTGCAGCGCTGGTAGAGCAACTTAATTAGTTTGTAAATAGGACCCTAGGATAGTGCAGTGTTAAACTAGGCTCTGTAGTAGAAAAAGGTCGAATCCAGTAGTCATCGCCTTTTTTCTGTTGAGGGAACAAGAGCCCTAGTTTTACCCAGCACAATTTGAGCTTTTGCTTGTTTAGTCAGTTAGACTTAGAAGGTTACTGTTAGTCTCTAGCAGACGACAGAAGTGATCATGCGTAGCAGTTGTATGCTGACGATAGCCAAGTAGGCTGTCACGAAGAAAGGGATTTGGGGGAAGGGGGTAAGCTCTTAATCTCTAGCGCTGTGTTATCTCCTTTGATAGATCAACGTGCGATGACATTCCAGAGACTAAAGCAAGGCCAAATTAATAAGTAATAAACAGAGTAAAGACGAGATGGAAAGTAAATGTACTAGTTAAGAAATACACAGTCAAAGGCCAGTCAAGGAAATTGCGATTTCTGTAACTATCTACTTTTAATAATTTGAAAAGAGAGAGTCCCGGTCAAATTGTTCTGGGGTGATTCATCGGCGTGGCGTCTCTAATACTGAGTAGTCTGGTGATATTGGGGAAAGTCAATCTTATGGGTACTAGAGCTATCGTAGACTGATCACATCATCGGGTGAGAGAGTATCTGTATGGGGGCCAGAGTTTCTGTGATGATCTGGCGAGTGGGGATTTCTCAGGCTTAGGCACTTAGCTGGGGACTGCAGTGCGGCGGGTTGTCCAGGATCCTCTGGATGGCTTGCCAGTGGTGGTGCAAGATGCTGTTCAGTGGTCACGCGAAGATGACTCACTGACCACGAGTGCAAGTAGTGTTGTCTTTGTTGTGGCACAGGCGTTGAACTTGGCTTACGTTGCTAGTCAGTTCAGAAATTGCGAAGTCCCAAATCACGCGTCTCATTGACCTCCCGGGTTGTCGGGGGCCTGCAGCGGGTCAGAGATTGGGAGGTGATACCAGTCCGGGGCGATGCGTCCGGCACAGGAACCCGTCTGCAACGTGTACAGACGCTGTATCAGCTGGGGATAGGGATAATGCGAATTCTGGGCCTGTGGTTATAGTCACCCTTATCAGAATTCAAATTGGCTTGACCGGTCATGAGTGGAGCCGGTGCAAATACCAACAGTCAAACAATGCTACTAGATTTACTGGGGCAAAGTGGAGGTTATGGGCAGCCACTAGTAAAAAGATACATTCGGCGCATTGGATGGGTTTGGCAACAGGGCAAATCTTTATACATTGGGGAAGCATGGTGGAAGGCAATAATAAGGGTACAGGACAAATGGGATGTAGGTCTGGGCTGTACTTGGGATTCTAATCTATATGGAGGGGTTGGCATGGCATGGAATATCATACATGGGGTAACGGAGTATACAAGCATAAATTCAAACATGACATGAGATATATACAAGGTAGAAAGTATGTGCAAGGGAGAGAATACAAGTCATAGCAATACATCAAGGCAAAATTATAAACATGAACATACATACTGACAGGACGCATGAACATGATGGTGGACGATAGGTGATGGGGTTGCTATATGACAAGGGGTAAATTCCCTCTCTTACCTTGGTTTAAGACGGGTGGAAGCACAAGGACACTGACGAAACTCAGGGGTCGCTCGGTGATGGCGGCGTGGATTCGCAGGTTGTGGCTTCGAGGTTGGGAAGTTAGCATCTGACACTAAGTCTTGGTCAGTAGCAGACTTTAAGCAGGGCGCCCTCGGGGGCGGGGCTTAAGAGACTGTGCGAGCCTGCTTGGTAGTGGCGGCTGGTCAAGAGGAATGACGGCAGGTCTGAGGCGATCGTCGCTGGCTGTGCGGGGTTGGTCGAATGGTTGCGGCCAGGCCTCAGGGATGCAATTGTCCGCCTCGTCACAGAGGCCCCCCCAAGGAAAAAGGCGAGGACGTAGGACTCGACGAAGGCGCGGCCAATCAGCTCTGAGGTCGGCTGCCGGGTGCGACGATGGGTTGCGATGATCCGGGTGATGCGGGCGATGCAGGGTTCCGG
Organism: Oncomelania hupensis; assembly: GCA_036898135.1. Taxonomy (NCBI): domain Eukaryota; kingdom Metazoa; phylum Mollusca; class Gastropoda; order Littorinimorpha; family Pomatiopsidae; genus Oncomelania; species Oncomelania hupensis. Next base: position 82,366,847 of record CM072514.1, on the reverse strand, counting down.
GTACGGTGGCGGATGCCCAAGGCTGGGGTCCGCGGAGCTGCCGGGTTACGGCTACGGTTAGTGGGCGGCGGCAGGAGTGAAGGCTGGGGCGTCGGCCCTCAGGGGCGACTCGATGGAGTCGGTTGCGGGGTGACGGCTGAGGAAGTCTGGCGCGGGGCGATGCTTTCCCGCGGGGCTTGGGTGGCGGCGTTCTGTAGAAGACGTAGGGAGAGCGGGGTGGAGCGATGACTCCGGCTGTTGGCGGAGCCTCTTCTTCCGTTCTTACCACTTGCTGCTGGGATAGTGGGACGGGGTACGGTTTCTGGCGGACGGGAGTGGGGTCCGTCAGGGTGAGTCGAACTTCTTCCAGGTCCGTCCTCCCAGGAATGTCGGTGAGGACTTCCCTGTACTCTGCTGCGATGGCGCGTAGCTGGCGTTGCTGGCCGGCGGGGAGTGAGGGGTCCAGAGAGACGTCCCGGAAGGATTCCTTCCCTTTGAGCGGAAATTCGGCGACGCCGGTCTCTGGGCCATCCACTTCGACGGCCAGCGCGACCGTGAGTAGTGAGTGGGAGTCTGGGGCGGGTGCAGGTTGCTCCAGGTACCGCTTGAGCAGATTGATGTGGTGGGTCCTGGGTTTTCCGCCTACCTCGATGCGGTAGGTGGTGCGCGAGAGCTTCTCGAGCGCCGGGTAGGGTCCCTGCCAAGCTATGTCTAGCTTGTTTGTGCCGCTGGGGAGAAGCAGTAGGACTTGGTCTCCTACCTGTAGCTCTCGGTCCCGGGCGCGGCGGTTGTGGTAGCGGGCTTGTCGCTCTCTCGCCTTCTTCAGGTTGGCGGAGGCGGCTTTCCATGTTGCCTTGAGGGTCTCTTGTAGCTTCGTGACGTATTTTGTGGCGTCGACCGGTGCCTCGTCCAGTTTGGCGTCGGTCCAGCTACGTCGTAAGGCGGCTAGAGGTCCGGAAAGGGGTCTTCCAAAAAGCAGCGTGGAAGGCGTGTATCCGGTGGAGGTGTGCGGGGTCTCTCGATACGCGAAGAGCGCTGACGCGACGTATGTGTCCCACGCTTCCGGCTGTTCGTCGGCGATCTTGCGGATGATCGAGATAAGTGTCCCGTTCAGGCGCTCGACCTGTCCGTTGCTAGCGGGGTGGTAGGGTGGAGTCCGGATATGGCGGATGCGGAGTAATTGGAAAACCTCCTGCATAAGTTTTCCGGTGAACTGGGACCCGTTGTCGGTCAGGATGTTGTCCGGGAATCCGACTCGAGTGAATATGGTGACGAGCGCGTCGGCGACACGGGCGGCGTCGATCTTCGGGAGGGGAACGGCTTCGCACCACATCGAGCAGGCGTCGACGAGGGTTAGTAGGTACTGGTTCCGCTTCTTGGTCCGCGGGAGGGGTCCTACAATGTCAACAGCCACTCGCTGGAAGGGCGTTCCGACAACGACGGTGGGGCTGATAGTGACTGGTACGGTGTGGTGGCGGGGCGAGTACCGTTGGCACTGGCTACAGGACTTGACGTAGCGCTTCACGTCATCGGTCATCCCGGGCCAGTGGTATTGAGCGCTGATTCGTAGAGTGGTCGCTCCTATGCCCATATGTCCGCTGAGGGGCATGCTATGGCCAAGTTCCAGGATTTGGGGGCGAAGTGTCGCAGGTACGACCAGTTGTGTATGGTCGTCCTTCTGGCGGAAGAGGAGTCCGTCTTCGACGAAAAAGTCCCCGGACTTGGGTGGCGTGCGTGCGGCGGGAAGTTTTCCGTAGCACTTGCGGAGGGTGGCGTCGCTTTCTTGGGCCTTCCGGATCTGTTCCGGCATCTGGTTGGGAATCGGGGGTGGAGTCGCGGCTGTCTTCGCCTGTGCGCGCGTCTGGACGGCGGCCATCGATTCCACAGGCTGGGGCGGCATCCCCAAGAAAACGTATCGGCATCCTAAAATTAAGTCGTACAGGGGCTGGTCCATTACTGCGGCTTGAATGGTCCCCGTTACGTACCGGCTGGTTACTTGGATCCGGGCTATAGGGAGCGTGGTGCTGGGTTGGGACGCGTCGGCCAACTTCAGGGTGATAGTCTCGCCGGTCAGGTCTTGTTCCCTGATGAGCGAGCGGCGGACGACGGCGTCGAAGGTAAGTCCAGTGTCGTAGAGACAGTGGGCTGGGCGATCGTTGACTGTCACTTGCTCGGTGACGGCAGGTCGATCGGCGGGAGTAGCGGCGGGGGTGACAGGGGTCCCGTCGGGGGTAACTTGGCGTAGGGCTAGTACGGTACCTTGCTTGCGACGCTGGTCGCTGATGCGTCGAAAACATTTCTCCCGGGTGTGTCCTCTGCGTTGGCAGTAGCCGCAGAAGAGCTCTGTGCTCCGCTTCCCTGGCTCTGCTGTGAGGGTTGGGCGTCCTTTGGGCGGCGGTGGACGGAGGTTCGCCGGCGGGACTGGCCGGCGAGGCTGGTGGCGGGTATCTGGCGACGAGGGTGCGGGGGGATCACGGCGAGGCTGTCTGTCGTCGGGATGGGCGGTGAGGTATCGATCCGCGACGATGATCAAGTCTTCAAGGCGAGCGGCGCCCTGCTCGGCGGCGAATGTCCGGAGTTCCGCCGGCATGGTGCCTCGAAGTTGCTCGGCGAGCATCAACTCTAGTAATCCGTCGTAGGTCCTGGGTTCGTCAGTTTGCTCAATCCATTTATCCCGTAGCGTAGCTAGACGGTCGGCAAACTGCGTGAACTTCTCCCCTCTCTCTCTCCGGGAGTTCCGGAAACTCTTGCGATAGTGCTCACCTGAGAGCTCAAAACCATGTAGTAGGGCTCTCTTGAGGGCGGGATAGTCTCCCTCCTCGGAAGTCGGTGTCTTGGCTAGAATCTTATAGGCCTTTCCCTTGAGGCCATGACTGAGCTTGCGATACCAGTGCTGGGAGTCAAGACCGTTTTCCCTCGCGACTCGCTCGAATCGGGCGAGGTAGACTTCAATTGTTTCGTCCCGATCGACGAATGGGTCCAGGGGGAAGTTCATCCCCGGAATCGGCGGGGGGGGGGTGCGGGTATTCCGGTGCTGGTGGCGAAACTGGGGGCGAGGAGCGAATAGTCTTCGCTAGCGGGCGAAGCGATCCCTAACTCGCGGCGGTCGCGCTCAAGCTGGAGGAGTGCTTGGCGCCGTTCGAGCTCCCTGTCTTTCCTCTTCTCTTCGAGCGCCGCGACCCTCTCGTCCTCCTCCTTCTTCCTTGCGGCGGCTCTCTCCTCCTCTGCTATTCTATCCTTCGCCTCCTCTCTTCTCCGCTCGGCGGCCCTCTCCTCCTCTGCAAGCTTCCGGGCGGCGGCTTTCTCCTCCTCTGCAAGCTTCCGGGCGGCGGCCCGTTCCTCCGCGGCGATGCGCTCTTTCTCCTCCTCCTTCTTCAGTGCCGCGGCTCTTTCTTCCTCCTGCCTCTTCGCATCTCGCTCTTTGGCCCTCTCCTCCCTCTTCAACTTTTCCTCTGCCACGTCAGCCTCCACGTTCGCCAAGACGTAGTCTTTAAGTTCGGTGCCGGCGAGCCCTAGGCTCTCGCCAATACTCTTGTACTTAAGAGCAAGCTCTCCCCGGTCGGCCATGGTAAGAGAGGTAGCTTACCCTGCAAAAGGTCCTAACCGGGATGAGGGGCACACACAAGGGGTACACTGACGGAAAACAGGGGGGTGGGCTGGATGAGCTACGATGAAAACTGCAAAGGGGCGAATACAACACAACCACAAAGACAAAGTGCAATCAATCAAAAAATCGCAAAAATGAATGCAAGAAAAAAGCCTGTTGAGAGATCACCACTCGGGAAAACCAGTAAGGGACCTATGGGCTATGCTAACTACTACTAAGCTTGGAGGGCTGGGGTGGAAATCTAGCTAAGTCCTAAGTCTAGTCAAGTTGGGATGGGAGCCTAAGTCTTTTGTCTCGTCGGGTTGGAGGGGGAAACCTAAGTCTTCTGGTCTCGTCGGGGTCGCCAAAATTAATGTCACGAAGAAAGGGATTTGGGGGAAGGGGGTAAGCTCTTAATCTCTAGCGCTGTGTTATCTCCTTTGATAGATCAACGTGCGATGACATTCCAGAGACTAAAGCAAGGCCAAATTAATAAGTGATAAACAGAGTAAAGACGAGATGGAAAGTAAATGTACTAGTTAAGAAATACACAGTCAAAGGCCAGTCAAGGAAATTGCGATTTCTGTAACTATCTACTTTTAATAATTTGAAAAGAGAGAGTCCCGGTCAAATTGTTCTGGGGTGATTCATCGGCGTGGCGTCTCTAATACTGAGTAGTCTGGTGATATTGGGGAAAGTCAATCTTATGGGTACTAGAGCTATCGTAGACTGATCACATCATCGGGTGAGAGAGTATCTGTATGGGGGCCAGAGTTTCTGTGATGATCTGGCGAGTGGGGATTTCTCAGGCTTAGGCACTTAGCTGGGGACTGCAGTGCGGCGGGTTGTCCAGGATCCTCTGGATGGCTTGCCAGTGGTGGTGCAAGATGCTGTTCAGTGGTCACGCGAAGATGACTCACTGACCACGAGTGCAAGTAGTGTTGTCTTTGTTGTGGCACAGGCGTTGAACTTGGCTTACGTTGCTAGTCAGTTCAGAAATTGCGAAGTCCCAAATCACGCGTCTCATTGACCTCCCGGGTTGTCGGGGGCCTGCAGCGGGTCAGAGATTGGGAGGTGATACCAGTCCGGGGCGATGCGTCCGGCACAGGAACCCGTCTGCAACGTGTACAGACGCTGTATCAGCTGGGGATAGGGATAATGCGAATTCTGGGCCTGTGGTTATAGTCACCCTTATCAGAATTCAAATTGGCTTGACCGGTCATGAGTGGAGCCGGTGCAAATACCAACAGTCAAACAATGCTACTAGATTTACTGGGGCAAAGTGGAGGTTATGGGCAGCCACTAGTAAAAAGATACATTCGGCGCATTGGATGGGTTTGGCAACAGGGCAAATCTTTATACATTGGGGAAGCATGGTGGAAGGCAATAATAAGGGTACAGGACAAATGGGATGTAGGTCTGGGCTGTACTTGGGATTCTAATCTATATGGAGGGGTTGGCATGGCATGGAATATCATACATGGGGTAACGGAGTATACAAGCATAAATTCAAACATGATATGAGATATATACAAGGTAGAAAGTATGTGCAAGGGAGAGAATACAAGTCATAGCAATACATCAAGGCAAAATTATAAACATGAACATACATACTGACAGGACGCATGAACATGATGGTGGACGATAGGTGATGGGGTTGCTATATGACAAGGGGTAAATTCCCTCTCTTACCTTGGTTTAAGACGGGTGGAAGCACAAGGACACTGACGAAACTCAGGGGTCGCTCGGTGATGGCGGCGTGGATTCGCAGGTTGTGGCTTCGAGGTTGGGAAGTTAGCATCTGACACTAAGTCTTGGTCAGTAGCAGACTTTAAGCAGGGCGCCCTCGGGGGCGGGGCTTAAGAGACTGTGCGAGCCTGCTTGGTAGTGGCGGCTGGTCAAGAGGAATGACGGCAGGTCTGAGGCGATCGTCGCTGGCTGTGCGGGGTTGGTCGAATGGTTGCGGCCAGGCCTCAGGGATGCAATTGTCCGCCTCGTCACATAGGCAATGACATCATCACAGCCTACAATAGGGCTCTGATGTTTCAGCCTATCAGAACACAGCACCGTTAGGTAGAACCAGTTCTGACTGGGTAGGCCAAGGCTAGGGAGAAGGTCATTTGTGTTGAAAGCTTAGGGCAGTACACAGCTACTTCCTAGCAGAAATCTCTCCACTGATAGACCAGGGAAAAAAAGAAAAAAGAAAAAAGAAAAATTTAAAAACTGGATTAAAAATAAGACAGAAGCAAATTTTTCAGAAATGAAACTGGCTAAAATTCAATGTAGCAGAGTAATAGCAAAAGCTAAAAAGGACCACTGGATTGAATTTTGTGAAAAAGAAGTATTAGAATCTAAAGATTTGCACAAAGTATGGAAAAAAGTAAGAGATATTAAAAATATTTATAGATCACAACTATATCCGGTAAAATTAGAAAATAACTTATTTCCTTCTTCGACAGATAAGGCAGAAGCATTTGTAAACCTTTTCTCAGAAAATAGTTTAACAAATAATTTAAGTGAAAACATTGTAAAATTTAGAATTGATAGTGAAAATAAGGAGGAATATAAAGACCCTTTACCCGACAATAATTTATATATAAATAGTCCCATTACTTTTGAAGAAGTATTAGATACATTAGATTCATTTGTAAATAATAATTCCGCAGTTGGTATTGATGGCATTTCATATCAAATGTTAAATCATTTACCTTTAAAATGGAAAAAATTATTGCATTCACTTTTCCAAAAATGTTGGGAAAGTGGAACTGTACCGTATTATTGGAAACAGTCAGTAATGGTAAAACATCAAAATCTATAAATAATTATAGACCAATTGCATTAACATCACACGTTTGCAAATTAATGGAAAAAATAATAAATCAGACATTGTTATATTTCTGTAACAAAAATAATATTATTCCTGTTCATCAAGCAGGATTTCGAAAAGGTCGTAGCACAACTGATCATTTAGTCAAACTTTCTTTAAATATTAAAAAACAATTCTCAAAAAGAAAGAGTTTATTAGCAACATTTTTTGATGTAAAGAAAACGTATGATAGTGTTTGGCATGCCAGATTATTATACAAATTAAATTCAATAGGTCTTAATGGGCACATTTATTATTATATAAAAAGCTTACTTTCAGAAAGATGTATTTGTACGAAAGTTGAAAAAACATATTCATCTAACAGACGTATAAACATGGGCATTCCACAAGGTTCTATTATTGCACCATTACTTTTTAATATTCTAATTTATGACCTTCCTTCTGCATTATCAAAAAACACACATGTTGTGCAATATGCAGATGATATTGCAATTTGGTTAAATACAAAAATTAGAAAACATACAAATAAAACAAATATTAGATATATTGAGAAAATATATCAAAAGGAAATTAACAGTTTAGTTGATTATATGTCAAAAATGGTTTAGAGCTTTCTGGAGAAAAGACAAGTCTAATGTTGTTTAATAACGGGGAAAATCCTAAAATATTGCCTGAAATAAAACTTAATGGTCAACATTTATCATACAAACAAAATATAAAATTTTTAGGTGTTTATTTTACACCTAAATTAAATTGGAAATATCATATTGAATATTTAATTAATAAAGCAAGGCAAAGATTAAATTTATTAAAAATCATAAGTACACAGCCGTTTAGCCATGACACAAAAACTTTACTGCATTTGGCTACATCATTAGTGAGATCCAAATTAATTTACGGACAAGAGGTATATTTTTCTGCGCCTTTATATCTTCTCAACAAATTACAAAGCATTGACAGCAAATCGATCAAATTGGCTTTGGGTGTACCAATTCATACTAATACTCAAAATACATATAAAGAATCAGGTATATTATCTTTAGCTGAGCAGCGTAAATTAGCCACTTCAAAATATGTAATTAGATGTTTGTCTGTAAAAAATTCAGTAACGGACGAAGTTTTGAATGTGAGCAGTGTGGATTATCCTAAAAGAGCTCAAACTATTCCCTATATTCAAACAATTAAAGATTATACACAAGATATTATGGCAGCCTGCAATATTGATATTACTTCAATTTCAGTATTACCAGATATTCCAAAATTTCCACCGTGGGAACATTTAAATGCACATTTTGACATAGATTATACTGATTTAACGAAAAATGAGTATTGTCAAATTTTAAAATGTGAAGTTACAGAACATTTAAATAATAATTATTCTAATCATTTAAAAGCATTCACTGATGGTAGTGTTTTGGATTCATCAAACTGTGGCGCAGGATTTTTCATACCTGATCTAAATATTCAAAAGTCTTACTATCTTGGTCAAGGGTTGTCAATATTTACGTGTGAATTATATGCAATAATGATGGTACTGGAATACATCCTCAGCATTCCTTCTAAAATATTTAATATATTAATTTGTGTTGACTCTAAATCAGTGCTTTATGCTTTAAAAAATTGGAAATGTAGAAAGAGAACAGATATAATGTTGTGGGTCCCATCACATTTAGAGATTTATGGTAATGAAATTTCAGATAAATTGGCCAAAAAAGATGCAATGAAAAGTGAGCATACAGTCTTTAATTCTAATGTAAAATTAGCTCAATTTGAATATTATTATTCGTTATTAGAACAACACTTTACTAATATAACACCCAAAGTAAATATTGTTAGTTGTTCCAGAACTATTGCTAGATTAGTATATAAGCTACGCTTGAATTTATGGTGTACAAAATATTTGAAAAATGTTACTTGTTTATGTGCTGGAACTATTTCCTTACACCACATCTTATTTGATTGTCCTGTTTTAACAGCACTGTACAAAGAAAATGGAATTATTTTATGTGCACAAGACGATATTAGAGTTATCTTACATAGTTCGATGTTACAGGACATCGCGCGTATCATTGTCGGAACAGATTTATTTAAGTTACTATAATTAACAATTTCTATGTGTTTGTTTGTTTCCTTCTTTTTTTTATCTTTTTTTTTTTTTATTTTTTTATTTTTTTAATGGTTGTCTAAAATCACATTGTTGTGAAAAGACGTTAAATTAAAATATTGAATTGAATTGAATTGAGACCAGGGAAGCAGTACTTGTTGAATATTCGAATTCAATCAAGGAGACACGGCCTGACATTGTCAAACAGGTAAATGAACATACTTGTAACAGCTAATTCGTCTAACCTAAAAATTGTTCTATGACGCAAGACAGTGCTAGTTCCAGTGAGGAGGTTTATTTTGATTGGGTATTATTGCGTCATTCTGGAATGTTCAAAGTTTCTCTCTATGGCAGGGAGGCTATATAAGCAATTCACTGTCTGTCTTATGTGTCCGGGGAGCAAACTTGTTTTTTCCAACATAGTTCCAGTCATTCGCCCAAAAAGGCAATCACCGAAGTCGAACGAAGCTCTCCGATGTGTTACGAAATGATGCTTGCATGACTACGACTAGCTGACATTAAAAATGATCGCTGTTGCTTCTAATTCTGTTCGATTTACACAGATTTAGCATATCGCAACGGTATACTTTGTTAATATGAGCATAATATGAGCACAATTATTATCGACCATATTTAATAGTTGCGTTCCTTGATTTGCATTTTGTTAGTTCTCAGCAGTAAAGGCTAATAATAGCATTGCCCATTTCCTGCCTAGAACCAAGTAGACACTGTTATACAGTATACATAGGCTTAATCTACATTATTATATTATAAGTCAGTCTCCGCGAAGCGAAGAAGCTCACTAGCTGAATATAATTATTAGACCTGTATTGTTTGTTTTATACGTAAATAAATGTATAAACTATATATATTCTAATTAATAATATTTAGGCCTATACTTATAATATTCGAATCTTGAAATTTCCGGAGAAGGACGAGTAGGCTAAGCGAATTTTTTTTTTATAACTCGAGATCAGAGTTAAATTAATAGTTAGTTATTCATTGCTTACAGGGTCCAGCGGACTGCAAAGAGCCGAATCAGAACCACAAAATCAAGACAACTCCAGATCAGAGTTAAATTAAAAGCTTATTAGTTATTCATTGCTTACAGAGTCCAGCGGACTGCAAAGAGCCGAATCAGGACCACAAACTCGAGACCACAACTTCGCAAGTAGTAGTAGTAGTAGTAGTAGTAGTAGTAGTAGTAGTAGTAGTAGTAGTAGTATAGTTATTTAGTTAAATCTTTAATTTATTTATTTGTTTTGTTTGTGTGTTTTTATTATTATTATTATTATTATTATTATTATTATTATTATTATTGTTTGTTTCTTTTATTATTATTATTATTATTATTATTATTATTATTATTATTATTATTATTATTATTATTATTATTATTATTATTGTTATTATTATTATTATTTTTATTATTATTATTATTATTATTCCTACTTTAAAAAATAAGAAAAAAGAATAGTGTGCTGCTGTGCGTGCTCAATGGTGTAAATATGGTCAGTGACGTTTTGTTTGTTTTTGCTGAAGTTGGGTGTAACCCGAAATATTTAGATAGTGTTACTGGTTATTTTTTCTTATAGATTTACCAAAGTTTTCAGATGATTTATAGAAATTTCCGCCCGCCACGCAACATGTTTTTAATACGTGTTTCTCATTAAAATACATATAATTGAAATACACATAACAAATGTACTGTATCAGTTAAAAAGAATAATATTAGTTAAATAAATAATTGCTTTGGTGCTTGCAATAAAAATGTCACTGTTTTTTGAGACCATTATAAACTTGCTTTGCCTTGTTGTGCTGAAGTGACATCAGCGTATCCATAGCGCTTTGAAGTTTTGTCAAGGTTTTATTGTTGATATAGATGTGCAATCGTTGTATGTGTGCTTTATGTGTTATGTATTACTTTTACTCCTTATTACTAATTGTGTCAGTATATTATTCATCATAAAATAATAATAATAATAATACTAACTGCTTCAAAATGCAAATCTCGACTTGAGCTTGAAGCTGTGCAGATCGAAATAGAATTAGATCTAGCAGCGGCTATTTTTATGCACGGATGTTTCACCACAGGCTCTGAAGTCTTTTCTTTTGTCTTTGTAAACTCCTAAATACTTACGTAGTATAGTATGTAATTGAGGCCTACGAAAGACGAGAATTCCCAGCCTGTGGTTTCACGTAGTCCTGCCAGCATTCGTTCGTAAAACATCGGATAGCTCCGCTCGACTCGGAGAGCTTCGTTCGACTTCGGTAATTGCCTTTTTCGGGAAAGTGACTGGAACTAGGTTGGAAAAAACAAGTTCCGTCCGGGGACGTTAATTTACCCAATCAATCTTGTAAAAGTGATTTTTGAAGTGATTTTTGGACAGAGATCTCGTATGTTGATGTCTGCTAAATAAAGTTGGAAAACTTTATAAGACGACTCCTGCCTTGTTGCTGAGTGAACAGTATGCGTGGATAAACGAATTCGAGTTACACATATCAAGATTCAAGCATCGGGGCTGGATCGTCGAATGACAAAACGTGTAACAGAGAGTGAATTTGCGTGTTAGTTGCATATCTTCTTGGCTAGGTATATACCCTGTTTAAAAGGGGAAGGAATTGGACACATTACCTTTGCAAAGAGGCATGCTAAAGTTACCCACACATGCATCACACTCTCCGAAAATGACGTCACAAGCCTTGGAGTCCGCGCAGCGACCACATAGATGTGCGCAATTTTCTCCGTACAATCCGCTGTTGCAGGCTGGAAAAAAAAGGATGTGAAGCCATTAAAATGTATTTCCCCAAATTAATCTAACACATTTAGTATAGGAGAAAAATAGGCATTTTCAAAAATGAGCAGTATGTAAATTATCCTTAAAGTAAATACAAAACGGCAAGTCATTCAAATGTATTTCTAGACACTCACACACTATCCTATCCTATCCCGTAACTCGAAGGCCATTGGCGCAACATAGATGATCGTTTAACCAACGTACTCCAGCATTCTCAGTCCTCAGCAACCCTCACGGCTTCACTCAGTGTCAAACCAGTCCATTCTCGAATGTTGTACTCACACCTCTTTTATGTCTGCCTCTTCTTCTGCCTCCTTGCACTGTGCCTTGCAGGCCTGATTCTCAGGTGACGTGGCCATACCATCGGAGTTTTCGTTTCTTCAACACTTTGAGCATGTCATTATGTTGTCCAATGGCTTATGTGATGGTCTGTCGGACTTCGTCGTTGGTGATGTGCTGGATATAGGAAATGCCCAGAAGTCTTCTGTAGCACATCATCTACATGCTTTGTATTCTTCGTTGTAGATCTGCTGTGAGGGTCCATGTTTCGCAAGCGTATAGGAAGATGGAGATGACAAGGGAGCGCAACAGCCTTATCTAGAAGTGTAGACTGATGGTCCTCTGTCTTTCTGTCACGTTGAATACTTTAAAACACTCACTTTGTTTACACTGGGGGTCAGTATACAAATATCCTGGTCCACAGCCTTGCGGACAGCGTCCAGTCATCCTGTTGCAAGGAACACCGTCTTTACAGTGGCCACACGTCAACGTGCACGCGCTGCCATAGAAACCGTCCACACAATCTGAAAAATAATATAATTATGTTTCAGCGTAGAACGACAATGTGAACAACACTGTTTACTCCATTTTTATCGGCATCTACTAGATCTCCTAGACTGCATGAACAACATTTCGAACGATCTTAACATTTCTGAAGTTCCCCTGTGTCAATGCGTTTTATTCGTAGCATTATTGTACTATTAAACCAAGCAATAACATTCCACTAGTGGGTGTTTTTTTTTGGCAAATATTCTGAAATATTCTGATCTACAGTCCAGTGGACACAGTCTATACGTTAAACTTCAATGTTCAAGCTTTTCTTTGGGAAGGGGGGAGGGGGGGTAGTGGTTGTCTGGCAGTGCAAGGACGAACTAGCGGAGCAAGCTAGGATTGCTACTGAAATCAAACTTTCTGTTGATCCAGAACTTTTGATGAAGGACAGAGCGGAAATAGTAGGCGAGAAAATGTGATCGTTTGCAAAGAATGTCCGCCCCAACGTTAGACGACTGTGGCGCAACATGCAAGCAAGCCTGCCAAAGTTGTTTCCCCTCGTATTTCCGAGCATGGTCTATTAGGGCGAATATTAATTTTATTTAGTCATTATTATTATTATTATTATTATTATTATTATTATTATTATTATTATTATTATTATTATTAAGATTTTCATGATAATTGTTTTAGTTTTGTCTGAGTGTGACGATGAAATCGGTACAGATAAAGTAAAACAATGTATTAAAACAAAATGGCATGTGTTGCAACGGACAATATGTTTCATTTCCTACGATCGAGCAATCAAAACAATTCCTCATAAAACCCTTAAAATAATGAGAAGGAAAACCAGTCAAGGACAGACAGGCAGACTGAAAGATAAGCTACCATAACAACAAAGTACCTTGGCATAGTGGCATTCTATAATTATCCGTGCATGCGTCACAAACCCCGGACATGACGTCACAAGTCTTGGAGCCTTCGCAGTGACCGCATTGTTGTGTACAGTTGTCGCCGTATGTTCCCTTGGTGCAAGCTTAGTGGAGATAAAGAAACAGAAAACAAAACAAAATCACGCTGTTGGTCCCTGTGTGTGCTGTTGGTTTGTTTCATTCTGTCTGTATTGTACTGAAAAATTGCAGATGGGCGTGCACATTTTTAGAACAAAAATGCGTCAGTTGTTTGGAGTTTAAAAAAGGTATGATTCATTTAGGCTTACCTATCTACCTGCTTATTCACCCACTCGCCCAAGCAATCAATCACTCACTGTCTCACCAAATCAAGCATCCACCCACTGCTCTACTTAACCACTGACATTCCCTCGGCTCACTTCCAACACGTTGAATTCTTTAAAACACTCACGTTGATTACACTGGGGGTCAGTATACAAATATCCTGGTCCACAGTCCTGCGGACAGCGTCCAGTCATCTTGTTACAAGGAACACCGTCTTTACAGTGGCCACACGTCAACGTGCACGCGCTGCCATAGAAACCGTCCACGCACTCTGAAAAATAATTTAATTATGTTTCAGCGTAGAACGACAATTTGAAATGCACTGTTTACTCCATTTATATCGGCATCTACTAGATCTCCTAGACTGCATGAACAACTTTTCGAACGATCTTAACATTTCTGAAGTTCCCCTGTGTCAGTGCGTTTCATTTGTAGCATTATTGTACTATTAATCCAAACAATAACATTCCACTAGTGGGTGTTTTTTTTTGTGTCAAATATTCTGAAATATTCTGGTCCACATTCCAGTGGACAGAGTCTATACGTCTTGTTACTATGGCCACCAGCTTTGAAATGACAACACCAGTAGATTCACTGCGATAAGAACTTTCCACACACTTTGGAAAATACAACCTCGTATTAACGCCCTATAGATCTAGACCGCCAGAACACTTGCAGGGTCTGATCAACACTAATGAAGCACTGAAATGTGAAGAAATCCATTTTGATAGAATTGGTGTTGGTGTGGCGGAGTGGGAGGCGACTAGTCACACTTGGGAGAGATTGTCACCCTTGAGGCTGCCGGAGGAAGTTTGCTATGAAGTGAAGAGGAATGGTGGCACACAGCACAGCAATTTCACTTGCTGCTGTCAGAGAGAATCCACAACTACCAGAACCGCGACTTCGAGTCCAATTTGGTCAAAACGTTGATCGCATCCTACGGCATCAACAAGTCGCACACAATTTTCAACTGGCTACCTTAAGTTGTACAATCTCTCCCAAGCGTGACTAGTCGCATCACACTTCACCACATTAAAACTTCAGAACCACAATGCATAATAAAATGTGTACATAAAAATCGAATCATGTAAAAAAAATTAATGTTGTGAAAGACTTTTCCTGGATAGTAAAGACAGCACCAAAACAGAAGAACAATTTAAAACGATCACATACATACTTTTTAAAATACTTCCTATGCTTCTCTCTATTTAGTTTGTTGTATTTTGCTATAATTATTTGTCCTAGTGATGGAGGTTGAGTATTTCATTAATTAAGGGACACAAAATTAAGACAGTATAATTCATATGTAACGAATATAACTATTATTGCTCGTTATGGTGAACAGATAAACAGCCTCAACCTCACGTCGCTGGAGCACCCCAATACCTTTGAACATACATGTGGATCGCGTTGGGTAGCTGGCCCTAACAATCTGCCGTAACGCGTTTCAAACTGACCTTTGCAAAGAGGAAGGGCGAAGTTGCCATTACACGACCCGCAATTTCCAGTAGTCACATCGCAGGCTTACTGTTCTGTTTTCTGAACTGCCGTTATGATGCTAATATTTTATTATAATATTGTCAATGATGATGATGATGATGATGATGATGATTATTATTATGATAATAATAATAATAATAATAATAATAATAATAATAATAATAATAATAATAATAATAATAATAATAATAATAATAATAATAATAATAATAATAATAAATTTAAAAAATTAAATATAATAAATTAAAAAAATTAAATAATGCAAATGTAACCTTCATTTTAGATGTACAAAGAGAGAGAGAGAGAGTGAGAGAAAAGAAAGCGAGAGAGAGAGAGAGAGAGAGAGAGAGAGAGAGACACACACACAAAGAGAGAGAGAGAGAGAGAAAGAGAGAGAGAGAGAGATCATATGCGACTCACCATTGTAGCAGGTACCGTCATAGTTATCACAGTTGCCGTTACAAGGGCCACATTGCTGTGAACAGTCCTCACTGTAACGCCCTGCTTTACACACTGCAAGTCACACACACAACGCACGTTACGTACAGGGACCAGATCACTGCGATCTAGCTCAGCCAAGTTTTTGTCAGTACCAAAGGTCAACCTCAAAACAGCAGGACAACCTTCTTTCACATGTCAGACAACCAAGGCCTGGAACTCCCTCCCAGAGCGAAACACGTTTTGCATGCAGTCCTTGCCATGCGCAGTCTCAAAACCCATCTTTACCAGAAGGCCCTCAAACCATTGATGATGGGCTTCTGTGTGGAATATATCCAGAAGAAAAGAACATTAGGTAATTTTCTGCCTAATGTTCTCATTACACAGTTTGTTGCCTAATGTTCACAATAGGTCAATTATTGTCCGCATAACATATATAACACTAGTGGTTTTTGTACCCTGGCAAGCCAGGGTACACATGATGCTGTTTAAAATGTAGACAGAGAGAACTTTTGTCTGCGAGTTTCATTTGGACGATGATACCTCCCCATATCCCCCCTGATACCTCACCATACCCCCCCCCCTGATATCTCCCCGTCCCCCCATGATGCCTCATCATACCCCCTTGATACCTCCCCGAACCCACTTGATACCTCCCCATACCCCCTTGATACCTTCCGTACCCCCCTTGTAACCTACCTGTACCCTCCTTGATACTTCCCCGTTGATCGTTTCGCAGGTATGGATGAAAGGAATCGACCATCACCATACCTCCTTATATATACCCGTATCCCAGTTATGCCTACGGTACCATGCCCCTTTAAACCTACCCGTAGCCCCCTTTTACCTACACGTACCACCCCATCCCGATCCTTGGTAATAATAATAAAAATAATAATAATAATAATAATAATAATAATAAAAATAATAATAATAATAATAATAATAATAATAATAATATTGAATATAGAATAATACAAATAGAAATCATAAAAAAACACCAAGGTTTTAAAAGAAAATTTGATATAAGATATAATAATAATAATTTATTATTATTAGTTTATAAATAATAATAATAATAATAATAATAATAATAATAATAATAATAATAATAATAATAATAATAATAATAAATTAAAGGCAAAAAGCCTAAATTAAAAAGAAAAATATCCATATTTTAGTGTACTAAAAAAAAAAGGGGGGGGGGGGGGGCCGGTTGAGAATTGAACTTGGATCGCCCTGCACTGTAGGCGAATGGTTTTACTAACTACGCTATCAACGCTTCCTAGAAAACGCATAAATTTTTTGGTCTATATGGGAAAACATGCTGAAACCTCAATTTGATTTTTAATGGAAGCGCGCGGAATGAAGCTATTGCAGTTTGTGGACATTTTGTTTATTTATTTATCTCAGAAACGGTTAAACGTTCGGTAAGGAAATGTCGGCTATAACGATTTCGCTGGTTTTGAGCACACAGCAGGCCGATCAGAATCGGTCAGCACCTGCCCAGATCAGCGTCCATAAGGGACAAACTTTATAGTAGATGCGAAGAAGGACTTCCGGCTAAGCAATTTATATATATAGAAGACGTTTCGGTTGACGGCCACAAAGATGTATGAATATAAACGTGCAAAATATTATTTATGTCAGGCGCAGGTTATCCTGTCTGTCTTTTTATTACGTCAATAATCTTTACTACAATTGAATAAAGTTTTAGCATTGGTTTTCATGGTTCGAGATAGGCGCTTTATGATTAGTGTTATTGGGGAATCGCGCTATATAAATGCGTTCTGTTATTATTAATATTGTGTTGACCTTGCGAAATGTGCATCAAGGCATTGCCATAGTTGCACGGCTATCCGCACTCACGTACGTACACACATGCACTTCTCCTCCGTCTAACGATTCTATCTCTTTTATTATTTTCGAGTTCTGTGTAGTGTTGTAATAAGTTTTTAAATAAACAAATAAGCAACAACTCGATATTAAATACACGCCACAAAAGTCCCTTACACTGTACTCACCCCATATCTGTACTTCACAGAAGTTCAGAAAACGGCCATCGCCGTCGACGGTCCCTTCCTTGGAAAACTTGACCACTCTGCCTCTACGTGGTGTATCACAGCCAACATAGAACATTTCACCATACTGCCGAAGCGCACTAGTGTCCCAGGAATTTGGAAACCTGAAGCACAGCTGGTTGTCTACGTAGATCCAGATGCCTGCTAAACGTGTCAATTGGCTGGCTGTTGAAGTATAACATGTGCAGATACGCAGGATAAATTTCCAATGCACACACACACACACACACACACACACACACACACACACACACACACCCTCACCCATACCCACACACACACCCCCACCCACTCACACACACACTAATTTTGTGATGACTGAGTGTGTAATGTTTTCATATTATTTACTCATAGTTATGCATTTGCATAGATTTTGTTCTCTGTAACCTCGAATTACCTTGAGTTATTTTGCTGATTATATTCGTGTCACATTTGATTGTTGAATGTGTGTGCCGTGCATTCTTATAATTAAGAATATTCCTTCCTCTCCCTCTCTCTCTCTCTCTCTCTCTCTCTCTCTCTCTCCCTCTCTGTATTTCGATCACAACGGGATTCGAACGGCAAAATAAACAATGGAAATTTTTCTCTGTCCATTTTAGCAGTATGATTGCTCTGGTTGTTCAGTGTTGATTCAGGTCCCTACCCTTTGTTCCCTGGGATGGTTATCCCCGTCTGCCATATTGCCAATGGTGGGTGCAGATTTTAAACCTCAATGTTTATTCATATAAATACTCTTTGTGCTACACATACACGCTCGTACACACACACCTACACACCCACCCACACACACACATACACACACACATACCAACAAATGTGTGAGCGTGCGCGCGCGTACGTGTGAGTGTGTAACGCAACGAGTTGTTATGAAGTGAGAAAGACAGACAGACAGACAGACAGAGATAGAGAACCTTTGTTATAGATGTTGATGTCCTTGATGGTGTAATTTTGTCCCAGATCTACCGACCACCATTCGCCGGCATCTCCATTGCTATGGATACAGTTGGTGTTTAATTGATCCAACCTGTACAATGTGGTTCCAATCCTCCCGTTGACAGCGGCACACGCAGGTCCTGTTTTGCCATACCGTGAGCTTATGTTCGCCGTTTTGCCATAGGCCACGTTCTCTGAAAATGAGTACCATGTTCTACTGTCAGCTGCCAAATAACAGAATCTGTCTATAATAGTAAGCTTACCAGTAGTACCACAGTGGTTATACTTATAGTCTCATGGCTTGTATAGATATAGTCCTGTGGCGTAACCGTCTACCGTCACATAGGCGGGAATCCAGATTGACCTCACGCAGATTTGTAAATAAATAAAAAACATAGGAACATCTAGATTTTTAGTTTTGAGTAAACATAAACTCACATTGCTTGACGCAGAATGATTACAAATAACATTATATATTTAGTGCTATCTCGTTGGCACACACCTTTCCAGCAGTTTCCAGAAGGATCGCATTGTTGATTTGGAACACAGCCCCCAGACGTCTGAACGTCAGCACAAGAACATGTTTGTGGTGTCACTTGACCTATATAGAGGAAAGAAAAAAATCTGTTGTCAACAAAAGGTTGAATCGCCTGTATCTGAATACTAGAGCGTAGCTCTAGATAACGTCCCTCCCTCCCTCCCTCTCTCTCTTTCTCGCTCCCCCCCCCCCTCTCCCTTATTATATCTGTGACATGCATGCTTACCACAACTATAATTTCCGTCGGCAGTAGCCAGTTTCGGTTTAACAGCCATGATGCGCTTCGCGATTTAAACGAAACAAGAGTAAGTTCCCCTGAAGTTTCCCATATGTTTCGGCATCGTATTCCATTCCTTTCTTATGAATACGAAAAGCTTTTTTTTAAATTTGTAATTTATTGTTTGCATGAATCACAGTCAAATCCATTGAGTCGCCGGATTTTTTTTTTTTTTAAAGAGACGATATTTACTAATTACTTGACGGAAGTAACCTCTGCACTTCTTAGTGACATGCGCAGTTTAGGTAGCTAAGTAACAATTACTGTGATTCAAAATAGACAGATCAACAGCAGATTGACTTATGGTAATGCTTGATAACTAAAGAAACATTGAAACTAAGATGTGATTACTGTTGCTAAATGTATGGCTGCCCTAAACTGGTGAAGATGAAGGGAAGTGAACTTACTGCACCTTTGGGAAGCCTGCTTTTGTTTCAAAATATTTCGCCTACTGCTATGTGATAGAACTTGTGCATCGGTCCAGTGGTTTTTGAGATATGGCAAGTAATGGACCGACCGACCGACCAATAATGGGCTCGTTCTGATTCCTGTTACTTTAAAGTATTTCCAGATCTTATCCGGTAATACAAACTTTAGATCAGTTGAACTCTATCCATACTATGCACAAAATGGTTCTAAAGTCCGTTATTGCTGGATTTGCTTGTTTTTGTATTTCCAGACATATCTTAGTTAGTTAGTTAGTCATTGTTTTGCGAAACACGGACCCTCACATCAGACCTACAGCGAAGAATACAAAGCATGGAGATGAGGTGCTACAGAAGACTTCTGGGCATTTCCTATACCCAGCACATCACCAACAACGAAGTCCGACAGACCATCACACAAGCCATTGGACAACACGATGACCTGCTCACAGCGGTGAAGAAACGGAAACTCCGATGGTATGGCCACGTCACGAGACCATCAGGCCTTGCAAAGACTATCCTGCAAGGCACGGGGCAAGAAGGCAGAAGAAGAGGGAGACAGAAAAAGAGGTGGGATGACAACATTCGAGAAAGGACTGGCTTGACACTGAGCGAAGCCACGAGGGTTGCTGAGGACAGAGAAAGATGGAGTACGCCGGTTAAATTATCACCTGTGGAGCCCAACGACCTTCGAGTTACGGGGTAGGATAGGATAGGATAGGATAGTCATTGTTGATAGAGTCCGGCGCACTGCAAAGAGCCAAATCAGTACCACAACTTGGCTAAAAGAGGACTCATCCCCCGTTCCGTATAAAAGATCTGCTGAAGCAACCCTAAATGGTAACACTGAAGGCACTCCACCAGCCGGTCACTTTACAATAAAGGCATCCCATGCAGGGGCCGCTGAGGTTGTACTCTATTTTATAGAAACCCGATTACAAAAAACAAAATAGAATATAAACATCATTATAAAAATAACGAAAAACATACATATAAAATGCCTACATTACTAAATAATAATAATACCATAGAAAGTCCTTATCACCATTTGGCAGAAATTGAAAGCACTACATTTCCACAAAATGGGGATATTATTTATACAGAAAACCCCGGCACCCCAACTTTCAATTAGTCGGGAGGAATCAGAATGAGTCAAATGTTGGTCTGTTGGTCGGTCGGTCTGAAAGTCCGTTGGAAATTATATATAATTCAATACATCTTAATTGTCCAACTTTCACATTGTACATACAAGCGGAAAATTTCTTTTGGCATTGAGTGCAAACTTTGCATAAAATAGTAAATGAACAAAAATATGTCTATGTGTACAACAGTCATGTCATGTGGCGCAGCTGGAAATATTCTCTCTCTCTCTCTCTCTCTCTCTCTCTCTCTCTCTCTCTCTCTCTCTCTCTCTCTCTCTCTCTCTCTCTTTCTCTCTCTCTCTCTCTCTCTCTCTCTTTTTCTCTCTCTCTCTCACTCTCTCTATCTCTCCCCGTCCCTCTCGCCTTTATCCATGCTGACACATCAACACACATCCACAAGTGTACATACTGTCAGGAAGCTGTTTCCATGACCGTTAAATTATTTCATAAAAAGAAAACCAAATTTATTAATTATTGGTTTTAGCACAGCTTCATAATGCGCGAGGTCACGAGCACCGCTATCCGACTCATAGGTTCGGAAGCCGCATTCGGTCCCAGACGCACCGACAAGGAAAATAGATAAATAGAATAAGTTTGAAAACTCAGGACACTGGACAACACCAGACAATAGAGACAGCGAAGAATGAAGTTATAGGAAACAATTAATTCACACAACACCTGCTTTGAATTTCTAACTTAATTTATGACGGATTCTTTCATTCGCAGTAACACAAATATAAAATAGTTTGCACAAACGTTATTACATCAAACTTTAAATTCTACGTAATTAATATATGTTCTTTCAATTACCAATAAGCAAAATTCTTTCAGAGAAATTATGAAATCTAAACCTCCAACAAAATTAACACTACCAACCTTCACACACTAAATAAAATATCCAAATAATAAATTCTCTCACACATGTCGAAGCAGACGTTCTGAAGCATTAAAGTTATAATTCACAATTATAATTTATAACTATCAAAACGAACTTTGTTACAATTAAATTTAGAGAAAAACACCTATCACAAAATATTCACTTCACTGTGCCCTAACTTCAGCCAAAACACTTAATAATCCGTCAATTCAATGTATAAATATATACATAATAAATATACACTAATAACATAACGATAATCATGTTTACGTTAACTTGCACTTATACACACACTCATGTACATAATAAATATATAATGAATACATATGATACACGAGTATCCATAATTATATACATTACACTAATGCAGAACAATTAACATTCATTGAATTGAACACATCCATGTACATGCACACTCATAGCCTTACTCCATCACATAATTTATCACCTTCACTATAAAAATCATCAACTCTTTAAAAGTGATAAGTGTGACTTGAACACCTAAAGAAGTGCATAAAATCATCAAAATAAATATGAACGTTAAGGTTTCAGTTAAACGTGCAAACTGGCTTGGCTAACTAGGCCACAGAGTTAGCGATTGTTGAGGATTGAGATCGCACTAGGGACGAAAGAGTTCTTGTGTAAGTTTTTTTGTTAGCGAACGCGATCTCAAGAACTACTGAACGGATGTTGACCACACTTCAAATGACCATTACTTAGGTTAGTGGCCATCATATTTGCTTTACCGCAAAGGACAAGGTTGCTGGAGTCATATTAGTTTTTGCATGCACGTTTGGCTCATTATCTCAGTAACGCAAAGGACAAGGTTGCTGGAGTCATATTTGTTTTTGCATGCAGGTTTGGCTCATTATCTCAGTAACGCCTGATGCAATTTTGTTGAAGTTTGGTATACAGGTACTTTAAATCATGGGCCATCCTTCAGTAGTCAAACGGTTGTCGGTCAGTTGATCGGTCCGCCGTTCCTAATTTTACTTTTGTTTGTTCAAAAAATAGCATAATTTTGGCGTTATGAAACAAAATTCATTATTTTTCATTCTTTGCGTATACTTTAACCACTGCTGATCATGTTAGATCATTCCTATGTGTACCTACTCAAAGATCAAGGTCATTCTGCTCCACCGTTTTCTAAACACGTTGTGTGCTTTATCTAAAATCTGCATGAGCTGATTTGAATAATGTGTTTTTAGCTTGTAGCCAAATTTCCATAGTGGCCTCCCATTCCAATTTTCATTTTGCTTCGTCCCGTCTGCCCTATCGCCAACGGTGGGCGTAGACGTTGAACTTCAATGTTCGTTTGTTCGTTAGGATAAAGCCGAGTCGAACAACACCACACCGCCTACAAATGAAACACTGTTGAAAATACGTATTTTTGAGGAATATGTGTATTTATGGCGTCCCCTTTTTTTTTTTTTTTTAAAATTGTAATGTTGGCGAGCTATATGTCACTTTCGCCTTAACCTGAGGAATGATTTGTCTTGCTGATGTGTAAAGCAATTTACATACATCCTGGTCTTTCCATAGTTCCCACACACAATAGAGAAAACCGCCAATTGTTATATTGCCGTATGCGCATTATTTTAACGTGGACATGTACATGTATTACACACTCAGTTCTGCTTGCTGCAAGGCCTGCTACCTCAGAGCTATCAACTGTTGGATTGCCGGATGCAAATTAAACGTCAGAGCATTTTAAAGGTCTATACATCAATCATTTCAAAATGAGAACAAGAGAGAGAGAGAGAGAGAGAGAGAGAGAGAGAGAGAGAGAAAGAGAGAGAGAGAGAGAGAGAGAGGAGAGAGAGAATAGTAGTAGTAGTAGTAGTAGTAGTAGTAGTAGTAGCAGTAGTAGTAGTAGTAGTAGTAGCAGTAGTAGTAGTAGTAGTAGTAGTTGTAGTAGTAGTAGTAGTAGCACAGGCGGCGGAAGCTGCTCAGGATTGGGGGGGGGGCACACACACACATTATATTCACTGACATCAGGGCCAGACCTGGGAAAAGTCGAGGGTGGGGGTGGGAGTTACAGATTCAGCGAAGGCGCGAAGCGCCAAGCCTTCTAGGTGGGTCCGGGGGCATGCTCCCCCGGAATTTTTTTTTTCAAGGATGCAAAATGGTGCAATCTGGTGCAATCTGAACCTTGAAAAAGCCATCTGTGATGGTCTGTGACTTTGAGCTTTTTGAACAATTGAACTGACAAACTCTGGGGTACAAAAATTATCTTCTGCCCCTCCCTTAAAAAAAACACACACATACACACATTTATTTATCAGCAGAGATGTTTTGTATACTATTATTATTCACTACTTTTTGTTGATCGTTAACGGTATAAAGCTTTACCTTGTAGTTTAGGAACATCACCGCCCTGCTTTCACTTAATTCAGTCTTGCTGCACTAGGTTCCTCGGCATTAGTACCATTTGTGAATTGTGTCTTCTGGCAAAACAGTTCACTGCCTCTTTGAAGTCAATATCAACATCCCTGTGCACTTTCAGTAAAGCAAGTCCATTTAGTCTCTGTTGCCCCATTGTAGAGCGCAGGTAGTTTTTCAGGTTCCGCGACTGACTGTTTGAACGCTCACACTCGGCAGTAGTGACAGGTAGGGTGCAAAGGTTCTAAAGCATGATGAACAGGTTGGGATAAAAAAAATCCCTGTCACAATGTTTCAGTGCTTCTGATGCCGTGGACGGGATGATAGCTGTCGCATTCTCAGCAGCACTTCGCCATTTGCTAACCCACCGTTGGTATTCTGCATCAAGGGTAGCGTTGTCTGGTAGGTCAGACTCCCACAACATTGCCAGCATCACCCCTTCTGGAACCTGCATGAAACCATCCTGGTTGTCTATTGAAGTGCTTGGCACCAGACATAGACCATCAACTGCTAGACCAGCATTTTTGAACCTCGAGTCCAATTCGGTTGACAGGTGTTCCAAGAAAGGAATGGCAATGCTAATCTTGAAATATTCTTCTGGAGTGGCCGCAGGTTGGTTGTTACGGAGAGTCTGTCGGGATGCTTGACGAGGAACAATAACACCAGTTGTCAAAGCATTTGCCATTTTGCTGACTTCTTCACTTGCAGTCGAGAAAATTGCTGATATTGAAAACGGTAGACTGTAAAAACTGACAACAAATTAAAGTTTTCAAAACGCGACTGTGACGTGCACGATGTCGAAAACTGTCGGTCACTTTGATCTACCCTAAGGCTAACGATTATGACGCGTCGACAGGAAATGATGACGAAGGGACGAACTTCACTCACTGATCAGAGGGCGATGGTGATGATAATAAACATTTTTCATGAGGGGGGGGGGGGGGGGCATGGCCCCCCTGCCCCCCCCCCCCCCCCCCCTGCTTCCGCCGCCTGTGAGTAATAGTGAATATTATATTGACGTCTGCTCAAGCAGAGTGACAGAGTGATAGAGGCAGTGACAGAGAGAGAGAGAGAGAGAGAGAGAGAGAGAGAGAGAGAGAGAGAGAGAGAGAGAGAGAGAGAGAGAGAGAGAGAGAGAGAGAGAGGAGAAGGGAGAGAGAGTGAGAGAGGGAGGGAGAGAGTGTGAGAGAAACAGGGAAATGGACGAGAGAGAGAGAGAGAGAGAGAGAGAGAGAGAGAGAGAGAGAGAGAGAGAGAGAGAGAGAAAGTGAGAGAAAAACAGGGTCAGAGGGAGAGAAGGAGGGCGAGAGCTAGACAGACAGACAGACAGACAAAGACAGAGAGAACGGGACGCTTGATTTACAAATGGGAGTCAAGTTTCACAACAACAACAAAAACAACAAAAACAACAATAATTATTCAGCACCCTGTTCGTAAAACGATTTGAGACGAAGAATTGTATTACCTGAGGACCGTTGCGTGTTCATAAGCGGTTGCCACTCACACCGCACGCTAAAATGTATTTGCATGCGACAGTGCGTAGCAGGTATAACAATAAATAACGAGCATTTAATACGCTCCAGTTAACGCGTACAACATCTTACCTTGAAGTTTGATGTTTCAAGTATTGAACTAGAAGGGCAAAGCCCCTATGACTCACATGCTCCTTATGGAACTCAATATTTAACATAAAAATGGTTGCCCCGGGAAAAACAAACCGAAATGGTGGCAATAAAATTCAAATTAATACCGACTTTTATCTTTCTATGGTCTTGACCTTGAGATGACATTGACCTCTGGTTCCAAATGCACTCATGTACTATCAAATAAACTATAGCAAAAGTTGTATTATACAAAAACAACAACAAAAATGTGACCTTGGGATAACCTTGACCTTCAGTGACCTTGATTTTGGTATGACCATGACCCTCACGTGATCTCTAATGCATGTCTGATCAACTAACCCTATGTTGTTGCATGCGTACTATGGGTTAAATAAACAGCCATTCCTCTGTACGATGACCTATTTTGTGTATGTTTTTACAAGGCCTAAAATGATCTTTACCCTCGACATCAACGCAAATGGAGATAAGGTGCTACAGAAGACTTCTGGGCATTTCCTATACCCAGCACATCACCAACAACGAAATCCGAAAGACCATCACACAAGCCATTTGACAACACGATGACATGCTCACTGTGGTGAAGAAACGGAAACTCCGATGGAATTGCCATGTCACCAGAGCATCAGAGCTTGCAAAGACCATCCTGCAAGGCACGGGACAATGAGGCAGAAGAAGAGGGAGACCGAAAAAAGGAAATGGGAGGACAACATTCGAGAACGGACTGGCTTGACACTGAACGAAGCCATCAGGGTTGCAGAGAAAGATGGAGTACGCTAGTTAAACGATCATCTGTGGTGCCCTTGCGACCTTCGATTTACGGGATCGGATAGGATAGGATAGGATATAAGAGGATAGGATAGAATCAACGCAAAAACGGAACAAATATAAAATATTAATCTACCACCACTATATACAACAAGTTTTGGACTTTATATCTCTCATAGTTTGGGGGGGCAAGGTCACTTCAAAATACCTATGCAAACCGACTTTGGACAACTCCAGTGACCTTGGACTTGGTGTGAGGTTGACCAAATCTGCAAAGTATGTGTGTCTCATTGATATATTTCATGTTTCAAAGAATCATAAGTTTATTATTAATAACCTAGAAAAAAAGTTTAATTTTAAGAAAAAATTGTTATTTTTTTAACTTACATTTGATGATCCTGTGACCTTGACCTTGAAGTGCAGTCATTCATTCACTTATCATTTTCGAGGTCTCATGGGTATACACCATCTTACCAAGTTTGGTTGTGAAAGTTGAAATAGGCTCTGAGCACTTAACCACTTTAAAGTTTTGGCACAGACAGACGGCGGACAGACAGACGGACAGACGGACATGTTTTTTCGATATCATTTTTGGAATGTTTAGACTCATCTCGCACAGTTTTGCAAAAATCAGGATTTTAAAAAAAATGTGGGTGGGGTGAGTACATAGACTCACATTGCTATACCTGTGAGTCAAAAAAACCTAACGCATTGTGCAGCCCCGAGCATTGCAAGTTATTAAAAGCAAACTAAACTGCAATAAAACAACGGCGCTTAACATAACTACTTAGGACAGTGTAGGCCTAAAATCTGTTACTAATAGGCCTATGTATTATGTATGAGCTTCTTAAAGGGCCTCAGATCTGTACACATTTCAGCGTGACACGTCCTTTAAAAAATTCACAGTGAATGTTGCCTACAGGGGGGTAAATAGATTAAGTCAAGCTCTTTCCAAGGTAGGACTTTGATGTCAATATCGATAGATGCATTTCCTATTATGCCCATTAATAGCACCAATGATAATGCTAAAAAAAATAACCAAAAAAAACACACAACAACAACAACGACAACAAAAACCCAGTATCGCGGTATATGGGTGTACATAGCAGGCACCGTTGCTTGTTTACAAAACAAGGAAGAGATGCCTCAACTTCACAGCGTAGCGGCACGTGGAGCAACGATGTCACGATATCATCTTTCAACGTGACAAAAATGCAAATTCCCAACTAAACCCATAGACACAAACATCCTTAATACCCAGATCTTTTTAAGAAAACCACGCACGCTACAAAGATTTGTGTCCTGCACGCCACGGTGTGTCTTAACTGTTTGTCACCCAAACTGTAATTATGGGAAGTGTTGAAAGGGCTGGTGTGAGGGGAGGATGAGGATGGGGGTTAACATGGAAAGTAACAACTCCTTTCATTGCAGGACCGGACCTGCTATAGGGGCTCAGGGGCCCGCCCCCCCTCCCCCCCCCCGCCTCCGCCTCCGCCCCCACTCACCCCCCGCCTCCGCCCCCCCTCACCCCCCCCTCACCCCTCGCCTCCTCTGATCCCCCTTCTTAAAAAATTGTGTGTGTGTGTGTGTGTGTGTGTGTGTGTGTGTGTGTGTGTGTGGGTGTGTGTGTACAACATAAGTAATATGGCAACTGTCATAAACTTTAATTTGCAGTAGGCTTATGTTGATTTACTGCGCACGTTTGAGAAGTTGATTCATTCGTTTTCATGTCGGTCCTGGTTATTGGGCGACTTTAGTTCCAGATAAGCAGTCTGATTTCTCACGTGGTACTTTGCCTCAGAATGTACCTATTATCGTCTTCTCGTTTTTATCGACGCCGTCGTCATCTTCTTCTGCTCTGTCAAGTTCGCAGTGTCAGAAAGAATATCAGCATCAGTGAGGATTTCGCCTGTTATCCTCAGTACAGTATTGCCAAATTAAATTTTTTACTCAGTTGACATTCTGTCGGTCCTTGGAAGGCGATTGATTAATTCCGAGTTCCAGATCGTTGCGTGCCTTATTCAGCAGTTCACTACATGGCACTCCATCATCGCCGTTATCTGCCTCGTCATCAGTGTGGGTAGTTGATGCGTTTAGAGTCTGAAGAATGTCACATGCTTTAAAAAGGGCATATCACCCTTCACTGTAAACACAGTGGTCTGTTGACAAATAATGCGCTATCTTTGGTTGTGCAAAGAGGACGAATGCTACGTGTACTAGTTTTGGTTCGTTGATGGCCACGCCGCCTCACGTGCTACGACTGATTAGACCACATAAAAGACGCTTTGTTTGTCAAGGACACGCGAAGCGCTCTCGGTCAACAAACCACTGTGTTTACAGGGAAAAGAGATATGCCGCTTTAACAAAGTTGTTGGCAATTGTAGCAGGCGTAACCTCATCCCAAGTTTTGTTTATAATTTCTTTCAATGAAAGGGAGAATTGCTGCCACTAGAACACCCCGTTTGGCAGAAAAAGAGTCCTTAGCTTAGAAACTTACAAAGCAAAGTAGACTCCACTTTCGCTATACATGATGAAATGCGTTTATGTCTAAATAAGGGTGTTATAAGGTGAACACATTATAATTATACATTTTGTACTGAGAGGAATCCGAATCAATGGAGAACTGGGAAACCAACGTTTTGACAGGACTGCACTTTCAAATGAGAAGTAAAGAAGAGATTTACTCCTAAGCTGTTGCATGGCTTTGCAAGAAAACCCATCTTTTTTTTTTAAATCCACCATATTGTTTAGGTTTTGTTCATGTCTTTGTTTGCTTTAATTTTGTGAACTTTTTGTTTTCCCACTATGACGATAGTACAACATGTATAAAGTGTGATGTGGGGTTTTATTGTTGCTGGGCTCTGCACAATGAAACGCTGTTACCCTCACGTCTTATTCTATGGGGACCGCTAGTGAGTCACCCGGTGAATTACGTTATTACATTTATTTGTTTAGCTCGGTCTGTGTTAAGGCTGGGGTACAGAGATAGAAAATTGGTAAAAGATCACTGTCACACTAGCTTTCACACAGCTATGAATCATATGTAGTCCAGCCACTTGATAACAGTCAAAATCACACATTTATTTCTTCTACTCTATACACGATCTTCGAAGTACGAATCTAATTTAAAAGTTCAATTGTCAATGCGAATGATTCGCTCGCTAATAATCTAGGCAGCTACTTTTTCTTCATAGGGCACTGGCTACTAGCGTTCATGAAGAGTGGACTACTGTGGTCCTTTTGATACAGTTTTAGTGCACTGTTTCCTGGGCACCTAACTGATTCGTTTCGTGGTTGAAGCGCTGCATTGAGGTAGCTTCTACGACACTCTGTGTTGTCGTTGCTTGTGTTAGACGGGTGGGCTATCTGCGCTCAATGCTGTAGATGCCTCGGCAGCCAACTCGAATTGTAGATTAGGTTCTATTCGTTGCTGAGTTGGGCTCATGATATCCCGCCTGCTCGTCTGTAACATATGAGACGAAATTCTGCACAACCCTGAATAATAGGTCTGTGCAGAGCGTCTCTCTGAAAGCCAAAGTAGCCCTCAGTGATAGCTCCACATCTCTATACATAAGCGACGAACATTCTGCTAAGTCAGTGGTCCACTGGAATCTCCACTCTAATTTCCTATACATACATAAATATAAATCGTGGCTAACTATACACATAAAGAATTAATAATATTATAAACATTCACTGGTATAGCCACTGGTCTGCAAGCATACATATAGGTTAAACAACAGTGGTTCCGTCAGGTATACAACATGGCGTCGGCCGGTCATGCTTGCCTTGTGGTCGGCTTCTTCCACGTGGTCACGCAAAGTCGGACTAACAATTCAAATCTATGCATAGCAATTTCCGCAAACATAATTTCAACAATAATATAAATACTTCACGATGAAACAGAAGTATGTTCATTTACCTGTTCGACAATGTCAGGCCCATGGCTACTTGATTGAATTCAAATATTCAACAAGCACTGCTTCCCTGTTCTATCAGTGGAGATATTTTTCTGCTTGAGTGTAGCTGTATACTGCTCAGAGCTTTCCACACAACTGACCCTATACTTGGCTTTGACTGAAGCAGCCAGGACTGGTCCTAACCACTCTACCTGTGTCCCGATTGGATGAAACAATCTAAGTGGCTCTAAAGTTCAAAACTCGATCGTAGGCCGCGATGATGTCACTAACCGGCTCGCGTCAGCTCATAGTGTGTGTGTACACATCAGTTATACCTTAATCGTCTGCTATAGACTACAGTAACCTTCTAAGTTCTACTACTGCTAAACAAGCAAAAGCTCAAATAGTGAGGGGTAAACGGGTTTGCTTGATACACAATTCATGATCTACTTTTATGATTTATCCTTCCGATTAAAGGGTTGGTTTGAAATAATAATATTATTAGGACACTAAGGCTCACATGTTGTTATTAGGCCTACATCTCTTATCCGTACTGGACTCTCTCTCTCTCTCTCTCTCTCTCTCTCTCTCTCTCTCTCTTTCTCTCTCTCTCTCTCTCTTTCTCTCTCTCTCTTTCTCTTACCCTCCCTCTCTCTCTCTTTCTCACACTCACACACACACATTTGTGAACTTACACACAGGGACATCAACAAATAATACTGTAAAATGTCAATCAATATACACAAACTGGGTTATAAGAGAGGTATTCTTGAAGAGTTTATAATACCCGAGTTAATAAACAAAAATAATCAATCAACATATGTGGGAATGCAATAAGGGACAATGGACCTACTGCAAGTGTTCATTAAAAAAAGTATGTTTTTCAGCTATTTCCCGTGGATTTCTGGTGCCTTCACACGAAAGGCTAAAAGGACCTTTTCACTTTCGTGAACTATCACTTGTTATCACGTGGCTGTGTCCAGAAACAATAGATCTTGACGATGAGTGCATATTCATAATATTCACTTAAGTAACGTAATGAGCCAAAAAACTACACCTTCGGGGAAGACAATCCGATAGAGTGCGCCTAGGGTAGCGTACTTCCGGTAGTAAATAGGCCTACGT
>CM072514.1:82270540-82330540 GCA_036898135.1 Oncomelania hupensis | reverse complement strand
TCACGGTGGTGAAAAAACGGAAACTCCGATGGTATGGCCACGTCACCAGATCATCAGGTCTTGGAAAGACCACCCTGCAAGGCACAGTGCAAGGAGGTGGAAGAAGAGGGAGACCGAAAAAGAGGTGGGAGGACAACATTCGAGAATGGAGCGAAACCATCAGGGTTGCTGAGGACAGGGAAAAATGGAGTACGCTGGTTACATTTTACATTTACATTTTACTAAATTTATTTCACAATTATTATTATTATTAGTAGTAGTAGTAGTAGTAGTAGTAGTAGTTAAGTAGTAGTAGTAGTAGTAGTAGTAGTAGTAGTAGTAGTAGTAGTAGTAGTAGTAGTAGTAGTAGTAGTAGTAGCTCGACACTCTGCAACACGCAAGTGAGTCAACAACATCATAGATCATAACGGCAAATTCTGAAAGATAACAAAAACTACTACTACCATCACTACCTCCAACAATACCTGGAGTAAATCAAATAACACCAAACACAAGTATATCAACTAACAAGTTAGTATCTCGTATTGCCCCCAGTCGACGTGCGGTGGTCCCGTTGCCATTGGTTTTAGCCACAAGCTGAGACGGGAATATCCCAAACCTAAAAATAGAATAGAGAATTCTGGGAAATCTGTACTCGCTGAAATGAAACGAAAGTTGGGAGAGGAACTGCATATTTCTGGTAGTGAACAAAGGCAGAAACTTGTCAGCAGTATTATCAGCGATGGAGTTATAATGGACGAAGTGCTCCATACCTATGAGATTGCCTTTGCTCGAGCAAAGAAACTAAAGAAGGATTTGGCCGACGTCATTTCAGAAAAGCATTTCCCTACCCATGATTCCCCTGGGTTTTGAAGTTTCTAAAAAGTTATTTCAGGCCGACGACGCTCTATGGAGCGAAAAGCATGTAAAGGGAAGCAACCGGTTGTACACGCACGTCGATAGAGACATAGAAGAGAGATACTAACTTGTTAGTTGATATACTTGTGCACCAAAATAATAATTATACAAGTAATCATACGTGCTAATAAGAACAATAATAATAACTCCAACAACAGAACCACCAAACAAAAAACAAAACACCGCCAGGATCTAAAACAATGGAAAATAATAAATCAACATTTTCGGTTCGTCTTTCCCCATCCTTTTTCAATTTTCCAATAAGAAATAATCCAATCTAATTAAATTGTCACCTGCCGACTGAGTACAGCAACCATAGAAAACAAACACGCAAACATATCCCACACTTCCAGTGAATGATGCAAACAAGGCCGACATCTTCACTGATCCAAGCTGAAGGCGAGTTGTTTGCAAGACCCCCAACGCAATTTTAGACGAGGAAGTACATTACATGTCAGTTTATTATTGAATTAAATCCTTGTTTAAAAAAATTCACAAAACCAAGTAAGTCAAATCCGCTTGGTTTTGTCAGTTTATTATTAAGTAAATCCTTGTTTTCAAAATTCACCAAACCAAGTAAGTCCTATAGGCCGTTTCTTTGTTAAAAAGTCTGACGAGATGAGTCACATACTTTCGGTTTTGTAAGATGTAGGTGCGGCAGTTAAGGTGGGCGTATGTGTGTGCCTGTTTATTGTTTTTAGCCATTCTTCACTCAAAATTCCTGGGCTGGTATGCAGGAGTCATGGTTATGGGGTAGCCCGTAGCGCAGTGAGTAGGCGCCGGTGTCCAATGCCGATGGTCGCGGGTTCGAGCTCCGCACGGGGCAAAAATTTGTGATTCTTATGAGACTTTACGGGTCACCGAGGATTCTCTCCGGGTACTCCGGCTTCCTCCCTCTATTCAAAATAATATTAGATGCAGTTAATTTAATTTTAAAAATACAAAACTATTTTCCTTTCAGTTTCCTATTATACCGATCTTCCTGCCTTTACACCACATGTATGTCTTGTATTTTGTTGCCCTTGTTGTATGTCTGTAATATATTTGTTGCTGTTTGTTTATTTGTTTGTTTGTTTACTCATTGCTTTAGGTCCAGCAAACTACATAGAGCCGTATTAGGACCACTATATTTGTTGCACGTGAGCGTGTATGTTGGTAATTTAAAGGTCGCCGCGCTTTGAGTTCGAAATCATTCGAAGTAAAGCGCGTATTAGCATCCGGTATTATTATTATTATTATTATTATTATTATTATTATTATTATTATTATTATTATTATTATTATTATTATTATTATCAAATTTAACTCATGGATATCCCTAACACCGAGTTAGTCGCTATTCGCTCTAGTGTTAATTCAACTCGGAGTAAGCTATATACCCGGGTTAGGCTGCTAAGTGCTAACCTCGACATCTGCATACCACCCCTGGTGCTTGTTTGTTTGTTTGTCACTTGGTTCAATAAAATAATGTGTTACAAGTTTAGTTCTTGCGTACGTTTAATAAACTGTCCTTTTTTGTGAGATGAAAAGATAACTTTAAATTGAAAAAAAAAACTTTTTAGTCTAGTTGCATGTTAATTCTTTTTACACCTGTGCATGCAAACACACACACACATGCACAGAGAGAGAGAGAGAGAGAGAGAGAGAGAGAGAGAGAGAGAGAAAGAGAGAGAGGGAGAGAGAGAGAGAGTTATAATAGATAAATCAGTAATACATTTTCATTTCTTTTAATAATAATAATAATAATAATAATAATAATAATAATAATAATAATAATAATAATAATAATAATAATAATAATAATAATAATAATAATAATGGGAATTTATATTGCGCTTTCCAACGCTCAAAGCGTGTTACACAAAATTAGAGTATAAAAATATAATATAAAGAAAAGCTAAGCATTACAACAGATGATGCGTATAACTCCAGCACACCATGTAACATATGCACAGCACACACACACACACATACACACACACATACATCTATACATATATACACATACATACACATACACACACAGGTACACACACATACAAATATAAATACAAACACAACACACATACAAATACACCACAAAATAACTGAAATTTTTGCAGGGTGGAAAATTAGGCAAAATACTGATGAAAAAGAACAGTTTTTAAATTAGAACAGAAAGATTTGTATAAATCACTAAGGCGAAGTGAATAATGTAAATAAAAGGTACATAACATTGTGCCAACGTTTTTTCTTCACTTTAATCCATGTACAGTCGCCACAAATAAAAACACGAAAGTAGGATTTCTTTGACATCAGTATGCACATACGAATTAACAACATTCTACAAAGAAAGGGCAGTTATCGGTTTATCCAACCATACACGTATCAGCTCATTAGCTTAAGGAGGTAGAAACCTTCACAGTCTCTATTGCCACCTTAAAAAGTAACATATATTTTAGAAAGTTCACGTTTTCGGCAGTACATGTATAAAACAAGGAATAAATATATTCGTTATTAAAAACATTTTCGAGGTAATTATTATTATTTAAAAGTAGCAAAACATTATCTTTGCCAAAAAGACATGGTTTTTGCAAAAATCAAAATAAATCAAATTTATAATAAGAATAAAGAATCAACAAACAAAAGGTTTAAGTCAAAAGAAAATTGGCAATTGCTAAGATTTAGAATCTAACCTTTGTCAAAATATAGCAGTATAAAAGCTATCCATTTTAAAACTGCTGCGTTAAATTTTTTTTAAATTTTAAGTAACATTTAATAAGAGTTGTAACAAATTGATTAATAAGGCGGAAAGGTCGGCCAGGAAAACGAGAAAAATGGAGTTGTGGGTAATACTAATATGTTGTGGTAAAAATGACTGACAGACCTTTTGTGTTTCACATGGTGATGCCCTTTTTTTCCATAAATGATACCGTTTTTATGCTAGAACTCATCAAACTAGGTGGGTTGGGCCGACATTTTCACTCCAAGATGGCGAAAAATGAGATTTCACCAATTTTACTTCCACAATAATAACGAAAAATAATGAGCTACTCCCTATTTTCCGATTTTCTTCTGTTACAAATACAATATCCGGATAATGAAGCCTCCCTTCAATAAATGGCTGCCTCCTGTGCATGAAGATACGTTGTTTGTGTGAAAATTCGGATGTACTGTGCAAAGTAGAGGATTTTGAGTGGCATCATGCCTTCAGACAGAAAGCATTACCCTTCTAGGCCTAAGAAAAGGAAGTTTCGTGGCAACCAACATAGAACAGACACTGGTGAACGTGTTGAAGTGCATAGTTCAGTGACCGGTCATTTGACCCACTCAGGCGACGTACAGACTGATACCTACCCACAGGCTGTGAAGTCCGTAGGCCTCGCCTCAATTACATACTATACATAGAAGGTCCTCCACTCGGTGACATCCGGTTTACGACTGACCCCCCCCCCCCCCCCCCCAAAACACCTTTCCTACCTTTTGTGCCCACTTCAAACTCAAACGGAGGGGACAGACGAATCGCAAACACTCATAGCAACACATTCGTTACACTTCCAACGATGTCGGCTCTAAATTCACTGCGAAATTGGTCAAAAACGCAGTCACATAAGCTGGTTCGAATTAGGACACCACGCCGCTAGTCGATCCCAATACATAGCAGTTCCTTTACGACCTTTCATTGGTCGCTAAGAATACGCGCTATTAGGCCTAATGAAGGGCGGACTACTCTAGCGATATCAACAAATGATCGTTGGAGACTTCAGAATTCGTGAACAGCCTTCAAAGTCTCTATCTATTTCCTTCTAACAGGCTTTGAACCAAATTAGTAATGGCAGGCTATTATGCTGGTATTTCGGACACTTCAACTGGCAATCGTTCTTGTAAATATGCGGTGTCTTTAGGCCATAATGTCCTGATTCTTGGTCAGGCCGTGTTACGTTGAAACGCGAATGATAGTATGGCTGAAGCGTGTACGATAGATCTAATCGTTTCGATTTGCAAAGTATTCAATAATGGAGTTTATTTACCTTTGATTTGAGTTTGCACTGTTGTTAGGAGAGGCTTTGTATAACGTTGATAATTTGCGTTAGTCGATATTATTTGAGAATCTTCTGGATATGCGTGTTTACTCTTGATAGAATTTTCCCGATGGATATCGAAGGTCGTGAATGTTCCCGGAAGTAGAGAAAATGTGTATTGACGTAAGTCAGTGATGACGATCTTTAGTTCGATTGGTGGCAGTACGTCATTTCTACATTGTTCGAAATTCTTCCGGAAAAGAGAGAGGTTATTTAATCGTGTGCCGAATTGCTGTTGAGATAGAAAAGTTGTTGATAGTGATTTGGAGAGTTGCTGTGAAAGTTGTTGAGTTGAATTGAGAATTGTATGCAGTTGTTGGTGTGTGCTGAATAAAAGTGGAAAACTTCATACGTCGACTTTGTGACTTGTATGCTGTTTGGACGGGCTGTGTGAATAAACGAATCTGAGTTACACCCTATCAGGAATTCAAGCATCGGGGCTGAATCAGATACTGATAGAAAACACCAACATCAAACTGAGTGTAACATTTTGGGGGTCAAGCCGCGATTCACGCCATAGCCAAGGGTTCAACTGCTACAACAAGCGAGTCAACGTTACGAGAGGCAGTCATCGAGGGTAGCCGCCAACGAGTTGCGTCGAGAGGGGCCAACATACTGGGACTACATCACCGATAGATTCGGGTTGACTGCAAGGGCGTGTAGTCGCTGAAGAGTTGCTTCGTGAGCGAACAACAGATCGGGACTACGTGGCTGCCGCAGGACTACGTCGAGGAACAGTCTCGGAGCTACATCGCCAGTATTACAGAGAGCGGCGAGCGAACGTCGCGTCTACTTCAGCACAGGAGCGTATACATCAACACCAGCGTGGTGCAGCGTCGCATACGACGAGGACAGCGGGGCCTGCGTCAGCGAAAGCGACTAGTGGAAAGCATCAGCGCTACTGCAGAAAGCGTGCTGTTCTAGAACAGTCTAGAAAGGTACAGCACAGTCAAGAACTTTCTAGAAAAGAACTTTCTTTAAAAGAACTTTCCAGAAGCATCAAGATGGCTGACTTCTGGCAGAAAGGGGTTGAACTGAATCTAAAAGGCAAGCAGCTGACGGAGTACGTCAAGTCTCAGGAGAGAATACGAGAAAGAGAATTGGAAGAGAAGCGTCTAGAAAAAGAAATAGAACTAGAACAGAAGCGTCTAGAAGTAGAAGAGCAGCGTCGCCGTGAAGAACGAGAATTAGAAGAACAGCGACGGCGTGAAGAAAGAGAATTAGAAGAGCAGCGTCGCCAAGAAGAAAGAGAAGAAAAGCGTCGACGTGACGAGATGGAAGAGAGACGATTAGAGGCTGAGCGTCAATTCCAGTTAGAAATGGCGCGCATCCAACAACAGCAGCGCGCGCCACATCTTATCAGCGACTTCAAAGCTCCAAAATTGCCAGCATTCGTCGATGATAAGGACCAGATCGACAGCTATCTGGCGAGGTTCGAAAGGTTCGCCGAAAGCGCTAAATGGCAACGTCAAGACTGGGCGATCATACTCAGCGCACTACTGACGGGGAAGGCGCTCGATGTCTACAGTAGACTGTCGAATAATGACGCCAAAGACTACGACGTTTTGAAAGCGTCCCTATTGCAGTGCTACAACTTTACAGAAAAGGGCTACCGTCAACGCTTTCGTGAATGCCGGCCTTTGTCAGACGAGACACCAAAGCAATTTGTGGAGCGCCTGTCATCATATCTACACAAGTGGGTGGAATTATCAGGCAAAGGGAAGACTTACGAGAGTCTCCATGAGCTGATCGTGAGGGAACAATTACTCAACGCCTGCCCTAAGGACCTCGCGATCCACTTGGAAGTACAAAAGTTGCAGACGCTAAAAGACGTGACTGAGGCTGCTGAAAGATATCTCATCGCTCATGGGAAAACCCTGGGGCCACCCAGCGCGACGAAACATTTTCAGAAGACTGGAAACCATGTGAACCAGATCCAAGGGAGCCAGACGAGCCAGAGACAGACGGACTCCACGCCTCCTCCCAGGGAAGGGCACTCAAGAGGCTGTTTTATCTGCAACGCTACAGACCACAGAGCTGCCAGCTGCCCTCAAAGCAGAAGTAGCGGACAGCGGAGCACAACAGACAATGCAGCGGCGG
This sequence comes from Oncomelania hupensis, assembly GCA_036898135.1. Lineage (NCBI taxonomy): Eukaryota > Metazoa > Mollusca > Gastropoda > Littorinimorpha > Pomatiopsidae > Oncomelania > Oncomelania hupensis. The sequence continues at coordinate 82,323,482 of CM072514.1, read as the reverse complement.
GCAACCGGCAGAGGCGGTTTTCCAATCAACGGCAAACCAGTAGATCTGACCATCAAGTGTGCGGCGGGAGCGTCATTCTTCCGAGTGAGACCAAGCGCACAGCTACTCCTGCGGACGTGCAAGAGTGCATGACCGATGGCCAACTTCTCCTTGCCAACGGAAAATCCATCCCCGTCGTCGCCAGCGCAGCGGTGACCGTACAGAACATGCCTGTTTCCAAGGGACGCGTCGGAAATCATGAAGTGACTGTTTTAAGAGACTCTGGCTGCAGTGGGGTCATCGTCAGAGAAGACCTAATCGCTAAAGAACAGTTCACTGGCGATTCAAAATGGACACTTATGGCCGACAGCAAATGTGTGAGAGCGCCAGTTGCGAAGATTCATGTCAACACCCCTTTCTACGTAGGCGAAGTCGAAGCGGTTTGCCTGAAGAAGCCGCTATACGATTTGATGATCGGGAATATCGACGGCGCGAGGCGACCCGACGATCCCGATCCAGAGTGGAGTCCTGCCTCAACTCAACACGTCGAAGTTGCGGAGGAGGATCCATTGCCATTTCCCGATGGAGACATTACAGAGCTGCTACGGGACAATGTGGTTACTCCGGCTCAGCCCTGCCGACCAGAGATCGTCGGTGCTGTTACAACCAGGGCCCAGGCCAAGAGAGACAAGACGTCTACGCCACTGAAGGTCGCCGACAACTCCAAAGCTGCCATCGTGGACAGAGATAAGCTGATCCAGCTCCAGGAAGCTGATAGCACTTTAAACAAGTACAGGAACCGCCAAGACCACGTGACCAAGGGCAATGGCACGGTCTATTTTGAGGTGAAGGCCAAGATCCTGTACAGAATCTTCCAGCACCCGAGGGTCAACGGAGGTAAACCACTACGTCAAGTACTGGTACCATTACCCTTAAGGCGCCAGGTGATGGAAGTAGCGCATGACTCAATTATGGGAGGTCACCTAGGCATCAGGAAGACGTCAGACAGAATCCAGGCGGTGTTCTACTGGCCAGGGCTTCATGCGGACGTCAGCCGTTTCTGCCGATCATGTGACATTTGCCAGAAGACCATACCTCGAGGAAGGGTCCCGAAAGTGCCTATGCAGAGGATGCCTCTGATCGACCGACCTTTCAAGAGGGTGGCCTTAGACTTAATCGGCGAAATAAGACCTTCGAGTGAAGAAGGTCATCGGTGGGTACTGACTTTAATGGACTATGCGACTCGGTACCCAGAAGCAGTGCCACTGAAGAAGATTGACACTGAAACTGTAGCAGAGGCACTGGTGGACATGTTCAGTAGACTTGGAGTGCCTGAAGAAATTCTGACAGACCTCGGGACGCAGTTCGTCTCTGACTGCATGAAGGAGGTGAACAGACTGCTGAGCATCCGGCATTTGACTACGACACCCTACCATCCGATGTGCAACGGGCTTGTCGAAAAGTTCAATGCTACGTTGAAGTCCACCCTGAAGAAACTGTGCAACGAGCAGCCCAGACAATGGCATCGTTACATCAACGCCTTACTGTTCGCCTACAGAGAAGTGCCGCAGGAGTCCACCGGCTTTTCTCCGTTCGAGCTGCTGTACGGAAGAACCATCCGAGGGCCGATGCACATCCTAAAAGAACTGTGGACGAAAGAAGTAGACACCCCAGAGGTGAAGAACAGCTACCAGTACGTGTTTGAGCTACGAGAGAAGCTGGAGCAGACTCTCGAGATAGCCAGAGAAAACCTGAAGAAGTCCCAGGACTGTGGAAAGCACTACTATGACCGTAGGGCTGTGAACAGGAAGTTTAAACCTGGCAACAAAGTGCTGGTGCTGCTACCTACTGATCACAATAAGTTGCTGATGCAGTGGAAAGGCCCGTACGAAGTGGAGACCGTGGTGGGGATCAACGACTACAAGGTGAAGGTCGGCCAGCATTCCAAGATATACCACGCCAACCTCCTTAAGCTGTACGTGGAAAGGCCAACAGAGACTGTGCACGCAGCCACAGCAGCTGTGACCGACGACAGCTTTGACAGTGAAGAACTGTTGGAACTGGGAGACTTCCACAGCAAAGAAGGCATCAATGACGTTAAGCTAGGACCAGGCTTGACGGAAAGTCAAAAGTTGGAGCTCAAGGACCTTATGGGCGAATTTCCCCATAGCTTCAGCGATGTCCCAGGCTCTACGACTTTGGTCGAACATGAAGTCCACACCCAGACCTGGAAGGAGCATCTGCAGACCTTGAGGGAGCTGTTCCACCGTCCCGCAGAAGCCAACCTGACCGTGAGACCCAGCGAATGCATTCTGGGAGCTGACAACGTCGACTGCGTCGGACATCCGACGGGAGAGGAAGACAACGGAGGATGCACTGACTCCAGGAAAGCCCACGAGATCACTGTCTTTGACCCTGGGCCGATGACGACCGCAACTGACGAGGGCGTCGTTTCCTTGCGGTTGAAAGAACATTGACTGTGTTGGTGAACTAAGAACATCGGTAATATCTAAACAGACTTGAAAATGAAAAACGTTGACTGGGTAAATGATCTGTGAACATTGACAGTATCCAGAAAGATTTGCAGATGAGAAACATTGACTCTGTGTGAATGAACTGTGAACATTGACAGTATCCAGAAAGACTTGCAGATGATAAACTTTGTGTGAATGAGCTGAAAACATTGACAGTGTTCAGACAGTCTGAAATAAGTTTTAATTCTGAACTTTGTTTGTGCATTACGTTTCAACGTTGTTGAAAGAAATTGGGTAAATTTCTTCTTGAGTGGGGGGTTATGTTACGTTGAAACGCGAATGATAGTATGGCTGAAGCGTGTACGATAGATCTAATCGTTTCGATTTGCAAAGTATTCAATAATGGAGTTTATTTACCTTTGATTTGAGTTTGCACTGTTGTTAGGAGAGGCTTTGTATAACGTTGATAATTTGCGTTAGTCGATATTATTTGAGAATCTTCTGGATATGCGTGTTTACTCTTGATAGAATTTTCCCGATGGATATCGAAGGTCGTGAATGTTCCCGGAAGTAGAGAAAATGTGTATTGACGTAAGTCAGTGATGACGATCTTTAGTTCGATTGGTGGCAGTACGTCATTTCTACATTGTTCGAAATTCTTCCGGAAAAGAGAGAGGTTATTTAATCGTGTGCCGAATTGCTGTTGAGATAGAAAAGTTGTTGATAGTGATTTGGAGAGTTGCTGTGAAAGTTGTTGAGTTGAATTGATAATTGTATGCAGTTGTTGGTGTGTGCTGAATAAAAGTGGAAAACTTCATACGTCGACTTTGTGACTTGTATGCTGTTTGGACGGGCTGTGTGAATAAACGAATCTGAGTTACACCCTATCAGGAATTCAAGCATCGGGGCTGAATCAGATACTGATAGAAAACACCAACATCAAACTGAGTGTAACAGGCCGGCACTGGAAAAAGTCACTTGCTTCAAGAAATGGCAAAAGTTTTAACTGCAAATGGAAAGAGAGTCTTTGTGACAGCATCCACAGGAATTGCTGCAAAACATTTAAAAGGAACAACTATACACAAGTACTGTGGAATTTTGGACGGCCGCTTTGCCAGTGACGTAATTGTGCAGCGTATTAGAGAAAGCATAGATTACACTGCAATAAAGTTGCGCCTAGATAAAACAGACTGTTTAATAATTGATGAAATATCAATGCTCTCAGAAAAAACTTTCCTTCCGATTGAGAAAGTTTTGAGAAGTGTCCGTGGAAACAATTGTCCATTTGGTGGGGTGCAGATAATTGCCGCTGGAGACTTTCATCAATTAAAACCAGTCCCAAATGAGAGATACGAAGATCCAGGCAGATCTCTAACGACTTGTGAGGATTTCCAGCGGCTTTTGCCTCACAGATTTGTTTTGGATGTGATGCTTAGGCAAACTGAAGGTGAGACTATGCACTTAATGTATTTCATTGTTATTAAATAGCACTTCCCCAGCTCTGAAACTGCTCAAGACATTGGCCAATACAGGATCTAATACAAGCCGTCCGAGACTTCCACTTATCTGTTTAGAACATGAGCATCTGTCACTAGGACCATCTGTCTAGGACATGGGCAACAGGATCTTTAAAATCCATGCGATGGAATGTATGTGTACACAGACTAGATTTTGGTTAATACTCAAGCCGACATAAAAAAATTATTTAATTGTATATTACATATTGCTCATTATTTAAAACCTGTGAATGGATCCTAACCAAACTTGGCATTGTGTGTGTTAGTGTTTGTGTGTGCGATGGAAGCCAATCAGATAAATTATGATTTGACTTCAGGGTCAAAATAATTACGCCAGAATGTTGAACTGGAAAAGGGCCTTTGATGAAAGATTTACTCCTGTTTAATATAATAGTGTAGGTGGTAGTGACACTAGTTTGATAAACCTCACATCAACTTCACTATAAAATCAGGATTACCTTAGGCAGCCACATTTAGTTTTTTTATAGTTATTTTTAGGTGAAATATTATAAGAAAGAAAAATAAACACACTGGTTTACTAATAATATATGACCCTGTGACTGGTTTTAATACATTGTGATTATACATTAATTTGGAAAACATGCTTGTGATTGTTACAGATGATCTCATCAAAGCAGTTCATGAGCTCAGCAAAGGCCAAGTAAGCCAGGAGTCAGAAAACCTTCTGAAAAGAATGCAGCGTCCTTTACCTCCTGGAGACATACCTGTGAGGTTATTTGCACTCAACTTTGACGTTGACAAGTGCAATTCGGATTGCCTGCTTGCCTTGCCAGGTACAGTGTTTTATTTTTGCATCTGAAATGGTAATGCTGTTGTTTGCAATTTGTGAATGAAGATTAGTGTTAATATTCACCTAAAGACTAAACTGAACTCACCAACAAGAAACCTCATCGCATCCCAGCAGCATACAACCCATTCCAGTGACATGGCAGATATAAAATAATATAACATGGACTCCAAAGTGCAATAAAACCATGTTTAATGTTATTGAATAAATGCTAAGCTTTTATAAACATGTACATTACAGCAATTTATCTACGGCATGAATACCGCAGATACAAAAACAACTACAAGGGCACTCACAATCACATGCTAACTAAGTAACTTGCAATATCCTTCATGAAAATCAGTGTTTTCAAATACTGAAACGAAACAGTGGCACATGTCTCATTGATATGTAATGCTGCCGTACAAAATCCATTGACAGCCTGAAATAAAATAATAATAATAATAATAATAATAATAATAATAATAATAATAATAATAATAATAATAATAATAATAATAATATAACAAATAATAAAAATTACAATAAAACAAATAATAATAATAAATAAATAAATTGTAAAAAAAAATCACCCTGAAACTCTGCTCCCCTACACCTTTGGATGAGAGTATAAACGGAGGTATATTATATGCACGTGCACCTTTCATCGCATGGACATTGAAAATTATGATGCTCATGTACTGATGGGTGAGTGCCGGCTACACAAATACAACCTGCACACACTAGGTCCCTCTTCGCTATTCATGGTTTCCCAGGATTGTGCTCAGATAAGTCGTCTGGGTGTCAGACTATGCGCCCAAATGTTGCAGGTGGGCACCTCGGCCGGCTTGAGTTAAATCCTGTATGGACAAGCGCCTTATAAACTCTTGAGCCAGTAAAGCAATATATATTTTTTTTTTAATGTATTACGCATCAAAGAATCATACAATCACAATCAATAACTTAGGAAAAATGGTCATTGTTTGACTAACTTTTGCTGACCCTATGAACTTGACTTTGAAGTAAAGTAATTAATTCATTGAGTATTTTTAAGGTCCTAATAATATATACACCATCGTTATTACTTTTTGTTCTGATACATGAAAAAGAAATTAGAGCACTTGCCCGTTTTGCACAGACTTATGGACGGCAGACAGAGAGACCCCCTAATTGAAATAAATAAAAAGTTTCAGTTCTATTTAGGACTCGTGTCGTGTTGCAAAATCGTGGTTTTTAAATTTATTTTTAAAGTTTTTGCTTGGGGGATGGGGGAATGGTGGTGGGTTGGTGAAGTACATAGATATAGATTGCTGCACGCATGTAATAGAGTCAACCCATCGTTCTCAGTCTCTCTGTGCAACTGCTCTCCCTCCCTTTCTCACTCTCGTTTGACTTTCATACCTACTTTTGTTTACTATTTACAGGAAATGCTGTTTCATACAAAAGTGAGGATGACTGCCCCAATCCAAAAGAAAGACAACTGCTGGACACAACAACTGCTCCAGAGACACTTTTTCTCAAGGTCAACGCACCTGTCGTACTTCTTGTGAACTTGTCTGACACACTAGTCAATGGCACAAGAGACAGGGTAACATCATTGAGTGCAACATCAGTGACTGTTAAATTTGAAGATCAAGAGTCTGACACTTTTTTACAGCCGCATACATTTTCAGTGTATGACCCACATGTGGAGACAAATGTGGCTTCTAGGAAGCAAATTCCTCTAAAATTGGCATTTGCCTTCACCGTCCATAAAGCACAGGGGATGACCATTGACCGTCTGGAAATAGACTGTAGGCATATGAACACCCCGGGACAAATCGGCGTTGCCGTGGGAAGAGCCGTGTCAAAGAAAGGCCTGCGAGTCTTGAATTTTAATCGGAGGCGCCTGCTGCCGCAACCACCGACTGTGGAACAATTTTATTTGATTCCATCCACTCCATTGGCACCAGATGTTTCCTGCTGCAAGTCAGACTTTGTCGAAACTGTAACAGTAGCTGGAACAGAAGAAACAGTTTCAGGTGAATGCAATGACAATGACATTGTAATGTTCATCGATGCTTTAGAGGAAGGATTGGCTGACACCAATTTACAGTGCAACGAGCAAGTCTCCACGTCTCATGGGCCTTCTGACATATCTGATTTTCCATTTGTTGACCTTTTACAAGGTATCAAATTCTCTGATCCACAAACGGAAAATCAGATATTGCAGAACGCTCATTTGGATGTGTTAAATAATGAACCACAAAAGGCACAAAAACTAATTTCATTTCTTGTGAAAAACTTGACAGAGCTGGTTAAAACATCATCTCTAGAAAAACCAGTAAGTAGTTCATCTGCCTTAGGCAGCATCACTGCTTTAACTGGCAGTGAAGAATACAAAGTGGTTGTCGACGCCACTTTAGGATCAACTGAAAGTCACTACCTTACTGCTTATGCCATTGTAAGAGCCATTAGGGCAAACATCATCAAGAAAGAGGCACAGAATAAGACACATGAGCCACAGCCAGCTGGTTCCACAAAAATGTTTCCACTGTCTGATGCAGGGCGGGCCAAAATCAGGTACATAGGAGGGTGGGTAGTCGCATCACTAATTAACAAAAAGAAAAATTATGTGAAAAGAAATTTGTATAAACAAATTACAGTAAAGCAAGTAAATGCTGCATACGAAGAAATTAAAGCTCTTGACATGTTGACAGTGCCTGAGTCCATCATCAGTATTCAAACAAAAGACACACAATCACTGCAAGAGACACAATCAAAACAAAACGTAGATAAATCACTAACAAACATAACAGACAGTGCCTTTGAATTTTTCATGCAGTTAGACACGGCAATACACCCACTTCAGACTGAAAAACAGGTCAAGATACACACTTCCAACTTGTATGCACACATTACAGAGACCCTCTGCAAGTCAGAGACCCTGCATCAACAGTGGAAAAATATCTTCACTGAAGAGATCAATGATGAGGACACAACTGTGTCAAATGAGGTAACACTAAAATTGTACAGAGAAGCACTAGAAAAGTATTTAAACATGTCGTGCTCTCAATTCAGGAAGGATTTAAAGAAAAGTTTGAAAGTACAAAAGGAGCAGTCACTGCGAAAGAAAATCCACTCGCAAAGAAAATGTGCATCTGCACCATCTGCTGTAGTCAATTCAACATTCGCTGCATCATGCAGTACAAGCGGCACACAAAGTATAGCTGCATCATGCAGTACTTGCGACACACATGTATCGCCTGTGCCTGGTGAAGAAGATACATCTGGCAAAAGAAAGAATGTTGGGGGAAAGAAAGGGAAAGGTAAAAAGTTGAAGTCCACTGTAGTTTATCCCTGTGGGGTTTGTGGCAAAGAATGTGAAGATTCCATATGCTGTGATTCGTGCAACGTATGGCACCATTTCGAATGTGTTGATTTAACTAGCACAGAAGATCTCACTGAGAAGGATTGGTTCTGTCCTAAATGTAGCACTTAACCAACCCAGGATAAGAGGACAGATCCATGGACATTTGTTATAATGCCATGGAAAACATTGTAACCATGGAGTGGCATGAATTATTGTCCTGCAGCTTTACTGTATGCAAAATGGTAGATTTCATAATCAGCTGGTAAATGTGTGTGTGTCAAACTTACTAAACAAGATAGAAATTATGAAAGGTTGATGCATCATGAATGTATAGAAATCAATATTACCTTTCCCAGTAGTCAAGACTGTCACTGTGCATCTCCATAAGCAGCTCTTTGTAATAATGGCAATATAAAAAATAATAATAATATTAAATAAAGAATTTTAAAAAGCATTAATAATAATTTCATAACTTGATGACAATATTTTTTAGCTATTGTGTATGTGTTGTATTGCATTATTACAATGCTACTTTCTGTGTGAGAGGTGTTGTACAATTTTTGTAATTCTTTTTCGCTCGATGTTAATAGATTTTTGTTAAACACATGTGCTTTGAATTCTTGTATGTGGATAGGGGTGCTTTTATCATTCTTCTCTTTATTGTTTTTCATACTTCTTTATCTTTACTTGGTATGCTCTGTGAACATGCTTTAAGAGGCGGATGTTGTAATAAGCTTTATAAATGTGTATTGATGTATTATTGCTAAAAGCTGGAGTTGTTTTCTTTTTTGATTATGTGAGGGTCATTCTTTATTCATTTCGCTCCCAGCTAATATTTTCATGTACAGATGCTAGTTGGTCTAAAATATATATAACACTGATGTGTTTGTTCTGTAATTGTCTGCAATTTTGGAATTCAATAATGAAACTTGGGTGTGTGTGTGTGTGTGTGTGTGTGTGTGTGTGTGTGGGTGTGTGCGGGTGTGTGTGCGTGTGTGTAAGTGTTTGTGTGTGTGCAGCTTTAATGGATGGAATGTTGCTTTTTTAGTGTATGTGTGTGCTGTTGTTGTTGTTGTTGTTGCATATAATATTATCAGATTAATTGTTGTATGAAGAACGTTAAAAAATATATTTATAAAATGTGTTGTATTATGGTGTTGTTTTTTTAACTGTTATTGGTGTATGCTTACAAACCATTTTATTGATTACAACAAATAAACTAAACTTCTGTATTCTGTATCTGGGCATTTATGTTTATTGATTCATTTTGTCTTTTTTTGTTTGTTTTTGACGTTTTTTAAAGTTTTATTTTAAGTGAGTGTATATGGTAAATGGTGAGTGGTAAGTAAGGTCCTATCCTATCCTATCCTATCCTGTATGTCGTAGGGGCACCACAGATGATTGTTTAACCAATGTGCTTGCTTTTAAATGCATAAATTTACATCAAACACTAGCTATCCATAAACTAGAAGATGTAGCTCACCTGAAGTAGCACGCTTCTTTGACAATGGTTCTGCAGCTGTCAGGCCAGCGTTTGACTTCCTTCCCCTGGACTTCAAGGTCTGATCAAGTATAATGGCATTGACGGTATGTGCATAGTCAAAAGATGTTGGATTCGTGTTATTCCCGTTGTGGAGGCCCCGTTGTTGGCAGAAGAAATTTTCCACAACATCAGAATTGAAGCGAGAAGGAACAATGCAACTGTGTGGAAATCTTGTCAAGTGCATTTTGCAAACCTCAGGAAAAGTTACAAGCATGTTTTCAAAGTCGTCAGCACACTCATGTGAAAAAAATTGTATTGAGGTGACACTTCTTCTCCATATAGTGAACCAGTGGAGGATTGTGCGGAGTTGTTCTAGTCGAGGGTCAGCGAGGTCTGTTATTGGTCTTCTATCCCTGAATATGGCAATGACAGATGAAGTGTGCTGCAAAAGTTCAACTGTACTTCTAAGTGTGTACCATCTGGCAGGTCATGTTGATAAGCTTGCATCAGTCGCAGGGCGTTTACGTCAAGCACCTCTTCTGCCAAGTGGTTCCTCATCTTCTGTGCAGAGGTGGGATGAAGATGTGCAACGGTGAGCTTGTGGTGAACAGGGCGACTGTTAACAGAACTGTTCCATGCAGCTGCTTGCAACCAGTGCTCCCACAATATATGTTTGCCATTCAGCAGAATTGAGCGTGTGTGAAAATCATGGAATCCACTCTTCAGAAGATTGTTTCTGACCTTCTTCATGTTATGGCTAAAGTCCTGGCACAAAGCAATTTGTTTTTCCCGGCTGATGGGATTGCTTATGAGATACTTCTTGTCCCGAGGTGATTCGTCTGCTGCAAAACAGTCCTTGATGAAACGGCGGTTATCACCACTGCCATCCTGTAGAACAAAGTCCACAGTGAACCCCCAATGAGCAAGGTGAAAAACAGCATCCCATATAATAATGTGGAGTTCACATGGCTTTATGGTTGTGGTGGGGAAATGGGCAACAGGGAATCTGAAACCTGTGTAGCCTAGAAAGTACAACTGAAGCACATATTGGCCCAGGTCTGCCGATGATTGGCCTTGGATCGCTCGCATGTCCTTGCACTCATCACCGGTATCAACAAAGCCAAACATAGTAATCTTGCCACCCCTGTTGTTGATGGTGAGATCTTGCTGTATTTTCATCTCATCATGAATTAATCCTCCACACATTCCGTGTGCAGGCACCTTAGCTGTTTGTGCTGATTCCAGCATCCATCGCAGGTCCTCTTGCTGAAACCCTGGTGCTTGCTTTACTCTGTTTTTGTGGATTCCCAAGACATGAGGTGAAGGAAGCTTTAAAAAGTTTGTCTCCGTCAGTTGAGCATAAGCTTTTGGGCTGCGTGTCCACAGTGTCATGCACAAGCTGATGATTTCTGTGAGCCACCTATGTCCATTTGCTGACTTGCAGTTAAGTGTTGCCACCTGTGACTTTATAAAAAGTCTCATATTATTCGGAGCCTCAGCGAGCAACGAATCTAACAGGTCAGCTTGACTGATATTATCTGGTGCATCACTATTATCTGGCTTTTCATGTTCAGTCTTGTTAGACTGTGGAACTTGGGCGTCAGACTTTAATTGTTCGTCATACTTCTTTTTTTCTCTTTTCCCCCAGTTTTTCTTTAAATCTACACATCTTTGGCAAGCCATGGTAGTCTTTGGTATGCGTGACAATGACAAAATTCCACTGCATGTAGAACTCCAGACAACATCCTTTTGTTGGCCATGTTTGGAAACAGAATGGCAGTTGGATACATTTTTAATGCCAACAGCCCCTTCACAAAGTGGAAGCTTTCTCATAAGTTCAATGAATACCAGTAGGTTCACTTTTTCCAGAACAATGGTATCTGTTAAGTCTAACACTTTGTTGTCAACTAAAAATCCTCTAACTTCCAGTTTCCAGGTGTTGGCTTTTGTTATTGTGAGGATTTTGAAAATGATATTGCCATCAACTTTTACATCAGTTGGAATTCCAAGGACAAGATTATCTGAATCTGAGGGAAATACACAGATATCATTGGGGAGGAGAGGGATTAAATCAGATATTGAGTTCAGTGAATAGGGTGCAACGTTCTCTTTTTCTTTGAAAGCAAGGTTGAGGTAAAAATTGCTTCTTTTGTGGTTCATGAATGCTATCTTTCTGCTGACTGCAGGAAAAAGGAATGTGATTGTGTTACTTAACTGAGGTTTACTGACTGTTTGCGGATAACGTCTCAGGATTTCTGACTGAAGCATGACAGCACCTTTTTCAACACTGAGGTTGGACAGTAGCCTGAAACACGGGCAATAAAACAGGAGCATCATAAAAATAACATGCACAAAAAATGTAAAATACTACTACTAATTATAATTTATATTGAAGTATATATTGACTCACGTTGCTGTGTGCATGTGCGTCGCAAACACCAACACCCACCCCCCTCCTCCCCCCCCAAAAAAAAAAATCTCAAAAATAAATAACACATTAAATAAATAAATAACACAATAAAATTTTAAATAACATTGATGAATTAGATACTAACAAATTTGTTGAACTAAACAAATTTGATATAACAAGAAATTCTGTTAACAAATTATTTATTAAGCATAATTGTACTAATTTTCGAAAACATACTTTTAGTAATAGAGTTGCGCCTCTATGGAACAAATTTCCACAAAATATTAAACAGGCAAAAACTTTAAACAGTTTCAAAAATCTTATGGATGAACAAGAAATTTTAAAATCTATAAAATACGATTTTGATAGTTGAGCGCCTTGAGCCGTCTTAAATTAGACTTGAAATATATGTGCTAAAGAGGGGACATTAAACAAGCCGTGAGGCTTAATGATCACCATGATCTAGTCCCTATACTACTACTACTACTTCTACACATTAATTCATTCATATAGTAATACAAATTATTTTGAATTGATGGTCATGCATTAAAATCTACATAGTACATATATAACCCAAGAATGATTTAATCATAACAGAATACACATCATTATACTTCCCCACATACACAAACACACACACACACACAAAATACACACTATTAGTTACCTAAAAGTACATCACCATTCTGTGCTACCAGTAGGCCTATCACTATTAATATTATAACCACTTCTATATTGCTAATAAAATTTAATAACATTTCAATTTTAACAACACACCAATAATAATCACAACTCTAGTAACATTAAAAGAGGTTTTTCTGTACTTACCAATAAGCTAGTTGTGCCATGCTGCAGGGGGAAAAAAACTTTCAAACCTTTTAACGAATTCGAAAGTCGCCAACGATCTTTTGTTTATATCGCTAGAGTGGTCTGCCCTTCATTAGGCCTAATAGCGCGTATTTTTAGGCGACCAATGAAATATCTTAAAGCAATTGCTATATATATTAGGATCGACGAACGGCGTGGTGTCCAAATTCGAACCAGCTTGTTGTGACTGCGTTTTTGACCAAATTCGCAGTTAATTTGGAGCCGACATCGTTGAAAGTGTAACGAATGTGTTGCTATGAGTGTTTGTGATTCGTCTGTCCCCTCCGTTTGAGTTTGAAGTGGGCACAAAAGGTAGGAAAGGTGTTTTTGGGGGGTCAGTCGTAAACCGGATGTCACCGAGTGGAGGACCTTCTATGTATAGTATGTAATTGAGGCGAGGCCTACGGACTTCACAGCCTGTGACCTACCCCCCCTGCTGCTTGCTCAAAGGCTGCCACGCCCACTTCACGATCTGAGCAGAAACTAAAAGACTTGTATGACACAATATATGAATCTGATGATGAAGATGAGAAGAAAAGTGAAGAAGAATCTGATTCAGAACCAGAGGAACAGTGTAGTGAAAATGAAAGTGATCCTGTACAACTAAATACCCCTCCCACAGGTCACAGGTTGGTTGATATTGGATTACTAGGCCAAAACATTGCATCAAATCTGGTATGCCGGTTTTGTAAGAAAGCTGTTGTGTTGATTGAAGTCACAAGAAAAGGGTTAGCTAGTGAGTTTATATTTGATTGTCCCTCAGTAAATTGTAGACAGCCTGTGTTTCCTTCCTGCCAGCAGGAATCTGTTTGTAATTCAAAGATAAATTTGATAAACAGACAGGCAGCTTTCGCGATGCGATGCATAGGCTCAGATTTTGCAGAACTGCGCACATTCTGTGGGGTGTTGGATCTGCCCCCTCCAGTTCAAGAAAGCAGTCAAAAAACAATCAGAAAGACACTGCACAGGGAAGGTCAACCATACCTTTCAGGTGGCTACTGATGCTGGGCAGGTAGGCAGTGCTTCAATTTTTAGACGCGAAACTTCGCGTAAAATCGCAGGATTGATTCAGTTGGTACATCGCTGTGTCAACATTTTTTTGCCTAGCTCTATGAGACTTGGCACACTTTTCAAGTACTTCAGTGGCTACAGTATGTAGCAGAATTTGATGAATAGTCCCCCCAAAATGTTTTTTCACATACTGATGGGTGAATTTTGTAAAATTTATTATTAATAAAAAATATGGACACCCAGCCAGCAATATTTCATGCCTATAGCAAAGATTCTGCTACATACTATAGGCAATAGTATCAGTTGAATGTGTGCAAAGTTGTTTTGCTGCAAGTTACACAGTACTTGTTTTATTGTGTTCAAAAGTCTAACATAGTTTACGAAAACATTTTTTGCATTTTATTCATTTATTTAATTTTACACCCCTTTATACTTTAAACAGGCCCAAAAAATACTATTCCCCTAAAAATATATTCAATTTTCCACATTATGGCCAAAAATTGAGTTTGTATCTACATATACTGCCAAGATACAAAATTTCAAAGATGGTAAGTTTATTTTGGCCGACCGTGCGGCCATGTGAACGCAAGATCGTGTAAGGTTTAGCCAAACCTTGAGTACAGCACTAGCGTAGCTCAGCGATGTGCTTGTAGAACACGGGCCTGGTGGCGCTAAATGTTTTCAACAGTTATTAGAGTATTTCAAGTGCGTGGCAATTCTACACACCATGTGCAAATGCATTTCACACAGCCTAGCTGTCTGCCATTATTCGAAATAAAAAATAGCTCTGTTTCCATCACCCGACCGACCATTATTTTTCGACCCTAACATTTCATTTTTTTGGAGAGGGAGGGGAGAGGGGGTTCCGCTTTTTTTTTTTTTTTTTTAACAAATCATAATAAATTTGTGTACGCAGAGAAACTCCTGCAAGTGTCTAGCAGACGACATCGTCAGCATGTCAAAGGAAGCTACTTGCAATTAAATTTTTATAACTCGGCTCTTGTGTCCATGGCGTCAACATACGGTGTCTGGGTCCACGATGTCTTACGGGTTTAGAGATCCGTAGGATCTCATCTTTGATATGATGATGATAATCATTATTGTCAGGGTGGCGACGTGGTGATCGTCCTTAACGCTGATGCAATAGGACGTTAAACTTCGTTGTTCCTCCTCCTCTTACGGGTAGCCTACAGGGAAATAAACAGTACGAAACTATTTTATGGCCGAGTTATCGGAAACATACTTAAATTTTTATTTTGCCTTATTATTATATAAATATTCAGAGACTGCTTAAGTTTGGGAGAAGTGGCACAAAATGGTTGGGTACACAATTCCCCTCCCGCATGTCATTTCTCGTGGTAGGCTACACCACAAAATTGTGGTATACCTCTACTGGAGTCTGCTACAGTACGTGGATGTACCATTCTGTTTAGGTGCTTACGTACTTTGGGATTTCCTTTTTTCAGGGTACACTGAATGTATGGGCATATGCAGGACACTTGCAAGTGCAAAGATTTGCCAGATGCCCATATAAACGTTTGGTTTCACAACAGCCATAACTTCAGCTTCAAATATTTCTCTGATGATTTTATCATTCAGTCGATTATCTGGAACATTTTCGTTTGAGTGTTTGCCAGGGATGTAATGGTCCGAGTACATAGCAAACGCTTTCTTCATAGAATCCCTAGAGTTGTCATCATTTGTAAGATTTTGTTCATTGAAATAAAAATCACTGTGCAGGACGAGTTCTTGCACTATTTGAAGTCGCAGTTCATCTCAGCTTTCACCATGGCCATGGAGGAAAATTGATCCAAAATGATGGGAGGCAATCTCCGTCTGCTTTGACCGTAACAGGTATCTTGGCATCACCTGTTATATCTCGTGGTACTTGATTGCCAGCTGTATGGTACACAGGAAACATGTGGGAGGATTGTTGAGAACCGTACACAGGATCAAGTATCGTGTTTCTGCACAGTTCTAGCAACTCTGCAATAGTAGCACAATGCCCTATCGTTTGCAAAGTTTCACTAAAATAAGTTGCATTACTAGACATCTTCATAACACCCGCGGCTATACCTGGCTCGCGCCATGACGGGTGCACTGACACAGAGACATCAGAATCCGTACCAGCAGCTACACCTGTCACGAAGTCAGTGAGCTCAGCGACATCAGGACCCACTTCAGCAGAGTTTATATCTTTAGAACCTACACAGACCACATCAAACTCAAAGTCAGTCAGCATCAAAGTCGTATTGTCTTCATACATTTAAAATACACGCATAACATTTTGTTTGTACTCAGCACGGAAAAAAAATTAGTATAAATTATTTAATAGATAAATATGCACACACACAATCAGCCATACTTGTATTGTTTATATTTTATTTCGGTTTACTTTTTAATGTGGGTGAGGAGACGTAGAGAACGATTAGGGAGAGCAGAAGTTTGTGATGCAAGGTGTGCATGGTGGGGAGGGGGTCAGGTAGATGAAGTAGAATATTAATAGGTGGAGAGTAGGTTAAGGGGAAGAGGGCGAAAAGTAAGAAAAAAGAGAGAAGTCGTGTGGACGATGGTAAAATTATTGAAGAGCAGGGTGTTGAGGATGAGGAAGCTGCAGATAGTGGGAAGGAAGAAATGGCCACTGGTATACACGGGCTGGAGAATGGGGGTAGGGGAGAGAGGTGCAAGATGGTATAGTTGCCAGACTTTGATGACCACACACTCAAGCTAGTGCACATCCACGTGCACCCACAAAAGAGTGTAAAAGTCTGTATGGAATAATATTGTAAACAGAGGGTTCAAGAAATAAACATACGTCTCACACACACACACACACACACACACACACACACACACACACACACACACATGCCCACCTACCCTACAGTGTGAGGTAAGAATTTTTTAGCATCGTTGTGGGGTACATACACTGCATAGCATATTTCACGTAATATTAGGTTATGCTGACTTTGGGCAGTTTTAACATAATTGCCGAGCAGTGACGAATGTTTTAAATCAAGAATGACATCTCCCCCGGTAGCCCACGTTGTGAGGTAAGCGTATTTGTAGCATTGTTGTGACGTACACACAAAAATCCGTGTGGGTGTGTGTAGGTGGTCGCACACCAACGGTTTTGTGAGGTGGTTGAGATAAATGTATAGGCCATATGCTTGGGAGCTCAGCAAGCGGTTTTTGAGGTTGGCACTGTGGGGTCATAGGAAAATGTACCTCATAAAATTTTGGACCTCACAACCCCGTCAGAAAGTCTTACACACAACCTCATAACCTACGCACACACTCATTAAACGCGCACACACACACACACACACACACACGCACGCATGCACACCCTCGCTCACTTACCCTCAGACAGCAAATCAATCACTTGGTCCACGGCCATATTGGTCCAAAACAGTCGCTTTGCATCCGGCATCAAACGATATAGTCTGTTCCTGATTTCCTGCAGTTTCGATTCTTCCACACCTTGTGGAAATTGCCGCGTAGGCGGAAGATCCACAGGATCCTTCATGGTGGGCAGGAAAGTACATGAAGAAAACTCTTTTTCAAAAAGCCGAACACTTCCTTTGTTGACTGAAATTTCGCCATCTTTTTCACAGGAAAATAATATTGCACAGCAGCAATAACATGGATTCTCACTGGTCATTGGTCGGGAGGACTTACTTTTCTTTGTCAGGCTATTGTAGAAGATGTCATCATGCCAACTCGAGCATCAGCCAGAGGATCGCCGAAACAAAATCGCAGGGGACTTGCTTGGTTTTATTAGTTTATTCCCCCACTTAAATGCTTTTTAACAAGGACTTACTCTATGATATCTCCAAATCTAAACATTGTTCGGATTTTATTTTTACAGGTAAGATGCGTCATTCTCTTGCAAGTTTGATGGCGCAAAAAACTCATTTTCGGACCTTAGATGGACTTACTCGCTTTTGTCAATCCCAGTTTGAATACTTAGCGCCATTCTACTTTTGTCGTCTGCTCTCTTAAGCTAGCTATACACGGTAAGACTAGATCTTATGATACCCGCGTATGCCGCTGCAGATCTGATGTCTTTGCTGATACACGGTATGTATGAGTCATAAGCCTGTCGGTAAAGACCAAGGTCGCTGGTGTAATGTCGTACTTTCAATACCCCAACGAGCCTGGGGAGGCACGCTTGTTTGGGCTCTTAAACCATATCTCACCACCACCTACCCATTCAACGCATGCACTACTTCTTAAACCTCTTCCACCGGGTCCGGATCGCACCCGCAGCACAACAGAACAGGGTGCGTGGTTAACACCCTTACCTTACCAACCACCGGTACAGGACCGGTTACCCCTTTTGCCCGACTGGACATTGCACAATCCATGGTGTGGGAAAGAAGATGCTCATGCTTAATATATTTTTCAAAAAACGAAACCTAACCCGTTTCTCTTCTGCAGTTTCGCTTTATTTATTTTCCGTTTTTCAATCAGCACAGTTGCTTTCGCAAGTAGGTAAACAAATAAATTTTACTTGTATTTACTGAAACAGGTTTAATTTGTCCATTACTTGTTGTAATTAGAGGGAGCATCGAAACCCGGGCTTTCATAGTTTCGTACTGTTTATTTCCCTGTAGGCTACCCGTAAGACATCGTGGACCCAGACACCGTATGTCGACGCCATGGACACAAGAGCGAGTTACTTGTTTTGCATGTTGAGAATTTATCTCACCCAAACCTTTACCCAAGTCTTTACGAATAATTAACCGGTTTAGTATTGTTTTATTTGAGAAAGCAAGATAGAGGGAGTGTGGAGACGCGCTGGCCCCAGGCTACTGTAAGCTTTTCCAGAGGTCCCTTCACGAAAGCTGTATCCCAGCGATCTGGAAGAGCTCCATCATCGTGCCTGTGGCGAAAAAGAGCTTCCCAGCCACGCTGAATGACTACAGGCCCATG
Organism: Oncomelania hupensis; assembly: GCA_036898135.1. Lineage (NCBI taxonomy): Eukaryota > Metazoa > Mollusca > Gastropoda > Littorinimorpha > Pomatiopsidae > Oncomelania > Oncomelania hupensis. Next base: position 82,304,664 of record CM072514.1, on the reverse strand, counting down.
GCGCTGACATCCATCTCCTTCAAGTGCGCAGAGAAGATCGCCCTTCGCAGACTGAGGTAAGAGACAGAAGATCATCAGTATCCTATTCAGTTCGCATATGCCCGTAACCGGAGTACTGAGAATGCGATCTTGATTTTTCTGCACAAAATCTATCAGTACGTCGAGAAGCCTTCCACATATTCCAGGGTTCTTTTCCTTCACTTGAGCCGCGCCTTCAACAGCATCCAGCTATACCTCATGGTCTTGAAGCTTCTGAAGATCAACGTCAACCCTGTCATCATCAGATGGATCTTCACCTTTCTGACCAAGAGGTTTCAGGTTCGTGTCAGGTGTGCTCGGTCTAACGCTGTCACCCCTCAAAAGGACAAAGTCTTGCATCGAGCCGATCGTCATCAATGGCGAGCCAGTTTAGAGGGTGGAGACCAACAAGTACCTGGGCACGCACATCGACAGCCCATCTGGACTGGTCTCCCAACGTCGATGCTGTCTGCAAGAAAGCGAGCCAGAGGTTTTTCTTCTTGAGGAAGCTGAGACGGTTTCAGGTCTGCCTTTACATTCTACGCCTCTTCTTCCAATCGATCATCCAGAGCATCCTGACCTTCAACCATCTGTGTTACCACAGCAGCGCCAGGAAGGGTGACATGGATCGTCTGGGTAATATTGTCGCCAGAGCAGCCTCCATGATCGGAGAAGACCTAGAGCCTCTCGGTGACTTGTTCCCGAGAATGGCACTGAAACAGTTACCATGTGATCCAGCATCATCCTGTTTCCAGTCACTTCACCACTTGTAGCCGAGCGGAGTATTTGAGCCCCACCTCTCGGCCACCACCATGAGAACACGGTCTGACGGGAACTGTTAATTTCATAAACATTGTTGTGTTGCAAGGCGGGGAAGCGTGTTGCTAGTAAACCAGATTGCTGGCTACTAGTTCCACGACACTCCCTACAGGTCACTGCTACTAATCTCCATAAAATGCCTGCTGACAATGTAGTCCTGCTCACCACCAACAGTAGAAGACGAATGGTCAGGCGGGGAGAACATTATGTCGGGTCGCCTCGTCCTGCATAATCCAATGGCCACACCAAAGGATTCTGCACAACAGAGCCACCCAAGGCTAGACTAACAACAAATGGAAGGTAGACAATCTATCCCAAGCGTGAACGGTCGCCTCCCATTCCGCGACATATGTTTATTACCTTGTACAAACTTAAATGATCCGATCATTTTGTTTTGCAAAGCATGCAATAACATAGTGTATTTACCTTTGATTTGATTTTGCGTTGTTGCTAGAAGTTTGTATAAAGTTAATTTTCGTCGGTCGATATTGTTGAGACTTTTTTAGAATTACTTGTTTACTATCAACCAAAGTTTCGAGATAGAACTGGCAACATCTAAGTGATTCTCTTAACATAATAACATAAGACAGTGCATAGTTCCGGTGACGAGTTTTATTGTGATTGGGTAATATTGCGTCATGCTGGAATGTTCGAACTTTTTCTCGATTGCAGAAAGTCTATATAAGCCACGCACTGACCGCTTGTGTGTGTGTGTGAAGGAGAGATTGATGATGATTTGTGACGATGATCTTTGAAGTGATTTTCGGAAAGCGATCTTGTATGCAGTTGTTGATGTTTGCTGAATAAAGTGGGAAAACTTTATACGACGACTCCTGCCTTGTTGCTGAGTGAACAGGATGCGTTGATAAACGAATTCGAGTTACACTTACAAAGATTCAAGCATCGGGGCTGAATCAACTATTGATTTTAAAAAACGACGTGTAACAGTGCGTGTATATTACATATGTTTGTTGAGGGTGTGTGCGCTTGGCCGGAAGACAGCCACTACGGGGTGGTTGCGGGTATGCAGAGGGGGTAGTTGCTGATTGCCTGAAAGCTTTGTTACGAAAGGAGTAGCGTGATATGCCTGAGGAAGTAAAAGTGTGCGTGATTTTACTGTTTATGAAAACGTTCATGTATTGCTCTGTGATAATGTGATTTATGCAGAATGTTATGCTATATTAGTGTTGTCTGTATCGTTGTCCTTGTATGTGGAATCGTCCCACCACACATTACGTGTCCTTGTGATTTATGAGGACAATAAATATAGCTTGAATCTGGAATCACCGAACCGCATAACAAGGGAAGCAACTATTCTAAAACAGTATTATTTATGCGCTCTTTGCCAATTATGAGTTTTGTCCCTTTTCTCTCTCTCTCTCTCTCTCTCTCTCTCTCTCTCTCTCTCTCTCTCTCTCTCTCTCTCTCTCTCTCTCTCTCTCTCTCACTCTCTCTCTCTCTCTTTTTTTTTTTTTTTTTTTTTTTTTTAATGGATTAACTTTCCTGAAGATCTCCGCACTCCAGCATCTAAATTTAATTCATTTAGAGCACGTCTCCTAAAACACATTACAAATTAAATACACGTTAATTGTTAATGTTGTTGATTACATTACATTACATGATTATTGCTTTAGGACCAGCGGACTCTTCCGAGCCAAATCAGGACCGGGCAACCCCCGATCCGCAAGAAAGATCTGCTGAAACAACCCTAGTGGTAAAACTGAAAGTTCTTTACCAGCCAGTCACTTTACAATAAAAACATCCCACGCAGGGGACGCTGAGGCTGTACTCTAACTTATCGAACCCCCGTTTACAAAAACAAAATAGAATACAAACATCATTATAAATTATCAACAAAACATATAAAATGCCTACATTGCTAAATAATAACATCATAGGAAGCCTTAGTGACCACCCGGCAGAAAGCGTCCAATATTCCCAGGCTGATCCAACAGACCTCATACACAAACAAGGAGTCTTGTCCCGGAAGAGTTTTCAAGAAAAAAGGTAGGTTACTGGTCTAGCGAAGAAGAAGATAGTATAGCAGATTGATAGAACAGAGCAGGAATGAGAAAGAGCAAATGAGAAAAACAGCGACAGTGAGAATTTAAAGCACTAAATTTCCAGAAAGTGGGGATACTATTTATACTGAAACCCCCGGCACCCCAACCTCGGAATGTTGTTGATTGAGATTAACAACATTAATTTGATTTCAGTTGTCTGAAAATGATTTTATCTAATAATAAATTTGTTTATTTGTTATTGTTCCATGATGTGAAGGTTATAACGTTGAGTTATATTTAATAGCTGTTATTGTTAAAGCCCCAAGGGCAAGATGTTAAAAAGCGCATCCAGGGCTTACTCTTTTACCCTTGCAAAATAAAATTGTTATCTTATCTTATCTTATCTTATCTTATCTTATCTTATCTTATCTTATCTTATCTTATCTTATCTTATCTTATCTTATCTTATCTTATCTTATCTCTCTCTCTCTCTCTCTCTCTCTCTCCTTTTGTGTTGATGGAAAGGGTGTAGGCGGATATAATACATGTGAGCATTGTGTAGCATAGAAAGTGCAATATGCAGTATTATGTAGCAAAGTGTCGTCTAACGTTTAAAGATAGTTTTATGTCTTTTTTTTCTCACAAACCTGATACTGATCATAGAGAATTTTATTAACGACAGTGGTCTGAAGCGTGAATGAGAAGTCTCTTGGATCCCAGATGGCGTTACGGCGCTTCACAAGAAATTATATCGCACTCAGAGTTCGATTGTACAGGGAGGGCAACATTCGAGAATAGACTGGCTTGACATTGCATCTCAGTTAGAAGAAAAAAGAAGTACATATTTTTTTTGAATTAATATTCGGCATAACGGTCTGGTTTGCAGGCGCCACTTCGGGCGAGAAGTTTCACCTTGAAAGAATTGTAAAACGCGCGGCTAACATCATTGATTGCGATTGTACCATCCCTCGCGTTATGTTTGACGCGTTTAACGCGTTTGGTTAGAAGGGTCGGCAACATCATGGGCTATCCATTTCATCCAGCCAACTACTTCTTCGAACTCCTTCCGTCATGCAAACGCTTCAGAGCATTAACAGTTGGAACCAGTCGGTATAGACACAGCTTCTTTCCCGAGGCTGCCCTCGCAGTGCCAGTGACCTCAGTTTTTCACAGAACATGAGTTTAGCACAATAAAATTCTTGATGTTTTAATGCACGATTATATGATGTTTATGCCTCAATGTGTACACCTATGTAGAATTGTGTACGAGTGAGTGTGGGTATTGGTGGGTATGTGTGTGTGGGCGTGCGTGCGTGGTTTACATCTGAAAACAACTTTTTTTTTTCTCTTAGACAATTCAATGTTTTCATGTCCAGTGGAAGCATGTTTGTTGTTGCAGAGTGACTGAATGATTGACCGCATCACCAAAACAAAATCCTATGTATTTTGAATTCATTGGGTAATAAAGCGTCTTGATTTGACGTAACTTTACCCAAAAACGCAGAGATCGGTAGGGAAGAAATAGTAGTACAGTAGCAGGAGTATTGAATTGTTGAAAAACTGTAATCAACGCTTCTATTTTTTTTTTCTCCCAAGATCGCCGTTAACTTGAGAGTTCTACTTGTTTATTTACTCGTAAGACAATCCGGCCAATGTAGAAATAATGATGGATTCCTCTTTTTTCGGAGCCGTTACCGTTGCAATTTCGTATATTAATACAGTTGCGAACATCTAAATATTCAGTTGCTTCGTTTTAAATCGCAAAACTGCGTACAATCACGATTTTCCAATTTTCTTTCTTTCTACACACCACCTCAAAATAATACGACAGCCTGCGGAGGACACTGAAGTGTCAGATCATTTTGATTTTGGAGTGTGGCTAGAGTTATCACCCATCTAGGCGAAATTCGGGTTGCCTCCTCAGGGAAAGCACTGCAGCCGAAGAGCAGCGCCACCAAGACGAGAGAGGATAGTGCTTGCTGGGTGTGTTGGGGTATCTGGCACTCACCCGCGTAGTACATGAGCGTCAGGATCTTTAAAGTCCGTGCGGTGGAATAATGATGCATGCGTTGCTCCATCAACAACACAAAGAAACAAAAGAACAAAAATTGCTTACACTTAGACCTACCTACCGTATTAGCAAAGGAATCGTTCATTTACAGAGCGCACTTACCAGATCAAACTTCTGGTCAAGGCGCTGGCCTAAATCAGGATCTAACTCAAGCTGCCCGAGGCGCCAACTTGCAACATCAAGCGCACGTTCGAACCCCTCGGACAACTGCATGAGCCTCCCTGATGGACCTTGATGTACGCGTACGGAGCGTGCCGCTGCCACGACACGGGAGAAGGGAATCACCGATTCAGAGTCATGACAACAAGTGGACTCCTGTGAGAAAAGTCTCTCTCCTCATCATGGAGAAGCGAACCCAGGTGGTCCTGAACGCCAAGCCAGTGTTATACCACTGAGCCATAGCTGCGTCAAAAACAGAGATACGGGGTGACATTGTAGCGCAGACGGTAATGAGCTGATTTCCTAGGGCGAAGGTCGCAGGTTCGACCCCGCATGAGACGAACTTATGTGACTCAGGTACGAAACTTAGCAGGACATCGATGGATTTCCACGGGTACTCCTGTTTCATCCCTCCCTTTTATAAATATTGGGTGCAGTCTCAATTTGAAAAATAAAATGTAATCTCTCTCTCTCTCTCTCTCTCTCTCTCTCTCTCTCTCTCTCTCTCTCTCTCTCTCTCTCTCTCTCTCTCTCTCTTCCTCCCTCTCTCTCTCTCTCTCTCTTTCTCTCTCTCTCTCCTTATTTGTCTTGGTTTCTTTTGTTCTGTGTTAAAGTCTCGCTCTTTGATGGGTCAGTTCGTCTGTCAGTCAAACACAGAACGACAACTTTAACAAAAGCCCCACAAAACAAACCATCAAGCACCCATATATAAGTCAACCTATTAACCGACTAGTTATTTATTTATGAGTCGGCAAACAATTACATGCATCTCCTTCAATCAAGATGCCAACCAACTGACCAACCAATCGACTATTAGGTAATCACATTATTCATTTATTTATTATAATATTTCAATAAAAGTTCTTACATAACGTCACTCCAGCTCAAGGCGCTGGCCAATACAGGAGAACTCAAGCCGCACGAGGCGCTCACTTGCAACCTTTATGCGCATAGTCTGACGCCCAGACGACTGAGCACAATGCTGAGCTACCCGGGATGCGGAGAAGAGACGTTGAGCGCGTGCTGGGTGTATTTGTGTAGCCGGCACTCCCCTGTCTAGAACATGAGCGTCAGGATCTTTAACGTCAATGCTATAGAATGCGTGCGTGCATAGACTAGACCTCGGTTTGTACTCTCATCCGAAGAAGTAGGTGCGCAGTGTCTCAGAGTAATGGGTTTTTTTTTAATTTTAATGTTTAATTTCTATCGTTTATACTCCAAACCGTCAACGGGATTTGAACCACTACCTGTACACGTTGCAATGTTGTGACCTGATGATTGAGCGCGCTGCATACACCACTGAGCCATCTGCGCTCCCTTAGTAGTCCAGCTGAGCAAGCAGGGCTAACCAGTAGGTCGGTAAGTTAGTTAATCTGTCCTTCAACGCTGCAATGTGCAGCCATTCCAATATCTTTCACTTATATATCATTGGAGAGAGGGAGAGAGAGAGATAGAGAGAGAGAGAGAGAGAGAGAGAGAGAGAATTGCTAAAGGAAAGAAATAAATTCATAATAATAATAATAATAATAATATAATAATAATAATAATAATAATAATAATAATAATAATAATAATAATAACAACAATAATAATAATAATAATAATAATAATAATAATAATGATAATTACAACAATAATAATAATAATAATAATAATAATAATAATAATAATAATAATAATAATAATAATAATACATTTTAAACTAGAACATTTATTTCTATTCAAGCAGTCACCCGAGATCCGATTAAAAACGGTTGTCAGCGATAACCTACTTCTTTCTGTGAGATAGGACTGCTAACGCAACCAGAAAAATCTGGTCAAAGTATAAACACTCGGGCTATCACAGGCGAAGCAAGTGTCGTACGCTAAAACTACGGGAAAATCTTATAAAATAAATACGTTTGTGTGTGTAAAGATCGATTTGAAAATGTTCTATCAAAAACGTTCTGTACTAAAATATTTATTTCCCCCCGAACATTTGAAACACCAAAATTTGAACACCAACAACAACAACACCAATGGCATCAACACGGACATCAAAGTACAAGGCCAATCCCTCAACACAGTGCACAGCTTCAAATATTTAGGAGCCATTGTGTCAGACAATGGGTCTCGACAGGAAGTCCTCTCCAGGATCGCACAAACAACTGCTGCCCTGACAAGGTTGAAGCCCATTTGGAAAGACAGAACCATCAGTCTACATTCCAAAGTAAGACTGCTGCGATCTCTGGTCATCTCCATCTTCCTATATGCTTGCGAAGCATGGACCCTCACAGCAGATCTCCAACGAAGAATACAAAGCATGGAGATGAGGTGCTACAGAAGACTTCTGTGCATTTCCTATACCCAACACATCACCAACGTTGAAGTCCGACAGACCATCACACAAGCCATTGGACAACACGATGACCTGCTCACAGTGGTGAAGAAACGGAAACTCCGATGGTATGGCCACGTCACCAGATCATCAGGCCTTGCAAAGACCATTCTGCAAGGCACAGTGCAAGGAGGTAGGAGAAGGGGGAGACCGAAAAAGAGGTGGGAGGACAACATTCGAGAATGGACTGGTTTGACACTGAGCGAAGCCATGAGGGCTGCTGAGGACAGAGAAAGATGGAGTATGCTGGTTAAGCGATCATCTGTGGTGCCCCTACGACCTTCGGGTTATGGGACAGGATAGGATAGGATAGGAACATTTGAAGTGAAAGGTTGACTCCCTTGGTCACTTTACTGCTTAGTCCATTCAGACATGTTCGGAAACTCACCCTGACATGAAGACCGACCCATATATCTCACGCCATGGATTGCTGACTGTCTCAGTAACCGCACTTAACCGTACTTAATCTGTTTGCATCAAGTTTCCGCCAGGGTCTTCTAATATCTCAGCCTTTTGTTTCTCTTCCACAAAGACTATCAATACAGGCGCGGAACAAGGCACAGTGATCTCCCCTTTTGTTGTCGCCCTTTACTGTAGCAGTTCTAGTGTGAAGTTTGCGCAGGCCATTAGTTCTCTGATGATGCCGCGATCATAGATATACCCGACGCGTCCGCGGGCTTCGAAGAGAGCGTCGGTGAGTTTGTGGCCTGGTGTGACGACAACCACTTACAACTTAGCCCCGGAAAAACAAAAGAGATGGTGGTGGAGTTCAGGAAAAAACAGGACAGATGTGCACGCGTGTGAGTGTGTGTGCGTTGGTGGGTGTGTGTGTGTGTGCGTGTGTACCCACAAAAGCGCACAAATGGTTAGCAGACCTTGTCTTTCTTAGTAACAAATGGGTTTATTTGCTTGGAACCCACTTTTTTCCAGGACCCCACTTTTTTCTAAGTGCGCGGGAGTGCTCTTTTAGTGCATGGGAGTGCAGTCGTAGTGCATGAGAGTGTTTTAAGTACAGAGGAGTGCTCTATCCGGGACGGAGAAAATACAGTCCATTTTCTGAGAAATTTTGAAGAAAATTCGACCTATTTCGTCGCCTATAGGAGACGAACTAGGTCACTTTTTAGACGGAAAGATCCAATTTTGACTTGGATTCTTACATTTTTAGAAGAAGTTTGCGTTCTTTCCGTCAAAAAATCACTTTCCGATTCCTACATTCTTAAATAAACCCAGTTGTGATGTATTGCAAGTATGTTGGTGTGTGTGTGTGGGGGTGTGTGTGTGGGGGTGTGTTTGTGTGTTGTAAAGTGCTGTTCGCGTTCGTTCGCTGGATGCATGTTTGACTTGAGAAAATACAGACTACTACCGCGTTTTATTGTTATCATTGGAATATTTATGATGATAACGTAAAACCATGTTATTGTTGCTTTTTTTTTTTAAAACCTGGATTGTTTTGCTGATACACAACGTGCTGTCTTAATTCTTCACTTCACGTGACTTGATAACTCTTGTCACTAACGCTCATGTGACTTGGCAGTAAGCACTGCCACGAGCGCAGACAGTCAACAAGGCTATTAGCTGCTTTCTATAACAGGCGCCCGTATCGGGCGGGATGTGAGCGGAGTGAAGCGATGTCTGCATACTTTAAATGCAAGGTCTAAAACTAGTGCAGCTCTGCGAAGCCTAAACTGGGGCAGGTTACTGTCTTTTTCAGTCCATATGAAAAAACTACAATACTGGCTCAATCCATTCAGCAGACATTCGTGCAAACATGCCAAGTCATAAATACGCGCAGTCTGTTTTCGGACCTTTTAAATTTCAGTGAAGTAGTTTAAATGAGAGAGAGAGAGAGAGAGAGAGAGAGGGGGGGGGAGAGAGAGAGACAGACAGAGAGAGAGAGACAGACAGACAGAGAGAGGAGAGAGAGAGAGAGAGGGGGGGAGAGAGAGAGACAGACAGAGAGAGAGAGACAGACAGACAGAGAGAGGAGAGAGACAGACAGAGAGAGAGAAGACGGATATTTCAATCGGTTGCCAGAAGTAACCTTTGCCCTTTTCAGTGACATGCGCAGTTCAGGTAAAAGCAAACGGTTAGTTTCATCGTGCCTGTTCCCAAGCTGAAACTGTTTGCTGTTACCTGAACTGCGCATGCCATTGAGAAGGGCCAACGTTACTTCCGTCAACTGATCTAAATATTAATCTTTTTTTTTTTTTTTTTAACCATTTTCGTGGGTTCGGGCACTGAATAGAATAGACCCAGCGTTTTCCGGTGTGTCGTAAGAGGCGACTAACAGGGGTGCTATCAGCACGGCATCACTGGGCCAAAATCTTCTACACAGAAGTCACCGGCCAGGACGGAGGAACCTCACGTTACTACAGGTTCAACGACCACGTGCTCGGGGCCAAGCGAGCCACACTGTATTTGTGGACATCGGCTGTGGCCAACAGCCTGGAGAGGATTGGGCCCTGCCAGGTCTTTCTTGCCAGAGACACACCATATTATGAAAAGAACCGCTCACTCGATACCGGATCGGTCGTGGCCCGGGTCACCAAGGACCGGCCTTCCGTTGGCCACCAGGACGCCAAGTGTGCTACTGATGGACAACTTAGCAAGATCCGCACGGGAAACAACATCGTCATAAGAACCTGGAATTTCAGGACCCTAACTGTGGATAGAAAATTAGAAGAACTGGCCCACGAGCTGGACCACTATCGATGGAACATTTTATGTATCAGCGAACTGCGCTAACAATGTCTAGGTGATACAACGATCGACAAAGGCCACAAGCTTTATTTCAGCGGGAGAGATGACAGGCACGAACACAGCGTTGGATTCTTGGTCCACAAAAACATTCTAGCCACTGTCATGGGTTGCCGCCCAGTCTCAAGGCATGCACGCTGCAAAGAAGAACTGGATAGAAGATCAATGCCAGGAAATAGAGAACAGTCTGAACAAGAACAGTAGCAAGAAGGCCTACCAGACTGTGACGCGGCTGACAAGTGTTAAACAATCCAAGGTCTCCACCATCAAAAGCAAGTCTGGCATGTGCCTTACAGAAGAACAAAAAGTCTTGGAAAGATTGACAGAGTACTGCTCTGACCTTTACAACCACACACCAAACGGAGACCCATCAGTTCTAGCATATCTCGAGAACAGAGAAGAAGAAGAAATCCTCCCAATTCTCCGAGAAAAGGTTGAGGCAGCAGTGCAATTGCTGAAGAAAATGAAGTCAGCGGGAATGGACAAAATACCCGCGGAATTGCTTCAAGCAGGAGGAGAAGCGATGATTGATGCACTCACCATTATCTGCAACAAGATCTGGCAGAGTGGGGAGTGGCCTACACCATGGACCCAGTCGTTTATCATGTCATCACTCTTCCCAAAAAAGGTAATCTTCTGGAGTGTGAAAATTACCGCACCATCAGCCTCATCAGCCATTTCAGCAAGGTCCTCCTGAAAATAATACTCAACAGCTTAAAACCCCAAGCTGAACACATCATACCTGAAGAAAAAGCAGGATTCAGAGCAGGGCGAAGTACCCCTGAAAAGATTTTTAACCTCAGAATAATCTGCGAGAAATACCTACAGCACCAACAACATCTATATCATGTGTTTTTAGACTTCAAGAAAGCTTTTGACCGAGTCTGGCATGCAGCTCTATTTGCAACCATGAGAGTGTATAACATCAGCCATAAAATTATTGAAATCATCAAAAGCCTGTATGACAAGGCTACCAGTGCAGTCCTCCATAACAGCGCCACCGGAAGCTGGTTCAGATCAACAATCCGTTTGCGTCAAGGATCCCTACATTCTCCAACACTCTTTAACATCTTCCTAGATCGCAGCTTGTCAGGTGCCCTTGCAGATCACGAAGGCACAGTCAGCGTAGAAAGTAGAGGAATCTCCAACCTCAGTTTTGCGGATGACATTGATGTAGAGGAACAAGAACTTGAACAGCTGGTACAGAGGCTTGACACCGCCTCCAGAGCCTATGGAATGGAAATAAGTGCACAGAAGACTAAAATGATGACCAACAACACCAATGGCATCAACATGGACATCAAAGTCCAACGCCAATCTCTCAACACAGTGCATAGCTTCAAATATTTAGGAGCCATTGTATTAGACAATGGGTCCCGACAGGAAGTCCTCTCCAGGATCGCACAAACAACTGCTGCCCTGACAATGTTGAAGTCCATTTGGAAAGACAAAACCATCAGTTTACATGCCAAAGTAAAGCTGCTACGCTCCCTTGTCATCTCGATTTTCCTATACGCTTGCAAAACATGGACCCTAACAGCAGATCTAGAACGAAAAATACAAAGCATGGCGATGAGGTGCTACAGAAGACTTCTGGGCATTTCCTATACCCAGCACATCACCAACAACGAAGTCCGACAGACCATCACACAAGCCATTGGACAACACGATGACCTGCTCACAGTGGTGAAGAAACGGAAACTCTGATGGTATGGCCACGTCACCAGATCATCAGGCCTTGCAAAGACCATCCTGCAAGACACGGTGCAAGGAGGCAGAAGAAGAAGGCGACAGAAAGAGGTGGAAGGGCAACATTCAAGAATTGACTGGCTTTACACTGAGCGGATTCATGAGGGTTGCTGAGGACAGAGAAAGATGGAGTACGCTGGTTAAACGATCATCTGTGGTGCCACAACGACCTCCTAATTATGGGATAGGATAGGATAGGATAGTTGTTTTTTTAACTTTTAAAAACTACTTCACAGAAATGGTGCGGGTCCGAAAACAGACTGCGCGTGTTCATGACTTGGGATATTTGCAAGAATTTCTGCTGAATCGTTATTGAGCTCACTTCTCTCTGGAGAAGCTTTGCCGTTTGCTCAGAAGGGCTTAAAAAGGGCTGTGACCTGCCAGTCTCCTTACGCGGACAGCGTTACCTTGGATTCTAGTTAACAGAGTAACTCCGAGGGACGCTATTCAGAGACATACGGGCGCATATGCTTTCAATGCAGTTTGTGTGGGGCATCCTGTGTGTCCCATCAACGGCCTAACAGGCCTGATTGGGTATTTTTCCTATGGCTTGTATAGTGGTCACAAGGATGTAGCAACATCCTGTTACCTTTTTTAGAATGTTACGTTCAAAGTAATGACTATGTACATGTAATGTATTATACTGGACTACTACTTCACTTAAACGGATTTTTGCTATCCAGTATGCTGTGAATGATGATGATGATGATGGTGATGATGATGATGATGATGATGATGATGATGATGATGATGATGATGATGATGAAGACGATAATGGTGATGATGATGATAATGATAATGATGATGGTGATGGTGATGATGATGATGATGATGGTGATGGTGGTAGTGGTGCTGCTGCTCCTGCCTCAATTTGTATTTGTTACAGTAAATTTACAAAACTAGGAAAAGTACAAATTTTATAAAATTCGTAGTAAATTTCCAAAGTTACTGTTCCACTAAAGTGTGTGTGTGTGGGGAAAGGGGGGGGGGGAGGATGAGGGTGTGCGTTTGTGTGTGTTTGTGAGTGTGAGTGTGTGTGTTTGTGTGTGATCTCAGAGCTGTTTGGGAATACAAAGAAGTGGAACACATAGAGCTGTGGGAACCTGAAGCTCTTTGAACAGCCGAAGAAAATTGAAGCTAGATTTTGTGGGAACATGGTTTCTTTGAACACGCGGGATAAATAAAATAAAAAAGTGGGGTTTAATGAATTAAGATTTGTGGTGGACCACTGTCAGTTTGAACATGAGCAGACAGCACAGAGTTGGAACATAAAGAGTTACTGGAACGTAGAGTTGTCAGACCATAGGAATGGACCCGTAGAAAAGTGAAATTGAAGATAAAATAACCTTTAGGGCGCGTCCACATGACAAGCTTCGAGCGTAGCTTTGAGCTGCGCTTCAGCTGCGCTGCGAAAAGTCTAACTAGAATTACTGTAGAAGCGTCCACACCACGAGCGGTAGCCGCGCGGCTATTGCTAGCTTCGAGCAGCGGTAATATTCTCGGCATTTATCGCCGCTCGAAGCTCAAGCGGTGGTTTTGGGTCCTTGACCTTGATTGGTTTTGTGTCCTTGGCCTTGAATCAGTCTTCTTACTACCCTTCGCTGACGGAATCAGAGAACTACAAAATAAGAGATTGTGGCAGAAAAAACAAAAAGATTTTCGAACAGGGAGGTTTGAGCAAAGTTGTTTCAGGAGGTGCCTAAAATGGCAAGGCACTCAAGTTAGTGATTGAGTGAAGATGGTTATAAATTTTATAATAAAATGACCAATTGCTCTTTTCGTATAGTATAGGCCTAATTGACAAAATTGCAGCTTTATCATTTGTGCCGTCGCCATTGAACAATAATAGTACCCAGTAAGTGCTTTTTTTCTTTATTATGTTTTAACACAATTTGTTGCAAATAAAATACAGATCTAGATCTATTAAGCGAATTCACATTTGATGTTTTCACTCAGATTTAGAACCGTGCGTATAGTCCCAAATTCAACCTAGATTTAGATCTGGATTTTATAAATAAAAAATAAATAAAAGGTCTATGATGGTAAATTATCAATGAACACTTATGATGTAGGTATTGTGTGTTTGATGGCAGCCAATTTACATAAATATATAGTTAAAGTTATAACTTGGGTTTATTTCTTTGTAGGGGTGGGGGAGGGGGAGAAACAAGAGAGAGAAAGGGGAAGGCTGAACAGTAAATGACCAACATTTTGGTGGAGTGCATGATTGCAGGTCCATCTTTTTTAAATCTGCACCCTTTGTTTTATTTTTTTAAAATAGTACATTCCATGTTGATCTTAAAAGAAAAGTGACCAACTTTAGATTTAAAATCACAAGCTTTGTGACGTATATGAACATTGTGGGAAAACTAAAGTCACGAGTCTCATCCTTCATTATCACTGCCGTCAGTTAGTTCAGCAAAGTTATATTAACTGTAGTTTTCCTGCCAGTTCACTGCACCAACCCTGACAAAATACTCAACCAGCTGTTCTCTCACCCTTGCTAAGTATTGTCCAGTACGACCTGAGTAACACCCCATCCGTCTGTCCTGTTCGCCACGGACATGAGTATCATCCCAGATCTCCGTGTCCTTTTTTATATCAGCGACCTCATGATGGATGAATGCATTGTACAAGGCAACAGTGCTAGCACAATGTTGTCAGCAGTGGTCACGTTGTGCAGATTGCTGTTTTCAGCACTTACCATTTTCCAGCAAGCACTACAAACCCGCATTCTACACAACGGCTTGCCATAGAATGGCGATAATTGAAGATGATATCGACTGTGTTGATGCGTGTTATTAGGTATGGCTTGGGCGATAGCCTGGGTTACCTACCCAATAAATAGGAAAGGTGAATGTTGGAATTTGGTAGTGGGACATATTTACTGTAATCCCTTCAAGGCAGAGTTTCATCTGAAACCTGGAAAATATTCCATCACTCTCTTTCCCGTAGGCTCCAACTTCAACAGAAATAAATTTTAGTTGCGGGTCTGCGATGCCTTGCAAAACCACAGATTATAAACTTCTGAACGACAGCTAGCATCACGCTCGCAGGCAGCTAGCTGTAACAGCTTGTCATGTGGCCACCCAAGCTGTCGCCGAGCTTACAGCTAGCTGTGCAGCTAGCGAGCTGCTAGCTTGTTGACGCTTTTGGTGTGGCCACCCACCGCTCAAAGCTCAAAGCTCGTCCAACGCTACGCCACCGCTAGCTCAAAGCGCAGCTCGTCATGTGGACGCGCCCTTAGAACCAGTATTGCAATGCGGCACGCAAACAGACAATGCATGTGTATGCATTGAACAGCCCGAGATGCAAAGTACAGTAACAGTGTATTAAGTAACTGGGATTAAAACGGCAGTGTATCAAGTAACGGGAATTACTGTTCAGAATCAGAAACTTTGTTGTCCCAACAAACAGCAAAGGAGATTGATTCGCAGGGTACGTGTACAACTTTACAACAATCATTTGGGACAAATGGCACAATTTGATACTCACACATTGCAATACAGTTAGTATATAAGAAAACACCCATTCATAAAAAGCAAGTAACATCAAACTTCCTTTGAACCGTTCACCTCAGCTTTCAGCTGAACTAAAAGCAAGTCTGAACATTCAACCTCCCCTTCCCCTTCCCGTTGATCCCCTCCCCCTTCCCTCCCCCCCCCCCCCACTTGTCTGCTTCCCAGCACATTCTCTATTGCTTTTTCAAGCCGCGGCTCGTACAACCACCGGGCAAAGTAAGAGGCCCAATCCAGCAGGCATTGGTCATTCGCGTAACTTTCTATCGATGAACACGACAATAATCAAACGTAGTAATCAAATAATAATAATAATAATAATAATAATAATAATAATAATAATAATAATAATAATAATAATAATAATAATAATAATAATAATAATAGTCAACAAATACAATTATTACCCCATTCCGCCAACCAGACTGACGGTTGCTTTGTAGAAAATACCTTCTCATTACCAATACAGTAATAAACAACCACCATAAATGTAACAAATGGTGGACCCTAACCGATGCAGATTTTCCTCGCATGTAGAGGGGCCGGGTAGCTCAGTTGGTAAGAGCGTCTTGCTAGTAACCGAAAGGTCGCCGGTTCGAATCCCGGATTGGTCAACGTGTGATCATATTATTTTCCCCTTTACCAACAACTGGCCCGCTGGTGTCAGTATAAATCGGTCCAGTAGTCACCTATATGCGAAAGTGTCGTGTGACTATAATCTACAAACAACAACAACAACCTCGCATGTACTTCAGTAGTCACCGCGATGACGTCACTCGATATACCATAGGTTTGTTTTCGACTCAAGGGATCTGTACGCTGTTATTATTATTATTATTATTATTATTATTATTATTATTATTATTATTATTATTATTATTATTATTATTATTATTATTGAGGATTTTTATAGCGCACTTATCTCGCCGTACTTTGACCAGACTCTAGGCGCTGGCCCATACAGGATCTAACTCAAACCGCCCGAGACGCCCACCCGCATGGTCTGACGCCCGGACAACTGAGCACTATCCTGGCCAGCCAAGGATGGGGGTGAAGGACCAAGTGCATGCTGGGTGTGTTCTTGTTACCGGCACTCAACCGTCTAGGATATGAGCGTCAGGATCTTTAAAGTCCGTTATGATGGAATGTATGCTACACACAGACTAGACCTCGGTTTATACTCTCATCCGAAGGAGTAGGAAACGGGAGAAAAGTGTCTTTCCCAGGGACACAACACAATGGCCCGGCCAGGGCTTGAACCCGGGACCTTCAGATCCGCAAGCCAAAGCTCTACCATTAGACTTTAGACCACCGTGCCTCCACTGTTAATAACTACATTCAAAGTTTTAAAAACAATGTAAACATATGTTGATTTTTTTTTATGACTTCACGATGATTACGTCAATCGATTTGAATAAGTTTGGTTTTACCTTGGAGGCACAATCGCCGTCCATTAGTTTCAGAAAAGAAAATGCGCAAATGTCACCTCCTCACGCCGGACGGACGGACGCTGGACGGACGCGAGACGGACCCAGGACGGAAGGACGTACGCCGAACGCCGGACGCAGAAAAGCAAAAGCAGTAGTTTTTACAGCTATGGAACTACTGTAGACAAGAGTACGATAACCGGCAAGAAAAGCACACAGCATTCGCACCCAGAGTATGTTTTCTAAGTTGCTTAGTTTGCAGAAACGTTTACCACAATAGCAGGAATTTTACAAAATGGCAAAAAAACAACAACATTCAATTATATTCCCAGACAGACACACATATTACTTTGCAAATCTTTAAAATAAAAGCAGTTTGCAAAGTGACAATATATGCATTGTAGAAATAATTTAAATCGGTTAAGTCACGTTTGAGGAAAAAACGCAAACTAGTGTTTCGAACAGAAAAGTGAAATGCCGACTGACCGTCAAACCGACTCACCAACGGATTGCTACCGAATGTATTGACATGCTTTGAAGTACCTGTACACTAAATATTATCAAAATCTGTTCAGCCTTTGTTGTCGTTGTCCTTGTTTGTTTGTGTGTTTTTTTTTTGTTTAAGATTAAAACTAGTATTACAAAGAATGGAAGTTAGCGACCTTGACCTTTGAGGTAGAGCAAATACGATGGTACAAAACGCGGACACTCACTCTGGCGATGTTTCTAAAAATCTACGAAGTTTGAACGAATATGTACAGTTGTTCTTGAGATATGGGGACAGCCATGACGAATCGATATTTGGTTCGTTCTGTTTTCCGATTCTCTATCAGAGTATTTCCAGAAAAGTCTGGAATTACAAAACTGAAGAAGCATAACACGATAAAAACAGAAGAAGGCGATGATCCAAAATCGATTTATCGAGGGTTTGTGACGTCTTTTTATTAGGTTTACCCATGGTTTACGGTGTGGAGATAAGCTATCAGCACCTGAGAATGAGGGTGGGCATAATGAGGTCTGATCGCTATAGTGTTGTATGCAGCGGTCTTCTAACCCGCTATAGTTCTGGCTCACATTTAATCCCAGACTTGGTGTTGTTGCTAATGCTATGTATAATACGCAATCAAGTCAAGTCAATATTTTAAATTCACGTCTATTCACAACAATGTGATTTTATACAACAACAAAAAATGAAACTAAAATGTAAAAAATACAAACTAAATAAATTCAAAAACATAAAATAATAATAATAATAATAATAATAATAATAATAATAATAATAATAATAATAATAATAATAGTAATAATAATAATAATAATAATAGTAATAATAATAATAATAATAATAATAATAATAATAATAATAATAATAATAATAATAATAATAATAATAATAATCTTTTTTTGGACGGTACTTTAACATGCCAGTTCCCAAAGTCAATGATTATTATTTGTGGTGCAAAGAGCGATTTCTAGAAAGAGCTATAAACTTTCGATTGAATTGATGGAGTACAAAATATTTGAGAAAAATAAATACATTATAGGTATCTTTTTAAAGGGGCCATTTCTTTAAATCAAGTATTGTTTGAGCATGCGTCGCAGTGCCATACCGGTCAAGTGCTACGGATTTTTGCGTAGCGCTACGCATTTTAAACATTTTCCCATTGCTACGGCGTATCACAAAGCTGCTACGCAATTTTTCTAAAGTGACGATAATATTTTTTAACCAAGGGGGTTTCCGCGCGAAAGTAGTCTGTTCCGGTCGAGTCCGGTTTAAAGACACTTAGTAAAAGCACCGCACTTCCGCAACACGTGTTCGTTCAGAACTTCAGTCTACTATCAGTCTTTGTGAGGGAGAGACAGACGGAGTTGAACAAAGAAAATGGCAAAGCCTCCACTTAAAAAACTCAAACGACCAAGAAGGCACATGCCTGAATGGGAAACCGATAAGGATTTTGAAGGCCTAGTGGAGAAGTCAAAAGAAAGTGAAGAGTTTACATTCTGTAAAGCCTGCCGGAAAGATGTGCGTGTCACAGCATCGGTTATATTTTTTATTAAATTAATTGGTATAAGCTTTTGTGCAATGCTAATAGTTCTTTTCTTGGCATTGTAAACCATGTTTTGTGAATAAGCAAATTTGTTTGGGGGAAAAAAGTTCATCTGCTTTTTCTGTGTCAGTGATTGTCTCCCTTGATAATAATAATGGTAATAGCTAAAGTGTTGTGCATTAACAAGATTTTACAATAAATTTGTAAACACATTGGATGTGTGTGTTTATACTGGATGCATAAGTTTCCAGTTTTGTTGCGAATCGCGTGATTCATATTAGTGCTACACCAAACCTCCATTTGCTATGGTTTTTCTGTTAAATTGCTACACCACAACCTGAAAACCCCTTGACAGGTATGCAGTGCAGATGTGAGTGAATACGA
This sequence comes from Oncomelania hupensis, assembly GCA_036898135.1. Taxonomy (NCBI): domain Eukaryota; kingdom Metazoa; phylum Mollusca; class Gastropoda; order Littorinimorpha; family Pomatiopsidae; genus Oncomelania; species Oncomelania hupensis. The sequence continues at coordinate 82,285,334 of CM072514.1, read as the reverse complement.
CAAGGAAGTGAGTCAAGGGCAAATAAAGGAGGAACGTGTCCTGTAGAAGTTTAGTGGGACAGACCTGAAAGGAAGGCTATACGTCTGTGGACTATCAGTGAGAAAACGTCACTATACGTCACATACGTCAGACATGACGAACTTTGAAAGGAATATTTAATTCCATGACCCCATGCTCGCAGTGGCTCTGTGCCCTGTGCTCAGGGTTTTAAAGGGGCTGAGGCGCAAAGCCTTTGGCGTGTGTTTGCTTATTGGTTTCGTGTCAATTGAGTTTACATGGGATTGTGCATTTCCTGGCATATTTAAAGATGATATAGTGGGCACTCGTTGCTCCAACCGACTGCCACAAAGCTTCCATTATTTTTTTTTAAAAGATTTTCTTTCTGGCTATGCACTCCGGGTCTATTTTTTCGCATTAACCTTGACGCAATTAATAGACAAATAAATAAATGAATTTATCGATTTATATCTAAACCGTACTTCTGAAAGGGACTAAGTTTGGCTTTACTCTTTTTTTTCCCATAAGGGTAACACTCACTGTGAATTAGGAAAAAGAAGGCTGTACGACGCTAAAATATGTGGGCTTTGGGCCCTTTAATTGTCGAAATGAAGGGTTTCTGTATAACTTGACATAAAGCTGGGTCTAACCAAGTATACAAAATTTAAAAGACGTGGGTAGGAGTCATTCACAAAAGTCAATACCTGGGTTGGTATTCAGAAAGATCCGCTTGCAACCCTTCGATAGGTTATTTGTCTCAAGGTATAGACCTTGCGGTAGTTTTATCTTACCTCAGGGTGGGATAAAACTGCCGGTAAACTCATCTCGGTATTCAAAAAGGCCTACCTGACGCATGCCGCTCGAGATAAATCCTCTATTACGCATGCGCTCTTCGATGATAACGCCACAACAGCTTTCTTAGCAGACGACGGATCACACGAAGGACAAAAGCAACTTTTCCCATAAAAAATATTTCGTTTAATTAGAATTGAAAGAGGAAACCCAAAACATCTCACTTTCGTACTTCGCTTTGGTCATTAATCTACCATCAAAAAGAAAGTATTTTACGGCAATTTTACTGGCGCAAGGATAAATAGAACTGGAAACCTAGTGCTAAACACAATTGCAGTGAAGGAAGAAGTGACAATGCCGGTTCGCATGTTGCAACTCCTCTCCTACTTCATCCACAATTCGCACGATGCCGATTCTTTAAAATGTAAATTTCCTGTAATGTTCTACATCATGTATATTTAAAGGATTTCATCTGTCCCGAAAGACGCTGTTCCGTTGTCTCCGATGCAAAATCATTGCGAAAACAATTGCATTCGCCATGTTTACCTCGACAAGGGTACGAGTTACCGGAGGGGAGTAGCGTCGTAAAATTTTCAGCCGTTTTTGGCCGAGTGGCAGGGCAGTTACAACTTCTCTGAATACCAGATAAGTCCAAACCAGCGGAAGGTAGGGATTTTACCCCTCCTCAGGATAAGTTACCGGCAAGTATTGCCTTTTCTGAATACGGCCCCTGAACACCGACGACCTGGACTTCCTCTCCGTCTTACCTCACCCTTATGAATTCGTACCCTGCAAACACCACTCATACACACTCTGCACACATTAGCAAGCCAACCAATGAAATACAATTAATACACTAAACAGTGATGTAAAGTGCTGTTTCAGATTCTTTTTTCGGTCATAAGGGAGGAATGCGATAAGCGCCTCTTTTTTTTTTTTTACAGGGTCAGCTTCGTTAGGGCACCTCCATATCCTCTACGCCGCTTTTACCTTTCTCGGCTGATTCAGCAGCTAGGTGGCCACTGGCCAGTCACATGGGCAGGAGAAGCACGAACTGCAGCAAGCGTTTGGCATGCTGTGGCACGATCGATGAATTATTTGGATGATCAATGTGCAGTTCTTTCGTTTTTGTATTTCCATAGCATAAAACTCAATGTATCGATTTTCACAAGGCCAACGAGTTGGTGACTAAAACTGATATCGCATGGTAATCGACCAATCACAGATGACGATGTTGCTAGCAAGCTGTTGAATATTTTAAAAAAAATGTAAGAATACAGGACCTACTCTAACTAATTCACGAATCGAAGTCTCCTATGCCTCTTCTGCAAACGGCCGAAAAGCCAAACGGTCTTCTGGTATTTTTTTAAGGCGCGCTAAAGCAGCAAGATTTGATTCCCAAACAGTCACTGATTCACAAGTACTACAGTAACAATTACTTCAACAAAAGGAGGAGTCAAAAGAGTCAATGGACCGACCGAATACTCAAATGAAACTGGCATTGTTTTTCATTGGCTGCCTAAGCTAGCGTTGACTGAAAGCTAGGCCTACAGGTTGAACGCAGCGAAGACTAATCAGTGAATGAAACTGACATTGCTTTTCACTGGTCAAGTTTGGGTAAAGACACCCGTCCTGTGCCACGTTGTGGTGTTCATCTTTCTTTACTCTGTGTATGTGCGTGGCAAGTGGTGGTTCACCCGTCCCCTATACGCTTAATGTGTCCGGGGACGAAAATTTACTCCAAAAAAAAAAGTGCGTGATTGGATGCGTGCTAGAGTGGGAGTGCGCACGTGCGTGTATGTATGTGTGCCTCTCAATAAATGTAAAGGAAAGCTTCCGAGTTTTGGACTATTTTTGGATGACATTACTGGAAAGCAATGTGTAAAATGGTCGTTCACACACATCTTTCTCCTCTAGTCTAAATGTGATTCCTCTGCTTATTACCTTGAAGAAACCGATACATAAATGTTATTCGCATCTTAGACGTGGGATATGAAAGGTTTTCACATCTCGATCGAACAACATTACATTCGTGATTATTGTCCGATCTCGTGACAATTTTCCATAACCCACGCCAAGATGCGACTAACGTAAAATGTCATTGCGCCACTCCCCATAGCGGTAAGGCCACACTAGCAAATAAACCTATACTGCGGATTCCTCAGTTGCACTGAATTAATCAGCAGTTGAAAACAAAAAGGTAGACTATTATAGCTTGCAGTGTGTGTAAGCTTAGAATTTAGCACGAAGGCCGTGTTCTTTACGAAACGAAAATCCTAGCTAGCTACCAGAGATTCAGGTTTTTATTGTCAAGATATAGGTGTTCTCAAAGGTGAGCCCTAAGATCATTTTTGTTTTTCTCACACTTGTACATAATAGATAGTATGATCATAGAATAATTAATTAATCCCTCATTATTAAGTGAACACCCTCCCCTACCTTCTTCCCTCCCCCCAATAAGCTTGTTTGCTGCTTAAAAAGACATTGCGGTCCCTTTACAACGTTACCTCGTCAGTTTCCTACTATACAGCCATAACGCGTCAACCGATACAACAGGCCCGAGAACCAGTCGCATTTTCCAGCTCAAGAGCTGCTCAAGGCGCTGGCCGATACAGGATCTAACTCAAGCTGCCCGAGGTGCTCACTTGCAGCCGTTAGGCGCACAGTCTGATGCCCAGACCAATGACCACAATCCTGGGCATGACCGTCAGGATCTTTAAAGTCCGTGCGATGCAATGCGTGCGTGCACAGACTAGACCTCGGTTTATACTCTCATCCAATGCAGGAAAGGTTACAGGCAACAGTTTGAGAGTTCTACAATTTCCTTACTCTTCTTTAATACATACGTTACAATAGTTCAAAGCTTTTTGTAGGGTAGGACGAAAGCGGGGAATCCTTGCAAGATACCCGAGCTACGCGATTGTAATTCTACCACGCCCTTTCTCGGCTTTGTGTCAACACAGGCAGATTGAGAAAACTTGTAACTTGCACTCTCTCTCTCTCTCTCTCTCTCTCTCTCTCTCTCTCTCTCTCTCTCTCTCTCTCTCTCTCTCTAAAGGCCTACAATGACCCTCCTTCACGGAGATTAGGATTTGGGTTAAAATCACGCGAGGAGAAATTAGGGTTTGTTGTAATCTAAGCGAAAGCGCGACAGTCGCAGTGCTGCGCCGATGTGGACGAGCGGGAAAGGGAACGATAGATTAACTTGCAGGGTGATGTTTTTTTTTAATTTATTAACAAACTGAGAGTGGTGTGACAAGGACTTGATTGATTGATTGATTTATTGTTGCTTTAGGTCCAGCGGACTCTTCCGAGCCAAATCAGGACCGGACAACCCCCGATCCGCATAAAAGATCTGCTGAAACAACCCTAGTGGGAAAATTGAATGCCCTCCACCGGCCAGTCACTTTACAATAAAGACATCCCACGCAGGGGACGGCTGAGGGTTTACCTCAACTACGCGAACCCCCGGTTACAAAAACAAAATAGAATACAAACATCATTATAAATTATCAACAAAACACATACATATAAAATGCCTACATTGCTAAATACTAACATCATAGGAAGCCCTAGTGACCACCCAGCAGAAAGCGTCCAACACTCCCAAGCTGATCCAACAGACCTCATACACAAACAAGGAGTCTTGTCCAGGAAGAGTTTTCAAGAAAAAAGGTAGGTCATTGATCTAGCGAAGAAGAAGATAGTATAGCAGAGTGATAGGACAGAGCAGGAATGGGAAAGAGTAAATGAGGAAGACAGCGACAGTGGGAATTTAAAGCACTAAATTTCCATAAAGTGGGGATACTATTTATACTGAAAACCCCCGGCACTCCAACGGGGGTACTGTTGCCGCAGTGAATCTGTCATGCCTACAAAGGCAAGACAGGTTTTCAACTGGGGCTTTCACTTTTCCCTTTATAGGTTAGAACAATCTACAGTGGCAAGATTGCTCATGACCCCAAGGGGTGTGACAAGGACAAGAACATATGGAATAAAGACAATAATAATAATAAAGATACTAACATAAAACATAGTTTTCTAAGTTACCAGATATTTGTCAGTAGAGCATCAAGCCTTGCAAAGATCATCCTGCAAGGCACGGAGCAAGGTTGCAGAAGAAGAGTTAGACAGAAAAAGAGGTAGAAAGACAACATTGGAGAGTAGATTGGCTTGACTCTGAGTGAAGCCATGAGGGTTGCTGAAAGATGGAGTACGCTGGTTAAACGATCATCTTTGGTGTCCCAAGAACTTTCGAGTTACGGGATAGGATAGGATAGCAATGGGATAGATATTTGTTTTTTAATTTTTTTTTGGGGGGGGGAAGGGGGAAAGGGTCAAGACATTTTTGTTATTTCACGAATTAATCTTTATGTATTTGGATAATATTCTAGTCTGCAAAGGTGCCTAGAACAAAAGAAATAATATTGTCCATTGTACGTCATTATGGTTTTGAGGAAGCTGCAGTTTTATTTCAGGATTGAGGGTTGTCGTTTTCACAAATTTAATCTGTGTTTGGTTTGGCGTGAGAATGAGAACGAAAAAGAAAAATGAATTGACCGCAAAATCAATATTGAATTTAATTGAATAAAATTGTATTGAACTGAATTGAATTGAATCCCTAAACTTTGTTTACGAAATCTTTTAGACTGCTAAATGCGTTTTTTGCAAATAAATCTCTTGTGCTGACCCCCAATTCTCTCGATACTCATTGTAGGAGGCAGGTCATTGTGGTACGTTACAATTGCACTAGCCGTCGGTGCGGACTTACCAGTGCCTACTGGGGTTGTGGAGGATACGCTGGGTGTGTGGTGAGGCTTGGAGTGGGTTGGCTGATAAAACGTCATTGCTCAAACCACGGCTAGATCACCTTCCACTGGATAAGCAGCTCTTAGTTTAGATCAAACAATAAATAATTGTTAAAATTTAGCTTTTTCTTCGAGTTTCTGTTCGTTTTAAGTTACCGCGAGATAATTGCATTATTAACAACAACAAGAACAATATATACACTACTACTACTACTACTACTACTACTACTACTACTACTACTACTACTACTACTACTACTACTACTACTACTACTACTACTACTACTACCAAAGTGCCTATATTGATATACCCCCGTGGGGGTATCGGGGGTTTCAGTATAAATAGTATCCCCAATTTCTGGAAACTTAGTGCTTTAAATTCCCACTGCCCCCGTCTTTCTGCTTTGTTCTTTCTCATTCCTACACTGTTATATCAATTTACTATACTATCTTCTTCTTCGCTAGACCAGTCACCTAGCTTTTTTTCTTGAAAACTCTTCCGGGACAAAACTCCTCATTTGTGTGTGGGGTCTGTTGGATCAGCGTGGGAATATTGGACGCTTTCTGCCAAATGGTCAAATGGTCAATATGTTTTTATTTGGCAATGTGGCCATTTTATATGTATGTGTTTTGTTGATATTTTAAATGAAGTTTGTATTCTATTTTGTTTTCGCAAACGGGGGTTCGATAAATTAGAGTATAGCCTCAGCGTTCCCTGCGTGGGATGTCTTTGGAGAACTGCATCAGAGACATTAAGTCATGGATGACACTCAACAAGCTTAAGCTTAATGATGATAAAACCGAAGCCCTCGTCATTCACAAACACAACACCTCATCCTCATTCTCGCCTCTCCCAACATCGCTTACAGTAGGGACAACAAACATTCAGTTCTCATCCTCAGCAAGAAATCTCGGCTACATTCTCTCCGACGACCTGTCCCTCAACAACCACATCTCCAACGTCTGTCGCTCTGCATACACGGCCATACGCCAAATCAGCTCCTTTCGCCACTATCTTACAGTCCCTGCCACCAAAACCCTAGTCTGCGCTCTCGTCCTTTCTCGTCTGGACTATTGCAACTCTCTCCTTGCTGGCTCCCCGAAGCACATCATTGACAAACTACAAAAGGTTCAGAACTCAGCAGCTAGACTAGTATTCCGAGCAAAGAAACGCGATCACATCACACCTCTACTACATTCCCTTACTGGCTTCCTGTGCAAGCACGCATAGAGTACAAACTCTCTGTTCTCTGTCACAACTTCTTCACAGATTCTTGTCCTTCCTACCTTGCTGATCTACTGTCTGTCTACTCCCCTTTACGCACTTTAAGATCTTCTGCTGACACTCGCACACTCAAGGTTCCCGTCACCCGCACTAAGACATACGGCCAACGTGCATTCGCTTACTCCGCACCTAAGCAGTGGAATTCCCTTCCCTCCCATATCCGCAACATACAATCAACACAAGCATTCAAAAAGGCCCTCAAAACCCACCTCTTCAAACTGCATTATTCAGATTGATTTGTATCCCGTTGCCATTCTCTCATCTTTTGCCTATGTCTGATCCGTAAGTGTATACACGGCTGTAAATAAATATTTATACTGTTTTTCTTCCTGGGCCTAACCGGGCATATAAATAGCTGTGAATAGGTTTTTGCTATTCTACCTTCTGTCTTTTTGTCATTTGTGTACATAGTTGTAAATAGTCTATTTTTGTCTTTTTTGTAATTTATGTACATAGTTGTAAATAGTCTGCACCTTTACTGTCCCGTCTTTTGGTGTATTGTAGCAAAAGTGATGTTTCATCGAGTGCATGTATTTATATGTAATGACTATGTAAAGCGTGGTGAGTCTGGTCATAGGCTGGAGTACCCGCTATATAAAAATCCGTTATTATTATTATTATTATTATTATTATTATTATTATTATTATTATTATTATTATTATTATTATTATTATTGTAAAGTGACTGGCTGTTGGAGTGCCTTCAGTGTTACTACTATAGGGTTGTTTCGGCAGATCTTATATGCGGATCAGGGGTGAATCCTCTTTCAGCGAAGTTGTGGTCTTGATTTTGTGGTCCTGATTCAGCTCTTTGCAATCCGCTGGACCTGCATGCAATGAATACCTAACTAACTAACTATATTGATATAGGCACTTTGCGTCTACTACTATTAACAACACCAAATTAACAATAATAATAATATTCTTGCTATGATAAATAGCCACACCCTAGTTAATATGAAATATTAATAATTAAATTTGCAGCACAGTCGTTTAAAGGCCAAAAACTAATTACCATTACTAAACAATCCATCTTTTGTGTTCAACTTTCACATTGCATACGTAAATGTAAAAAAATCGCATTTATGGTAGGTTGAACAATTTACATAAAATTAAAACGTGAATAATGAATACATGATTTACATGGCTGAATGCTAGACATTATGCAGGGTATACTACTACTAATTCAATTCAATTCAATTCAATTCAATACAACTTTAGTTATCCACATAGGGCAATTACAAGATTTAGAAGCAGCTCATAATATTAAAATAAATAGATACATAAAGAAGTTTAAAAAACTTTGAAATTTAAAAGTTTATCACCCGATTTCATAAGCACATGTCCTACCATACAAACATAAACCAAACACACACACACAATAATGACATTATAAATTACATGTTTATATATGTTCATAACTAATTATATTATAGTGTTTTGAACTGTGATTAGATTGTATATTGGGTTTTGTAACTGTTTTATTGGACATGCATTTGTTTTTATTTTTTAACACTAGTAACTTTAGGCCTACTTGAATGAAATCTTTAAAGTCTGCTTGTTTATAATTAGTGTCATAAATGAAATTTTATCTAAATCTAATTTTTTTTCACGATTCTTAGCTTATATATTTAACTGTTAACTATTCTATCCTGTCCTCCATGTAAGCAATGAATAACTAACTAACTATCCTATCCTATCCTATTCCGTAACTCGAAGGTCGTTGGGGAACCACAGATGATCGTTTAACCAGCGTACTCCATCTTTCTCTGTCTTCAGCAATATTCATGGCTTCGCTCAATGTCAAGACGTACATGTGTACAGTCCATTCTGGAATGTTGTCCTCCCACCTTTTTTTTGTCTCCCTCTTCTTGTGCCTCCTTGACTGTTAACATTCCATTTAAAACATGATTTAATTTGGTCGCATGCTATTTATGTCACTGTAAGCCTACATATTTTATTGTTGCTATAATTTTATTTCTTGAAAGTTTGATTGCTGAGGTGCCTGAGAGTGTTTATGTGAATGAATGTTGATGTTATATCTGATGTGTTATTCATTGACTATGATGCTATCCTTGTGATGTGTCATGTTCGTGTTATGTTGCCCACATGTCAAATTTCCTTGCGTTTACATGGGGACAATAAATAATATTGTATCGTGTTTCTTGTTTCTTGTAGAGAACACAATAAAACTCATCTTCAGGATTTTGTTGTTATTGTTGTTGTTGTTGTTGCAGTTTTGTTTTTGTTGGTGTTGACGTAAACTAACTATCGTCGTTTATTGTCTCATATATGTAGCCTATGCAGCCACGTGAAATAAGAAACTAAATATTATTATTTTGTTGGCCTGTAGTCCACGACAGAAATATCTTTCACAATTCGGATCTGTGGCCTGCAACAATTGCATTGTATTGCATGACAGAGAAGCCATCTGCATCTCGATCTCGCTCTCGCTCTCGCGCGGGGAGTAGCATCCAGTAGTTTTTAAGTCCTTAGCTCTACGCACTAGAACATACAAAGTCATTCTCACCCTGTGTGTGTACAACGCGTGCCTCGCTTCAATCCTTCCTATCTGCGGACTACAAGGCAAGGAGAGAGAGAGAGAGAGAGAGAGAGAGAGAGAGAGAGAGAGAGAGAGAGAGAGAGAGAAAGAGGGCAGCCATTAGAAGGGCGACACACGGCAACGGATTAACACACATTCAAAAATGGCCGCTTTATTGAACGTTATAGCTGTTTTGCTGGCGAGTTTGATTGCTTTGGTTCGAGGTAAGTGGAATCAAACTTAAACACAACAAATTCTGTGTTGTAATATATTTGTACTCAACTATGATTGTCTAATTTTAAAAAAAATAATTGTTTTTATTCGTTGTGAATATGAGAAGGTTTGCGTGGGGTTTAAACTACCCAAGTACGTAGACTGGCACGAACTATATGTTTCGCGTGTATCGAATCAATCTTACAGCGAAATATTGCTGACCTGTTGAACATAACTGTGTTTTTGTGAATGTTTGATACATAAAGGTTTATTGAGTTTTCTTTTGCGTTTCGTGTCTAGTTTTTCGGTTTAATATTGGTTATTGTACTTGGGCTTCGCGTGTTTGGTTTTGTTGTGTGTATGTGTGTGTGTGCGTTGTATGTGGTGCGTGTGTGAGAGAGAGAGAGAGAGAAAGAGAGCAGGGGGAAAGGTGTGTTATTCAAGATTTTTGGATTGTTAAAAATGTTTAGATGTTATTACATGTACATGTATGAATAGCAAACCCAAAACAAATGTTGTTGTTGTTGTTATTGTTGTTGTTGTTGTTGTGTTTATTTAATTTTCTATAATAAAGTTGTAGACAATTGTATATCTGAATCTGTAAATCAATTACTATTTAATTTACTTCAGTGATTTCAAACTGGCGATTCTGTTTTAATATATTAACTGTCGTAAATTACTGTCATTCAACAGTGAGGTAGTTCTTTCTTTCTTTCTTTCTTTCTTTCTTTCTAATTTTATATTTATTGTCAAGGCAAGGGTAGGGAATGGGAAATTACGTAGGCTATTTGTTCGATTTTAAGCTTCTGCACGATGTGTCCATAGAAAAGCGGAGGATCGGGGTGGCGAAGTAGGACTACCAGTTGCTTGGTTTTAGGGGTACCCGGAAAGTGATTAGTCGGGCAGGAGCGGCCTGTTTAGACTGGCGCAATACTGCAGCGGGGATACAATCATTGGCGGATACAACCAGTGGCGGATACAACCAGTGGCGGATACAACCAGTGGCGGATACAACCAGTGGGGGATACAACCAGTGGCGGATACAACCAGTGGCGGATACAACCAGTGGCGGATACAACCAGTTGGGGATACAACCAGTGGCGGATACAACCAGTGGGGGAATTCCGTGGTGGACAAGACACAAGTGGCCATTTTCACTGTACATTTTAGCAATATGATTGCTCTGGTGGTTCATTGTTGATTTAGGTCCCTGCCCCTTCTTTCTTAGTATGCTTATCCCCCGTCTGCCATATCGCCGATGGTGGGTGTAGATGGGTCGCTTAAACTTCATTGCTCATTCATTTTTGAGGGGGGGGGGGGGGGACGAAGGGGGAAAGATGACATTGAAAGTCATTATTATATCGTCGGCCATGTCGACCGGCTAAAAACATTTACCTTTGTGCCTAGTTCGGTGTCTTATAGTAGCCTATATATGGATATATTCACATTATTATATTATGTTGATACTATCAGAAGAAGATTTAAATTGCAGGATAGTTTGTTGTCGATAGCGGGTCTATTTTCTGTAGCCTACGGATACTATCGGAAGATTTAAATTGAGCATAGTTTGCAATGAGCAGAAGATTTTAAATGTTAAAATAAACGTGTAAATAGAGAACAACCGGAGGTTAACTAGGTCTCAACCTTCAATAAGGTTTAAGACAGAGCAAGTGCAGCGTAAAGTTGAAGATTTCGGAAATTAAATTCCTGCAGCACACCAACATTCAAAACCACAACTCTTATCGTGTGCACTATGGTTTTGAACATAATTATGTCTCAATCGTAGGCCTGTTTGTTAGTCATCCTGACCAGACAGTTGTTTCTGCTGTGGGAGCATCTTCTGGCCTAGCATCGTTTAGTGTTCTTAGTATACTGCAGTCTGTGGATAAGAGCACACGAAGATTTAAATTGTAGTATAGTTTGGCGTCTTTAGTATATTACGCGATTATTGCTTTAGGTCCAGCGGACTCTTTCGAGCCAAATCAGGGCCAGTCTTTAGTATATATTGTACCTTTAGTATACATTGTACCAAAGACGGTAGAACAAGAAGACAGGTAACTTGAGGCTTATGAGCGATCCCTTAGGGCGTAGACGACTAACAATCAACTTCTCTCTCTCTCTCTCTCTCTCTCTCTCTCTCTCTCTCTCTCTCTCTCTCTTTGTATATATATATATATAATCTATATGGCGTCGTGGCACAGTGGATAAGTCGCCGGTTTCCTATGCCGAAGGTCGCGGGTTCGATTCCCGCAAGGGGCGAACGTATGTGACTTAGGTACGAGACTATTGAGATCACCGAGGGTTTTCTCCAGGCACTCCGGTTTCCTCCATTACTTCAATAATGGTACTGGACGTAGTCATTATAAAATTTTAAAAAAATAAAAATTCGATTTTCGTTCCATCTTCCAATAGCGATCTCTTTGCCTTTACACCACCTGTTTGAGTGGTGGATGTGTATTTGTTGTGCGTGTGTGAGGGTGGGTGAGACAGGCGAGCGTGTATGTTGGAACAGATCGCCGCGCTTTGAGCCTGATTGATTTGGTGAAAGGCGCGTATGTAGCATCCAGTATTATATATTATTATTATTATTATTATTATTATTATTATTATTATTATTATTATTATTATTATTATTATTATTATTATTATTAGAAATAGAGATTATAGTTTCAGACAACAAAGCTAGAAGAAACATAACACTGCAAAGAACAGAAGACACACACTGAAGATATAACAGTGCCAGGTTTGACTTTCTTTTTTTGGGGGGGAAATATGAACTTTATTTTATTTAATAGAAGGCAAAAAAACATTTTACAAAATCAAAATTAACAGTAATGTATAATAATAATAATAATAATAATAATAATAATAATAATAATAATAATAATAATAATAATAATAATAATAATTATTATTATTATTATTATTATTATCATCATCATCAAAAATCAACAGTTGTTAAATACTACAGCATGCACGATCACATGAATTTAATGCTATTATGACACTGTTCCTTGTATTCCTTAATGAACTTTTAGGTCTACAAGCCAAGGGAAATAACCTAGTCCTTGTCCTCAGCTTCATTAGTAGGCAGGCACGGTGGTCTAATGGTAGAGCTTTGGCTTGCGGATCTGAAGGTCCCGGGTTCGAGCCCTGGCCGGGCCATTGTGTTGTGTCCCTGGGAAAGACACTTTACTCCCGTTTCCTACTCCCTCGGATGAGAGTATAAACCGAGGTCTAGTCTGTGTCTGACGCTCATGTCCTAGACGGGTGAGTGCCGGTAAGAAGAACACACCCAGCGTGCACTTGTTCCTTCTCCCCCATCCATGGCTGCCCAGGATTGTGCTCAGTTGTCCGGGCGTCAGACCATGCGGGTGGGCGTCTCAGGCGGTTTGAGTTAGATCCTGTATCGGCCAGCGCTTTGAGCGGCTCTTGAGTTGGTAAAGCGCTATATATAAAGTGACTAAATTAAATTAGTATATGTATAGAAGGAGTTGCCGTCTCATTGTTCTACCGTCTTTGATTGTACCATAAGGATAGTAGCATATGAAGATTTAAATTATTGCATAGTTTAATGCCATATAGTTTTAGTATACTGCTGGTTGTAGCCTGCTTACGGTAGCACACACAGATTCAAATTGTAGCATAGCTTGGTTTCTTTAGTAAACAATAGCCTGCTAATATGAACACGAGATAACGTTGTTCCTTAGTTTCATGTACTGGTCTGGCCAAAACTATGTTAATGTCGTCATTCGTATATATATAGCACAGGACGTTCGATAAACAGTATGCTTGATATTGTGAAACACTGTGGGCCGAGCTGATCATGATCATGTGTGTATGTCTATGCATATATAATTTATGTTTGTGAAAGTCTAGTATCATTTTATCAATGAAAAGAATTTAAATAAAAAATCTGATCGGATCTCAGCTGATCATGATTAATTTTCACTTGTGGAAATACTATTATTATATAAGTAACGTTTACGTGTTTCTAGAATATTACCTATTTGTTTTAACAGGTAATAATAATAATAATAATAATAATAATAATAATAATAATAATAATAATAATAATAATAATAATAATAATAATAATAAGCAATAATAATAATAATAATAATAATAATAAGCAATAATAATATTAATAATTATAATAATCAATAATAATAATAATAATAATAATAATAATAAGCAATAATATTAATAATAATCAATAATAATAATAATAATCAATAATAATAATAATAATATTAATAATAATAATAATCAATAATAATAATAATAATAATAATAATAATAATAATAATAATAATAATAATAATAAAATAACAATCCACCACCATTACCATCAGCACTACCTACGTCCTTTGAATAACAGCAGCAGCAGCAATACACAGCAACACAGTCAACAAAAACACCACCACTACCACCACCAACAATATCATCTCCAAACATACCACCACTAATACCACCACCAACCACATGCTTCACCATTTTCTTAAAAAAAAACGGCGTGCGGTAGACGATCTGGAGAATTTTTTGCAGATATTTCAGGTCGTTGCCTATCACGCCATGTTCTCCATTTGCTTCGTTAGGATAAAGCATAGTCACAACATCGCCAACAATAGTGTGCGGGGGTACTATTGTTGCTGGGCTCTGCACAATGGAATGCTATTACCCCCCGTCTTAGTCTATGGGGATCGCTAGTAATCTCCCTTTGACTTCACTTAATACATTTATTTCTTTAGCTCGGTCTGTGTTTAGGGTGGGGGTTACAGAGATAGATAGAAAAATGGTAAAAGATCACTGTCACACTAGCTTTCACATGGCTATGAAACATATGTAGTCCAGCCACTTGATAACAGTAAATATCACACATTTATTTCCTCTACTCTATACACGATCTTCGAAATACGATACTAACTTAAAAGTTCAATTGGTTCTGAGAATGGTTCGCTCGCTGGTAGATCTAGGCAGCTACTTTATCTTCTTCGGGCACTGGATGATTTCTGCCTTAGTGGTCAGAGTTCTTGAAGAGTGGACTACTGTGGTCCTTTGTTACAGTTTTAGTGCACTGTTTCTGGCGCACTTAACTGCGTGGTTGAAGCGCTGCGTTGAGGTGGCTTCGGTGACAAGCTGTGTTGTCGGGGCCT
>CM072514.1:82245540-82265540 GCA_036898135.1 Oncomelania hupensis | reverse complement strand
GAGTATAAACCGAGGTCTGGTCTGTGTGTCGCATACATTCCATCATAACGGACTTTAAAGATCCTGACGCTCATGCCCGAGACGAGTGAGTGCCGGTAACAAGAACACACCCAGCATGCACTTGGTCCTTCTCCCCCATCCTTGGCTGCCCGGGATTGTGCTCAGTTGTCCGGGCGTCAGACCATGCGCCCAAAGGCTGCGGGTGGGCGTCTCGGGCGGTTTGAGTTAGACCCTGTATCGGCCAGCGCTTTGAGCGGCTCTTGAGTTGGTAAAGCGCTATTTAAAAAGTGATTAAATAATAATAAAATAAATACATCATTTGTTGTGTAACGACTCCAAGTAGTCATGGTTGCCTTGAATCCTTAGACTTAGTAATAGGCCTACTTTAATGAGAGAGAGGGAGAGAGGGAGAGAGAGAGAGAGAGAGGGAGTTTTTTATTGATTGATTGATTGATTGTTGCTTTAGGTCCAGCGGACTCTTCCGAGCCAAATCAGGACCGGACAACCCCCGATCCGCATAAAGGATCTGCTGAAACAACCCTAGTGGGAAATTTGAATGCCCTCCACCGGCCAGTCACTTTACAATAAAGACATCACACGCAGGGGACGGCTGAGGCTTTACCCCAACTACTCGAACCCCCGGTTACAAAAACAAAATAGAATACAAACATCATTATAAATTATCAACAAAACACATACATATAAAATGCCTATATTGCTAAATAATAACATCATAGGAAGCCCTATTGACCACACGGCAGAAAGCGTCCAACACTCCCAAGCTGATCCAACAGACCTCATACACAAACAAGGAGTCTTGTCCAGGAAGAGTTTTCAAGAAAAAAGGTAGGTCATTGATCTAGTGAAGAAGAGCAAATGAGGAAGAGGGCGACAGTGGGAATTTAAAGCACTAAATTTCCAGAAAGTGGGGATACTATTTGTACTGAAACCCCCGGCACTCCAACGGGGGGAACTGTTGCCGCAGTAAATCGGTCTTGCCTATAAAGGAAAGACAGGTTTTCAACTGGGGCTTTCACTTTTCTTTTTATAGGTTAGAACAATCTACAGTGGCAAGATTGCTCATGACCCCAAGGGGTTAGAGAGAGAGAGAGAGAGAGAGAGAGAGAGAGAGAGAGAGAGAGAGAGAGAGAGAGAGAGAGAGAGACTGTTCTATTGATGAACAGTTATCGCGTTGCCCTTTATGAGCAGCTCTTCATCTGCGCTTTATTTGCTCTTCATGCTGCGCATGAAAAAGGACTAAACGCTTAGATCTAGTTCCCTTATTGTTTGGTTCTATTGACGTAGTCCGGTATGCAGGAAAGTGGCCTACGAGTAGTTTGGTCCTAAAGTACTGACAAAACAGCCTCCAATTTAGTCCTCCTCCGATCGGGACTACAGGTCCGAGTTGCAGGCTAAAGCCGAAAGCAATATGGCTGCAGTGCATCAAAATCGCGTGTTTCGCGACAGAACAGCATCCACCGGAAAGTTCAGTTCAGTTCAGTGGATTACGTCCCCGGACACAGTGCGTATTTCTCACCGGAAATTTTAATCCTGACCAAGTAATAGGAGAAGGCCACGAAGCAGCACTTTTGAAATGGCAGAGACGGACGATGGTTAAGTCGCATCTCCTCCATGGCGACGTAAGCTTCAGCCGTTTTTGTTTTGTTGTTTGTTTTTTAAAACGCATTGTGACTCTTTCCTGCACTGACTGAAAAAAAGATGGGAAGGATCCAAGTTCGTCACGTCAAACCTGTGTAATAGAGATACATAGATGCCGCAACGACATCACTTTCGCTGGGAGTTTCGGTTGTACTACGTCACACATTTTTGAAGGTCACGTGACTCCTCCTTCACGCGATACGACTCTCGTTCCAATAAGCGAAGCCATTTTCGTGAAAATCCAAGATTACACGAACACTATTTTGTCATTATGTTTTTAATATTATCTTGGTCAATTAAGAGCATCTTGTTCTAAGAAATACTTAGATTTATATTCGGACTGTTGATTCGCGCGTCTTAGGCCATTCAAAATGCTGTTATGAGATTGTAGGCATTTGTTGAGGGATGCATGTGTCGAAAGCCTTGCAATTGAATGATCCAAAATGGCGACTAGAGGAACCCCATTGATTGTTATTTGAATCCGGCTTGTTTGCTTCAAGGTGACATAACATGTACGTCTAAGTGGCTTTTCCGTATGAAAATGAATAGGACCGAACTAAAGAATGCCGAACTATGACATAGTCCGAGCTAAAATAGGCTGCTTTCATGCCTAGATCCCAAGAAGGCAACCATAAGCAAGTGACAGGCGACGGACTATCAGAGGCTGCACTAGTTGCTGTGAGATTAAATCAGAGATAAAAAGTTCGAGTGGTGATCCTGAACAGTGGTGGAACGCGGCTGTGGTGCATTTTGTCCGTGTACATGTACAATTAGTTCATGCATCAGGTGGTGTAATATTGATCTGCTCCTGGCTTTAATACTGGACAATGTTAACCCATTAGCTGCTACAGTCCAATAGCCTTGGGATTGAATGTTCAGGGATATCCGTTGGAATTACACCAATATAGTTTCTATGCAGATGCTAGTAATATGTACCAACCCCCCAAGTCAGGTTTTCGACAAATCAAAAATACTCCCCTCTCCCCGCCCTCCTTCCCCCAAATCATAATTATATGATACTTTTGTATGCAGTATTTCACTTTTAATAATGTTTTATTAAAGTAAAATGAACATCTGGGAGCACATTTGTTAAATGCACCGTTCAATGATCCACAGTTGCAGCTTACAGATTGCATTACGTGCTAATCACGTCTGCTGCCGTTCTATTTTTAGTGCACAGGTACATGTATTTAATCAATAGAACTCAATCGGAACATGGGGGTGTAGTTTAGTTAGAGAGAGAGAGAGAAAGAGAGAGAGAGATAATAAATAGCTGAACTATAACATGAATTCTCTCTCTCTCTCTTTCTTTCTTTCTTTCTTTCTTTCTTTCTTTCTTTCTTTCTTTCTTTCTTTCTTTCTCTCTCTCTCTCTCTCACTCTCTTTCTCTCTCTCACTCTCTTTCTCTCTCTCTCTTTCTCTCTCTCTCTCTCGCTCTCTCTCTCTCTCTCTCTCTCTCTCTCTCTCTCTCTCTCTCTCTCTTTCTCTCTCTCTCTCTCTCCCGTTCCCGGTCTAACAGACAATTACATTTATCAATTTCTGAAAATATTTTACGCATTTACAAAAATTGAGTTTTAATATTATATTTCCAATAAGAAAATCCTAAAATATAAATATTAAAATTATTATTAGCTGTCATGAACAGAATCCAGAATCACCACAGAAGTAGCCTACACAGTAACACACTATTTCCAAGTCACACTAAATAAGCATTCGCCCTTCATTTTTCACAGTCTATCTTTTATTCCACTAATATATCCTATTTCATTCAATTACAGGCACTCTCAGATGCACACGAGAACACCCTTCCGTCAAAGTCAATTGCAGATTATAGTTACACGACACCGGAGCGTATAGGCGAGAGGGGCCGGGTAGCTCAGTTGGTAAGAGCGTCTTGCTAGTAACCGAAAGGTCGCTGGTTCGAATCCCGGATTGATCAACGTGTGATCATATTATTTTCCCCTTTACCAACAACTGGCCCGCTGGTGTCAGTATAAATCGGTCCAGTAGTCACCTATATGCGAAAGTGTCGTGTGACTATAATCTACAAACAACAACAACAGCGTATAGGCGACTACTGGTCACATTATTCTGTCACCAGTAAACCAGTTGATGGTTAGGGGAAAATAATATGGTCACACTTTGGCCAATCGGAGATTCGAACCAGGGAGCTTTCGGTTACAAGTAAACCGCTCTACCATTCTGCGTTATACAGATTAACGTCCCGTTGTTGTTGTTTGTAGATTATAGTCACACGACACTTTCGCATATAGGTGACTACTGGACCGATTTATACTGACACCAGCGGGCCAGTTGTTGGTAAAGGGGAAAATAATATGATCACACGTTGACCAATCCGGGATTCGAACCAGCGACCTTTCGGTTACTAGCAAGACGCTCTTACCAACTGAGCTACCCGGCCCCTGCTATTAACGTCCCCGGACACATAGCGTATATAATATAGCCGTGCCTCATCACCATGATATTCATGACCTAGGAAATATAGTACAGACCCATTGCTAATACATACGTTACGTGCCTATGTCAACAGCCGTCGCTTGTGTCCTTACTCTATAAACATAATTATGATACATACACATATATAAATATTTATTAATTCACTTCGTGACAGTTACATTCACAATATAATACAGTCCAACACAATGCAAGGCAACACACTACACTACGCTACGCTACGCTACACTACACTACACTACACTACACTACACTACACTACACTACACTACACTACACTACACTACACTACACAAGGTAACACACTACACTACACTACACTACACCCTACTACACTACACCATACTACACTACACAATACTACACTACACTACACAAAAACTACACTACACTACACTACACAAAAACTACATTACACTACACTACACTACACAAAAACTACATTACACTACACTACACTACACAAAAACTACATTATCCTACACTACATTACACTACAATGAACTAAACCCTAGTCCAACATGTAACTTGTAAGTCACTAAGTGTAACTACTTGACATTGTTAACGTACACTACTTGACTACCCTGACATCGTAGTGCTATTTAACGAGTGGGAAACTGCAGCGTTGTCACATTAAATGATTAATGATGTAATGGGTAATCGTTGTCCAACCGACCGCTTGGGCATTCCATTGTAGATGTCTGTTCCTTAATGATGTAAACAAACAGCGGTGCCTAATATAAACACTTTCGCAACAGTGTTGTTTTTAGAATCAACCGTGATGCTATTAATAGGTGGATACACAAATTAATGTATCTATTTTTATCAAAATTGTACTTTTGACATAATTTGGGGGGGGGGGGGAGGTGGTCTTAGGACTGATTTGTGTTTAATGCTGTGTTTGCCTATCTTCCAACGCCTTGAGAAGCTTGTAAATGCGCTGTATAAGAACAATCCCTTATTCACTCCCCTCCCACCCCCTCCCTTTTTTCCTTTCTTAAATTTATTTTTATTTTAGTGCTGTATGCAGGACGATTGCCAGTTAAGTGTATGACGTGATGAATACATGTATAAGGCTGTACAAATGCGGCGGCATTTTATTGTCGTCATGCCCACACCAAATTCCTTGTAACGTTTTAATCGGTGACTAAATATTTTTCTCTCTGTTATGGTTGTGTTGTACAGACGTAAGTGCAGGCCAATACTGCTACGTGACCAACTGGTATGGGACCAGTACCTACAAATACTGCACCTACGGCTGCTGCAGTGGTACTAGCGATGGATGCTGCGCCTACACCTATATTGCGTGAGTCTTGTTAATCCAGTGGTTCTGTGACCGAGCGCTCCCCGCCATGGGTGCAGGCTCGATTGTTGAAAGTGGCGGGAAATGTGTGCCTCCCAGGAGTCGACCGTGTTTTTATACGTCGTCGTTGCCGTCATCGTCATGATGATGATGATGAGGACGACGACGACGACGACAATGATGATAATGATTGGTGATGACGATGACCATGGCGATGAAGACGTCGAGAACTACAGCGATTATGATGACGGTAGGTTATTGGTATTACAAATATTTATTAGCTGTAATAAATACCTCTTCTGATGGGTATTTTGTTCTGGTTTTCAGCGATACAGTCAACGTGGTCGCCATCATCGTTGGCTGTACCATCGGTGGTATTGTCCTCATCGCCATCATTATTACTGTCGTCTGCTGCGTGTGCTGTAAGCGACAGACGCGAGGACAGGTGATGCAGCCCGCCTACGGTCAGCCTGGTATGACCATTGCCACCACCTCGAACAACATGGCAATGTCAGGTAAGCGGACATCCTAATTCACGCCACAGTAAACTCCTTGTATCACACTCCCACCCCCGTTGGGGTGCCGGGGGTTTCAGTATAATTAGTATCCCCACTTTCTGGAAATTTAGTGCTTTAAATTCCCACTGTCGCCGTCTTTCTCATTTGATCTTTCTCATTCCTGCTCTTTTCTATCTGCTATACTATCGTCTTCTTCGCTAGACCAGTCTCCTACCTTTTTTCTTGAAAACTCTTCCGGGACAAGACTCCTTGTTTGTGTATGAGGTCTGTTGGATCAGCTTGGGAATATTGGACGCTTTCTGCCAGGTGGTCACTAGGGCTTCCTATGATGACAATATTTACCAATATCACAATTAACCTTACAATCTCTCTTATGTGTTTTGTTGATAATTTATAATTATTGTATTCTATTTTGTTTTTGTAAACGGGGGTTCGATAAATTAGAGTACAGCCTCAGCGTCCCCTGCGGGGGATGTCTTCATTGTAAAGTGACTGGCTGGTGGAGAGCTTTCAGTTTTACCACTAGGGTTGTTTCAGCAGATATTTTATGCGGATCATGGGTTGTCCGGTCCTGATTAGGCTCGGAAGAGTCCGCTGGACCTAAAGCAATAATCATGTAATGTAATGTAATGTACAGTCTCTCTTGTTGGAAAATTCAAAACGTATCCCAGTCTAGAAGAAGGGAAATAATTTCGACTTCTGGTCTTGGCATTTTTAGTTAATATTATTAGCTTTAGTATTAGCGTTGTTGTTGTTGTTGTTGTTGTTTGTTCTCACTGGTCATTTTAAAATATGGTAATTTCCGCTATAGATATAGACCACGCCTTAAACAAAAGTTAAGTAATGAGAGTGTACAGTACTAAATTGTCTCCAAATGATAATGATGATGATGACGACCAAGGTGTCAGCGATGATGATGATGACAACAACATTAATGACCGCGATGCTGCTGCTGCTGCTGCTGCTGCTCCTGATGATGATGATAAGTATGATGATGACGTGTAGCGCCGATGATGAAGAAGAAGAAGATGATGATGACGATGATGAAGATGATGATGATAAAAAGAAGGATGATGATGATGATGATGATGATGATGATGATGATGATGATGATGATGATGATGATGATGATGATGATGATGATGATGATGATGATGATGATTTTTCTGTTCCACTTTCAGGCCAGAGCGCACAGTATCCTACGCCTGCTGGCAACCCCTGGTACCCTCCAACAAGCCAGCCCTATGGCTATCCTCCTCAGCATGCGGGCTATCCTCCTCAGCATGCGGGCTATCCTCCTCAGCCTGCGGGTGCTGCTGGGCACACCCCTCAACCTGGAGGTGCTAATCCCCCTCAGCCTGCGGGATACGGCTACCCATCACCGGACGCCGCTTCTCCTGATAAAGCCGCTCTGCAAGGTCCCAACCCTCCCCCCTATTCTATCGCCAACTGATGGCCTGGCACCTGACGGCTTTGAGACTACGGCTGTAGGCGGGTTTTTTTTGGTGCTTGCTAAAATCATTAATTATTTCTGTACGAGATATGGCCCTTTATCCTGTGAGCGTCATGCTTAACGGAATACTCATAGAAGACATACAGTCACATACAAAAACAAATAATTTACAGAAAATAAATGATTAAGTAAATAAATAAATATATACAAAAGTAAGTCCGTCAATAAATACATTTTTAAATAAATATTTCCGGCGGGGACAAAAACGTCAATCATCTATTCAGCTATGTTGCCTGTCACTAAAACCTTAATCACACGTCTGTACAAGGCAGTAGGCAACTATCAGTTTCGACGGCAATCATAATTGGAGAGACTGTTAACCCTTTCTTGTCTACATAACAGTCCCAATTATGCGTGCAGAGGTGCCAACCAGTACGGATTGACCGTATTTAATTCACTTGACCGTATTTAATTCCGGCGAAGTGAATTAAATACGGAAATACGGTAGCTTTTATAAAAATACGGTGGAAAAGTTGCTGATCGTTTATTATTGCCAGCGGTGCTTCTGTACCGGTTTCTGGTCTCATAATAGTACTCCTGCACTCACCGAACGTCGATGTGTTCAACAAGCTGATTTTCATGGTGATTTTAGAGTAAAACAAGTGTGGTGTTCAACAAGCTGATTTTCATCGTGATTTTAGAGGACTGAAAATAGCCTGCTGTTTCAGAGGGAAGCCTGTCGTTACTTTATAATGTCATAGGCTGGGTTTTGCGAGAAAAAAAAATACGGACAAGTGTTAACAAATACTGACAAACGGGTTCGGAAATACTGACAAGAAGATTAGGGGGTTGGCACCTCTGTGCGTGGGATGTTGAATGGACACATTTCATTTAATCCCGCCTTTCGGTCTTTAAACTGGGGGGCGTGCTAACCTACAGTACAGTTAGTTTTACTCCGGGTCTACTTGTTGTCCCAGCAGGTGTTTTCTTTTGTGCAAATATATTTCTAAATATGCGCGCGTGGTCTATTGTAAATAATTAGGCCTAATTCTTCTTCTTCTTCTTCTTCTTCTTCTTCTTCTTCTTCTTCTTCTTCTTCTTCTTCTTCTTCTTCTTCTTCTTTGATTTAAGCAGACCCCAACCACAGATTCAAAAATATTCTGCACTTTTTGGGTTTTCGGGGTTAATCGTGAACTTGGGATGGTGGGTGGTGGTGTCTCTTTGTCGGTTGATCTCACGTTTTTCTTTCCTAAAATAATTGAGTTAAACAGAATCCTACATGCTGTTCTGTTACACATAGCCAGGACTGGGTTGTGCTTAAACTTTGAATGAGGAGATGGAGAAGGAGCGCCAGTGTAACCTACTGAAAAAGAAGATGGAGAAAAAGAGGAACAAGAAGACCAAGAACAAGAAGACGAAGAAGAAGAAGACGAAGAATACGAAGACGAAGAAGAAGAAGAAGTAGTAGTACTAGTAGGCTGTGATTTCTTGCGTTAAATATGCGGGACGGTCTGGAGCTAGCTAGCATTTGGAATAGGCCTACATGCGACCTTGGCTTTAAATACTGCCAGACTCACCACCTTGTATATTATGATTAATGGGGTTGCTTTATTTAGGCTCTTGATTGTTTTTTTGTAGGCTCCTGATTTTATTATGTAGGCTCTTGATAGCGTTTTATTGAAAGATTCATATTTGGAAATTAGCAGACACAACATGAATAATTCTATAAGCAGATAAGCATCTCCTAGCCTTGACTTAGACATATTATAATTGAGGAATCAGACTCGCTGTAAGAGCCGTGTGTGGGTTTAAAAAAAATCAAACAAACTAGGTATTCATGCTGAGGTATGCAAAAGTTGTAGCATGTGGAGGCTGTTCTTTGCTGAAGCTGGGTTTAAAAACAAAGGGAAGGGGGACGGAGGGGGGTGGTGGGGTGTAGGAGGGTTAAGAGAAGTTGAGACTTCTTACAAAAAAAGTATTATTCGGTCTAAATCAGTAAATTTCAGGTTTGTAAAGTATCATATCATAATAATTAACAAAAAGTTCTAAATACGTGCCTAATCATTAATTTTGTTTCAATGTTCAGGACCTTTGCATTTGACACCAATCTCCAGCACATCAGAAAGAACGGAAACTTCAGTCATTGCACCCAAACCCGAACAACCCAAGCCTGTCAGAGAAAGTGACGTCAACGTGTATGACGTCGTCCGTGATAACCCTTATGACACCCCTCATCCTTACTCCAATGACGCAGAGAGCGATGCATACACAGGCCTTCGTGCATAAACAATAAAGAAAACTACAGGGTGTCCCAAAAGTTGTTGTGCAGCGTTTCGTTGCAGGTCTTCCAACAGTGGATCCTGGAAAAGTCCCCAACGGGCCCACTGACACTCTTCTTCATTTTTTCCAAGACCTTCAGCAGGATGTCTGGTATGATCTGTAGAAAGCAGGTGGAGGTCGTCTGCTGTCTATTATGCCAAGCATACTGCATTCTGTCAAAGAGAGGCCCCACTGGTTGTCATCTCGCTATGATATTTGTTCTAAGTATTATATATTCCAGTGCACAGTTCTGTTTGGGACACCCTGTATACGGTGTACCTGCCCTGCGTCAGTCTTTCTCGGCTCTCCAGATAGTTACAACAGTCAATGAGCTAATTGTTGTACACACAAAGAAAGAATGTTATTAATTTGTTTTCCTTTTTAACAATACCTTTAAGGAATTTTTTTTCTCCATTTCTTTGTGCTGCGCATGTATATGCTTGTACAAAACAGAACACGAAACAACCCAAGATTGCAAATTTGAAAAGCTTCCTTTCTTTTTTTTGTCCTTTTCGCATTGGTTTTCCTTTTAACATTTTCTTCTTTTGAATCAAAGGCAATCATATAAAGAACCAACGTTTCTGTTGGAATGCTATGTTACAGCACCAGCAAGAAATCTGGAACAATATACACAACATATTGTAACAATCCTAAATCCAACTACGCCCCCATTCCCTCACCCCCGTGCACCTAAAAAAGGTTTCTATCTCTTACTAAATAAATTACCATTTAGATTTGTTATATATGGATGATACTAATATTTTGTAAACAATTGTTAAAAACCTCCTAAAACAACTTTTTTTAACGCTTGTCAAGAGGCAACAAAACAAATGTAAGACAGAAAATTAATGTGGAAAACAGATTAATAACATTTTTTTATGATTACCGGTGGGCGTGTTTGTGAATGTTTTTTTTTTAATTTTTGTAATTTTAATTATTTATGTATTTATATATTTGTGCTTTGATGTATTACAATTAATTCATTATCTAGTTATTCCTTTCTTTATTGATTACTATTTATAAAAGTTAATTGGCAGAGGTCTTACTACTCACTGATTAGCCATGCACAGTGCGGATTTGTGTGATTATTCTAAACACCTTTCTCTTTTTCACTCAATCTATCTTCATCAAATTGCTTTCCCCCTCTCTCTTTCTCGCTGTGTATGAGTGTGTGTGCGTTTGCCAAATGAACTGCTCACATAATATTTTTACCCCTTCAGCAGTTCCTTTCAAGATTCCAAAGTTACATTTAATGCTGGAGTGTTCACATTCCTGCATCTATGCATTAAGTACATATCGCGTATTGTATCATTTTTACTTGTAGCATAATTTTCGTACTGCAGATGTGATTGTATTAAAATGCTTTGTGCCATCTCGTGTAATTATTTTGCAGTTGGTTTATAGACCAGCATACTGCGTAATTCTCGTCAAAAATCATTGTAAGAAATGAACAGATGATAAATAAAAGAACTGCAACTGTAACCATTGCATTCTTAAATATGTTTGTTTTTGTTTGTTTGAAGCAAGTACAATGTTATAAATTATTCTTGAATGTGTGTGCATAAGTTTTCCTTTTTGAAGTCAATCCAATGTTATAAATCATTCTTAAATGACTTTGCCTCAGTTTTTCTTTTGGAAGTAAATTCAGTGTTACAAATTATTCTTATATGTGTTTGCATAATTGTTCCTAGTTGAAGTGAATACAATGTTAAATATTATAAGTGGGGTTTCATGTTGCAAATATTGTTGATTTTATTTAAAGAAAACCACATTTTTAATGGTTCTGCAAATCTTTTCATGGTTCTGCAAATCGAATACTAATATATCTGATTACATATCAAATTAAATATTTTGTTATTATATTACCTTATCATGCAAACCTGAACCTAATGAATATTTTTATTAGACAATGTCCGGTGTCTTTATCTTGTTGAAGGAAAGTACAATCCAAAAAAATAGTTGGACTATAATTGTTTTAAAAAAATTACATTGCTGCCTTTCTCAAATGGTATTTGGTAAAAACTTTTTTTCCAATATTAAAGAAAAATAATGTGTTCGAATAATGCTCTTATGCAATTTCTTATGGTCCAGATTTCGCTTAATTATAGTTATATTTCACATTGAAAGTAACACACCTATCAAACCTTACCTTGATTATATTACTCAAGAAAATATTTGTATGCACATCTGGCTGTAATGTTGTCTTGTCCATTTGAATCCGTTCTTTTTATTTTTAAAACATGTTTGTTTAATTAAATGGTGATTATTGATTAGGGGGTCCTAATTAGGCATTATTGAATTGATGCAATTCTTGAATCTTAATTTAAATATTTTTATATGTATTTATTTATTCATTTTAGCTATATTGATATTTTTATTTATTTACGGATCATTAAATTATGCTCTATTATATTCATTAAATAGCAGTTAGGTTCGCTCAACGTGTGAGCTCTTTTACATTTATGAACCGTTTATGAGTTTATGGACAAGCAGAAAGTAATTATAATTTTAAATTTAATCTATTGTTGATAATGGCCATGTAAATAAATAATGACAAAATAAATTTCTCCTCTCATTCTCCGACACATCCCATCTTTTAGCACCGTTTGTACCTATGCCTGTGTTATAGGTAAACTGTTTGTATATGATGTGAACATTGGATGACTATTAAATATACCTTGAAAGTGTTGAGCACTTGTGAAATTGTTGTTCTTTGTCAGTAGTATGCTAAAACACTGTCCTTATTTTGCCTTCGTACAAACAGCTACGTCTATCTAGTTCTGCACACTAGCCTTCAGTTGTTTTTTGAGGTGCAGTAAGAAAGTACGAATATTTTGTATCAATGCTTTGTTTTCAGAAAACCTGTACAGTGTGTCATTCCTTTAATTTTGTATAGGGCAGAGAATAAAATGCCGATTGTGTCCCAACAGTGGTAGGGATGAATCACAGGCTCTGAAGTCTTTTCTTTCGTCTTTGTAAACTCGTGGGCCTCCTACATACGTCCATAATATACAAGGTCCAACAGTCACCGGCTTCCTTTTCCCAACACCGCTAGTCGCTCCGGATACATTCCAACTGCCTTGCGCGCTCTCTCATTGGTCTCATTGGCTTATTAATACACCCTATTAGGCCTAATGAAGGGCGGACTACTCTTGCGATATCCACACATGATCGTTGGCGACTTTCAAATCTGTTAGTAGTCCGCCCTTCACTAGGCCTAATAGCGTGTATTTTTAGGCGACCAATTACAGCGGGTATGCATCCAGTTCGACTAGCGGTGTGGTGGCAAAATCGGACCAGCTTTTGTGACTGCATTTTGGAACAAATTCGCAATGAATTACAGTGTACTAAAAGAGCTAACAACCTGAACACTTTAAAAAAATCTTCTGGAAAAGGTCATTTTCATACAGAAATCAAAATTTGAGTATGATGACTAATTAGCATACTATCTTTAGTATTCCCCGAACAACCGCAAATGGAACCGGACAAGTAAAAAAATGCCCAAAATACAAGGGACATTCAAAAAGCCGCGAGGCTTATACAAGTCCCTCCCAACTAAACTAAACTAAACTAGACATAGTTGTCTCCCTCTAGCTGTAAGCCTTATTTCTCAGTACCGCTGTGCTACCGATGATCCATAGATTATAATAGTACCAAGGGAAGTAACTGAGAAGAACAGGAAGAAAAATAAAGGGATTAATAAATGGTATCCCCACTTTCTGGAAAGTTAGTGCTTTAAATTCCCACTGTCGCTGTCTTTCTCCTTTGTTCTTTCTTATTCCTTTTCTGTTCTATCAATCTACTATACTATCTTCTTCTTATTCCTTTTCTGTTCTATCAATCTACTATACTATCTTCTTCGCTAGATCAGTCACCTACCTTTTTTCTTGAAAACTCTTCCGGGACAAAACGACAAAACTCCTCTTTTGTGTGTGTGGGGTCTGTTGTATCGGCTTGGGAGTGTTGGACGCTTTCTGTCAAATGGTCGCTGGGGCTTCCTATGATGTTGTTGTTTGGCAATGTGGGCATTTTGTATGTGTGTTTTTTTGTTGTTATTTTGTTATGTTTGTATTCTATTTTGTTTTTTGTGAGCGGGGGATCGATGAATTGGATTATAGCCTCGGCGTATGGCCACGTCACCAGATCATCAGGGCTTGCAAAGACCATTCTGCAAGGCACAGTGCAATGAGGTAGAAGAAGAGGGAGACCGAAAAGGAGGTGGGAGGACAACATTCGAGAATGGACTGGTTTGACACTGAGCGAATATATTTTATTTACTGCGTACTGAGTCCCACCGCTTATCGATTTAACATCGAGAGCGGCAATTACGTTATCAATTCGATTGCCTGGTTGTTTTTCCTCGTCACACTAAGGTATACTTTTTTTCCCCTACAAAATAGTACTGTAGGTAATTTCTATTTGCACTTTGATTTTTTTTTTAAAATACATAATTACTGTACATTGCTTTCAATTTTTGTTTGTTTGTTAGGCTTTGGCCTTTGTGATCTATTTCATGTACACTTCCATTTTGATACTATTGTTCCAGCTGTAAGTCTGGCGGGTGTCAAGAAGATTGTTCCACTAGTGAGCAACTATCATCACACAATGATAAAGGCGTTCCGCCGGCTGAACAGAAAGATCGACGGACTTGAGGCAATGCAACACACAGGGAGATTAACAGAAAGTGTTTGCCGGCTCTGCCTCAGCTCAGGAATTCAGTTTTCCCCTCCCCTCACTTGAGGATTTGAATAGTCTGAATGAGCGCTTGGCCGATAAAGCAGTCTCGCTTGTAATGGTCAGTACCTTGTGTCAAAGATGGTGTTCTAAACATTCACGTGCACGCATTCATATAATCCTTAACGAAACTAAGTGATAAAATGTTAGTTTGTATATTCATTCTTTCTATACACACACAAACATTGACAACAATGACTTTTCAGAAAATACAATAAGTATTATTTTAAAGGTTATAGTCCTGTATAATCAAAATGAAATGTTATTTTTATCTGATTATTACACCCTGGTCAGGCGTCTATCGTCGAAATGAAATTGTTAGTTGAATAAAAAAAATTACTGGAAACAATGTCTTCACATTCTAGGTTAATTAAAAGCAGCATACGTGGGACAGAAAAATCAGTTAATAATGTTAGGCGCAAACAGATTCCTTCTTTCAAGGGTTGCCAGTAACCTTTCAGGGGCGGACGAGGGGGGGGGGGGTTTCCGGAACCCCCCCCCCAGCCCCCCAAAAAAGGGAAAAGAAAGAAGAAGAAGGAAAGAAAGAGAGAGAGAGAGAATACAATTATAAAAATAAACATAAAAATAAATAAAAATAAACATAAAAGAAATAAATAAATACTATATATATATATATATATATATATATATATATATATATATATATATATATATATATATATATATATATATATAGTATTTATATATATATATATATATATATATATATATATATAGTATTTATATATATATATATATATATATATATATATATATATATATATATATATATATATATATATATTAAAGTGGTTTTTTTTCTCTCTCTCTTTCTCTCTCTCCTTCTTCTTCTTTTTTTGGGCTGGGGGGGGGGGGGGGGGGTCCGGAGAATTTGTGGAATTTTTTGTATGAAATTGTTATCACTCATCATCTTGTATTTCTGATTTTCTACTCTTGTGATAATTTTTTCCCCCAACGCTTGTGCACTGAATATAGTGTTAAAAGCAAACATTCAGATACAGAAAACTTAGTTACCTTGCTTATGAAACATTCTGTATATATCTGCTGTCATTATATTGGTTAAAAAATATAACAAAACATTTTTTAAGACCAAGAAGCTCTCTGTTAAGACACAATTTAACATGTCCTGACACACACTTAATACATATTTAACACGAGCGTTTCAGACACACAACACAACTTCAATTTAAGCCACAGAAAGGAAGACACACCACCAGACCTAACATAATAATAAAAGCAAATAAACACACCCAAAGAAGCTAAACAATTGTTGTAGTGAATATTAGGCCTACGAATAGTTAAATTTATTCAACTTTGAAGTGTGAAAAGAGGGAGTGGGGAGTGCGCTATTTTCATGATTATTTTAACAATGCAATTATAGTTCTTATATTTATTCAATGGAATTTAAAGTAAAGAATTTCACAAAATGGATTGAAATTGTGTTCCTGAGTGATAGAAATTGGGGGGGTATATGAGAGAGTGAGAGGTAGAGTTTGTGCACACACACACATTTTTCACCACTTGTTTTATTAAGCCTATACATGACATCACAGATAATAATAATAATAATAATAATAATAATAATAATAATAATAATAATAATAATAATAACAACAATATCAATATTATTAAGGACAACTATTACAATAAATAATAATAAGAATAATTAGTAATAATAATAATACAGGATGCTATACGCGCCTTACCCCAAATCATTCAGGCTCAAAGCGCGGCGACATATACCAACATACACGCTCACCTGTCTCATCCACCATCACACATACCAAACACACATCCATCACTCAAACAGGTGGTGTAAAGGCAGGGAGATCGCTATTAGAAGACGGAAAGAAAATCGAATTTTTATTTTTGAAATATTTATATTGACTGCGTCCTGTACCATTATTGAAGGGAGGGAGGAAACCGGAGTGCCCGGAGAAAACCCTCGGTGACCTCAATAGTCTCGTACCTAAGTCACATACGTTCTCCCCTTGCGGGAATCGAACCCGCGACCTTCGGCATAGGAAACCGGCGACTTATCCACTGCGCCACGAGGCCACCCCCTGGTCCAGATATTATTTTAACAATCCGGCGACTTATCCACTGCGCCACGAGGCCACCCCCTGGTCCAGATATTATTTTAACAATGCTTTGAAGTGCTAAAGACTATTGCACAAAATAATATCACATGTAATATGCATTAAAAGTCACTATGCAAACGTTAGAATTCACAGAACGGTTTATAATGCTATTTTTTTACTGACGAAAATCGAGAGGAGTTTGGTTGTGTCAAAGAGCGCGTTCGATCCTGCAGACTGCTATGCCCAAGGGAAGCAACTCCTGCCTTGTCACTCGAGTTACGCTATGAAGCACTTCCGTCTCTCATTATAGAAGCTGTCTGCTAGTACCTACAAAGTCATTCTCACTCTGCGTGTGTACCACGCGTGTCACGCTTCAACCCTTCCTATCTGCGGACTACAAGGCAAGGAGAGAGAGAGAGAGAGAGAGAGAGAGAGGGATTCGTCCTCTATACGCACCGTGTCCGGGAACTTTAATCTATTCAATGAACTGAACAGATAGAAAGAGGGCAGCCATTAGAAGGGCGACACACAGCATCGGATTAACTCACATTCCAAAATGGTCGCTTTATCGAACGTTATTGCTGTTTTGCTGGCGAGTTTGAATGCTTTGGTTCGAGGTAAGTGGAATCAAAATTAAACTGAAACACAACAAATTCTGTGATGTAATATATTTTTAAACTCTTGAAACTATCATTGTCTAATTTAAAAAATATATGGTTTTATTCGTTGTGAATATGAGAAGGTTTGCGTGGGGTTTAAACTACCCAAGTACGTACACTGGCACTAACTATATGTTTCGCGTGTATCGAATCAATCTTACAGCGAAATATTGCTGACCTGTTGAACACAACTGTGTTTTTGTGAATGTTTGATACATGAAGGTTAATTGATTTTTCTTTTGCGTTTCGTGTCTAGTTTTTCGGTTCAATATTGGTTATTGTTCTGGGGCTTCGCGTGTATGTTTTTGTTGTGTGTGTGTGTGTGTGAGAGAGAGAGAGAGAGAGCGAGAGAGAGAGAGAGAGAGAGAGAGAGAGAGAGAGAGAGAGAGAGAGAGTAGGGCATAGGGAAAGGTGTGTTATTGAAGGCTTTTGGATTGTTGAAATTGTTTAGATGTTATTACACGTATGGATAGCAAACCAAAAGCAAATGTTGTTGTTGTTGTGTTTATTTAATTTTCTATAATAAAGTTGTAGAGAATTGTATATATCTGAATCTGTAAATCAATCACCATTTAATTTACTTTAGTGATTTCAAACTCCCCCCGTTGGGGTGCCGGGGGTTTCAGTATAAATAGTATCCCTACTTTCTGGAAATTTAGTGCTTTAAATTCCCACTGTCGCTGTCTTTCTCATTTGCTCTTTCTCATTCCTGCTCTTTTCTATCAATCTGCTATACTATCGTCTTCTTCGCTAGACCAGTCTCCTACCTTTTTTCTTGAAAACTCTCCCGGGACAAGACTCCTTGTTTGTGTATGAGGTCTGTTGGATCATCTTGGGAATATTGGACGCTTTCTGCCAGGTGGTCACTAGGGCTTCCTATGATGTTATTATTTAGCAATGTAGGCATTTTATATGTATGTGTTTTGTTGATAATTTATAATGATGTTTGTATTCTATTTTGTTTTTGTAAACGGGGGTTCGATAAGTTGGGGTGAAGCCTCAGCCGTCCCCTGCGTGGGATGTCTTTATTGTAAAGTGACTGGCTGGTGGAGAGCTTTCGGTTTTACCACTAGGGTTGTTTCAGCAGATCTTTTATGCGGATCGGGGGTTGTCCGGTCCTGATTTGGCTCGGAAGAGTCCGCTGGACCTAAAGTAATAATAATGTAATGTAATGATTTCAAACTGGCGATTCTATTGTACGTAACTCGTATAAATGATTGTCATTCGACAGTGAGGTAGTTATTTCTTTCTTTCTGTCTAATTTTATAGTAGTTGTCAAGGTAAGGGTAAGGAATGGGAAATTACGTAGGCTAGTTGTTTGATTTTAAGCTTCTGCACGATGTGTCCATAGAAAAGCGGAGGATCGGGTTTGCGAAGTAGGACTACCAGTTGCTTGGTTTTAGGGGTACCCGGAAAGTGATTAGTCGGGAAGGAGCGGCCTGTTTAGACTGGCGCAATACTGCAGCGGCGGATACAACCAGTGGGGGATACAACCAGTGGCGGATACAACCAGTGGGGGATACAACCAGTGGCAGATACAACCAGTGGCGGATACAACCAGTGGGGGATACAACCAGTGGCGGATACAACCAGTGGCGGATACAACCAGTGGGGGATACAACCAGTGGCGGATACAACCAGTGGGGGATACAACCAGTGGGGGATACAACCAGTGGCGGATACAACCAGTGGGGGATACAACCAGTGGGGGATACAACCAGGGGGGGATACAACCAGTGGCGGATACAACCAGTGGGGGATACAACCAGTGGGGGATACAACCAGTGGCGGATACAACCAGTGGGGGATACAACCAGTGGCGGATACAACCAGTGGGGGATACAACCAGTGGCGGATGCAACCAGTGGCGGATGCAACCAGTGGCGGATGCAACCAGTGGCGGATACAACCAGTGGGGGACTCCCGTGGTGGGCAAGATACAAGTGGCCATTTTCACTGTATCATTTTGAGGGGGGAAAGATGACATTGAAAGTCATTATGATATCGTCTGCCATGGCGACCGGCTAAAAAACATTTACCTTTGTGCCTAGTTCGGTGTCTTATAGTATATATGGATATATTCACATTATTATAGTATGTTGATGCTATCAGAAGAAGATTTTAATTGCAGGATAGTTTGTTGTCGTTAGTGGATCTATTTTCAGTAGCCTACGGATACTATCGGAAGATTTAAATTGAGCGTAGTTTGCAATGAGCAGAAGATTTAAATTGTTAAAATAAAATGTGAACAGAGAACAACCGGAGATTAAATAGACTTCAACCTTCAATAAGATTTAAGACAGCGCAACTGCAGCGTAAAGTTGAAGATTTCCTGGAGCAGCACACCAACATTCAAACCACAACTCTCTTATCGTGTGCACTATGGTTTTAAACATAATTATGTCTCAATCGTAGGCCTGTTTGTTAGTCATCCTGACCAGACAGTTGTTTCTGCTGTGGGAGCATCTTCTGGCCTAGCATCATTTAGTGTTCTTAGTATACTGCAGCCTGTGGATATGAGCACACGAAGATTTAAATTGTAGTATAGTTTTGCGTCTGTAGTATATATTGTACCAAAGACGGTAGAACAATAAGACAGGCAACTTGAGGCTTATGAGCGATCCGGATATAGCTATAGAGTAATGCCCCTTAGGGCGTAGACGAATAACAATCATCTCTCTCTCTCTCTCTCTCTCTCTCTCTCTCTCTCTCTCTCTCTCTCTCTCTCTCTCTCTCTCTGTTTCCTATGCCGAAGGTCGCGGGTTTGATTCCCTCAAG
>CM072514.1:82195540-82240540 GCA_036898135.1 Oncomelania hupensis | reverse complement strand
GTTCAATGATCCACAGTTGCAGCTTACAGAACCCCCGTTGGGGTGCCGGGGTTTTCAGTATAAATAGTATCCCCACTTTCTGGAAATTTAGTGCTTAAAATTCCCACTATCGCTGTCTTTCTCATTAGTTCTTTCTCATTCCTGCTCTGTTCTATCAATCTGCTATACTATCTTCTTCTTCGCTAGACCAGTCACCTAACTTTTTTCTTGAAAACTCTTCCGGGACAAGACTCCTTATTTGTGTGTGAGGTCTGTTGGATCAGCTTGGGAATATTAGACGCTTTCTGCCAGGTGGTCACTAGGGCTTCCTATGATGTTATTATTTGGCAATGTAGCCATTTTATCTGTATGTGTTTTGTTGATACTTTATAATGATGTTTGTATTCTATTTTGTTTTTTGTAAACGGGGGTTCGATAAATAAGAGTACAGCCTCAGCGTCCCCTACGTGGGATGTCTTTATTGCAAAGTGACTGACTGGTGCAGGGCATTCAGTTTTCCCACTAGGGTTGTTTCAGCAGATCTTTTATGCGGATCGGGGGTTGTCCGGTCCTGATTTGGCTCGGAAGAGTCCGCTGGACCTAAAGCAACAATCATGTGATGTAATGTAATGCAGCTTACAGATTGCATTACGTGCAAATCACGTCTGCTACCGTTCTATTTTTAGTGCACAGGTATTTAAGCAATAGAACTTAATCGGAACATGGGGGTGTAGTTTAGTTAGAGAGAGAAAAAGAGAGAGAGAATAAATAGCTGAACTATAATATGTATTTCTCTCTCTCTCTCTCTCTCGCCCCCCCTCTCTCTCTCTCTCTC
Organism: Oncomelania hupensis; assembly: GCA_036898135.1. Lineage (NCBI taxonomy): Eukaryota > Metazoa > Mollusca > Gastropoda > Littorinimorpha > Pomatiopsidae > Oncomelania > Oncomelania hupensis. The sequence continues at coordinate 82,239,726 of CM072514.1, read as the reverse complement.
TCTCTCTTTCCCGTTCCCGGTCTAACAGACAATTATATTTATCAATTTCTGAAAATATTTTACGCATTTAAAAAAATGGAGTTTTAAAATTATATTTCCAATAAGAAAATCCTAAAATATAAATATTAAAATTATATCTGTCATGAAATAATTTTACGCATTTACAAAATTGGAGTTTTAAAATTATATGTCCAATAAGAAAATCCTAAAATATAAATATTAAAATTATATCTGTTATGAACAGACTCCAGAATCACCACAGAACCCACAGTAACTCAATATTTCCATGTCACACTAAATAAGCATTCACCCTTCATTTTTCACAGTCTATCTTTCATTCCACTAATATACCCTATCCTAGTCCTATTTCATTCAATCACAGCACAAGTATATCAACTAACAAGTTAGTATCTCGTATTGCCCCCAGTCGACGTGCGGTGGTCCCGTTGCCATTGGTTTTAGCCACAAGCTGAGACGGGAATATCCCAAACCTAAAAATAGAATAGAGAATTCTGGGAAATCTGTTCTCGCTGAAATGAAACGAAAGTTGGGAGAGGAACTGCATATTTCTGGTAGTGAACAAAGGCAGAAACTTGTCAGCAGTATTATCAGCGATGGAGTTATAATGGACGAAGTGCTCCATACCTATGAGATTGCCTTTGCTCGAGCAAAGAAACTAAAGAAGGATTTGGCCGACGTCATTTCAGAAAAGCATTTCCCTACCCATAATTCCCCTGGGTTTTGAAGTTTCTAAAAAGTTATTTCAGGCCGACGACGCTCTATGGAGCGAAAAGCATGTAAAGGGAAGCAACCGGTTGTACGCGCACGTCGATAGAGACATAGAAGAGAGATGCTAACTTGTTAGTTGATATACTTGTGATCACAGGCACTCTCAGATGCACACGAGAACACCATTCTGTCAAGGTCAATTGTAGATTATAGTCACACTACACCGGAGCGTATAGGCGACCACCGGCCACATTACTGTACACAAAAACTGCATTAGCCTACACTACATTACGCTACAATACAGAACGCTATTACAACATGTAACTTGTAAGTCACTAAGTCAAGTGTAACTACTTGACATTGTTAACATATGCTACTTGACTACCCTCACTTCGTAGTGCTATTTGACGAGTGGAAAACTGCAGCGTTGTCACATTAAAAGATTAATGATGTAATGGGTAATCGTTGTCCAGCCGACCGCTTGGGCATTCCATTGTAGGTATCTCTTCATTAATGATGTAAACTAACAGCGGTGCCTAATAAAAACACTTTCGCAGCAATGTTGTTTTTAGATCAACTATGATGCTATTAATAGGTGGATAAACAAATTAATGTATCGATTTTTATCAAAATTGTACTTTTGACAGATTTTTTGGAGAGGTGGTCTTAATCTTGTGTTTTTTGTTGGGACAACGTTAACAATCACTGTGGGTTTGGAAAGGGTTTTTGCATGTCGCTCTGAAAAGTGTCGTTTTGTTGCCCTTTAACCTTACGTACCTGACCAACGCAATAATATAATGCTTTGTAATGAATGGGATCAACCCACTAGATTAACCCGATGATGTAATATTATTTCGCGGTTGTAAACTTTAACTACTTTGTGCACACGATTACATCATGTTATTTCATGATTGTACGCGGTTAACTACTTGTTACGCACGATTACGTAATATTATTTCAATATGGTAAAGTGTTCTTTTTACGCTGGATTACATCATGTAATTTCACGATTGTAAACTGTCACTACTACTTGATTAACATGACACCATACTGTTTGCAGTAACATCATTAACGCGATAACGTCATGTGTTGTAACCGCTTGTGATTCACCGACTTGACTGACACAACGATGAAATATTATTTAACGATTGTGAACATTAGCTACTTGATTAACCCGATCGCATAACGTTATTTTGACGACTGTTGACTTTAGCATCTTCCTCATGTCTCCCAACTGCCCGACAAGTTGAGGATCTGATGATGATGATGATGATGATGATGATGATGATGATGATGATGATGATGATGACGACGACGACGATGGTGATGATATCCATGATTTGTGATATAGGACTGATTTGTGTTTCATGCTGTGTTTGCCTATCTTCCAACGCCTTGAGAAGCTTGTAAATGTAAAAGTGTATAACAACAATCCCTTACCCTCTATCCCCCCCCCTCCCTTTTTTTTACTTTCTTAAATTTATTTTTATTTTAGTGCTGTATGCAGGACGATTGCCAGTTAAGTGTATGACATGATGAATACATGTGAGGCTGTGCAAATGCGGATGTATTTCATTGTCGCCATGCCCAAACCAAAGCGGTGGTAACGTTTTACTTGGTGATTAAATATTATCCCGTCTCATATGGTTGTGTTTTACAGACGTAAGTGCAGGCCAGTATTGCTACGTGACCGACTGGTATGGGACCAGGACCTACAAATACTGCACCTACGGCTGCTGCAATGGCACTAGCGATGGATGCTGCGTCTACGCCTACACCTACACCTACACCTATACTGCGATTCCTACGCTGCGGCCGTAAGTTCCTAACAGTTTTTTTGCGGAGGAGAAATTTGCTGCTGAACAGATAGAAACATGACAAAAGCCAGAAGAACAATGATGACAGGATCAGGATCCACTATGGGAAAAACGAGGATGCACGATAAAGAAGAAGAAAGTGGGGAAGGACAGAGGACAACACAACAGGAAAGCAAGAGCGTGAGCACAGCACTTGTGACCAAAGACGCACAAACTGTGACAAGGCGTACAATCTAGCCTGAGTCAGAGAGCACCCACTCACCCCTCCCAACCATCCAGTTAACCCCTCTACACTCCCAGTCGACCCGTGGACGCGCGCTGGCTCATTCACCTAAGCCCCGCCCCTCGGGCATCAAGTTAAAGCCTGGCACCCAGTTAGACTCGGGGTCAGTCGAAAACCATCAAGCCTTGAAGCCACAACAACTTGTCCGAAGACACGTCTCCATCACCGGGCGACCTCTGAGCTACGGCAGTACTCGTGTGCTTCACCCCGTCTTAGTCAAGGTAAGAGAGGAAACTTACTCTTTGTCATGTAGCAAACCCATCACCCGTCGTTCGCCCCCACGTTCGTATGTCCTGTCGATATGTACGTTCGTGTGTATAGCTTTGTCTTGATGTGTTGCTGACATGTATTATTGCCTTGTATATATTATCCGCCTTGTTTGTATGACTCATGCCATGTGTGAATTTATACTTGTATGCTCCATGTTAGCCCCATGTGTAAATATCCCATGACATGCTGTCCCTCCATATAGATTAAAGTCCCCCAGTACCACCCTTGCCTACAACCCCTTTGTCCTGTACCCACTCCATTTGCTTCCCCCTTGCTCCCAATGTATAAATATTTGCCCCTGTTGCCACTACCCCCATCTCAATGCGCCGAAGGTATCACATATTAGCGGCTGCCAGTAAGCACTACAATGGCCCCATAAACCTAGTTGCATTGTTTGACTGTTGGTATATGCGCCGGATCAACCTTGACCGGTCAGCCAATTTGAAATCTGAATGGGCAAACTCGCGCAACAGGCGCTGAACCCAGGATACACCTATCCCCGCTGATACAGAATCTGTATTGCGTTACAGACGGCTCCTGTTCAGGGCTCATACCCCAGCCTTGTATCATCTCTCAGTCGCTGACCCGCTGCAGGCCCCTGACAACCCAGGGAGTCAACGAGAAGCGTTCCCCCGAATTTCATCATCCATAGACAGCTAGCAACGTAAGCTGAAATCTACGCCTGTACCTCAACCAAGATTGGCATCCACGGTCATTGCGCAAGAAGCGTGACCGACTGACCTGCATTCCAAGTGACGCCACGCTAAACCTGGACACTGTCCAACCAGACTATCTTGGAACAACCACCGCCCTCCAATACCCAGCTAAGTGATTGACCCACGAGCATCGCCACTCGAAGATCATCTGGCCAGAAACCAGCCAGATACACTCTTGCCCTATGACGATATCAGTCCACAGTAGCACTAGTACCCCAGAAGTCATCCACCCAGAATATCTCCGAGCTACTCCCTACTGATATAGACGCTACCCCGTGACTCACTATTAGCCTTACCTAATATAGACGACCCAATTCGATTTAAATAAACTTCACAGTTAGAAATTGCATTTACCCAGACTGGCCTTTGTACTTGAATTTCTCAACTAGTGTAGCATACCATCTTTCTCGTCTACCCTTTGACTGTCTCTCATTTCACTAGTAGCCCTAGCCTTAATTCTCTTGAATGTCATCGCACCATTAGCCTAACAAAGGAGGTAATACAGCGCTAGAGATTAAGAGCGTACCCTCCATTCCCCCAAACCCCTTTCTTTGTGACACAAACTCAAACCGAAAGGATTGATATACCAGCGTCTATCAATGATCTAAAATCGATGATCGTCTCACTGTCCGAACGATTACGTGCACTGGAAACATCAATAAAAGAGCAGTCAAGCGTTACCATGAAGGAAACCCAGGTATAGCGAGCTCGGGAAACGAAAGGCCTACCGGTTCTCTCATACGCGGGCGCGGTGAAATAAACCGATACTCGTTCTCGGCGACCTAGTATTTCTGGCGTATCCAAAGCTCCTGAAAAAGACACCGAGCTTCGGATTAATGTTTCCAGGCGAGACGAACAGAAACAGGACCAAAAACATAGAAAAGAACAGCGTGACGTAGACAAGAAGATGACATCACGGAAAGACAATTGTCACTTTCCAAAATGGAGCTCCTAGTCCTATTAGGTTTACCATGATTCTGTCCTTAGCGGAGTCATTCCACGTAAACTCGGCCACACCACTGGATCCCAGATAAAGAAAATCAAAACGCCTTCTGGGGAACATCTGCTCCGGACGGTTGTATCAGAAACTGATAATGATTCGGTAGCAGACGTCGTGATTCTTCACTGCGGTGTGAATGATATTCGCAACACAACAAAATCAATGTCAGCATTACTGCTCCTTTGATCCAAGCTGTAAAACACATCCGCAATCACCATCCTAAAACCCATGTTGTGATTAGCAGAATTGCACCAGGGTGGAGAACTGTCAGCGAATCCGCGGATTTCCGCGGAAGGCATTTGCATTTCCGAGAAAAAAATATTGAGTTCCGAGTGTGAGAAGCTGAGGGCTACCCTTTACTAGGCATAGCGGCCAAACGCGGCCGAAGGTCTAAACAGGCAAAACGTCCAAAAGCGTCCGTATCAACCATTCTCGCGTTGTTTGAAATATTGCGAGACTTCCGGCAATTGACTTCCGGTTTATTCTCTTTGTGAAAACATTCGACTGCATTTCCACAAGTTTTCTCTGTGATGCGTTAGTTTTTCCGAATTTTTTTAAATTTTTTTTATTGTGTGTGTGTCTAAAATGGATGGTTTGGATTCTTCGACTGATGAAGGGGAGTTTACAGGCTTCCATTTATCAGACATTAAAGTGAGAGAAATGGACTTGGAGTCGGAGGAAGAGATCGGTACTGACATTAGACAATTAGTGTCAGTAGTGTGCATGCATACGATCTTTCAGACTGGCATGAAAGTGAAGAAGAGGAGGGGGATTGTTTGGACTTTTTAAAACTTTTTTTGTATACACATGGAGTAATAAAAACAAGACATGACAAGAGAGGTATAAAAAGGTAGATAATCAAAAGAGAATTTATTTCTGTTCATTTTGCATTTTATTTCATTTAAATCTATAGTCACTAATACCTAAGATGTGGTGTTTCTACTAACGTACCCCTAAATATCTCTAAAATTATAAAAATTCTTGCCTGTTTACAGCTAAAAAATAGACAAACGTGTGCCCAGTAAATTTGGAAATGTGGAGTTTGTGTGTAACAGTGGTGGACCTCAAACTTTGTTAGGCCTACAAATCAAGATTCTTAACTTTTTTGAAAGACATGTGCATAAAACATTCTTTTTTGTTGTTGTTGTTTCTATTCATGTTTACTTTGTGCTTTTTGCTTTCAGGAGAAGCCCAAAATTACTTTCAAAATTGCATAAATTCATGAATTTTCTTCCAGGGGGCGAATACCGGGGCTTGGCCCCTGGGCCCCGGCCGGATTTCAGAGATTTCTTGATTCAGTTGTTCTCCACCCTGTGCACCTGTCAGTGATCCTGAACTACTGGCAAGACGAGATCTTTTTAACGCACACATCTTTTCAGAAATATTGTCACTAAAAGATCACAGAATTACGATTGTAGCTCATGAGAATATGTTTAACAGTTCTATGAGACAAATAGATGGATTACACCCTAACAGAAAGGGATCAGCTGTCCTTGCCAGGAACCTAGGACAGCATGTCAGTTCGGTTCTCTGGCAACAACCAAGGCACCCTGGTCGCCTTCGTACCTACCAGTCACATAAATGGGTAGACTGGCGAGGGCAGGAGATCTCTTCCCAAGCAAACAATCGCTGGTATTAACAATTTCTACCCATAGATGAATCACATGTACAAAACTAACTTGGCGAACTAACACATACTGATGAGGATGATTTATAAAATCATGTTGTAAGAGTGGATGCTCAATAATGGTTGGATGTGGGAGAGGGTGTACATTGTATACTAGTGACTTGGCTGTGATATGGATAAGGGAGCTCTAGATCGTGTATTCGTCTCTTGCTGTGTACCTAGGTCGGGTCTTTTGGGCATACACTGATCGCACTGTATACTTGTAGATGTGAATAAGCCTAAGGGTGGGTTGCGTGACTCGGGTGCTCCGGCTTTGGGTTGCGGTAGTTGGTTTTGTGCGGTGGGTGTCTACGCGCGGAATCGCCTTTAGTGTCTCTCGGTGATCTGATCTTGAACTTGACGCTTTGGCATGAGCTCGCCCCTATCTTATTTCACTTGCTTACCTTCTAAACTATACAAGTGCCTTGTCATGGGGTACGGTTGGACTTTGTTTTTCAGGAGGCGCTGGGGGCGATTTCGTTGGGACACTCGCTATACGAGGCTAGCTCCTGTAGTCCTGGATCGGGGTGTCCGATTCATGTGAATGTTCATAATCATTGCGTGCAAGCCATTTTTGGATTCAACATAGTTCTATATGTACTAGGCGTGATGGTCTAGGCTTTCCTCTGCATTCCATAACAATACAATATGGTAAATAATGTTTATTATGTGCGAGTTCGCTTTATGCAGCCTAAAATGTGCTGATCTTCAAATAAGACAATATAATTTTAATCTGTAAAGCGGCACAATTTTTCCTCTTAGCATTAAATTAATTTATATAACTGAAATTTCACTTAGGGGATTTTGATCGAGTTCAAGTGAGGTTTATAGTTATAGTTCACCTGTTAATTTCACATAACAAATAAATTGTTACATTTTAAATTATAAGGAAGTATGAAAGATAATGTAAGAATATTACAGTGGAACTGCAGGTCAATATGTGCAAATTTCTTACAACTTGAACATTATATATCCAAAAATACTTACAGTATATTAGCATTGCAATCATTAAATGTTGATGCATACAAGTTACCTATTCTAACATCTTACTACTACACACCACTTTATACTTGTGGAAAAATAAACAAGAAAGTACAAACGGCCCTCTACATCAGATCTGACTTACAATATAATCTTATATATCCTTCGCCAATTTCATCTGATGCTGAAGATGTTTATTCCACAGGTGCAACAGTTAAAATTAATAATCAGGTTACTCTTAATGTAATGTCTGTTTATTTTCCAAATGGACCTAAGGAAGATAATTCTGACTGGATAAAAAATGTAGATTGGACTAGAAATAAATGGGTAATTCTTGGAGATTTTAATTCTCAATCTCCACTTTGGAATAATGAATCTGATACTGTAAGTCAGTGATCGTCCTAGGGATTTGCAAAACCGGTACGACGTCACAGTAAACAAACCCACTCAAACGCAAACCGGTAGGCCAGTCACGGAAATAGGTATGACCCATAGCAAAGCTTAATAATGCGTCACTAATTTTGCCACCGAAAATCTGCCGACGAATGCAGTGACTAATTTATTGCTCACCGTAAAGCCTATTAACTATACCTGAAACGATGTTTGCCAAAAATAAGAGTGAAAAAAGAGATTTTTGCTTCTTCATTATTACTAGCCTATCTGCCACTGTCGCAATACATACTGACGAGCACGAGGAAAGAAAAAATCGAAAAGTGCGCGAGTTTAATTTATCCGTATTCACGATGGCCTTGCACCGCCAATGTTATATCATTCTGTATTAATTACCTCAAAGAATATTATGGCAAGACTACTGAACGCATTCGCAAGCCTCTTGTCTACACTCCATAAACACATAATCAGCGTGGCTGGCTGTCTCTCTCTCTCTCTCTCTCTCTCTCTCTCTCTCTCTCTCTCTCCCTCCCTCTTCCTCTCTTCATTTCTCTTGTTTTTCTTTCTCTTTTCCTTTATTTTCGAAACCAGTCAAACAAAATAAGAACCGGTAGGCTCTACCGGCTACTGATTTTTCAACCGGTATTTTTATTCTCAAACCGGTAAAATACCGGTAATTTCCGGTTAAATCCATCCCTGTGTAAGTAATTACCGAATAGTTAATAATATACTAAATTCTTCTTTAGTATTATTAAATAATGGAAGTATAACCAGAATTCCAGATTATATTATGCATAAACCTTCAGCAATTGATCTTTCATTAGCCAGTCCTGAGTTAGCTATAAACAGCACGTGGTTTACAGAGGAAGATTCATTAGGCAGTGACCATTTACCTATAGTAATAGCTTTAAATGACACAGCTATTGTTAATGAGTCTAATAATAATTCTGAAGATATAATCCCAAAATTCCAATATACACGTGCTAATTGGGAAACTTTTCAAAATGGTCTTAACGCGTGTGACACCACTAACATAGAGAATGACGATATAGATATATTTTATGCCAACTTTTCAACAGCAATTTTAAAAGCAGCTGAAGCAGCAATTCCCAAATGTAAATCACGTAAAATCGGAACTCATAAAGGAAATAGCTGGTGGACTAATGAATGTGCTGAAGCAGTTGCACATAAAAAAGAGCATTTTAAAACATGGTTAAGAAATTGATAATTTTATTGCTATGAAAAAAGCCAAATTACAGTGTAATAAAGTAATAGCTGAGGCAAAAAGAACTTATTGGAATTTATTCTGCGAAAAAGAAGTAACAGAATCAAAAGACTTATATAAGGTGTGGAAAAAGATAAAAGAAATGAAAATCGGGTATACTTTACCTCAGTATCCGATTAAATTAAACAGTAACATATTCCCAAATGAACAAGAAAAGGCAGAGGCATTTCTTGATGTTTTTGCCAAGAATAGTTTAACTTCCTCTTTGGACACAACACTTACTAATTATAGAAAATTGGAAGAACTCAAAGAAGAATATAAAGACCCTTTACCTAACAATAGTCTCTTTGTCAATGCTGATATAACACTAAATGGATTATTACATACATTGCAATCTTTTGCTAACAATAAAACTGCATTTGGCGCTGACGGTATATCCTATCAAATGCTGGTCCATTTGCCTTTAATGTGGAAAATGATATTACTTTCATTTTACCAAAAAGTTTGGCGAAATGAAACTTTTCCTTCTCTCTGGACAAAGTCAGTAGTAGTACCTATTTTAAAAGAAGGCAAACCGAGATCCTGTGTAAATAGTTATAGACCGATTTCGCTTACAACTCATGTTGGTAAAGTAATGGAAAAAATAATAAATAAACGTCTGTTTCATTATTGTGAAAAGAATGACATTATTCCCGTAAATCAAGCCGGGTTTAGAAAGGCTAGAAATACAAGTGACCATCTTGTTAAATTAACAAATCAAATTAAAAACAATTTGCGAGAAGAAAGAGTATTTTAGCAACTTTTTTTGATGTTAAAAAGGCTTACGATACAGTATAAACCTCTTGCTTATTACTAAAATTAAAACAAATTGGTATCTCTGGATAAATGTTCCAATATATAAAAAAAACTTTTTGTCCGAAAGATTTATATGCACCAGGATAGGTAAAACATACTCAGAATTTAAGAAAGTCGACATAGGGATTCCGCAATGCTTAATTATAGCTCCTATATTATTCAATATTTTAATATTTGATCTTCCAAAAGCTTAAACAAAACAAACTAATATTGTACAATATGCAGATGATATTGCAATATGGATTAATACATTACTGAGGAAACATACAAACAAAAGAACTATAAATTATATTCAAAAGTTATATCAAAATGAATTAAATTTACTTTGTAAGTACATGAAAGAAAATGGATTGGAATTATCAAAGGAAAAAAACTTACTTGATGTTGTTTAACAATGGTCAGAATCCTAAGTATTTACCAAAATTAGAATTGGAAGGAACTGCATTGAAATATACACAACATATTAAATTCTTAGGAGTATATCTGACTTCAAAACTAAACTGGAGAAGTCATATAGAATACCTAATTACAAAAGCAAGAAAACGGATACATTTGTTAAAAATAATAAGTTCTCAACCTTGGGGAAATAATTCGAAAACTTTACTTCATTTAGCTATTTCACTGGTAAGATCGATATTGACAGATGGACAAGAAGTTTATTTTGCTGCTTCCACGACATACATTAAGAAACTTCAAAGTTTAGATTGTAGAGCAATAAAATTGGCACTTGGAGTTCCAGTTAGTACAAATACAATTAAAAGCTATAAAGAAGCAGGAATCTTATCATTAAATGAACAGAGACAATTATCAATCTCCAAATATGTAATTCGAAGTTTATCAGTAAACAATTCAGTATCAGATGATATCTGCATTGACTCTAAAGAATATCCTAAACGCGCTGAAAAAATTCCTTATCTCCAGCCAATTAAGAATTTTGTAAACACAACAATGACAATAAGTGAAGTGAAAGAACACTTAGAACAATATTATCCCAATCACCTAAAAATATTTACAGATGGATCTGTACTGGAATCATCTAATAGTGGTGCAGAGTTTGTTATACCAACTTTGAAAGTAGAAAATTCGTACTATATTGGAAAAGGATTTTCTATATTTTCCTGTGAATTATATGCCATATTAAGAGCATTACAATATATTCTTGAAACATCCCTGGATATAGTTAACTTGCTCATTTGTGTCGATTCAAAATCAGTTTTACAATCAATTCAAAACTGGGAATATACTACTAGACCAGATCTAATATTTGAAATTAAGCATATAATACATCAAATTATTAGCAGAGGTACACATGTTGATTTTTGTTGGGTTTCGTCTCATTCTGGCTTGTACTGGAATGAGCAGTCGGACAAACTTGCCAAAATTGGAGCTAAAAATACAAATTCGATATCAAATTGTAATATTACATTATCTAGGCATGAATTGATTTCATTAGTAGAAAGACATTTTCAAAAATCAGTATATAAGCATAACATTTTATCATGTAGTAGAAATATTTCAAAAATCATATATAAAATGCGTTTGAATTCATGGAGCACAAAATACATTACTGATATTCATTGTATATGTCAGCAACCAATGTCTGTACAACATTTATTATTTGAATGTACAACATTATTACCATTATCCAAGGCAAATAATGTCTCGATCGTATGTACCGATAGTATGACAGATATTTTATATAATCATACACTTATTGAAAAAATTGCTTACATTATCTTACATACTGACATAAAAAACATTTTTTGATTAAGTACGTAAATATGTGTTTATGTTTATGCATGTGTGTTTGTGTGTATGTCTATGCATATATATATATATGTTTGTGAAAGTCTAATATCATTTTATCAATAAAAAGACTTAAAATAAAAATCTGAATCTGAAAACCTATACTGCGTGAGTCTCGTTATTGTAATGGACGCCCCAGTGGTTCTGTGGCCGAGCGCTCCCCGCCATGGGTGCAGGTTCGATTCTTGGAAGTGGCGGGAAATGTGTGCCTCCCAGGAGTCGACCGTGTTTGATACGTCGTCGTTGCCGTCATGATGATGATGATGATGATGACGACGACAATAATGATAATGATTGGTGATGACGATGACCATGGCGATGACGACGACGAGAACTACATCGGTAATAATGACTGTAAGTAGTAATAAAATATTTATCGGATGTAATAAATTCCTTTTCTGATGAGTATTTTGTTCTTATTTTCAGCGATACAGCCAGCGTATTCAACGTGGTCGCCATCATCGTTGGATGTACCATCGGTGGTATTGTCCTCATCGCCATCATAATTACTGTCGTCTGCTGCGTGTGCTGCAAGCGACAGACGCGAGGACAGGTGATGCAGCCCGCCTACGGTCAGCCCGGTGTGACCATTGCCACCACCTCGAACAACATGGCAATTTCAGGTAAGCGGACATCCTATTTCACGCCACAATAAACTCTTTGTATCACACTCCCTGCTCAGGTCTACAAACCCCATGCCTATGTTCCTCATATTTATTATTTACTCACCGTAACCCTAGGTCCCCTACATTAATTAATTAGCTAACAAATATTTACCTTCCTTAACTTTAACAATAATTTTCCTACATCAGGAACCTAACAATATTTATTTACCCAATGTAATCTTCACTCTAGGTCCACTATTTACCAACCTTTAACCTAACTAGGTTTCCTACAGGTACATTACGCCAACAATATTTGCCAGCTTTATCCCTAACCACGGCTCTTCTACATCAATTGTTTTAACATAAATTTTATTCAACAAACAAACCAGATATTAATACAAGGCAAAACACCAGGGCGCACAAAAACACAAGGCTTAAATGAGTGCTACCCAAATATAATAATAATAATAATAATAATAATAATAATAATAATAATAATAATAATAATGTATCAAAATATCAGTGGCGGACGATAGGAAACAACAACAGAACATTAATAACATTACAAGAAATACAAAAAAGAAATTTTTATTTAAAAATAACAGCTAACTACCAATTATTAACCAACCTAACAACAGTTTGTTACGTTGAAACACGCATGATGGTGCGTGTGAAAATATTATGTGTGAAGCGCGCGCGATAGATCTGTTCGTTTTATTTTGCAAAGCATGCAATAATAGAGTTTCTTTACCTTTGATTTGGGTTTGCATTGTTGTTAGAAGAAGCTTTGTATAACGTTGATAATCTTCGTTGGTCGATATTATTGGAGAATTCTCTAGATCTGCTTGTTTACTATCGATCGAAGTTTCGGGATATTTGAGAACATTCTTTTGACAGAAACTTGAGAAAGGAAGGTTGTATGACGTAAAACCGTGATGACGAAGTTAATTCTGATTGGTTGTAACGCGTCGTTCTAGAACGTCCTGGGGTTATCTCGAGTTGAGAGAAAAAATATATAATGGACACACTGTGTTGTGAAAGGAGAGAGTGAAAAGGTGATTGTATGCAGTTGTTGATGTGTGCTGAATAAAAGTGGAAAACTTCATACGAAGACTTTGACTTGTTGCTGAGTGAGCAGGCTGCGTGGATAAACGAATCAGTTACACCTATCAGGAATTCAAGCATTGGGGCTGAATCAAATACTGATAGAAAAACACCACCATCAAACGGAGTGTAACATTTTGGGGGTCAAGCCGCGATTCACGCCATAGCCAAGGGTTCAACTGCTACAACAAGCGAGTCAACGTTACGAGAAGCAGTCATCGAGGGTAGCCGCCAACGTTGCGTCGGGAGGGGCCAACATACTGGGACTACATCACCGATAGGTTCGGGTTGACTGCAAGGGCGTGTAGTCGCCGAAGAGTTGCTTCGTGAGCGAACAACAGATCGGGACTACGTGGCTGCCGCAAGACTACGTCGAGGGACAGTCTCGGAGCTACATCGCCAGTTTTACAGGGAGCGACGAGCGGACGTCGCGTCTACTTCAGCACAGGAGCGTGTACATCAACACCAGCGTGGTGCAGCGTCGCATACGACGAGGACAGCGGGGCCTGCGTCAGCGAAGGCGACTAGTGACAAGCATCAGCGCTACTGCAGAAAGCGTGCTGTTCTAGAACAGTCTAGAAAGGTACAGCACAGTCAAGAACTTTCCAGAAAAGAACTTTCCAGAAAATAACTTTCCAGAAAAGCATCAAGATGGCTGATTTCTGGCAGAAAAGAGTTGAACTGAATCTAAAAGGCAAACAGCTGACGGAGTACGTCAAATCCCAGGAGAGAATACAAGAACGAGAATTAGAAGAGCAGCGTCGCCGTGAAGAAAGAGAATTGGAAGAGAAGCGTCTAGAAAAAGAAATAGAACTAGAACAGCAGCGGCAAGAAAAAAAAGAGAGTTCGAGCTGAAGCGTCTTGAAGGTGAGCGTCAGTACCAGCTAGAATTGGCGCGTATCCAAAACAATCAGCATTCTCCACAAGTTATCAGTGACAACAAAGCTCCAAAATTGCCAGCGTTTGTCGACGGGAAGGACCAGATCGACAGTTATTTGGCGAGATTTGAAAGGTTTGCCAAAAGCTCTAACTGGCAACCTCAAGACTGGGCGATTCGACTAAGTGCACTTCTGACGGGGAAGCACTCGACGTCTACACCAGATTGTCGGACGATGACGCTAAAGACTACGACGTCTTGAAAGAGGCCCTATTGCAGTGCTACAACTTTACAGAGAAGGGCTACCGTAAACGCTTCCGTGAATGCCGGCCTAAGTCAGACGAGACGCCAAAGCAGTTTGTGGAGCGCCTGTCGTCATATCTACACAAGTGGGTGGAATTATCAGGCGAAAGGAAGTCTTACGACAGTCTCCATGACCTGATCGTGAAGGAACAATTTCTCAATGCCTGTCACAAGGACCTAGCGACCCACTTAGAATTACAAAAGCTGCAGACGCTTAAAGATGTGACTGAGGCTGCTGAAAGATATCTCATCGCTCATGGGAAGACCCTGGGGCCGCCAAGCGCGACGAAGCCATTTCAGAAAACTGCAAACCATGGGAACCAGATCCAGGGGAGTCAGACGAGCCAGAGACAAACGGACTCCACGCCACCCCCCAGGGAAGGGCATTCAAGATGTTGTTTCACCTGCAACGCTACAGACCACAGAGCGGCTAACTGTCCTCAAAACAAAAGTAGCGGACAGCGGAGCAATACGGACAATGCAGCGGTGGGCAACCGACAGAGACGTTTCTCCAATCAACGGCAAACCAGTAGATCTGACCATCAAGTGTGCGGCGGGAGCGTCATTCTTCCGAGTCAGACCGAACGCACAGCTACTCATGCGGACGTGCAAGAGTGCATAACTGACGGCCAGCTTCTCCTTGCCAACGGGAAATCCATCCCCGTCGTCGCCAGCGCAGCGATGACCGTCCAGAACATGCCTGTTTCCAAGGGACGCGTCGGAAATCATGAAGTGACTGTCTTAAGAGACTCTGGCTGCAGTGGGGTCATCGTCAGAGAAGATCTAATCACTAAAGAACAGTTCAATGGCGATTCTAAATGGACACTTATGGCCGACAGCAAATGTGTGAGAGCGCCAGTTTCAAAGATTCAAGTCAGCACCCCTTTCTACATAGGCGAAGTAGAAGCGGTTTGCCTGAAAAAGCCGCTATACGATTTGATGATCGGGAACATCGACGGCGCGAGACGACCCGACGACCCCGATACAGAGTGGAGTCCTGCCTCAACCCAACGCGTCGAAGTTGTGGAGGAAGATCCATTGCCATTTCCCGATGGAGACCTTTCAGAGCTGCTACGGGACAATGTGGTTACTCCGGCTCAGCCCTGCCGACCAGAGATCGTCGGTGCTGTTACAACCAGGGCCCAGGCCAAGAGAGACAAGACGACTACGCCACTGAAGGTCGCCGACAACTCAAAAGCTGCCATCGTGGACAGAGATAAGCTGATCCAGCTCCAGGAAGCTGATAGCACTTTAAACAAGTACAGGAACCGCCAAGACCACGTGACCAAAGGCAGTGGCACGGTCTATTTTGAGGTGAAGGCCAAGATCCTGTACCGAATCTTCCAGCACCCGAGGGTCAACGGAGGGAAACCACTACGTCAAGTATTGGTACCATTACCCCTAAGGCGCCAGGGGATGGAAGTAGCTCACGACTCCATCATGGGAGGTCACCTGGGCATCAAGAAGACGTCAGACAGAATCCAGGCGGTGTTCTACTGGCCAGGACTTCATGTGGATGTCAGCCGTTTCTGCCGATCGTGTGACATTTGCTAGAAGACCATACCTCGAGGAAGGGTCCCGAAAGTGCCTATGCAGAGGATGCCATTGATCGACCGACCTTTCAAGAGGGTGGCCTTAGACTTAATCGGCGAAATAAGACCTCCGAGTGAAGAAGGTCATCGATGGCTACTGACTTCAGTGGACTATGCGACTCGGTACCCAGAAGCAGTCCCTCTGAAGAAGATTGACACCGAGACTGTGGCAGAGGCACTGGTGGACATGTTCAGTAGACTTGGAGTGCCTGAAGAAATTCTGACAGACCTCGGGACGCAGTTCGTCTCTGACTGCATGAAGGAGGTCAACAGACTGCTGAGCATCCGGCATTTAACTACGACACCCTACCATCCAATGTGCAACGGGCTCGTCGAAAAGTTCAATGCTACGCTGAAGTCCACCCTGAAGAAACTGTGCAGCGAGCAGCCCAGACAATGGCATCGCTACATCAACGCCTCACTGTTCGCCTACAGAGAAGTGCCGCAGGAGTCCACCGGCTTTTCTCCGTTCGAGCTGCTGTACGGAAGAACCATCAGAGGGCCGATGCACATCCTAAAAGAACTGTGGACGAAAGAAGTAGAGACCCCAGAGGTGAAGAACTGCTACCAGTACGTGTTTGAGCAGCTGGAGCAGACTCTCGAGATAGCCAGAGAAAACCTGAAGAAATCCCAGGACTGTGGAAAGCACTACTATGATCGTAGGGCTGTGAACAGGAAGTTCAAACCTGGCAACAAAGTGCTTGTGCTGCTACCTACTTATCACAATAAGTTGCTGATGCAGTGGAAAGGCCCGTACGAAGTGGAGACCGTGGTGGGGATCAACGACTACAAGGTGAAGGTCGGCCAGCATTCCAAGATATACCACGCCAACCTCCTTAAGCTGTACGTGGAAAGGCCATCAGAGACTGTACACGCAGCAACAGCAGCTGAGATCGACGACGGCTTTGACATCGAGGAACTGTTGGAACTTGGAGACTTCCACAGCAAAGAAGGCATCGACGATGTTAAGCTAGGACCAAGCTTGACGGAAGGTCAAAAGACAGAGCTCAAGAACCTTAAGGGCGAGTTTCCCCAAAACTTCAGCGATGTCCCAGGCTCTACGACTTTGGTCGAACATGAAGTCCACCTTACTTCAAATATTCCCGTTCGATCAAAACCCTTCCCGATCCCTTTCAAGGCCCGTGAATCCTTGAAGAAAGACACTGATGAGATGCTAAAGATGGGCATCATCAGGGAGTCCAGTTCCCCCTACGCATCCCCTGTCGTGGTCGTGAAGAAGAAGGACGGGAGCAATAGAGTATGCATTGACTACAGGAAGGTTAATAAAATCACTGTCTTCGACCCTGAGCCGATGCCTACTGCAGCAGACCTCTTCCGCCAATTATCGGGGAGTAAAATCTTCTCAAAGATTGACCTCAGCAAGGGTTATTGGCAAGTCCCCGTTCGTCAACAGGACATACCAAAGACTGCTTTTATAACTCCTGATGGGACGTACGAATGCCTGAGGATGCCTTTTGGCATGGTCAACAGCGGTGCTACCCTGAAGAGAGGAATGAGGAAGATGCTCAAAGGGATGGGCAACGTCGTGTGCTACTGGGACGATCTGCTAGTCCACACCCATACCTGGGAAGAGCATCTGCAGACCTTAAGGGAGCTATTTCACCGTCTGACAGAAGCTAACCTGACTGTGAGACCCAGTAAGTGCATTCTGGGAACTGACAACGTAGACTTTATCGGCCATTCGCTGAAAGAAGGACAAAAGGGGCTTCTGCTAGAAAACGTCACCAAGATTCTGAATGCTCCACGTCCCCAAACCAAGAAGCAGGTACGATCTTTCCTGGGATTGGCTGGGTATTATAGGGAGTTCGTACCGAACTACTCAGCCATCACAGCACCTTTGTCGGACCTGGTGCGGAGAGGCTGTCCAAACCAAGTGCAGTGGGGACCGTCTCGGGAGAAGGCATACCAGACTGTGCGCGACCTCCTTTCGAAGGATCCGGTGCTACGACTGCCCGATACTTCCAAGAAATTCGTCTTAAGAACAGACGCAGCGGACGAAGGCATCGGCGCCATACTGATGCAAGAACACGAAGGGAAACTATTTCCGGTCTATCGAGGGCCGAGAAGAATTATTCGACCATGGAGAAAGAGTGCCTCGCCATCATATGGGGAATCCGGAAGTTCGAACTGTACCTTCAAGGAGTGAAGTTCGTGCTACAGACTGATCACAAGCCGCTAACCTACTTGAACTCTGCCAGGTTTGTGAACAGTTGCATCATGAAATGGGCTATGTACTTGCAGAACTTTAACATGCGAGTAGAATCTATTAAAGAATCAGACAATGTTGGTGCGGACTTCCTCAGCAGAGTGTGTGTGTTACACTCGAATCGATGTTGGTGTTTTTCTATCAGTATCTGATTCAGCCCCAATGCTGAATTCCTGATAGGTGTGTAACTCAGATTCGTTTATCCACTCAGCCTGCTCAATCAGCATACAAGTCACAGAGTCGACGTATAAAGTTTTCCACTTTTATTCAGCACACATCAACAACTGCATACAATCGCCTTTTCACTCTCAAATTTCACTTTCCAACTCACTATCAACAACTATCTACAACAACACACGGAGCATCGAATATATAATTTTTTCTCTCAAATCGAGATGACCTCAGGACGTTCTAGAAATGACGCATTACAACCAATCAGAATTAAAGATCGTCATCACTGTCTTACGTCATACATCTCTCTACACATACCCGGAACGTTCTCTCACCTCGACATTCATCGGGAAATTTCTATCGAGAGTAAACACGCAGGTCTAAAGAATTCTCCAATAATATCGACTAACGAAAATTATCAACGTTATACAAAGCCTCTCCTAACAACAATGCAAACTCAAATCAAAGGTAAATAAACTCCATTATTGAATTCTTTGCAAAACGAAACGATTAGATCTATCGTGCGCGTTTCAGACATACTGCCATTGGCGTTTCAACGTAACAGTGTGAGTAAAGAACATTGACTATGTGGATGAACTGAGAACATTGGCAATATCCAGACAGACCTAAAGATGAAAACCATTGACTCTGTGTGGATTGACTGGGCACATTGACAGACTGAAATAAGTTTTAATTCTGGACTTTGTTTGTCCATTACGTTTCAACGTTGTTGAAAGAAATTAAGTAAATTTCTTCTTGAGTGGGGGGGTGTTACGTTGAAACGCGTGCGTGTGAAGATATTATGTGTGAAGCGCGCGCGATAGATCTGTTCGTTTTATTTTGCAAAGCATGCAATAATAGAGTTTCTTTACCTTTGATTTGGGTTTGCATTGTTGTTAGAAGAAGCTTTGTATAACGTTGATAATCTTCGTTGGTCGATATTATTGGAGAATTCTCTAGATCTGCTTGTTTACTATCGATCGAAGTTTCGGGATATTTGAGAACATTCTTTTGACAGAAACTTGAGAAAGGAAGGTTGTATGACGTAAAACCGTGATGACGAAGTTAATTCTGATTGGTTGTAACGCGTCGTTCTAGAACGTCCTGGGGTTATCTCGAGTTGAGAGAAAAAATATATAATGGACACACTGTGTTGTGAAAGGAGAGAGTGAAAAGGTGATTGTATGCAGTTGTTGATGTGTGCTGAATAAAAGTGGAAAACTTCATACGAAGACTTTGACTTGTTGCTGAGTGAGCAGGCTGCGTGGATAAACGAATCAGTTACACCTATCAGGAATTCAAGCATTGGGGCTGAATCAAATACTGATAGAAAAACACCACCATCAAACGGAGTGTAACACAGTTACCAAACTTAACTTTTACCCGTTTTCCTACATCAGTACTATAACAATATTTACCAATATCATAATTAACCTTACTACTCGATTATTGGCAATCTCTCTTGTTGGAAAATTCGAAACGTATCCCAGTCTAGAAGAAGGGAAATAATTTCGACTTCTGGTCTTGGCATTTTTAGTTATTATTATTAGCTTTAGTATTAGCATTGTTGTTGTTGTTGTTTGTTGTCAGTGGTCATTTTAAAAGGCGGAAATTTCCGCTATAGATATAGACGACGCCATGATGATGATGACGACCAAGGTTTCAGCGATGATGATGACAACAACGTTAATGACCCCGATGATGATGATGATGATGATGATGATGATGATGATGATGATGATGATGATGACGTGTAGCGCCGATGATGATGATGATGATGATGATGATGATGATGATGATAAGAAGAAGAAGAGGAATGATGATGCTGATGGTGAAGATGATGATTTTTCTGTCCCACTTTCAGGCCAGAGCGCACAGTATCCTACGCCTGCTGGCAACCCCTGGTACCCTCCAACAAGCCAGCCCTATGGCTATCCTCCTCAGCATGCGGGCTATCCTCCTCAGCATGCGGGCTATCCTCCTCAGCATGCGGGCTATCCTCCTCAGTACGCTGGCTATCCTCCTCAGCCTGCGGGTGCTGCTGGGCACACCCCTCAAACTGGAGGTGCTAATCCCCCTCAGCCTGCGGGATACGGCTACCCATCACCGGACGCCGCTCTGCAAGGTCCCACCGCTCCCCCCTATTCTATCGCCAACTGATGACCTGTCACCTGCTTGGTTTGTTTGGGTTTTGTTTTGCTTGCTAATAATTAATTATCCCTGTACGAGTTATGGCCCTTTATGCTGTGAGCGGTATGCAGCACGGCTTAACGCATAGGAGACATACATAAACAAACAATTTACAGAAAGTAAATAAATAAATAAATAAATAAATACAAAAGTAAATCCGTCAATAAATACATTTTTACATAAATATTTCCGACGTAGACAAATACGTCAATCATCTATTCAGCTATGTTGCCAGACACTACTAACCTTAATCACGCGTCTGTACAAGGCAGTAGGCAACTATCAGTTTCATCAGTTTGATTTCATAAAAAGAAATGTTAAAAACATGGGGGGGGGGGGGGGGGGGGGGGGGGGGGGGGGGGAATAACTATCAGTTTCGACGGCGATCATAATTGGAGAGACTGTTACCCCTTTCTTGTCTACATAACAGTCCCAGGTCTGCGTGGGATATTTAATGGACATATCCCATTTCATCCCGCCATCCGTTTGCCTGGGCATATCGAGGACCCAGGTTCGAATCCCGTTTGCAAGGGGTGGGGAGGGGAGGGGGGGGGGCTTAAATAAAAAAGGCCACTTTTCATTGTCCAGTTTAGCAGTATGATTGCTCTGGTGGTTCAGAGTTGATTTAGGTCCTTACCCGTTGTTCCCTGGGATGGTTATCCCCATCTGCCATATCGCCAATGGTGGGTGTAGACGTCAAACCTCAAAGTTCGTTCGTTCATCCCGCCATTCGGTCTTTAAACTGGAGGCGTGTTAACAACCTACACTACAGTTAGGTTTACTCCGGGGCTTCTCGTTATCCGAGCAGTTTTTTTTTTTGTTGTGTGTGTGGGTGTGGGTGGTGTGTGTGTGTGTGTGTGTGTGTGTGTGTGTGTGTGTGTGCAAAAAATGTTTAAATATGCTGTCAATTGTAAATAATTAGGCCGCCAGAAGCATGCTTTAGTAGTCGCCCCAACAGGCGATAAAGCATGCTCTCATGCTTCAGAGCACTGCTTCCTATAATTATGCTTCAAGCTCTATAGCGACGGAAAAAGCGCATTTTCACTGTAAATATATACAGAATGTTGCTCTACAACATTCCGCTCTTTCACCCATTTGCCTTGTTGGTTTCATACATTGTATGAAACCAAGTGAGGACACTATCCGGCGTCAACAAACGGTTCAAAAACATTCTCAAACGATTCGTAAAAGACAGTTGACCTAGAAACAAATACAGTTTTACCTAGTTCGTCCTTACATTTTCTAGTTTCAGGAGTTGATTGATCAATGCTCCTGGGGCTTGACGAGTATAGGAAGCAGTGCTCTGAAGCATGAGAGCATGCTTTACGGCCTTTTGAGGCGACTACTACAGCATGCTTCTAGTAGCCTTCGACCAATGTGTATCGGGTGTCTTCTTCTTCTTCTTCTTGTTCGATTTAAGCAGACCCCAACCACAGATTGAAAAATATTCTGCACTTTTTGGGTTTCCGGGGTTAATCATGAACTTGGGACTTTGTCGGTTGATCTCACGTTTTTCTTTCGTAAAATAATTTGGTTAAAGAGAATCCTTCATGCTGTTCTGTTACACATAGCCAGGACTGGGTTGTGCTTAAACTTTGAATGAGGAGATGGAGGAGGAGCGCCAGTGTAATCTACTGAAAAAGAAGATGGAGAAAAAGAGGAACAAGAGGACGAAGAACAAGAAGACGAAGAAGAAGAAGACGAAGAATACGAGGACAAAAAATAAGAAGACTAAGAAGAAGAAGAAGTAGTACTAGTAGGCTGTGATTTCTTGCGTTAAATATGCGGGACGGTCAGGAGCTAGCTAGCATTTGGAATAGGCCTACATGCGACCTTGGCTTTAAATACTGCCAGACTCACCTCCTTGTATATTATGATTAATGGGGATGCTTTATTTAGGCTCTTGATTGTTTTATTTAGGCTCTTGATTGTTTTTTTTTGTAGGCTCCTGATTTTATTATGTAGGCTCTTGATAGCGTTTTATTGAAAGATTGATATTTGGAAATTAGCAGACACAACATGAATAATGATATAAGCAGATAAGCATCTCCTAGCCTTGACTTAGACATATTATAATTGAGGGATCAGACTCGCTGTAAGAGCCGTGTGTGGGGTTTAAAAAATCAAACAAAATAGGTATTCATGCTGAGGTATGCAAAAGTTGTAGCATGTGGAGACTGTTCTTTGCTGAAGCTGGGTTTAAAAACAAAGGGAAGGGGGACGAAGGGGGGTGGTGGGGTGTGGGAGGGTTAAGAGAAGTTGAGAGTTCTTACAAAAAAAAGTATTATTCGGTCTAAATCAGTAAATTTCAGGTTTGTAAAGTATCATATCATAATAATTAACAAAAAGTTCTAAATACGTGCCTAATCATTAATTTTGTTTCAATGTTCAGGACCTTTGCATTTGACACCAATCTCCAGCACATCAGAAAGAACGGAAACTTCAGTCATTGCACCAAAACCCGAACAACCCAAGCCTGTCAGAGAAAGTGACGTCAACGTGTATGACGTCGTCCGTGATAACCCTTATGACACCCCTCATCCTTACTTCAATGACGCAGAGAGCGATGCATACACAGGCCTTCGTTCATAAACAATAAAGAAAACTACAGGGTGTCCCAAATGTTGCTGTGCAGCGCTTCGTTGCAGGTCTTCCAACAGTGGATCCTGGAAAAGTCCCCAACGGGCCCACTGACACTCTTCTTCATTTTTTCCAAGACCTTCAGCAGGGTGTCTGGTATGATCTGTAGAAAGCAGGTGGAGGTCGTCTGCTGTCTATTATGCCAAGTATACTGCATTCTGTCAAAGAGAGGCCCCACTGGTTGTCATCTCGCTATGATATTTGTTCTTAGTATTATATATTCCAGTGCACAGTTCTGTTTGGGACACCCTGTATACGGTGTACCTGCCCTGCGTCAGTCTTTCTCGGCTCTCCAGATAGTTACAAGAGTCAATGAGCTAATTGTTGTATACACAAAGAAAGAATGTTATTAATTTGTTTTCCTTTTTAACAATACCTTTAAGGAATTTTTTTTCTCCATTTCTTTGTGCTGCGCATGTATATGCTTGTACAAAACAGAACACGAAACAACCCAAGTTTACAAATTTGAAAAGCTTCCTTTCTTTTTTTTTGGTCATTTTCACATTGGTTTTCCTTTTAACATTTTCTTCTTTTGAATCAAAGGCAATCATATAGATAACCAACGTGTCTGTTGGAATGCTATGTTACAGCACCAGCAAGAAATCTGGAACAATCTACACAACATATTGTAACAATCCTAAATCCAACTACGCCCCCATTCCCTCACCCCCCCGTCCACCTAAAAAGGGTTTCTATCTCTTACTAAATAAAATACCATTTAGATTTGTTATATATGGATGATACTAATATCTTTTTAAACAATTTTTAAAAACCTTCTAAAACAAATTTTTTTAACCCTTGTCAAGAGGCAACAAAACAAATGTAAGACACAAAATTAATGTGGAAAACAAATTGATAACATTTTGTTCATGATTACCGGTGGGCATGTTTGTGTGTGTGTGTGGTTTTTTAAATGTTGTACTTTTAATTATTTATGTATTTATATATTTGTGCTTTGATGTATTGCAATTAATTCATTATTGTGTTATTCCTTTCTTTATTGATTATTATCTATAAAAGTTAATTAGCAGTGGTCTTAAGTCTACTCACTGATTAGCCATGCACAGCGCGGATTTGTGTGATTATTCTAAACACCGTTCTCTTTTTCACTCAATCTATCTTCATCAAATGTTCTCTCCCTCTCTCTTTCTCGCTGTGTATGTGTGTGTGTGCGTTTGCCAAATCAACTGCTCACATAATATTTTTACCACTTCAGCAGTTCGTTTCAAGATTCCAAAGTTACATTTAATGCTGGAGTGTTCACATTCCTGCATCTATGCATTAAGTACATATCGCGTATTGTAGGCTATCATTTTTACTTGTAGCATAATTTTCGTACTGCAGATGTGATTGTATTAAAATGCTTTGTGCCATCTCGTGTAATTATTTTGCAGTTGGTTTATAGACCAGCATATGCGTAATTCTCGTCAAAAATCATTGTAAGAAATGAACAGATGATAAATCAAAGAACTGCAACTGTAACCATTGCATTCTTAAATGTGTTCGCATACAGTTTTTGTTTCTTTGAAGCAAGTACAATGTTATACATTATTCTTGAATGTGTTTGCATAAGTTTTCCTTTTTGAAGTCAATCCAATGTTATAAATCATTCTTAACTGACTTTGCCTCAGTTTTTCTCTTGGAAGTAAATCCAGTGTTACAAATTATTCTTATATGTGTTTGCATATTTGTTCCTAGTTGAAGTGAATACAATGTTAAACATTATAAGTGGGTTTTCATGTTGCAATTATTGTTGATTTTATTTAAAGAAAACCACACTTTTAATGGTTCTGCAAATCTTTTCATGGTTCTGCAAATCGAATACTAATATATCTGATTACATATCAAATTAAATAGTTTGTTATTATATTACCTTATCATGCAAACCTGAACCTAATGAATATTTTCATTAGACAAACGTCCGGTGTCTTTATCTTGTTGAAGGAAAGTACAATAAAAAAAATAGTTGGACTATAATTGTTTTAAGAAAATTACATTGCTGCCTTTCTCAAATGGTATTTTGTAAAGCTTTTTTTCCAATATTAAAGAAAAATAATGTGTTCGAATAATGCTCTTTGTCACGGGGGTTTTATGGGTTGCTGGGCTCTGCACAATGGAATGATGTAACCCTCACGCTTTATCCTATGGGGACCGCTAGTGAGTCACCCTGTGGATTACTTTAATAAATTTATTTATTTAGCTCGGTCTGTGTTAAGGCTGGGGTACAGAGATAGATAGAAAAATGGTAAAGATTACTGTCACACTAGCTTTCACACGGCTATGAATCATATGTAGTCCAGCCACTTGATAACAGTTAAACATCACACATTTATTTCTTCTACTCTATACAAGATTTTCGATGTACTAATCTACCTTATCAGTTAAATGTCACTGTGAATAATTCGATCGCTGATAGTCTATGCAGCTAATTGTTCATCCTCGGGGCACTGGAGGTTAATGTTCATGAGAAGTGGACTACTGTGGTCCTGTAGCTCTCAGTTTTTGTGCACACACTGTCATAGACTTAGCTTTGAGTCTGACGTGCTGTGCTGTGGTCTGTTTCCTGACAACTGTGTTGTCTTCTTTCCTATGGTTAGACTGGTGGGCTTTCCTCGCACGATGCTGGGGATACCTCTGCAGCCAACTTATGCGTCGACGTGGTTTCGTCTGATGCTGTGTTGGGCGCACTACAGAACGCCTGATCGTCTGTAACATATAAGACGAAATTCTGCACAACCTTGAATTATAGGTGTGTGCAGAGCATCTCACTGAAGGTCGTAATAGCCCTCAGTGATTAGCTCCACATCTACATATATAAGCGACGAACATTCTGCTAAGTCTGTGGTCCACTGGAATCTCCACTCTAATTTCCTATACATCCATAAATATAAAACCTGGCTACTTATACACATCAAGAATTAATAATATTATACACATTCATTTGTACAGCCACTGGTCTGCAAGCATACATATAAGTTAAACAACAGTGGTTCCGTACATAACTCAAGATGGCGTCGGCCGGTCGTTTTTTTGCCTCGTGGTCAGCTTCGCCACGTGTTCAGGCAAAGTCGGGCTAACAATTCAATTCTATGCATATCAAATTCCACAAACATAATTCAACAATAATATAATACATCACGATGAAACAGAAGTATGTTCATTTACCTTCGTGACAATTTCAGGCCAGTGGCTACTTGAGTGAATTCGGATTTTCACCAGTACTGCGTCCTAGTCTTTTTTGGAGAGATCTACTGCTCACTGTGTAGCTGTTAACGGCTCCTCGGTTGAAACACGACTGCCGGTCTAGCTCTCTATTCGAATTAGTCAGACCTGGTTGAGTCTATTCTAGCTGTGTTCCCATTGGCGGATAATTGACTCGCCTAACGTAATTACGATGATGTCATTGCTGAGCTAGAGTCAACGGCCACTGTGTGTAAGCGGCAGTATCATTGCTACGCTTGATTACTTCCATCGTCTGCTGCTGGCTAACATTGAAATTCTAAGAGTCTAAGCTAAATATTAAAATAAGCAGAGTAAAACTAGTCCCCTCGCGACACTTTTATGCAATTTCTTATCGTCCAGATTTCGCTTAATTATAGTAATATTTCACATTGAAAGTAACACACCTATCAAAACTTACCTTGATTATATTACTCAAGAAAATATTTTTATGCACATCTGGCTGTAATGTTGTCTTGTCCATTTGAATCCGTTCTTTTTATTTTTAAAACATGTTTGTTTAATTAAATGGTGATTATTGATTAGGGGGTCCTAATTATGCAGTATTGAATTGATGCAATTCTTGAATCTTAATTTAAATATTTTTATATGTATTTATTTATTCATTTTAGCTATATTGATATTTTTGTTTATTTACGGATCATTAAATTATGCTCTATTATATTCATTAAATAGCATTTAGGTTCGCTCAACGTTTGAGCTGTTTTACATTTATGAACCGTTTATGAGTTTATGGACAAGCAGAAAGTAATTATAATTTTAAATTTAATCTATTATTGATAATGGCCATGTAAATAAATAATGACAAAATAAATTTCTTCTCTCATTCTCCGACACATCCCGTCTTTTAGCACCGTTTGTACCTATGCCTGTGTTATAGGTAAACTGTTTGTATATGATGTGAACATTGGATGATTATTAAATATACCTTGAAAGTGTTGAGCACTTGTGAAATTGTTGTTCTTTGTCAGTAGTATGCTAAAACACTGTCCTTATTTTGCCTTCGTACAAACAGCTACGTCTATCTAGTTCCGCAAACTAGCCTTCAGTTGTTTTTTGAGGTGCAGTAAGAAAGTATGAATATTTTGTATCATTGCTTTCTTTTCAGAAAACCTGTACAGTGTGTCATTCCTTTTTTGACAGGGCAGATAATAAAATGCCGATTGTGTCCCAACATTTGTAGGGATAAATTACAGGCTCTGAAGTATTTTCTTTCGTCTTTGTAAACTCGTGGGCCTCCTACATACGTACATAGTATACAAGGTCCAACAGTCACCGGCTTCCGTTTCCCAACGCCGCAAGTCGCTCCGGACACATTCCAACTGCCCTGCGCGCTCTCTCATTGGTCTCATTGGCTTATTAATAATAATACACCCTATTAGGCCTAATGAAGGGCGGACTACTCTTGCGATATCCACACATGATCGTTGGCGACTTTCAAATCTGTTAGTAGTCCGCCCTTCACTAGGCCTAATAGCGTGTATTTTTAGGCGACCAATTACAGCGGGTATGCATCCAGTTCGACTAGCGGTGTGGTGGCAAAATCGGACCAGCTTTTGTGACTGCATTTTTGGAACAAATTCGCAATGAATTTTGTAGAGTTTAGACCTGTCAGTTTAACTTGTATTTTATGTCAAGTGCTTGAATCATTTGTCAGAGATGCTATCATTAACCATATGACTCTTTGTTCTCTGTACACGGAATGCCAGCACGGTTTTGGTAAAGGTAGGTCATGTGTGACGCAACTCTTGCAGGTAATGGAAGACTTTACGAAAATGGTTGACAGTGGGGAGAGTTTTGATGTCCTTTACTTGGACTTTTGCAAGGCATTTGACTCAGTACCTCATGCAAGACTTTTAGTTAAACTATAATCTTACGGGATCACTGGACATGTACTACAATGGATCAAGTGCTTTCTGGAAGGAAGAACCCAGCGTGTCAGAGTTGGAAATTATTTCTTAGGTGACGAGCCAGTTCTGAGTGGTATACCGCAAGGCAGTATTTTGGGTCCCATTCTGTTTACAATTTTTATAAACGACTTACCTGACAAAGTATCTAGTAATTGTAGCATTTTTGCAGATGACACTAAACTATAATTATAATGTGACATCTAAGTGCGATAAATTACAAAAAGATATAGATAGTCTTCTGATTTTGGTCAGATACCTGGCAATTGCATTTTAATGCATCAAAATGTAACGTACTCCACATGGGTAAGAAAAATCCTGGACATGACTATTTGATGACGACAGGTGACGACAGAGTGACGATTGACCATAATAGTGAGGAAAAAGATTTGGGGGTTACTTTTGATACAAACCTAAACTTTGATAAACACATAAACAATGCAATTTCCAAGGCTAATAAAATGCTCGGTATCATACGCCGATCTTTTACTTACTTGGATAGTGATACCTTAACCCGCCTGTATACATCGCATGTAAGGCCACATCTTGAATATGCGAATGTGATCTGGTTTCCGTATATTAAGAAGCAGTCATCTGCTTTGGAGAGAGTACAAAGAAGAGCGACTCGGATGATTAAATCGCTGAGACAATTGCCATACTCAGAGAGATTGAGAGTTTTGGATTTGCCCTCTCTGAAATTTAGAAGATTGAGAGGTGACCTTATCCAAACTTACAAGATTTTTAATGGGATTGACAACATTGATGTTAACACTTTGTTTCAGTTGAATACTAACTCTAGAACAAGAAACTCACAGGACAATATTCTTATAAGACATTGCCGCACAAACAAAAGAAAATACTCATTCTCCTACAGAGTTGCGCCCATATGGAATAAATTGCCAGTTGATACTAAAAGAGCTAACAACCTGAACACTTTAAAATAAAAATCTTCTGGAAAAGGTCATTTCCATAGAGAAATCAAAATTTGAGTATGATGACTAATTAGCATACTATCTTTAGTATTCCCCGAACAACCGCAAATGGAACCGGACCAGTAAAAATGCCCAAAATAAAAGGGACATTCAAAAAGCCGCGAGGCTTATTCAAGTCCCTCTCAACTAAACTAAACTAAACTAGACATAGTTGTCTCCCTCTAGCTGTAAGCCTTATTTCTAAGTACCGCTGTGCTACCGATGATCCATAGATTATAATAGTACCAAGGGAAGTAACTGAGAAGAACAGGAAGAAAAATAAAGGGATTAAAAAAACCGTTCAACTGACGTCGTGTCCGACTCTGATTGTTTGCAAGTCTGCACACACACTCACCATCCCACAAACACTATAAATTTGGAGATGAATTTGTTTGAAATGATACGAATGTGTTGCTATGGATGTTTGTGATTCGTCGGCAGCCTTCGTTTGAGTTTGAAGTGGACACAAAAGGTAGGAAATGCGATTTTTAGAGATCAGTCGCTCAAACGGAAGTGAGGGAGTAAAACATCTTGTATGTATATTATGTAATTGAGGCCTATGAAAGACGAGACTTCACAGCCTGTGGATAAATATAGGCAGAGAAATCTAACTTCATAGTGCGGGAGTGGCCACGTGCGACATGCTAAATAACCTGTGCCTCGCATTGACACATGGAAGTTCTCATGGCTCTTGGTATGAGGGCTCGAAGTTCTCTGCTTAGTCGGGGTTTCCCTTTTATTTTGGGCAGTATGAGAACAGGCCTAAAACAAATCGGCGCAGCTGACCGCATGGCTTTGCCATTGCTCCTCGCGCTAAAGCTAAGATTATCACACTGTATCAGACTGTACGATATTTCCGTCACCCAAACATTCTAAAACGGGTGAAGTCGGTGAAAACGGTAGCAGAAGGAACAGAAACATAGTGTCACAGCTTAAAACATTTCTAATCACAATCGCCATTTAGTCACAATGACGTAGAAAAAAAAAATGTCGATGACGCACTTCCTGATATGACTGCACGCTAAAATGGCCGCTTTAACCAACATTATTGCGGGCTCACTAGCTGGGATGATTACATTGATACGTGGTAAGTGGAAACATCATTACATCAACAACAACAACAACAACAAAGATTTTCAGTTTAGGTCTAACCTCCTTTATCGTTATCCCTCCAGCCCCACCCTGTCCATGATCTCGCAGACACCTTCTGCCATGGTATTAACCTCTCTCGCTGACACGTTCTGCCATGCCATACACACAACTCAACAACAACCGAGACAGTCTCCTTTACTCCGCCTCACATCACTGCTAACACACCAACACCTTTCGAGTATGTTTGGCCACACACCTGAAGCATTTAATCCTTTACAAAATAGACGACAATGTACCAATAAATACTCTTAGAAAAGTGAACCACTATTGAACGTCACAATTAAAAGCTTGAGATAGTTTGGCCCTATGGTGGATCTACTGCATGCTGCTTGAGGGGGTTGATGACGTCCAGGATGCGTCAGTCTCTCCGCCACGAATTACCCGGGCATGTAGCGGGTTGGCATTACCAGATTACCAAAACGGATTTTGTGTATGAACATTCTTGTATTAAAATGTATTCTGTTGGCTAGAGGTAGTATGTTGATATTATTTTTCAGAGACATTTTGTTTTTAAGAATAACCGTTTTAATTGCACGTTTAGTAAATGCAACTAAAGGCTTCATGGAGTTCTCCTCGTGAGGGTGCCGGGGGTTTCAGTATAAATAGTATCCCCACTTTCTGGAAATATAGTGCCTTAAATTCCCACTGTCGCTGTCTTTCTCCCATGTTCTTTGTTATTCATTTTCTGTCCTATCAATCTACTATACTATCTTCTTCTTCGCTAGATCAGTCACCTACCTTTTTTCTTGAAAACTCTTCCGGGACAAAACTCCCCTTTTGTGTGTGGGGTCTGTTGGATCGGCTTGGGAGTGTTGGACGCTTTCTGTCAAATGGTCGCTGGGGCTTTCTATGATGTTGTTGTTTGGCAATGTGGGCATTTTGTATGTGTGTTTTTGGTTGTTAGTTTGTTATGTTTGTATTATATTTTGTGAGCGCGGGTTCGATGAATTGGAGTACAGCCTCGGCGTCTTCTGCGTGGGATGCCTTTGTTGTGGGGTGGCCGGCTGGTAAAGTGCCTTCGGTGTTGCCGCTGGGGTTGTTTCGGCAGATCTTGTATGCGGATCGGGGGTGGGTCCTCGTTCGGCCAGTTGTGGTCTTGATTCTGTGGTCCTGATTCGGGTCTTCGCAGTCCGTTGGACCCTGTAAGCAATGAATAACTAACTTCATGGAGTTGCCACTTGCAATATCCTGAATAGTCGAGAATATTCAATAAATGGCTGAATATGTCCCGAATAGAATAGTATACGATAAAGCTAATTTTAAAAAGTGTATGAAATCCATGATAATTTATAAATATAAGTTCTTCTAGAAAGTTTTACTAACATTTAAAAACGTCACGCCAATAAGTTTTTTTAATTGTACATCTTCAACTATTTTGTTGCAAAGTTTTAGGGTTAGGGAGTTTCATAGAAGAACTTTGCATTTTTTGTCTCGTTGTAATTAGCATGGAATATGTTTTGTCTAGCTCGTGTCACCTGATTAAATTCGGTCCATTCCTGTAGTTCATTTGCCCCTTTTTGCAAAGAGGAGGTTAAATTGCGCATTTCTGTATTCTTGGAGTGTAATGTGGTGTCATCCGCAGAGTTCCCAAATAAATGGGAAGATCATTTACATTAAAAAAAAGTTATGAAGTCTCTAAAATCGATCCTTGAGGTACCCCAGCTTCAAACTGTGATGTTTAGTGATATTATAAACACGCACTGCTCTCTGCTAGAGATGAAAGATTTGATAAAATTAAGAGATATACAGCTAATACCATATAATTGTAATTTACATATATTCTAATGTACGAGTTTTGACGAGCGATACCCTACATAAAATGCTCTCGAAATATTTAGTGACCTTGACCTTTAAGCTTTGAACAAAAGGATTGTGCTAACTTTTCTTTAAGGACACCATTACTAACTAGATGTGTGCTAAGCATACGTGACTTAGGGAACTTGCAATATTTAACATGAACATGAAGGCCCAGAAGAAACAAAACGAAGTGGTGGCATTTAAATGCACAGTAACCGACTTTGATCTCTCGATGCTCTTGACCTTGAAATGACGACATCCTGCTCCAAATATACATGTACGAGCAAATAAAATCCAGCAATTTTTGTAATATTTATCCCAAAAAACTTTGACTTTGGGATGACCTTGATAATCAGTGATCCTGACTTAAGATGACCTTGACCTTAGGATGACCTTGACCTTATCGTGACCTCTGTTGGTCCTATGTGATCAAATAACCCAATGATGTTGCATACATCAAATATAAAGCCATTTCACTGTACTATGAGAAATCGTGTAATGTTTTTGAAAGGCTCAAAATAACCTTGACCTTCAATGCAAAAACTGAACTTTTATAAAGATCAATCCTCTCTAAATAGGCTACAACTTTGGACATTATATCTTGTCGTGAACCGATCAGACATATGTAAACGCGCAGGCACTCACATATAAACAAACAAGTGCTCCTGATCGACCGGACGTCCTTCAGTCGCTGAGACGAGAAATGAAAGTACGTACAAACACACACAACATGTAACAAATGACAAAGATTTATGGTCGCAATTCCAATCACACTTTATTCACACAACTAAACCAACTAAAATTCACTGACACACGCTAAACTCAATAAAAGCGATGGCATGAAAACAATGAACAATCACAATAGCATCAATATGAGAATAGAAAAGGTCAAATGGAGGATGGATAAGGAAAGAGAAAATAGATAATTGATGGGCACGACTAGACCTGGTGGGAGAGATGAGGTTCGATCTGGATCCACGTGGTAAGATGATCGGAACTTGCCGCTTGCCCGGAACTTGCCACTTCCGGTGTCGATAAATGACACGCACGTTGTCAGGAGAGGAGACCCACGCAGGTTAGTCGTCACGAAGAAATGGTAGACGATGACTTGGACGAAGACAGGCGATCACGTAGAAACTACGTCACTATGAAGAACAGAGGTGAAATGCAGAGGTGCAGTAAGTAAAGTGAAAAAGGTAAGATAAGCCTTCAACAGTTAATGCATCCGAGGTAAACGCAGTCTATCCCGGATGTATCCAACGTACCCACTATTCCTTCTCTCATTCCCCCCTCCTCCCCCAGGGCCGGACCTGCCCTAGAGGCCCGAAGGGCCCGGGCACCTACCCTTTTTTGAAAAAAAGAAAAGAAAAGAAAAAGAAAGCACATTTAGGAGTCTACCGCGTACCCGAGTATCACTATATTTTGTTCCCCAAAGACCTAAGTCATATTTTTGTTATGACTTTATTCCTAACACACACACACTTTTTTAAAGGTAATTTCTCCCCAAAATCAGTGGCAAACTATAGCACCAAAATTTTGCAATTTACATGCTCAGATTGCACCAGATTGCACCATTTTTTCTCCCTTTTCAAAAAATTTTCCGGGGGAGCATGCCCCGGGACCCCCCCCTAGCAAACTAGGCGCTTCGCGCCGTCGGCTCGGCGCTTCGCGCCTTCACTACTACCCTAAAATAAATTTGGGCCCCTACCCCTGAAAAACTTAGGTCCAGCCCTGTGCCCCCCCCCCCCCCCCCCCTCCCTCTATCCATCTAATTTAGATGTTCCTTTTAGCTCTGTGCATCACTATAGCTCTAACTAACTATACTCCTTCGTGATGGCTCTAGCGAACTACACAGAAATTCCACCAAAATCGTCACCATACATATTCAATTAACATCAAAATAATATCCGCACATTAATATAAACACAATATGAAATTAGAATACGTGACGATGAAATGGAATAATGTTCTGCGTGAAAGATGACTAAATAACTGTCATATACATTCATGCCTCTAATCAACACACCACCCATGTTTACTACCACAACATTGCGCAACCTTACGCAAGCATGCGCGCACAACACGGAGTCGCCGACAAAATAAAATGTAAGTTCCAAGTAGATCTACCCAGTAAGGCTTATGGTGAGCAGGAACCACCGCTGAGTTGCCCCGCCACGGTGCTGGAGATTGACATTGTACCAATGCACTACACACTAACAGTCCTGGCAGTACTTCTAGTCTAACTGACTTCTAGCACAAGTGACGTCACGTCACACGAGCTCACATGCCAACAAGGCAACAGTCACAAGCTAGGCTTTCAACACGCCCATTGGAATAAGCTAGGCTACTTTTCTTTAGCTTTACCGCTCGTCCCAAAAAAAGAAAAAGGCTGTTTTTACAGACCAAATCAGTTATTCTCAAAGATAACTCAATCTTCTATCAACGCTGCCAACTGTCTACAACTGAACAAACACTGTCACTGCCTATTCAGCCCTGTCAATTTTCTCTGTAGAATTCAAAATTATAAGAAGATCCGAGACACTCCCCCCCCCCCCCCCTCCCAAAAAAAAAGAAGAAGTCTTTCCTCTTTGAAACTCTAGCATGCATTGCGCATATTCAGAAACTTTTTATATTTTGCCATACTCTGTCTTGGCCTCGGAAGGTTATACTCTTCGCTCACCTTTCGCTACAGACACGTGCACTCCGTGAAATTATCCTTCCACCTTTCATCCATCCCTATTCACTTCTACTATATCATCCACTCTCTCACCTGTACTCTATCCGAACTCTCTGTGGACAACGTACCTCTCGCTGCGCGACATATCTCTCATAATTTAGTGTCAAGATCACTTCAAAGTTGCCATACGAACCTACCTTGCACAACTCCAATGACCTTGACCTTGGAGCGAGTTTGACCAAACATACACATATGTGTCTCCTTGATATCTATCTGATTTCAAAGAAGTTTCATAAGTTTGATATTAATAACTTCAGAAAAAGTGAAATTTTCTCAAACATTGTAATTTATTTTGCTAACATTTGTTGACACTGTGATCTTGACCTTGAACTGATGTCTGTTACACTCGTTTGATGTTGGTGTTTTTCTATCAGTAGTTGATTCAGCCCCAATGCTTGAATTCTCCTGATAGGTGTAACCTCGGATTCGTTTATCCACGCAACCCGTTCAATCAGCATACAAGTCACAGAGTCGACGCATGAAGTTTTCCACTTTTATTCAGCACACATCAACATCTGCATACAATCGCCTTTTCACTTTTACAACAACACAACACAACTTTTTTTTCCAACTCACTATCAACAACAACCTTTTTTTGAAACAGTGCGGCACTTATATAGTCTCTTCATACTCCCGAACAATTTGGAACACGTCAGAATGACGCACTACAACCAATCAAATAAAACTTCGTCATCACTGACTTACGTCATACAACATTCTTTCTGTCCCAGAATGTTCTCAAATATCCCGAAACTTCGATCGATAGTAAACAAGCAGATCTAGAGAATTCTCCAACAATATGATTATATCGACTAACAAAAATTATCAACGTTATACAAAGCTTCTTCTAACAACCATGCAAACTCAAATCAAAGGTAAATACACTCTATTATTGAATACTTTGCAAAGCGAAACGATTAGATCTATCGTGCGCATTTCAGACATACTATCCTTCGCGTTTCAATGTAACAACGTCATTCATTCACTGATCATGAGAGAGAGAGAGAGAGAGAGAGAGAGAGAGAGAGAGAGAGAGTAGGTGTGTGGGTGTGTGTGTAGGTGTGTGGGTGTGTGTGTGTGTGTGTGTGTGTGTGTGTGTTTGTGTGAATACATAGGCTTACATTGCTGCACTCACGTGAGTCAAAAATCCATGCATTGCCCTTCATATGCTTAGTGTGTTTTGAAGTCTTTGAAGAAGTGAACTTAACCTTTACCTTTGGATAACAAGATATTATTAGCCATTAGAAATTAAGTGGTTATACTTAAATTAAATACCAAAATTGGTTTACGCCCATCGCGAACGTTTTGAAATAGATTGGTTAAAGTCCATCACGTACGTTTTGACATAGAGGCCAATTTCCCCCAAAATATTGATTTCAATATGGCGTAGAGGTCAAAGGTCAGAAAACGTTTTAACTCACAATTTTCGAATACTAATATGGCCTTTAGTGAATGGCCTGAACCATTAAAATGAACTTTGGCAAGAGTTCCCCTACGGGATATATATATATATATATATATATATATATATATATATATATATATATATATATAATATATATATATATATATATATATATATATATATATATATATATATATATATTTATTTATTTATTTTTAGGACCAAACAAACCTGTTTGATTTGTGTTTTACAGATGTGAGTGCAGGCGAGAAGTGTTATTTCAACGGTTACTACGCATACTGCTATCAAGGCTGCTGCACAGATGGTTGCTGTCAAGGTGCAAAGTGAGCATTGGTAATAATTATGTGGATGGGCTCAGAGGTAGACCAGTTGCCTGGCGTGCAGCAGAACTATGTTCGCTTCTTGACAGACCAATACGTTTTCTCACCGAAGTCGATGCCTCTTTAGTTCCGCTCCACCACCACCACCACCACCCATCCCACTCCCTCCCGTCTTCTCCTTTCCCCCCTCCCTTCCCATCTCCCCTCAGTGTCGCATCAGCGGCACGTCAATGAACAGTTGACAGCTTGAAATAAAAACAGGTGACATCTTGAAATAAGCACTGGTGGCGTCTTTAAAAGACCTATGACTCTTGAAATAATCACAGGTGACATGATGAAATAACCACAGATGGCATCGTGAAATAATCCCAGGTGACATCCTCTTAAAAATAACCACCGGTGAAGTCTTGAAATAAACACAGATTACATCTTGAAATAACCAGAAGTTACATGATAACATAACCACAAGTGACATCACGAAATAATATACACATGTCAGATCTTGAAACAAACACAAGGGACATGAAGAAATAAACACATGTTAGTTAGTTAGTTATTCATTGCTTACAGGGTCCAGCGGACTGCAAAGAGCCGAATCAGGACCACAACTTGGCTGAAAGAGGACTTACCCCTCATCCGCATAAAAGATCTGCCGTAACAACCCCAGTAAATGCACTCCACCAGCCGGTCACTTTACAATAAAGGTATCCCACGCAGGGGACGCTGAGGCTATACTCTAATTTTTCGAACCCCCGTTTACAAAAACAAAATAGGATCCAAACATCACTATAAGATATCAACAAAACACATACGTACAAAATGCCTACATTGCTAAATAATAATATTATAGGAAGACCCAGTGACCATTTGGTAGAAAGCGTCCAATACTCCCAAGCTGATCCAACAGACCTCACACACAAATGAGGAGTCTTGTCCCGGGAGAGTTTTCAAGTAAAAAGGTAGGTGACTGATCTAGCGAAGAAAAAGACCGTATAGTAGATTAATAGAACAGGGTAGGAATGAGAAAGAACAAAAGAGAAAGACAGCAACAGTGGGAATTTAAAGCACTAAATTTCCAGAAAGTGGGGATACTATTTACACTGAAATCCCCGGCACCTCCCCCTCCCCTCCCCTCGGGGATTAAACACAGATGACATCTTGAAATAAATAAATACAAGTGATATGATGAAATAAGCACAAGTGACATCTTGAAATAAACACAGGTACAATCTCCAATTAAACACAGGTGAGGTTGGGGTTGACTCTGTTGTCGTTACTTTACTAGCTGAGTATTCTGCCATTGTTGAAATTTTAGTGCGATACAAGCCTACATCTTCATAGTAGTCTTAACAGTAACATGCCGCCGAAAACGACGACGACGATGATGATGATGGAAGTTTGTGCTATAGAACTTTAAATTGCCTTCATATTCTTATCATTAGCAATGCATGCCGCCTCTACATAAGACGACGACAGCGACTACGATGATGATTATGATGGTGAGGATGATGATGAATGGTTGGTTGATTTATTGTTAATGACAGACTCTGCGTTTGGTGAAGATGATGTGGGTTTATTGATCGTTCGTGAATGAAGTTGATGATAAGAACGATACTTATGACCTTGTTTGTTTGTTTTGGCTCTCTGGTCAGCTCCTTGTTTTTCATTATCATCCTGGTCGTCCTTGTCATGATCTGCTGCTGCTGCATAAGCATGTTTGAAGGACGGTCGCCACTACATCCGGTGGGTGCGACCACAGTGACCATTATCCAACCCGGTGTGAACGTGCCAGGTAAGAGTGCTTATTATCACACTTCTATGTGTTAGTTGTTGGCTGTAGTATTAAATATTAGTATTCTTTGATCATTGTAAAGGGCGATAAATAAAGACAATGAAATAAATACCTGGAACTGTTTTAACTGTTTAGTTATTTTGTATTATTTGTCCAGTGGATTGGAGAATCTTAGTGGTGGTAATGTGAAGTTTTTGCTAAGGAAAACAACTGCCTGTTATACAAAGATTTAATTAATGTTTGTTGTAACAAAATTGTATTTTAGATATGTCGTGTTGAATTAGCAAACTGCCGTGTTCGCGCAATTGGCAGCCCATTTGGCCGAACACGCTCAATGGGCAAACAGCTGCCTATTTCACTAATGAGGCAGCCATTTGCTGAAAATGCGGACAGAGGTTCAACATGTATTTGCTGATTACACGCAAACGGCAGCTGATTTGCCTAACATTGTTTTACAATTGTACTGCAGCCTATAATTACCTATGACTCCACGAACAGTTTGAACCCTTTCGTGATCTCTATTCCTCACAACCCGGCACACTCCTCATTCTTGGCGACATCACTATACAATTTGACGAACGGGATCATTGGGGAAACACAACCTATCCATACATAACCTTATTCAGTTTGTTTTTGAAGCTACCTTCTCTCGCTCTGGCGACAACCTTGATCAGGTGATGGACAGAGATATTCAAATACTATAGGTTATGAGGTCAACGTTTCATCTGACCTCCAGTCTGACCATCCTGCTGTCTTCTGCTCTCAATCTCTCTCCTCCAGTTACAAACAAACGCAAACTCAAACGTTTGCACAACTTTTCCAAGTTTAGTTATGATAATGTACAAGAGGTTTAGAGAATATTTCTCTAGTTATGGGTTAAGGTCACTTTAAAGTACCTATACTAACCGACTTTGGACAGCTCCAATGACCTTGATATTGGACGGAGGTTGACTAAAGTTGTATAGTATGTGT
Organism: Oncomelania hupensis; assembly: GCA_036898135.1. Classification (NCBI taxonomy): domain Eukaryota; kingdom Metazoa; phylum Mollusca; class Gastropoda; order Littorinimorpha; family Pomatiopsidae; genus Oncomelania; species Oncomelania hupensis. The sequence goes on along the minus strand of CM072514.1, from coordinate 82,199,965 downwards.
GTCTCATCATCTATTGTGCCTCACAGAATTATAAGTTCAATATTAATAACCTAGAAAACAGTGAAATATAAAAAAAAATTGTTATTTGTTGACGTTGTGACCTTCACATTGAAGTGATGTCATTCCTTCACCGATTATTTATGAGGTATCATGGATATACATCATCTTAACAAGTTGGCTTGTGATAGTTGAAATAGGTTCTGAGAAGATAGTAATCCAATTGCAAGTTTTGCATAGACTGACGGCGGATAGAGATTATTTTTATTTTATTTTTTATTTTAGATCTAACTTTTAGACTATTTCGGACTCATCTCGCATAGATTTGCAAAAATCTAGATATTTTTATTTGGGGAAAGGGATGGGGTGTAGGAGAAAGGGTGGAGAAGGGGTAGGGGTGAGTATATAGACCCTAACTCACATGACATTGCTAGGCATGTGAGTCAAAAAGCCAACCTCCATCCTGAAAACCTTAACCTCAGGGTTTTTTTCACGAATTTTGCAAATCTGGGCGAGATGAGTCCATAATAGCCCAAAAATGACATTTAAAACAAATGTCTCCGTCCATCCGTCTGTCTATCGGCCGTCAGTGCAAAACTTGCAAGTGGATTAATATCTCAGAACCTATTTAAACTATCACAACCAAACTTGGTAAGGTTGTGTATATATATGAGACCTCATAAATGAATAGTGAATGTGTTACGTTGAAACGAACGAAAGTGTGTCTAAAGCGCGCACGATAGATCTAATCGTTTCGATTTGCAAAGTATTCAATAATGGAGTTTATTTACCTTTGATTTGAGTTTGCATTGTTGTTAGGAGAGGCTTTGTATAACGTTGATAATTTGCGAAGTTTCTGGATCTGCGTGTTTACTCTTGATAGAAATTTCCGGATGGATATCGAAGGTCGTGAATGTTCCCGGAAGTAGAGAAAATGTGAATGACGTAAGTCAGTGATGACGATCTTTAGTTCGATTGGTGGCAGTGCGTCATTTCTACCACGTACCAAATCGTTCCAGAAAAGAGAGAGGTTATTTAATCGTGAGCCCCGAGTCGCTGTTGAGAGAGTGAAGTTGTTGATAGTGATTTGGAAAGTTGCTGTGAAAGTTGTTGAGTTGAATTGAGAATTGTATGCAGTTGTTGATGTGTGCTGAATAAAAGTGGAAAACTTCATACGTCGACTTTGTGACTTGTATGCTGTTTGGACAGGCTGTGTGAATAACGAATCTGAGTTACACAACTATCAGGAATTCAAGCATCGGGGCTGAATCAGATACTGATAGAAAACACCAACATCAAACTGAGTGTAACATTTTGGGGGTCAAGCCGCGATTCACGCCATAGCCAAGGGTTCAACTGCTACAACAAGCGAGTCAACGTTACGAGAGGCAGTCATCGAGGGTAGCCGCCATCAAGTTGCGTCGAGAGGGGCCAACGACTGGGACTACATCCGATAGGTTCGGGTTGACTGCAAGGGCGTGTAGTCGCTGAAGAGTTGCTTCGTGAGCGAACAACAGATCGGGACTACGTGGCTACCGCAAGACTACGTCGAGGAACAGTCTCGGAGCTACATCGCCAGTATTACAGAGAGCGGCGAGCGAACGTCGCGTCTACTTCAGCACAGGAGCGTATACATCAACACCAGCGTGGTGCAGCGTCGCATACGACGAGGACAGCGGGGCCTGCGTCAGCGAAAGCGACTAGTGACAAGCATCAGCGCTACTGCAGAAAGCGTGCTGTTCTAGAACAGTCTAGAAAGGTACAGCACAGTCAAGAACTTTCCAGAAAAAAAAGAACTCTACAGTCAAGAACTTTCTAGAAAAAAGAACTTTCCAGAAGCATCAAGATGGCTGACTTCTGGCAGAAAGGGGTTGAACTGAATCTAAAAGGCAAGCAGCTGACGGAGTACGTCAAGTCTCAGGAGAGAATACGAGAAAGAGAATTGGAAGAGAAGCGTCTAGAAAAAGAAATAGAACTAGAACAGAAGCGTCTAGAAATTGAACAGCAGCGGCAAGAAAAAGAAGAGCAACGACGTCGTGAAGAAAGAGAAATAGAGGAGCAGCGACGTCGTGAAGACAGAGAATTTGAACTGAAGCGTCTGGAAATTGAACAGCAGCAGCAAGAAAGAGATCGTCAGTACCAGCTAGAGTTGGCGCGTATCCAGAACAATCAGCATGCGCCACAAGTCACCAACGACCATACGGCTCCAAAATTGCCAGCTTTCGTCGACGGGAAGGACCAGATCGACAGCTATCTGGCGAGATTCGAAAGGTTCGCCGAAAGCTCCAATTGGCAACCTCGAGACTGGGCGATTCGACTGAGTGCACTTCTGACGGGGCAAGCTCTCGAAGTTTACACCAGACTGTCGAACGATGACGCCAAAAACTACGACGTCTTGAAAGAGGCCCTGTTGCAGTGCTACAACTTTACAGAGAAGGGCTACCGTAAACGCTTCCGTGAATGCCGGCCTAAGTCAGACGAGACGCCAAAGCAGTTTGTGGAGCGCCTGTCGTCATATCTACACAAGTGGGTGGAGTTATCAGGCGAAACGAAGTCTTACGACAGTCTCCATGACCTGATCGTGAAGGAACAATTTCTCAATGCCTGTCACAAGGACCTAGCGACCCACTTAGAAGAACAAAAGCTGCAGACGCTTAAAGATGTGACTGAGGCTGCTGAAAGATATCTCATCGCTCATGGGAAAACCCTGGGGCCACCCAGCGCGACGAAACATTTTCAGAAGACTGGAAACCATGGGAACCAGGTCCAAGGGAGCCAGACGAGCCAGAGACAGACGGACTCCACGCCTCCTCCCAGGGAAGGGCACTCAAGAGGCTGTTTCATCTGCAACGCTACAGACCACAGAGCTGCCAGCTGCCCTCAAAGCAGAAATAGCGGACAGCGGAGCAGTACGGACAATGCAGCGGCGGGCAACCGGCAGAGGCGGTTCTCCAATCAACGGCAAACCAGTAGATCTGACCATCAAGTGTGCGGCGGGAGCGTCATTCTTCCGAGTGAGACCAAGCGCACAGCTACTCCTGCGGACGTGCAAGAGTGCATGACCGATGGCCAACTTCTCCTTGCCAACGGAAAATCTATCCCCGTCGTCGCCAGCGCAGCTGTGACCGTCCAGAACATGCCTGTTTCCAAGGGACGCGTCGGAAATCATGAAGTGACTGTTTTAAGAGACTCTGGCTGCAGTGGGGTCATCGTCAGAGAAGACCTAATCGCTAAAGAACAGTTCACTGGCGATTCTAAATGGACACTCATGGCCGACAGCAAATGTGTGAAAGCGCCAGTTGCAAAAATTCAAGTCAGCACACCTTTCTACATAGGCGAAGTCGAAGCGGTTTGCCTGAAGAAGCCGCTGTATGATTTGATGATCGGGAATATCGACGGCGCGAGACGACCCGACGACCCCGATCCAGAGTGGAGTCCTGCCTCAATCCAACGCGTCGAAGTTGTGGAGGAGGATCCATTGCCGTTTCCCGATGGAGACCTCACAGAGCTGCTACGGGACAATGTGGTTACTCCGGCTCAGCCCTGCCGACCAGAGATCGTCGGTGCTGTTACTACCAGGGCCCAGGCCAAGAGAGACAAGACGTCTACGCCACTGAAGGTCGCCGACAACTCTAAAGCTGCCATCGTGGACAGAGATAAGCTGATCCAGCTCCAGGAAGCTGATAGTACTTTAAACAAGTACAGGAACCGCCAAAACCACGTGACCAAAGGCAGTGGTACGGTCTATTTTGAGGTGAAGGCCAAGATCCTGTATCGAATCTTCCAGCACCCGAGGGTCAACGGAGGGAAACCACTACGTCAAGTATTGGTACCGTTACCCCTAAGGCGCCAGGTGATGGAAGTAGCGCATGACTCAATCATGGGAGGTCACCTGGGTATCAAGAAGACGTCAGACAGAATCCAGGCGGTGTTCTACTGGCCAGGACTTCATGCGGACGTCAGCCGTTTCTGCCGATCATGCGACATTTGCCAGAAGACCATACCTCGAGGAAGGGTCCCGAAAGTGCCTATGCAGAGGATGCCTCTGATCGACCGACCTTTCAAGAGGGTGGCCTTAGACTTAATCGGCGAAATAAGACCTCCGAGTGAAGAAGGTCATCGGTGGGTACTGACTTTAGTGGACTATGCGACTCGGTACCCAGAAGCAGTGCCACTGAAGAAGATTGACACTAAAACTGTGGCAGAGGCACTGGTGGACATGTTCAGTAGACTTGGAGTGCCTGAAGAAATTCTGACAGACCTCGGGACGCAGTTCGTCTCTGACTGCATGAAGGAGGTCAACAGACTGCTGAGCATCCGGCATTTGACTACGACACCCTACCATCCGATGTGCAACGGGCTTGTCGAGAAGTTCAATGCTACGCTGAAGTCCACCCTGAAGAAACTGTGCAGCGAGCAGCCCAGACA
>CM072514.1:82093040-82190540 GCA_036898135.1 Oncomelania hupensis | reverse complement strand
AGACTAAGAATAAAGGGAGAAATATTTAAAACAAACACAACAACAAAAAATAAACACACACAGTCACACACTTATATTACTCATAAATAACTATTTCTTTTCACAACTAAACAAAGTACCACTTGTTTATGATGGATAATATTTACTACATGCACGATAGAATCTGTGATAGCAGGGTTCGCCGCCATTTCTTTCTGTCCAGTGTCTTAACTTTGTGCGCCCACCTCCCCTCTTATTCATGGCAGGAGAAATCTACAATGTTTGAATTCCAATTTCAATGACCAGACTCCTTGGTTGACGATGTCAAGGCATTGAGACGTTGGATGCTTGGTGATGTCGATGGAGATTAGGAAGGTTGCCCCAAGCTCCAAACCCGTTGATCACAGAATCTGTTCCATCACCTCTGTTCACATGGAGTGAAGAGGTTACACAGTCCCTGGAATAGGACTCCGAATTTCATAAACTGCCCGTGCGTGCTAGGAAATCATTAGCTCTATTCTCAGAAGATTCCAACAAACTTGAAATTAGTTTGCAAACGGTTTTCAATTTTCCAATTTCACGTATACACACATTCAACAAAAGGCTAATCTTATACAATTACACAAGTTGCGACAGAGATAAACTTGAAACACTGAAAAAATAAAATACGCAACAGTTGGAACACAACACCAATATACCTTTTGCTAATTTTATGGATTATCTTCTTTCTCACTCAAAGAAATATAATAATTATTAAAACGGAATTCAAGAAAACTATAAGTAATAAAATAATAAATAGATGAATTATAATATAATCTTATTTTTCTCCGAAGCAATCCCATTCCCGGTCTGACAGAAAATTACATTTATCAATTTATGAAAATATTTTATGCATTTACATTTACAAAATGAGTTGCAATATCATATATCCAAAACGTACATCACAAAATATAAATATAAATATCAAATTACCGTGTCTGTCTTGAACAGAATCCAGAATCACCAGAGTGAAAAATAGCATTTGCCTATAACACAATAGTTCCAAGACACAAGGAATAAGTATTCAACCTTCATTTGTCAGTCTATCTTTCATTCCACTAATGCACCCGATGCTAGTCCTATTTTATCCAATCACAGACCCTCTCGGGAGAACAATCTTCTGTAAGGTAATTGAAGATTATAGTCACACGACACCGGAGCGTATAGGCGACTACTGGTCACATTATTCTGACACCAGCGAACCAGTTGACGGTAAGAGGAAAATAATATGTTCACACGTTGGCCAACCCGGTAATGGAACCAGGTACCTTTCGGTTACTAGAAAGCCGCTCTACCAACTGAGCTATCCGGCCCCACACAATCTTCTGTTCAGTGATTAGATTAACGTCCCCGGACACAGTGCGTATAGGGGACAATGTTCTGTTTGTATGTAGATTATAGTCACACGACACTTTCGCATATAGGTGACTACTGGACCGATTTATACTGACACCAGCGGGCCAGTTGTTGGTAAAGGGGAAAATAATATGATCACACGTTGACCAATCCGGGATTCGAACCAGCGACCTTTCGGTTACTAGCAAGACGCTCTTACCAACTGAGCTACCCGGCCCCAATTTTCTGTTCTCCATATCGTCTTTATATAGCCGTGTCTCATAACCAAGATATTCCTGAACTAAGAAATATAGTACCGACCCATTGTGAATACATACGCAAAGTGTCTATGTCAACAACCGCCGCTTGTGTACTCACTACATAAATACGTGATGTATACACAGATATGAGGTGTGCGTCAAGGATGCCTACTCTCTCCAACACTCTTCAACATCTTCCTAGAGCGCATCATGTCAGATGCCCTTGCAGATCACGAAGGCACAGTCAGCATAGCGGGTTGAGCAATCTCCAACCTTCTTTTGGCGGATGACATTGATGGTTTGGCTGGAGAGGAACAAGAACTTGAACAGCTGGTACAAGTGCTTGACATCACCTCCAGAGCTTATGGAATGAAAATAAGTGCCGAGAAGACCAAAATGATGACCAACTACCCAATGGCATCAACACGGACATGAAAGTCCAAGGCCAATCCTTCAACACAGTGCATTGCTTCAAATATTTAGGAGCCATTGCATTAGACAGACAATGGGTCCCGACAGGAAGTCCTCTCCAGGATCGCACAAACAACTGCTGCCCTGGCAAAACAGGACCATCTGTCTACCTTCCAAGGTAAGACTGCTGCGCTCCCTTGTCATCTCCATCTTCCTATACGCTTGCAAAACATGGAACCTCACGCCAGATCTATAACGGAAAAACGAAGAATACAATGCATGGAGATGAGGTGCTACAGAAGACTTCTGGGCAGTTCCTATACCCAGCACAACACCAACACAGAAGTCCGACAGATCATCACACAAGCCCTCGGACAACACGATCACATGCTCAGAGTGGCGAAGAAACGGAAACTCCGATGGTATTGCCACGTTACCAGAACATCAGACCTTTTAAAGACCATCCTGCAAGGCACGGTGCAAGGAGGCAGAAGACGATGGAAATAGAAAAGGGATGGAAAAGGACAAGAGAATGGACTGACTTGACACTGAGCAAAGCTATGAGGGTTGATGAGGGCAGAGAAAGATGGAGTACGCTGGTTAAACGATCATCTGTGGTGCCCGATCGACCTTCGAGTTACTTTGCCTAGGGCCGCAGTTGTTAGTGCGATCCTGGAGATGACTTCGTGTCGCGACCCATTGTCTGATACAAAGGCTCTTAAATATTTGAAGCTAACATTTATTCTTAAATTATGCGAAGTAGGAACATAAGTGGATTAATACCGAATTAGTCATACAAAATTCTTCCTAGCTTAACTATATAATGCAGACCACAGGACATACATCACTCAGTACAAATGACATTAAAATACAGAGCAGAATACATAGACAATGCAGTACAGCTTGCATAATCTTGTACAAAGTAGAGTGGATTATGTATGTAATGCAATACCTGTTTCATTCAGAGCAGTGTGGAATACTGATTACATAGAGAGAATTCAAATTCAATGCCGAACAGATTATACGTAATTATTGTTACACTTTTATGTCACAATATCTGGTTTTGTCAGACCCGAGTGGACCCTATTATGGCACTGACACTAAGATATTTGGCTAGATATTTCCCTTCTGACTACCATTTTCAGTCCGGATACAACTCTTCTGTGAACGTTAGCTTAACCAAGGCTGCCGAAGATCAGAATCACAGTCCGGCAAGCAAACCTAAAGTTGCTGATTCCATGGAGAATGGCAGGTACTTATTAAACGTTGTTGCATAGTTAGCCTAGCATGTATCGATGAAGGCATCAAATGGCACCGCCACTCCATGGCTGCTGCGGTAGATGACCGTGATGTCTGGTCTAAACGGAAAGGGCGACAAAAGCATCAGTGTCAACACCGAACATGGTTGGCGTTAGGCAATTGTCTTTGATGATATGCACAGACTGACTATCTATACAAATTTACAAAAGTACAACTTCAACAATTCTGTTATGCATAACCTGATAGAAGGCTTGGTAGCGAGCACACTCATTCATCCCGTGAGATACAGTATCTGTTGGGTGGCCAAAAGTCTTTCTCTTATCAAGCCCCTGTTACCTGGAACCAGCTCCCCCACTTCATCCGTTATTCACCCTCCCTGACAACCTTCAAAAAACATCTCAAAACTTATTTATTTCCATCATAGTCTTTAATTTTGATTGTCTTTGAGTATGTTTGGTGTGCTTAGCTTCTCGCAGTGACTAATTTAATTGATTTTTTGTTTTCTTTATTATAGAAGTGATTATGTGAGCGTGCGTGTGTGTGTCTGTGTGTGTTTGTTTTGCAGAAGGTGGTTATCAGTGAAAAAAATAATCTTCTTTTCTTATTGTATGTTTTCTTTTTGATTAGTTGTATATTTTTGACTTTGTAAACGCCTAAGGCTTTGTTTAGATTAGGCGTCAATAGCCATAATAATAATAATAGGATTCAAGATATAATTAGTGTACCCATAAATTACTATCAAATTTAATATGAAAAAAATCTAGATTTGCAAAATCTTTGCGAGAGGGGTCCCAAATAATTCAAACATGACATTTAAAAAATTGTTCGTCCATCCGTTTATCTGTCCGCCGTTGGTCTGTGCAAAACTTGCAAGTGGATTAATATCTCAGAATTTATTTCAACTATCATAACCAAACTTGGTAAAATGGTGTATACCCACGAGGTCTCATAAATGATCGGTGAATGAATCACTTCAGGGTAAAGGTCAAGGTCACAGGCAGATCAAGTCCCAGATCAGACACGCAGGCTCTAGTTGCACAGCCGGACAGCAGTGGGCAAGAACGACTGGCGAAAGCGGTTGGTTCCGCTTCTCAGGATTCTCCGTCTCTCTTGTGTCCCCTAGGATGGACTTGGTGCGCCTGAGCGCCTACTTTAAATGGTGGACTTCCCAGTCGGTCACTGCACACCAATCCACGCTGCATGCCGTCTTCGTCAGCTTCCACAACCTGGATGAGTCTGCAGGCTTCAGGTTATCAAAATAGCACAGGCTGACATAAAGCTTGTGTAGAACATGAACGTAAACATTCTTAGACACCCTAGCAATCAAACCAAGAAATGTTAAGAAATAAAATTGTTGCTACAATAAAATATTTAGTAATATAAATAGCATGCGACCAAATTAAGGGATGATTAAAAAGGATGTTTAACAGTTAAATATATAAGTTAGGACACGGGGGGGAAAAATCAGATAAGGCAATTTCATTTATAACACTCATTAAAATTAAGAAGACTAAAGATTTTGTTCAGGTGGGCCTAAAATTACTAGTGTTAAAAAGCAAAAAAAACCTATGCAAGTTCAATAAAACAGTGGAGAAACGGTATAACAGTTTATAACGGTTTAAAACAGTTTAAGATTAATAATTATCAAATAAACAACGATGAAAAATAAAAAAAATATATTAATAACACAGTCTACAAAATATAACCACGAAATACTCACACAACCTCATGCAGCATTTACTCCAGTTGTGGGTGTGTGTGTGTGTGCGTGTGTGTGTGTGTCTCTCTCTCTCTCTCTCTCTCTCTCTCTCTCCCTCTCTCTCTCTCTCTCTCTCTCTCTCTCTCTCTCTCTCTCTCTCTCTCTCTCTCTCTTCTCGACAGGAAGTTCTCTCCAGGATCGCACAAACAACTGCGGCCTTGACAAGGTTGAAGCCCATTTGGAAAGTCAGGACCATTCAGTCTACATTCCAAGGTAAGGTTGCTGCGCTCCCATGTCATCTCCATCTTCATATGCGCTTGCGAAACATGGACCCTCACAGCAGATCTCTAACGAAGAATACAAAGCATGGAGATGAGGTGCTACAGAAGACTACTGAGCATTTCCTATACCCAGCACATCACCAACGACGAAGTCCGACAACCATCTCACAAACCATTGGACTACACGCGATGACCTGCTCACAGTGGTGAAGAACGGAAACTCCGATGGTATGGCCACGTCACCAAAACATCAGGCCTTGCAAAACCATCTTGCAAGGCACGGTGCAAGGAGGCAGAAGAAGAGGGTTGCTGAGAACAGAGAATGGTAGAGTACGCTAGTTAAATGATCATCGGTGGTGCCCCAACGACCTTTGAGTTACGGGATAGGATAGGATAAAGATCAGTAACCTAGTCCTCCAACTCCTCCTCCTCCTCCTCCTCCTCCTCCTACTACTACTACTACTACTACTACTACTACTACTACTAAATCGAAGTTAGTAAGTTATTGTTTATAGGGTCCAGCGGACTAAATCGAAGAAGATTATCACACTGTATCAGGCTATATCAGACTGAAGAAGATTATCACACTGTATCAGGCTATATCAGACTGTACTATATTTCCCTCATCCAAATATCCGAAAACAGGTAAAGGTCGGTGACAACAGTAGTTGGAGGTACAGAAACACACACAGCCTAAAGCAATGTACATACAATTTCTTACCACTATCACCATTTTACCAACTGACATGTTAATAAACAATGACGCATTGTACGGTAATCGGGGAAATAATCACAATGACGTAGAAAGTCGATGACGCACTTCCCAACTTTGCACTCTAAAATGGCCGCTTTAACCAAAATTATTGTTGTCTTGCTAGTGGGGGTGATTGCATTGATGCGAATGGTGGTGATTGCATCGATACGACGAGGTAAGTGGAAAGAACGTTACATCCCAAAATGAGGTTAAGTTTTTGTTTACTCCTTACTAGCCAACCAGCACCCCACGCTCTCAAGATGGTTCGCTTCTGAAAATGAATTTTAATTTTATTTTATTTAATCAGTCTTCTATAGCGCTTTTGAACTCAAGAGCTGCTCAAGGAATTGGTTGAAACAGGATCTAACTCGAGTCACCTAAGGCGCCCACCTGCAACTTGACGCCCAGACACCTGAGCAAATTCCTGGGTTACTATGGATTGGGAGAAGGTACCTAGTGCGTGCTGGGTTTATTTGTGTAGTCTAGACTCCCCCGTCGAGGACGTGAGCGTCAGGATCTTTAAAGTCCATGCGATGGCATGCGTGCATACCCTCATTTGAAGGAGTAATTCCCAGATTCTCTCTACACTCATTTGGCCAGAGGGCATTCTCCAATTATGCTCCAACACTTAGGAATTGCTTGCCTGATTTTCTACGCAACGCCGAGTCTCTTCCAATTCTTAAAGCAAAGCTTAAGACAACGTTGTTCCAACAGCAGTTCTAGCTAGGTCTGTGGATGAACATCTGTCTATCAAGCGGGAAAGGGATTGGTGCTTTAGCAGTTCCACTTGATCTCTCAACCTTTCCTACCCCCATCCAATTTAAATGGCAATTGTGTGTGTGCGTGTGTGTGTGTGTGGGTGTGTGTGGGTGTGCGAGCGTGTGTGTGTGTGTGCGAGCGAGCGTATATGTGGGCATGTAGAAACGACGTTCTGATGACACACACATGAAACACCACATGGTTTCTTCTGACTTTTTTGGAAGGCCGTACTATTTTGACGTCAAAATAGTTCCCCGTTGAGTTAGAGCTGTTTTAGCATTAGGGTTAGGTTAGGGTTAGGGTTTGGGATAGCTTCAAAAATTTGAAAATGTCAAAATAATGTGAAAGAAATGGAAAGTGTGTCAAAATAATCCCTGCTTTTTTCACAACAGTCATCAGAACGTCGTTTCTAAAAAAAATGTGTGTATGTGTGTGCCTAAGGTGAAAGTTTTGGCGGATTTTTAATTTTAGCGGACGGATAAAAACTAAATATAAAAATCCGTCAAAATTTTCATCTTAAACACACACACACACACACACACTCACACACACACACACACACACACACACACACACATACTTGCACAGACACCGTTATTTGGACTTTCCTCAAACGCCACATACGTTGTGTGGACAATGGGTCGTGCTACGACCCCCTTTTTAAGTACTTTTAAGTGTTCTAACCCTAACCCTAACGGATCATTAAATGGACGTCCCAACAAGGAGGTCTGTCCAAAGAACGTATGTAGATGTGCACTAGTTTGTCCAAATAACGCCGTGTAAACATGCGCACACTCACACACACACACGCACACACACCCACCCACCCACCCACACACACACACACACACACACACACACACACACACACACACACACACACAAAACTGCCATTTATATATAATTCCCGCGGAAGAATGCAAGAAAAACGCTGAATTCCGCGAATCCGAATTAACCTTTGACCTTTATAGTCTATGAGAGGATAGTATCAGCCATTAGAAACAAAATGGTTATACTTAAATGCAAAAATTGGTTTAAAATAGATGATCTTTTTTCAAATATATATATTGATTTCAGTATGGAGCAAAATGCAGGGTCAGAAGACAGTTTAACCCACACTTTTGGAATATTATTAATATGGCCTTTAAGTAGTGGCCACATAATTTTAGCTTACGTTTTACGGGCTTATGTATTGGGTTACGTGATTTTTCACTGACCGGAATTTTGATGGGTGGTCAGGCTTTATGAGTTTTGTGGCCACATTTGGCTTACGTTTTTCGGCTTATGCCTTGGGTGGGAGGTAGTGGCGCCATGTTTATTACGGGCTGGTTCACATTTATAAACGTGTGTAGATGTGTAATTTCACTACATCAGGGCACTTTTTAATGATGATGTAAGGTACTATTTCACCATTGACAATAATATCAAACAACTTTACTAAGATCGACACCCAACAATTGAATTCAACTGCCTTGGCTCGCCAAAGCGTGTGTAGCAGCCAACATTTGTTGCGTGTAATCAACGATGGAGTAGAATTAGTCCCCGACACATGACGCGTAAAGGGGACTGTGTTGTAATGTTAAGAAGTCAGATGAGGCGGCCCGAGGTGGGGCAAAGATGAAGAAGCGAAGTCGAAGTGACGTGAAGACGACGACTAGACTGGTAGCGCACGAGGCTGCTTCATGGTGAAAGTGAAGTCGTAAGAGATGAAGAAGTCCTGTAGGAGCGGAGCGCTCAAGGCGGTAGCTGGGATGAAAAATGCAGGCGGGAAAGGAAGTCGCTGGAGGACGGGGGGCGATGAGCCCGAGGGTCCAGCAGCAGAGCCGTGTGAAGAGGGGTGGGCTGTTACTGAAAAGAGCTTGCTGCGTAGAATGCCTGTTGTCTGGAGGCGCCACTCTCCACAACTCAAGCCAGGAAGCCCAATTGTAGAGAGAGAGAGACGGAGGACAGCCTAGAAGAGGACAAGATTCTCGACCGCAAATATGTCCCCCTAGCTGGCAAGAAATAATAGGAAGTCTGCCGACAAATGCACCAGTGGGACGGATCGCCCTCCTAGAGCAGGCCGGCCACCAGCCTGCTCGACTCGCTGCCACCGAGTTCCCCTGGTTGGTGAGTGTAATCAAGCGTGCGGGAGGATTTTAAGTTAACCTCTAAACTCATGACGTCACACTCTTGCTTCTGATTGGTCTTCGTAAGTCCCGCTTATGCATTTTTGCAGAACAAATCAAATATGCGCTATTCTTGTGAAATTTTACGTTCGCCAGTACGCAAGGAAATACATAAGGAATTCATAAGCGTAACACAAGCGTGGCCGGGTACATAACGCAAGTAAATGCAAGTATGGCCGGGCCTTAGGTGTATGACCTCAACCATTAAAATGAACTTTGGCAGGATTTCCGTTCGGAAGTTGTTGTTTTTTTAATTTTTTTTTCCCTAGAACATAACAAACCACACTATGTTTGATTGTTGTTTTACAGACAGGAGAAGGCGCTCGAGGTGTAATGTTCCAAATGTGCCAAATGCCTACGTATCCTGCGATTACGGCTGCTGCCAAAATGGTTGCTGTGAGGCACCCAAAGGAGGGTGAGTATTAGTAATATCTGGAATGGTTCACTAGTGGAAAATCGCGCACTGAGCTTTCGAAGTTTCTGTTGCAGTGGGGTCCACATGTGCCTCCCCAGTTGTTGTACGCATCTCGGCCAACCTTGGCATTCCAGCCGATTTGCACTACGGCTATGTCCTTCTTCCACACTTAGTTAAGGACGGCCTGCAGATGTTCATAGAAATCCTCGACTTCGCTGTCGTCATAGTCTGATGTTGGAACATGGGCTTCGACGATGGTGATGTTAAAAGGAGCTGCTCAAACCGATGAGTAAACTGGAGACTGGGCGTCAACCCATTACAGTGGCTAGATTGTCTTTGTGGACCAAGAATCCAATGCCATGTTCGTGCCTGTCATCTCTCCCGATGAAATAAAGCTTGTGGCCTTTGTCGATCGTTGTTGCACATAGGCCTTTCCAGCGCAGTTCGCAGACGTCTGAGACTCTTGGAGTTTGCCAGTACAACAATCTGATACTGGCAAACACGTGTGGTCTCCACAAGAAATCCAGACGATGGAACTGGCACAGTCCAGCGGGAGCATCACAATCACATTGACTAGATCATTGTCAAGAAACGTTTCAGATCAAGCGCCAACATTGGCAGGACACGCACTTTTCCAGGTGCAGAAATCGGAAGTGACTACGATCTCGTTATGATCACTTTCCGGCTCAACTTGAAGAGAGTAAACACAGCAAAATACACCAGACTGAAGTTCGACCTGGACAAATGGAAGATGCGGAAGTGGCAGAAATATTCCAAGCCACAATGGGAGGGAAATTTACACTACTGCTAATTTTGAAAGTTGGTGAAGTAGATGTCAACACTGTGACCATCACCTCCAACTCATCTGTGACAGATGCAGCCACTGAGATCCTTGGCAAGCACCGTGGATTACACCTGAACTTTTGGACCTGTGTGACAAACGAAGGGAGATGAGAAAGAAAACGAACTGTGACCTGATGTCTACCGAAAAATCAGCCCAAGATCTCCACGATCCAAAGCAAGTCTGGCATATGCCTTACAGAAGAACACGAAGTCTTGGATAGATGGACAGAGTACTGCTCTGACCTTTACAACCACACACCAAACGGAGACCCATCAGTTCTAGCATGTCCCCAGAACAGGGAATAAGAAAAAAATCCTCCCAATTCTACGAGAAGTTGAGGCAGCAGTGCAATCGCTGAAGAAGGGGAAGTAAGCAGGATGGGACAACATACCCGCAGAATCGCATTAAGGAGGAGGAGAAACGATGATTGACGCCCTCACCATTTTCTGTAACAAGATCTGGCAGAGTAGGGAGTGGCCTACACCATGGACCCAATCATTTGTCATCTCTCTTTCCAAAAAGGGTAACCGTTAGGAGTGTGAAAATTACCGCACCATCAGCCTTATCAGCCATCCCAGCACGGTCCTCCTGAAAATAATATTCAACAGGTTGAAATCCCAAGCTGAACAAGTCACAGCTGAAGAACAAGCAGGATTCAGGGCAGAGCGAATTACCACTGAACAGATTTTCAACCTCGGAATAATCTGCGAGAGATGCCTACAGCACCAATAACATCTATATCATGTGTTTGTTGACTTCAAGAAAGCGTTTAACCGAGTCTGGCATACAGCTCTGTGGGCAACCATGAGAATGTACAACATCAGCCCTAACATTATTGAAGTCATCAAAAGCCTGTATGACAAGGCTACCAGTGCAGTCCTCCACAACAGCGCCATCTGGAACAGGTTCAGAACAAAAACCGGTGTGCGTCAAGGATGGCTAATCCCTCCAGCACTCTTCAACATCTTCCTAGAGCGCATCATGTCTGATGCCCTTGCAGATCACGAAGGCACCGTCAGCATAGGGAGTAGAGCAATCTCCGTTTTGCGGATGACATTGATGAATTGGCTGGAGAGGAGCAAGAACCTGAACAGCTGGTACATCACACAAGCCATTGGACAACACGATGACATGCTCACAGTGGTGAATAAACGAAAACTCCGATGGTGCGGCCACGTCACCGGAGCATCAGGCCTTGCAAAGACACTCCTGCAAGTCAGGGTACAAGGAAGCAGAAGAAGAGGGAGAAAGAAAAAGAGGCGAGTGGAAAACATTCGCAAATGGACTGGCTAGGCTTGACACTGAGCGAAGCCATGAGGGCTGCTGAGGACAGAGAAAGATGGAGTACGCTGGTTATACGATCATCTGTGGTGCCCCAACTACTTTCGAGTTACGGGATAGGATGGGACAGGATAGGGATAGATAGAGCTGTTGACAATGGATGGAGATACGCGCGTTATAAATGGAAATCATCATCATCATCATCGTCAATAGTCGCCTGACGTGCGGCAGAACTATTTTCGTTTCTTGACAGGCGCAATACGTTTTCTCACAGTCCATTCGCGAATGGCTGGACTTGACACTGAGCGAAGCCATGAGGGTTGATGAGGACAGAGAAAGATGGAGTACGCTAGTTATACGATCATCTGTGGTGCCCAACATTTTTCGAGTTACGGGATAGGATAGGGATAGATAGAGCTTTCGACAATGTATGGAGATACGCGCGTTATAAATGGGAATCATCATCATCACCGTCACCATCATCATCATCATCATCATCATCATCATCATCATCATCATCATCATCATCATCATCATCATCATCATCATCATCATCAATTGTCGCCTGACGTGCGGCAGAACTATTTTCGCTATACGTTTTCTTACAGAGGTCCGAGTTTGTGTATTGTGTGTTAATCAGTTATTGTTTATGGGGTCCAGCGGATTGCAAAGAGCCGAATCAAGACCACAGGTGAAATGGTGGTATCTTGGAATAAACACAGGTGACATCTTGAAATAAACACGCCTGACGTCATGAAATAAAGACAAGTTGGATGTTGAATAAACACAGGTTACAATCTGAAATAAACACAGTTGAAATGGTGATATTTTGAAATAAAAACAAAATATATCCTAAAGTAACCACAGATGACGTCATCAAATAAACACAAGATGCATCTTCAAATAAATTCTTTTGACATCTCGAAATGAACGCAAATGAATGTGATGTCTTGAAATGAGCACATGTGAACTATTAGGGAGTGTCAGCAATGACCGAAAATCAGGTTTTCGTGGCTGCTACGTCACTGGGAATTACCGGTGTTTTCCAGGTTACACAACGTCACAGTTGTCTCACCACCGTCACACGAGTTTTGGGGTCAGCACTCGTGTTTTCGTTGACTATTTTCGTCAGGCAGATTTATCTCACACAGATTACCTCATTAAATTAAAATCTACTGCAGTGTGCATAAAAACAAAGCTCCAAGGACTAGTAAACACTGCGATCTTTATGATCATGTCGCTGGCTGCTTCAAAACAGAGCCGCTGCATTGCATTTGAAGCAGACCGTTTCAACCATGTTTCTCGGCATTTTACACCACAGAAAACTTGCTGGTAAAACAAGGTTGGCTAATGCAAGTACCAAGTGTATTTGTAATCATGTATTGATACTATAAATGTGTCAAAACACTCACCGAAAACCGTCGAGAAGCTTTTCGTGGAAACCTGCAAAAGTCCCACGAAAATGGCTGCTTTCGCCCACAGGAACTACTTGGCGGAAGTACACAGGCGTCAACAAACCGAGGGAATCCCCACCGAAAGTGTCTTTTCGGCCTTTGCTGACACTCACTATTATTGCAATGAACACGGGTGAAATCTTGAAATAAACACTCTGTTATTACTTTACTCACTGAGTATTCTGCCAGTGTTAAATTTTGTGTGATACAAGTCTACCTATCCTATCCTATCCTATCCTATCCTATCCTATCCTATCCCGTAACTCAAAGGTCGTTGGGGCACCACAGACGATTGTTTAACCAGCGTGCTCCATCTTTCTCTGTCCTCGTCACCTTTTATGGCTTCGGTCAGTGTCAAACCAGACCATTCTCGAATGTTGTCCTCCCATCCCCCTTTTCGGTCTCCCTCTTCTTCTGCCTCCTTGCACTGTGCCTTGCAGGGTGGTCTTTGCAAGGCCTGATGCTCTGGTGATGTGGCCATACCATCGGCGTTTTCGTTTCTTCACCACTGTGAGCATGTCATCGTGTTGTCCAATGGCTTGTGTGATGGTCTGTCGGACTTCGTTGTTGGTGATGTGCTGGGTATAGGAAATGCCCAGAAGTCTTCTGTTGCACCTCATCTCCATGCTTTGTATTCTTTTTTGTAGATCTGCGGTGGGGGTCCTTGTTTCGCAAGCATATAGGAAGATGGAGACAAGGGAGCGCAGCAGCGTTACCTCGGAATGTAGGCTGATGGTCCTGTCTTTTCAAATAGGCTTCAACCTTATCAGGGCAGCAATTGTTTGTGCGATCCTGGAGAGGACTTCCTGTCTGATACAATGGCTCCTAAATATTTGAAGCTATGCACTGTGTTAAGGGATTGGCCTTGGACTTTGATGTCAGTGTTGATGCCATTGGTGTTGTTGGCCATCATTTTGGTCTTCTCTGCACTTGTTTCCATTCCATAGGCTCAGGAGGTGGTGTCAAGCCTTTGTACCAGCTGTTCAAGTTCTTGTTCCTCTCCAGCCAAACCGTCAATGTCATCCGCAAAACTGAGGTTGGAGATTCCTCTTCCCCTTATGCTGACTGTATTTTCGTGATCTGCAAGGGCATCTGACATGATGCTCGCCAGGAAGATGTTAAAAAGTGTTGGAGAGAATAGGCATCCTTGACGCACACCGATTATTGTTCTGAACCAATTTTCGAGGGTGCTGTTGTGGAGGATGTGAGGATATCCTGGAGGAGATACGATTATCTTACTAGGGGAGTAAGACCTGTAGATAGATGGGACGTTAAGCTACCTCTATCAGTCGTTCTTTACCAAGATTCCTAAGCGATGTGAAAGACTGATCACGGTGCTTGGTCACATACAAATTTATATTTTTTCTCGGGTTTTAAAGTATCATTGGCTCACTTTAAGAAACGATTTTGGCTATTCAAATGACTAGATTAATTGGTCTCAAGAGAAGAAGGGCTAGTGGACTCACAACAATACAAATCGAATGACACCAGTAGTATGTATGTTATTTCAACTTTTATATCTTCAACACAAATTCTAACATGACTTTAATTAAATGTAATTAATAACTATAACTGTTCAATGTGCTGGGAAATTTCTTTAGCAGTTCTTCTTCATCATTTGCTAAGCATTTCTATGTTTTGATGGTCTAATATTGTTCCGAGTACGTTTTGCATCAGTTGCAGTTGAGAGGGACTTAGCTCTCAGTGTCTGTGATTGCTTGAGTCGGGTGGTCACTCTGAGGGAGTCTGGTCACTCTCAGGATGATCGGGCGAGTCTGGTAGTTATTGGGCCGGACGTGGTGAGGTAGATTCGAGGTGATCACCTTGTTTTCCACGGGAGCAAGTGTTAGGCGTGGACTCCACAAACCGTCCCGGAGCTGATCTGTGAAATCCAGAACTCTGGCTACAATATTCTATTCAGATATATTGGTATGTGGTGCCCTCTGCAAGGAGTCTATATCGTCAGACACCTGCCGAATTTCCCATAAACATACTATTATATCCGAATCTTAAGGCTAAGATATATCGAGCAATATACACAACATGTCAGAACAATAATCAGTTTATGTAAATACATGTAACATGAACATACTAATACATGGCAATCAACATAATATATAAACATACAAGTACATGTTCTAGAAAACTACTAGTGTTAACTTACTTCTAGCTCTGGGAATCGTGAAACCGTCTCTAGTCTATCACTCTGGTAATGGCTGAAGATTTTTGTTCACTTCAGTTTGCTCCTTGTTTTGACCCTCTTGGTTCTAAGCTTTGCGATAACTACCCGGTTAATGTGGGGCGTACAAGGGATATGAAGGAGTCTCTACGTCATCTCCGACCAATCATCTCGTTCTCGCGCATACGTGCATCTTTTCTCAGAAAGAAATCTCTGCTGTCCTGTCCTGCTTCTGGGGCGCTAGCTGTTATGTCTCAACTTCGTGTCAGAGAAGAATCGCAGGGTAGATCTTAGAGCGATATGAGTCGTGTGGCTACTTAACGGTCCAGTTACACCGGTCAGATGTCGGAGTGGGGGAAATTACATTCCTGTTTAGGTCTGCTTGATGGTATTGGGAGTGAACGTCTCAAGGAGGTTAATTTAATAATGGCCAACATTCCTTTAGAGAGCTGGTAAATTAACGTCAGGTTTTGTTCAATACTATCTGTTTATCGCTAAGCTGAGTTACCACATCTTTGTCGTCAACATTTCTGATATTACAGAGGACTGCACTGGTAGCCTTGTCAAACAGACTTTTGCGGTAATTTTCACACTTCTGAAGGTTACCTTTTTCGGGAAGAGTGATGACAAGCGACTGGATCCAGGGCAAGTCTCATATAGTTATCAGCACATCGACTCAACCAAAGCTTTGCAGATTTTGAGGTTAGGTCAGCCAGGCTAGCTATAAATAGCTTCGCCGATGCTTCCTTTCACTGGAAGGGGGGTAGAGGCTAGCTATAAATAGCCCGCAGCAAGCAAAATGCGGAGGCACTGAACGTGCTGCTCACATATGAATTGAGCTGGTGTGTCAGTAACATGCCGCTGAGGACGACGACGAATATCATGATGGTTTTGGTAATGATGATGTTGATAATGATGATGATGACTATGATGAGTGAATGTTGCGCTATGAAAGTTCATATTGTCATCATATACTTATCATTAGCTTGCCGCCGAGGACAACGACGACGACGACGATGATGATGGTGATGGATGATTGATTGGTTCATTGATTATCCATGACTGACGCTGCTTGTGGTGATGATGATAATGGTTTTTGTCTGAAGTTGATGATAATACCGATATTCATGACCTTGGATTTTACCTTTATTTTCTCTCTCTCTCTCCATCTGATCAGCAACCCCATTGTTGCCCTGATCACATTGGCCATTATTATCGTGGTCCTCTGCTTCTGCTTCAATAAGTGTGAACGACGGTCGGCATCACGACCAGTAGGGATTGCCGCAGTAGCCGGTGTGAACGCGCCAGGTAAAAGTGCTTATTGACACAGTTATACGCATTAGCTGTTGACTGTAGTATTAATATTTGTATTCCGTTTTTCATTATAAAGAGACGAACGGAAAAAAAAGACCTCAAACTGTTTTCAACTAATATGTTATTGTGTATTATTTCTGCAGTGTATTGAGAGAACCTTACTCATGGTTATAGTATGCCTTTTGTAAGGAAAATAAGTGCCTAATATATACAAATGTAATGAATGTTTGTTGTAGCAAAAATAACATCTTTTTTATATGTCGTGTTGAATTAGCGTAACTGCCGTATACGCGCAATAGGCAGCCCTTTAGGCCGAATAATCTGAATGGGCAAACAGCTGCCTATTTCACGAATGAGGCAGCTAAGCCATTTGCTGAAAGTGCGTACAGAGGTTCAACATGTATTTGCTGATTACACGCAAACGGCAGCCGATTTTACGAACATTGTTTTAAAACTTTACTGCAGCCTATAATTTCCTATGACTCCACGATCAGTTTGAACCCTTTCTATGACGGCCTACTAGTGCCAAAAACCGAGAGTAACCATTATCATGAGATAATTGAAATTAACCCTTGTAA
Organism: Oncomelania hupensis; assembly: GCA_036898135.1. Classification (NCBI taxonomy): domain Eukaryota; kingdom Metazoa; phylum Mollusca; class Gastropoda; order Littorinimorpha; family Pomatiopsidae; genus Oncomelania; species Oncomelania hupensis. Next base: position 82,173,530 of record CM072514.1, on the reverse strand, counting down.
CCCACAGTGTCGATTTATAATTATCAGTATTCGCCACGCCTTCCTAGAGCCAAAACCGGATAATTACAAATATCCTGAGATAATTACAAATATCATGGGATACTAACAATTATGAATGTATAATTACAATTATCATCGAAAATTATAAATATATTAGTGTGATCATGTTTAATTTTTATTTTTGGCATAAGCAATCCGTTTGGAAATGGGCCCAAACCGAAAACTGTAATTTTCACTTGATAATTACACTGTTTACGTGCTTATTGTAAATATGTCGTTAATATTTGTAATTATCACATGATATTTGTAATTATCAGATTTTGGTGCTTGTAGGCCGTCATAATGTGAATTACACAGAACACGTGCTAGATACTGTTATCACTGACACCCGTAAATGCACGTTTTGGCGCTAGTAGGGTGATTGACTGTCTTCGTTCCCACTCTTTGGAACTCTTTGCTTTCTTAACTTCGCTTCATCCAGTCGCACGACACTTTCAAGAAGAATCTAAACCCCACCTCTTCTCAAAATTTTGCAGACATTATAATTTCGCTGAAGTCCCTTAGAAGGGTTGCACAACTCTGTCGTCAGATTATATGGCTTAGTCTATCAAATCATTGTGATGTGGTTGATTGCTATGCAACAGTAAAACTATCACAAACTTACTGCGTCATTTGTGTAGGCGTGTTGGAACTGAAAAGACCTGTATTATTGTGTGTGGTTTTTTCCCTAGCAGAACCATATACGATGCTACCATAATCCAATTTAGAGCGTACCAAATAACGATAGAGGAGGAGCAAAGTTTGCTTGTCTGCTCCCCAGTCTGTGTGGCTAATAACTTTCAAAACGTTAAGACCTTTCTGGCCGCTTTTCCTCAGGTATTTAATATGCGGCAGAAAAGTAAATTTGCTGTCAAAAATAATACCCAACAATTTTACTTGTTTAGAAACTGATGGGTTGGTCATAAACATGGAGAGAAGGGTTAAAAACCTGGTTCTATTTGCGATGAAAATGAATGCTTTTGGTTTTAGAAAGCGAAAATCAAAAGCCGTGTTCTTCTACCCACCTCTGAATTTTATCTATGCAAAGCTGAAGTTGACGTTCCACCCCAGCCAAGGTTTTACCCTTAGCCGAGATTTATTGATTGATTGATTTATTGTTGCTTTAGGTCCAGCGGACTCTTCCGAGCCAAATCAGGACCGGACAACCCCCGATCCGCATAAAAGATCTGCTGAAACAACCCCAGTGGGAAAATTGAATGCCCTCCACCGGCCAGTCACTTTACAATAAAGACATCCCACGCGGGGGACGGCTGAGGGTTGACCTCAACTACACGAACACCCCGGTTACAAAAACAAAATAGAATGCAAACATCATTATAAATCATCAACCAAACACATACATATAAAATGCCTATAGTGCTAAATAGTACATTCATAGGAAGCCCTAGTGACCACCCGGCAGAAAGCGTCCAACACTCCCAAGCTGATCCAACAGACCTCATACACAAACAAGGAGTCTTGTCCAGGAAGAGTTTTCAAGAAAAAAGGTAGGTCATTGATCTAGCGAAGAAGAAGATAGTATAGCAGAGTGAAGGACAGAGCAAGAATAGGAAAGAGTAAATGAGGAAGACAGCGACAGTGGGAATTTAAAGCACTAAATTTCCATAAAGTGGGGATACTATTTATACTGAAAACCCCCGGCACTCCAACGGGGGTACTGTTGCCGCAGTGAAGCGTCTTGCCTATAAAGGAAAGACAGGTTTTCAACTGTGGCTTTCACTGTTCCCTTTATAGGTTTGAACAATCTACAGTGGCAAGATTGCTCATGACCCCAAGGGGTCTTAGCCGAGATGGAGAAATCATCAAGTTCCATTTTGTTCAATTGACAACCAACGCTCTTTAGCCCACTAATCTTTATTCAAGGGGGGATATTAGTTTATGAATACAATTTAGCACTCTGGCATGCTGCAATAGTTTTGTTTTATGATTCAGTCACCAACAGCACAAACTTGAATATCATAAAGAGGCCTCATGTTTGTATGAATCAAAACAAAACAAAAGTAGAATTGAACTGTTTTTATTCACCATTTCCATGTAAATTGTAAGCTCTAGATCACAATGTTGACGAAAACAAATGTGCAAAAATACCAGCATTATTGCAGGGAGTCATTTCCCTACACAATACACAGTAATTTTGTTGACAAATATGTTCGGGATTCATCAGAAACACGCTGATACAGTCGAGCAATATCGTCTGTAATTACATGTTGCTATGTGGTCTGTTTACCTCCCTTGACTTGCTCCGCCGTGGTGTCGCTGACGTCACTCGTTTCGCATAGAATCGTTTTATGACTCTTCTTTGTAGTATACCCATATTCTTTGGTAGTATTATTAGTAGTATTATTATTAAAGAGCAACGGCAGCAATCCTGGTTCTTTAATTTATATGACACTCAGTTTACATGATAAATGACAAGCTGTCACATAAGACGATGATATAAAGCGTACTCGCTGCTCGAAACGACCGCCAAGCTGGGAGTGTTAGGCGTCTCTTCTTTGCTATGTAAACAAACACCCCATACAAACTTTAGCAGTTGTGCTATTGTTAAGAATCAACCTTTGGGGACATAACAAATCAATTTAAATATATGAATTGTACTTTCAAAAGAGGCGTTTTATTTATAACCTATTTTCACGACGGGGCAACACTTACTATGGATTTTAAAAAAAAATCTGTGACGCTGAAATCGGGGCTCTTTATAAAAGTTTGATCCGCGTGCCATATGTTGTCTGTTCCACTTTCAGGCACACAGTACCCGTACCCTGTGCAGCACCCTCCTACAAGCCCTCAATACGGTCACTTTCCTCAGCATCCTGGTGCTGGACACCCCGGTGCTGGATACCCCGGTGCTGGATACCCCGGTGCTGGATACCCCGGTGCTGGTTACCCTTCTCAGACTGCTGGAGCTGGGTACCCTCCTCAAACTGCTGGTGCTCATGGCTACCCCAGTGCTGGAGATCCTCCTCCGTATACCGGTGCTGGATACCCTCCTTCGTATGCTAGCAGCCCTCCTCCCTATATGCCACATGGATAAGCAGAAGACTTACAAGACATTTATTCGTCCGGCCATTCAAAACAAATATAAAACATAACAACAAACAGGGGATAGGGATTCAGGAAATAATTAATCGGGAATTTCATTATTAAGTTGCTTTTGGAAGGCTTTTACTATCTTATTAATCACGGACTATGCTCATTTCTGTAACAGAATAATATTTTGGGTGAAGGGCAACTGCGTTTTAGAGCAGGATATTGCCGCGTTTTACAGAGTAGATCGAGGGTGAATAACATTTTTAGTGACTTGTTGCAGATTAAGAATAAAGAAAGAAATATTTAACAAAACAAACACAACAACAAAATATAAACACATGCTCTAATTACTCATAATTAACTCTTTTTTTCACAACTAAAAAAGTACCACCGGTTTGTGATGGATGATATTTATTACATGCACGATAGAATCTGTGATAGCAGGGTTCGCCGCCATTTCTTTTTGTCCAGTGTCTTTAACTTTGTGCGCCCTCCATTCCTGGCAGGAGAAATCTACAATGTTAGAGTTCGAAGTTCAGTGTCCAGACTCCTTGGTTGACGATGTCAAGGGATTGGGACGGCGGATGGCTGGTGATGTTGGTAGAGATTAGGACCGTTACCCCAGGCTCCAAACCCGTTGATCACAGAGTCTTTTCCATCACGTTTCCGACATGGAGTGAAGAGGTTACACAGTCCCTGGGACATGACCCAAAAAGGAGAAAAATATCCTTTTCCTGCGAATAAACAATTAGCTGGGGATAAATACGAACACGTCCCATAGTTCGGATTAACTCATTGAAGTCGTGCCGTATTACGTATTACGTCAGTGTTTAGATTTTTTTGTATAACAGAAAATGAGTACCAAGGGAAGTAAGCAATACACATACTTGAAAGGGGTCTTTTTAGAGTAGATTGCTTCTCTTTGACCATATTTTTGACAAAGTTATTATTTTTATTTTATTTTATTTTTCTCTAAGGCTCCAGTTTTGTTAAGAAAATTTTGTTTTACAATATTAATAGTTATATGACAAATGCCTCTTCAGATTGTGCTTTCATGATTATTTTTGTGTAAAATTCATTTCTACAGTGTTTTTACATCATAAAAACAAGAGAATCAAATATTTTTATAACAAACATGGGTGCAACATATAGGTATTGTGCTTCTTAAAATTTATTTTTTTTGCAATAGTTATGTGTTTTTGGTGCTAAATATCTTTTTTCTGGAGGATTATAGCAGATTGGTGGTAAGTGAAATTAAAAATACATACTTTAAACTTTCATTTGCAATTTATTTTATGTTTCTATGTTGTCTAGTATATTTGGTGTGATTTTATTTAAATACCCTAAAATCCTGCGACTTCAATGAGTTAAATTACCATAGAGGATTTGGCGTTTGTCGTTGGTTGAAACGAGAACTCTGCACAAAATCTTAGCTATCGTATCCTAACCTTGACCCATTTATATTAACCTTTCCTCGCTGCTCATTGGTACTGGTCCAAAAGCCTGCATTTCTAATTCTTTATAATAACAAAAATCACATACTAACAAATAAATAAATTGTGATAAAGGACGATGAGCGATTCACAATGCGCAATGCATATGTCGCAAAGAAATCGTTAAATTGAGTTAAATCGCAGCTGAGTTGCCGATTTCGTGAAATTGACAAGCGCTTGCCGAGATAAACAAATTCTGTAGGCTGTTGCCTAAATAGTGAAAAGGCTTTTCAAAGTTTATAGGCAACCGATTTCACGAAAACATAAGTTGATTTCATAACAAAGATCTGTTTGCGATTTCACGAAGTCGGCAACAATGAACGATATTGTATAAGCATTGAAGTAACTGAAAGAGATAATTTCCGGATGGGCCCCAAGCACGGCACTGGGAATACTACCTTCAACCGTTCTGAGCTGTTGAAAGGGCGATTGCAACCTCGTCGGAGATATTAACTCTGAAACGTCGGTAAGATGCCTGACTACTCTGCTCTCCGCTCACGGCGGACAAGGGTTTTCTAAATGGTTCGGTGATTTAGAGAAAATAATGAAAACAACCAGAATCAAGGCATCCTGCTCGAACACGGGAAGTAATTATTCTAAACGCTAATCGTTTCATACAGGCCGCTGTTCCTCACTCCTTGCATTTGCCACACACAAACAACCACACACACACACACACACACACACACACACACACACACACACACACACACACACACAAGTATGTAGAACACCAAGACTGGGTTTTACTAAGAATGTAGGAATCGGAAAATGGTTTTTTGACGGAAAGAACGCAAACTTCTTCTAGAAATGGACGAATATAATGTAAAATTCGCTCTTTCCGTCTCAAAAGTTGACCTAGTACGTCTCCTATAGGTGACGAAATAGGTCGAACTCTCTTGCAAATTTTTCCGTCCCGGATAGAGCACTCCCTTGTACTTAAAACACTCTCATGCACTACAACTGCACTCCCATGCATTAAAAGAGCACTCCTGTGTACTTAGAAAACAGTGGGTGTCTGGAAAAAAGTGGGTATCTAATAAAAACACAAATTTTCTGCATAAAAAGCAAAGTCAGTGACCCATTTCAATAATTATGTCTCCGCACACACATAGCACACACACACACACACACACACCCACAAACAATCGCCATTGGAAGAACAATAACATTTATTTTTAAATCATGCTAAGTAGCAAAACAAGTTGATTAATACCGAATTAATCATACAAAATTCTTCACAGCTTAACTATGCAATGCAGACCACAGGACATACATCATTCAGTATAAATTACAAAATACAGAGGAGAATACATACACAATACAGTACTGATTTCATAATGTCTTGTGCACAGTAGAGTGGATTATGTATGTAATACAATACCTATTTCATTTAGTGCAGTGTGAAATACTGCTTACAAATTCAGTGCAGTGTGAAATACTGCTTACAAATTCAGTGCAGTGTGAAATACTGCTTACAAATTCAGTGCAGTGTGAAATAATAATAATAACGGATTTTTTTATAGCGGGTACTCCAGCCTATGACCAGACTCACCACGCTTTACATAGCCATTACATATAAATACATGCACACGATAAAACATCGCTTTTGCTACAATACACCAAAAGACGGAACAGTAAAGGTACAAACTATTTACAACTATGTACACAAATTACAAAAAAGACAGAAATATACTATTTACAACTATGTACACAAATTACAAAAAAAGACAGAAATAGAATAGCAAAAACCTATTCACAGCTATTTATATGCCCGGTTAGGCCCAGGAGGAAAAACAGTATAAATATTTACAGCCGTTTATACACTTACGGATCAGAAAGAGACAAAAGAGGAGAGAATGGCAGCGGGATACAAATCAGTCTGATTAATGCAGTTTGAAGAGGTGGGTTTTGAGGGCCTTTTTGAATGCTTGTGTTGATTGTATGTTGCGGATATGGGAGGGAATTCCACTGCTTAGGTGCAGAGTAAGCGAATGCACGTTGGCCGTATGTCTTAGTGCGGTGACGGGAACTTTGAGTGTGCGAGTGTCAGCAGAAGATCTTAAAGTGCGTGAAGGGGAGTAGACAGACAGTACATCAGCAAGGTAGGAAGGACAATAATCTGTGAAGAAGTTGTGACAGAGAACAGAGAGTTTGTACTCTATGTGTGCTTGCACAGGAAGCCAGTGAAGGGAATGTAGTAGAGGTATGATGTGATCGCGTTTCTTAGCTCGGGATACTAGTCTAGCTGCTGAGTTCTGAACCTTTTGTAGTTTGTCAATGATGTGTTTTGGGGAGCCAGCGAGGAGAGAGTTGCAATAGTCAAGACGAGAAAGGACGAGAGCGCAGACTAGGGTTTTGGTGGCAGTGACTGTAAGATAGTGGCGAAAGGAGCTGATTTGGCGTATGGCCGTGTGTGCAGAGCGACAGACGTTGGAGATGTGGTTGTTGAGGGACAGGTCATCGGAGAGAATGTAGCCGAGATTTCTTGCTGAGGATGAGAACTGAATGTTTGTTGTCCCTACTGTAAGCGATGTTGGGAGAGGCGAGAGTGAGGAGGAGGTGTTGTGCTTGTGAATGAGGAGGGCTTCGGTTTTATCGTCATTAAGCTTAAGCTTGTTGAGTGTCATCCATGACTTAATGTCTGTGATGCAGTTCTCCAAAGTCTTAACAGTGGAATTAATGAGAGAGGGGGCAGTGGATTAATAAAGTTGTGTGTCTTCTGCAAATGACTGACTCTCAACAGCATGCATTCTAAGCAGGAGAAGCAGTGGCTTGGTGTACAGAGTGAATAACACCGGCCCTAAAACGGAACTCTGAGGCACGCCGCACACCAAGTCTGCTGTGCTGGAGAAACAGCCATCGACAGTGACTGCTTGTGATCTGTCAGAAAGATATGAGTGGAACCAAGCCAGGACCGAGCCAGAGATTCCAAAGTAGTGTTGAAGAGTGTTAAAGAGAATGTGATGGTCGACTGTGTCAAAGGCGGCCGAGAGGTCTAATAAGGTGAGAACGGAGACGTTACCATTATCTAAGGCAAGCAACAGATCATTGGTTACCTTTAGGAGGGCTGTCTCAGTGCTGTGGAAGGGTCGGTAGGCAGACTAGTTGGGGCAAAGTAAAGCGTTATCATTTAGGTAGGCAAACAGTTGTTTGAGAACAATTTTTTCTATGACTTTGGACAGGAAGGAGAGGTTTGAAACAGGTCTATAGTTCTTTAGATTATTTTTGTTTAAACTTGGCTTTTTAAGGAGGGGTTTGATGACCGCCACTTTGAGCACAGACGGAACAACACCAGAGGACAGACTCTCGTTGATAATGTGGGTAATGGTCGGGAGTAGAGGGTCAAGATTCTCTATCAACATGGGGGTAGGAATGGGGTCAAGAGAGCAAGATGTTGGTTTTGAGCTTAGGATGACTTTCTTGACTTCTTGCTCTGTTATTGGTTGAAAAACTTCCATCTTTGCGGTAGTGAGGGAAGGTGAGAATGGGTTAATGAGTGGGATCTCATGGCTATCAAGAGCGGCCCTTATGTCAGCCACTTTCTGTGTGAAATAATTACAAAATACATCTGGGAGCTGACATGGTGGATGGGAGTGATGTTGCATTGCTCTTACCCCTTAGCTGATTGCAAATGCCGAACAACTGTTTACAAGTTTCGCTGCTGCTAATTCTGTCGCTAAAGTACCGGGTTTTGGCAGTCTGGACTATTTTAGTGACCCGTTTTTTTGCAGCGGTGAAAATCTGCTTGCTGACTTCTAAACCCGATTTGAGCCACTTTTTCTCAGCTTTGCGTCGGTGTTTCTTCGCCTCGGAGAGCTCGTCCTTAATAGACTCGTACCAGGGTGCTGAGCGTGTTGCCTTGACCTTTTTCTGGGCCACGGGAGCGTGCCGATCAAGCACCGCATGAAGTGTACTATTCAGCTGATCCACAGTGGGGCACAGTTCTGGGGTCACTTTAGCGTAAAGCTCTTGCTTGAAAGCATCCCTATCCATGGTACGCAGGCTGCGAGCCTCCCTGAACATGGGGAGAGGAGGAAGGGCTGCGACGCTTAGTGCTTACAAATTCAGTGCAGTGTGAAATACTGCTTACAAATTCAATGCAGTGTGAAATACTGCTTACAAATTCAGTGCAGTACAGATTATAGGAGAGAGTCCACAAATATGGACCAGCGACAAATGTGAACCACCAGTTGTTGTTTTTTTTAACAAAGGGAGAGAACTGCTGGGCGATTTGAACTTTTTTAACATTTCGATTATTTCCCCTGGATCATCCAACGTCGAAGTTTTTTATTTTTTTAATTTTAATTAGGGATACAGATTTTAGACTAATGATACAGTGTCCCTTAACAAAATACCATAGTAAAGAATTTTTCACTTTAACTTAGAAAGCATATCACTCACACACACATACACACACACACACTCACACCCATGCACACACAATCACACCAATATCTTCATCATCTTTAAACAATTTTATGCAACCACCCCTCCCCTCCCGCCCCCATATCTTTCACCCTTATACTAATACTACTACGACGACGACTACGACTACTACTACTTCTATACTACTACTACTACTACTACTACTACTACTACTACTACTACTACTACTACTACTAATAATAATAATAATTATAATTATAATAATAATAATAATAATAATAATAATTATTATTATTATTATTATTATTATTATTATTATTATTATTATTATTATTATTATTATTATTATAAATAAATAAATGAGTTACATGAATGACTGTGTTCTCATATGTTATTATACATCACTTTTATAATTAATTTAGCAGATGCCTACATATTTTACATTTGAAAGAAAACAGTGTGTCGCAATGTTTACACTCCAGAGGGAGAGAGTTCCATACACTAGCTCCATTAAATGATAGGCTATTGTTGTATAAGTCAATGCGAGGGAGGGGTAGTTTATAATTATAAAGTCTATGTCCATCAACTGGCTTAATAAAAATGAATCAAGATATGCAGGTGTTTCTGCGTGTGTGATTTTGAACATAAGGATAGCTGTATTAAATATAAATTGTTTTGGAAGTGGTAATATTTGGAGTTCTTGATATTTCTCATTAGTTGTAACATCATGATCTGTATTTATATTCTAAGATTTATAAAGTATCTTGATTGCTCTTTCATGAAGACTATTTAGATGTTTAATTTGATAGTCACTGGCATTAAACCAAATAATCGATGCATAATTAACATGAGACATAAAGTGGGCATAGGAAAAAGGTTTTAATGCATCAGCCGTAACAAAATGTCTAAGTTTATTTAGAATGAAAATGTTTTTAGAATTTTTTTTTACAGATTTGGACCGCCTGCTAAAACCATCATCGATGATTATGCCTAGCACCGTATGTTCATGAACTTGCTCAATACTGTACGACCCTAAGTTTAGATTAAGAGGAACAGATCCATTTTGGCGTTTTTGTCGTGTAGTGAGAAGCATACTTTTGCTTTTATTAGGATTTAATTTCATTGTATTGATGCACCTCCAGTTATCAATTTCAGTTATGCTTATTGGAAGACGTTGCTCCACCTGATGTAGATTTGCATTATGAGTATGGAGGGATGAATCATCAGCAAGTAGATCAAGATTAACATTTTGTGTGAAAAAAGGGGCATGCCATTGATAAATATACAGAATACAATAGGACAAGGATCGATCCTTGAGGAACTCCACAAGTTACATCACCAGAAGACGAAAAGAAACCATTGGTGTATACTGATTGGTGCCTGTTTGATAAATATGATTTTAAAAATAATACAGATGCAGAACATTGGAAATAGAATTGTAACTTATTCATTAGGATGTTATGGTTAACTAGGTCAAATGCCTTTTTAAGGTCAAGAAAAACTGCCCCTACAATGTTTTGCTTGTTTATAGCATCAAGTCAAAACTCACAAATATGGGCGAGTGCTGTTTGACAAGAGTATTTAGGTCTCAAGCCAGATTGAAAAGGATGAAAAAGAGCGCTATTTTTCTCAACATTTCATAAAGTTAATGTGAATATGTCTTTGCAGGGGATTAGATAGTACCGGCAGAGTAGAAATTGGTCGAAAGTTGTCAAGAACTGAAGTATCACTTGTTTTAGGTAAAGGTATAACTTTAGCTTCCTTAAATATTGAAGGAAACTGACTTTGATCAATACATAGATTATAGATGTAGATTAAAGTTTCAATGATTTAAGGAAGCGACAATTTTATAATGAATGCATTTAGATTATAAATGTCCATAGACATTTTATTTTTCATGTTTAATATTACAGAAGTTACATCATGTTCTGCTAACCGATTCTGTTAACACAGGGGGAGAGAGAGAGAGAGAGAGAGAGAGAGAGAGAGAGAGAGAGAGAGAGAGAGAGAGAGAGAGAGAGAGAGAGAGAGTCTTCTTCATTTATCTACATTTATGCATATATAAGAGATCTTATAAAGGAAGATAGGACACTGACGCCATTTCTTGACGTCAGTTATAGAGCTTGTAGGCGATAGACTTTTCCAGGCTCCGTGATCAACAATGAATACATAGCGTCCAAGAAGACTACATTGGGCAAGGGTGGGAAACATTGTAGCGAAAACAACTGTCACAACTCCCGCTATAATTTTGACTGAGATTTTTCATGAAAGAATTTGAAATGGAATAAAACACTTCATTACATCAAAGTTTTGCAGTTTATGAGTACATTTTGTAAGCATAATTATGGTAAACTGTTTAGATTTGACACGAGGTATTGGAATTCAGTCGAGTCTCAAACGAGAGCAGACATGCGAGACGTGATGCATGTAGACGGACAGTCAGTGGGTGTATGCGTTTTTAATATTGTTTTGCGTTACCTTTTCGCGTTGATTCATTCCCTGGGCAGTGAAATGTAGTCCATGTCACATTTTCGGGTGCGTAGTATGGAAACAGTTTTGCAGGTGGAAAGACTTAGAGGAGAAGAAGATAACTGTGAAGGAAATTAACTCATCGGGTTTCGTCTTGTGCAGCGAACATTTTGAACTTATTAGAGAGCTTTAAGAAGCAAATAAACTTGGTTCGTAGTTGTTGTTATTTTCAGTAGGAAAACTCCAGTCTACGTCATAATTTTTGCACTTCCGGAAAGACACGATTTCCACATTTGCATTACGAAGAAACTTCGTTGAGTGAAAATGCGTAATTTTCATAATTTTTATGAATCGTGATTCTCATGTACGTTTCTGGGTATTTTTTGCATAGATCAGGCCAATTGCTATAAACGTAAGCTTAAATAAATGATTGACTGTATTCTCTCACCATTTGTTGTTGTTGATTCATTAAAATAGGCGTACTGTGCTCCGAAAAAAGGGTGATGTTTTGCGCTGCTTTTGCTTTCAGATGTTGGTTTTTGTTTGTTTGTTTGTTTGTTTAAAGAAAAGAAAAATGACCAATGCTCTATCTTAAACTTCAACTAATCTTTCGTCAAGTGTCTGTTTTAGCCTGTGATGAACCAAATCTAAAGATTCGTGCGTTTTCGAGAAAACCAATCTCGGCAAATTGATTGATTGATTGATTGATTTATTGTTGCTTTAGGTCCAGCGGACTCTTCCGAGCCAAATCAGGACCGGACAACCCCCGATCCGCATAAAAGATCTGCCGAAACAACCCTAGTGGGAAAATTGAATGCCCTCCACCGGACAGTCACTTTACAATAAAGACATCCCACGCGGGGGACGGCTGAGGGTTGACCTCAACTACGCGAACACCCCGGTTACAAAAACAAAATAGAATACAACCATCATTATAAATCATCAACAAAACACATACATATAAAATGCCTATAGTGCGAAATAATACAATCATAGGAAGCCCTAGTGACCACCCGGCAGAAAGCGTCCAACACTCCCAAGCTGATCCAACAGACCTCATACACAAACAAGGAGTCTTGTCCAGGAAGAGTTTTCAAGAAAAAAGGTAGGTCATTGATCTAGCGAAGAAGAAGAAAGTATAGCAGAGTGATAGGACAGATCAGGAATGGGAAAGAGCAAATGATGAAGACAGCGACAGTGGGAATTTAAAGCCCTAAATTTCCAGAAAGTGGGGATACTATTTATACTGAAACCCCCGGTACTCCAACGGGGGGAACTGTTGCCGCAGTGAATTAGTCATGCCTACAAAGGCAAGACAGGTTTTCAACTGGGGCTTTCACTGTTCCCTTTATAGGTTAGAACAATCTACAGTGACAAGATTGCTCATGACCCCAAGGGGTTCTCGGCAAATTAGAAAGTTACGATGGCATTTACCTTCCCTAAAGGTCGAACAACATTTCGTCTGCAACTAAAGGCCTGCCGCTTCAGATCCGCAGGCACGAGGAAATGTTCGTAAGGATTTCCCGATTGCATGACCGGAAACGAAAGGGATCACTACGAACCAAGTTTCGCTGGTCGATCTAAAAGTCATTACTACTGTAATACAATGCATTCAACCGTCTAGAATACAAAGAGTGAACAACTAAAAACTGTAAGCTTACTTCTCGGTGCTTTTTGATTTTATTATTTTTATTTCTTTATAATTCTCTCTCTCTGACTCTCTCTCCCCTTTTTCTTGTGATAGAGCAGCATGCAAGGAGTTTCTTGCTGAGAATACTAAAGGTTCAATTGTAGAGTCCCCATCAGACATTTTCGCCCCCACACTCCTAGCTCAATAATCTCTAACCCACGTCCACACAGATGAATGCATAACTAATCTTGGGTTGCATCAACGTTCACTACTTCGGGGAAGAAAATTTATAACTACACGTACATTTCTGTAATAAATATTGATCGCTTGCCTTCAATAAATAAATACCTAGAAATTGTTTAACAGGACAATTATGACAAGATGGTTCTTACTTTTCACTTAGAACTCATTACTTTCAATCTACATGTAAACACGAAGTTTCACAGTAATCTGATCAGTACTTTAGGGGAAAACGTGTGACCAAATTGCACTGTGTATAAGGGCTGCAAAAAAAAAGGATCACGGAGCAAGGAACCTATATGACGACCACCTATTTGACGAAAGAACGAGTGTCCCATCTCCCTTTACAAGATCTCTAGCTCTGCATATATGAACCACAGTCCACCAATATGGACCACTGGTCAAATGTCGAGGAGTGGGTGGTCCACTTATCATCATATAATTTTCATCGTGGTGTCCAATGGCTTGCGTGCTGGGCTGTCGGACTTCGTCGTTGGTGATGTGCTGGATGTAGGAAATGCCCAGAAGTTTTCTGTAGCACCTCATCTCCATGCTTTGCATCCTTCGTTGTAGGTCTGATTTGAGGGTCATGTTTCGCAAGCGTATAGGAAGATGGAGATGACAAGGGAGCGAAACAACCTTACCTTGAGAAATGTACCTCATAAAACTGTCCACCTCACAATCCCGTTAGAGACACCAACCGCATTGTGGTAGGAACATCAGCGCAGCTGATTTTGAAGTGGGTGTAATAGTTACTATAGATCCATTCAGATGGCGTGCAACAGACCAACCGACAGACCGACATTGTATGTATGATCTTTCAAAATGTATCTCCTTTGCTACCCTTGCGTGGTATGTGTGTACTTTATAGTATGCCAGCGGTATTGTGAGGCAATATAAATACATGCATAAGAAACGTAGTGAATTTGGCAAGGGGGGGGGGGGGGGGGGGGGGGGGGGGGGGGGTTGAGGTAAGTGCTCACACCAGCTCAATGCCTATGTGAGCAGCACTGCTTAGTGCCTCCACATTTTGCTGGCTGCGGGCTATTTATAGCTTGCCTGCACCCTCCCTTCCAGTGAAAGGAAAGGAAAGGAAACATCGGCGAAGCTATTTATAGCTAGCCTGGCTGACCTAACCTCAAAACTAAAAAGCTTGGGTTGAGTCGCTGTGTGCTGTGAGGTCATGTGAAAATGCATCGCACAAAACCGTCAGTCTTTCACACAACCTCATTGTTCTATGTACATAAGCCTTAGAGTTGGCCGATAGTTTAATGTACATACACTTCACACACACACTCCATTGACACCTCACAGTGCAAAACTTGGAAGCTGATGGACAAGCATGCAGTGGATTTGGAGAAAAAAAATCTAGTGTTTTTAATTAAATAATTAATCAATGTGTATGTATGATTGTATTAGGATTAATTGAAATCTAAATGAATAATTTCTAATAATAATAATTATTAAATGTATTTAAAATTATTTTATACACATTATATTTTAGTTCAATATATTTATAAACTAATATGTGCTGGCCAAGAATTGCTGAAAATTAACAAGCGTACTCTTTGCTACTTCGGTATAAAATGTAATAAACATATTTTCATAAAATTGTGTATGCCTGTAATTATTCACGCTGCCTATAAACATAGGTTTCACTCTGTCTGTCTGTGTGTCTGTCTGTCTGTGTGCCCAGCGATATGTCTGGTAACTACAGGCCCTTGAACTCAAACTTGGCATATACAGGTGTCATTCAATGACTGGTCGATACACATTCTATCATATCCTATCCCGTAACTTTAACTTGAATGTCGTTGGGGATCCACAGATGATCGTTTAACCAGCGTACTCCATCTTTCTCTGTCCTCAACAACCCTCATGGCTTCGCTCAGTGTCAAGCCAGTCCATTCTCGAATGTTGTCCTCCCACTTTTCAGGACTCCTTCGACACCAAACACTCCAGACAGCTGTGGCAGAGTCTCAACACCATGACTGGTTACAAACCCAGCAAGAAGTACATCAAAGTAGACAACGCTCAAAAACTGGCTGACGAACTTAACCAGTTCTACACACTATTTGACCAGCACGACTTCGGGGCGGAACGAGCTGCGGTGCTGGAAGAAGTGATGTAGGAGGAGAGCCAGCCGGTCGCCATCACTGTCATGAATTGGCTAGTTTTACCCTGCCCAGTGACTATTTAGCCTTGTGTAGTAATTGTAACAGTAGAGAGTCAGTATATAACACAGCAGCACTAAAAGTACACACCGCGAGCCCGACCCACGCTGCGTAGTTAATCAGCACTGTGTGCGAGAGTCGTAAATATTTTACCCACTGAGAGCTTAGGCAAAGCGGTTCGAGCCAGTTTGACTGGGTCCGAGCCTAACACAGCTTTGGTCAGTTGGGAGGAATACACTGAAGTGTTAACAGCTAGAAAGCTAGCAGAGAAATCTCTCCACACTTAGACCAGGAAGCAGGACTTAGAATCTTAGAATTCTATCAAGTCACTACGGGCCTGAACTTGTCAAACAGGTAAATGAACACCCTTCTGTTTCATCGTGATATATTTGTATTATTGTTGAAATTATGTTTGAAGAATTTGCTATGCATAAATGTGAATTGTTAATCCGAATTTGCGTGACCATGTGGAACAGCCGAACAGGTGGCTAAACACGACCGGTTGCGCCGCCATGTTGTATCCCGTACGGAACCACTGTTGTTTAACTTATATGTATGTTTGCAGACCAGTGACTGTACCACTGAATGTTTATAATATTATTAATTCTGTATGTGTATAGTTAGCCACGATTGATATTTATGTATGTATAGGAATTTAGAGGGAGATTCCAGTGGACCCCGGAAGTAGCAGAATGTTCGTCGCTTATGTATAGAGATGTGGAGCTATCACTGAGGGCTACTTGGCTTTCAGTGAGACGCTCTGCACAAACCGATTATTCAGGGTTGTGCAGAATTTCGTCTCTTATATTACAGACGAGCAGGCGAGCTATCCCGAGCTATCCTGTGCGTCCCACTCCACAGAAACGACGCGTTGGTTGAGGAGCCTCTACCGCACAAGTCGGAAAGAGCTACCTTGAAAAACACCCTGTCAGACCCCACAGCGTGGCAAGGGAACCCAACTACACAACGACAAAGGTGGACCAGAAGCTACCTCACAGAAGGACTTCGACCGCACCATCAGAAAGTTAAGTGTAATCAACGAAGGTGCACTTAAACTGATCATAGCAGGACCACAGTAGTCCAACTCTTCAGAAACTGTAAAACGGACCACAGTAGTCCAAATCTACATGAGATATAATAGCAAGTGCCCGAGGAAGAAAAACAGCTGCCTAGACTATCAGCGATCGAACTATTAGCAGTGATTGAGACTTTTTAAGTTAGATTAGTACTTAGAGAATCTTGTATAGAGTAGAAGAAATAAATGTGTGATTTTAACTGTTATCAAGTGGCTGGACTACATATGATTCATAGCCGTGTGAAAGCTAGTGTGACAGTATTCTTTTACCATTTTTCTATCTATTTCTGTACCCCAACCTTAACACAGAACGAGCTAAACAAATAAATTTATTAAAGTAATTCATAGGGTGACTTACTAGCAGTTCCCACCGAATAAACGTGAGGGTCCATAATTCCATTGTGCAGAGCCCATAAACCCCACGTGACACTTTAATTGGCGAGCCTGCCAGGATCTGTGTATAATAGGAATTGGGTATAACCGGATCTAAGTACAATAAAATTAGATAACAGTAGTAGTAGTAGAATAACTTAGAATAGTGTAAGGGTATAACACTGATCAGTTTTTGGTGCACTATTCTTTAGTTAAAAACTTTTTTGCTTCAATTATTTTTGTGTCTGTATGTTGCATTGTTCTTTTGCAGGTTTTGCTTAAGTAACTGTTGTATGCCATTTGATTTTTGTTTTATTCTATTATTGATTACGAATTTGATTGTCTTTGCATTGTTGTTATTGACTTGCAATATTGCTAGTGTTTTGGTATTCCACGTGATTCAGAGGTTGTTCATAGACACGTTTGGCAATGTCGGACCCAGTGGCCTTGAGATTGCGTTTCAAGGAACTAGGAGAAGCTTTACACTTAGCAGGGGGAGACCTAATTGCGTATATCAATGCAGAGGTAGAGAAACAGGAGGCTAAGGCAGAGAGAGCAGCAGAGAGAGAGGCAAAGAAGTTAGAAGCGGAGAGAGAGGCGAAGAAATTGGAAGCAGAGCAAAAGAAATTAGAACTAGAGCAGAAGAAATTAGAGGCGAGAGAGAAACGAGGAAATTAGAGCTAGCAGCAGAGAGAGATGCAGAAGTTAGGAAATGGGAGTATGAGAGGGCAGAAAAAGAAAAAGAGAGGGAAGAAAAGGAAAAAGAAAGACAGCATGAGTTAGAGCTAAGAAGATTGGGATCAGGAGCTTCAAGTTCTTCCTCAACCCCTCCCCACTCAGATCAGCTAGATGTAGCCCCCAACCCCATACAAGGAATGTCATTTCCACTGGGGACATTCAATGAGAGAGAAGAAGGTCTAGATCTCTATCTGACTAGGTTTGAGCGTCTAGCAACAGAGTACAAACTAGATCCCACTCATTGGTCTTTTAAGCTTAGTCAAGGGCTTAGAGGAAAGGCTTATGACATCTACAGTAAGCTACCGACTGACAGAGTGACTGACTATCACAAAGTAAAAGAGGCACTCCTAACGGGATTCGAACTGACAGGAGAATGCTACCGGCAAAAGTTCCGCACCAATCGGAGAGTGAAGGGAGAGAGCTATGCGCAGTTCGCGGATCGGTTGTCCACAACGCTGGATAAGTGGATTAGCCAGTCAGCCACGGCTAAGACGTATGATGGACTGACAGAACTGTTAGTATGGGAACAGCTACGGGAAACCATGACCCCCGAGCTGAGAACCTTCTCAGTAGAGCAGGGCGCGGAAAGACTGGAAGATCTGGTCAAGGTCGCAGATAGGTACGTGGCCGCACACGGAGAAGCCAAGAGCTTCAGGCGAGACCTAAAGCCTAACGGGAAAGAGGCACAGAAACGAAGCCCTAACCGGGAAGAGCGCACCGCGAATAAGCCGAATAACCCCAGACCTGGGCAAAATAAAGGACCCAACACGGAATTCGGGAAAAGAGGTCCTGCAGAACAGAGACGGTATTGTTCGTTCTGCAACAGAAACAATCACTCCACCGCAGAATGTTTCAAGTTGGCCGCACAACGTAGGGAAGAGCGCGAAAGCCGGCCAGCGCACAGAGTTCTAACTCAAAAGCGGTAACAAGCCACACACGATCGGAGATCACCCATCGGTGACAGACACGGTCAAGGTCAACGGAAAAGAAGCGAACTGTCTGTATGACACAGGTCTATCATACGACGCGATAGTTAGCGAATCTCTTGTATCGCGCGCGGACTTGACAGACAAGACAGTCGACTTACAAGGAGCAGACTTGACGAAACCGACGACTACTTGCCCAATAGCTTGGATCGAAGTAGAGAGTAGGTACGTCACAGGACGAATCCAAGCAGCAGTTTTACAGAAACCCCTGTATGATCTAGTGCTAGGTTGTAGGTATGTGTTCTTAGGCACGCCCCCTAAAACTGTAGAGATAGCTGCAGTGCAAACCAGGACCCAAGCTAAAACCCAACCACCCCAGCCCGAGTTCGCTCCAAATCCAGGACTTGAAGAGATCAAAACAGCACAGAAAGAAGACACCTCGATAGCGAAGTGCTTCCAGAAGCTACCCAAGGCGCACACACCCCCGCACAAGGGAGACTTCTACATGGAAGAGGGAGTTCTACATCGACAAGGAGATGGAGATCACACCCAACTAGTACTACCAGCCACCCTTCGAGCCCAAGTACTAGAATTAGGCCACAGCATGCCACTCAGCGGACACATGGGAATTGGAGCCACAGTGCAGAGAATCAGCGCACACTACTATTGGCCAGGAATCACGGAGGATGTCAAGCGCTACGTGAAATCTTGCCACCAATGTCAACGATATTCCCCGCGACATCACACCGTACCAGTTACCTTAGGACCATCGGTAGTAGTCGGCGTACCATTCCAGCAAGTCTCAGTAGACATAGTAGGACCACTGCCCATGACAAAGAAGCGGAACAGATTTCTACTCACACTCGTCGACGCATGTACGATGTGGTGCGAAGCAGTCCCGTTGCCAGCGATCGACACCAAGAAGATTGCAGATGCACTCATCGCCATCTTTACCAGAGTCGGATTCCCGGACAGCATTAGAACGGACAACGGATCTCAGTTCACCGGCCGCCTGATGCAATACGTGTTCGAGTTGATACAAGTTCATCACATTCGCACACCACCATATCACCCCGCCAGCAACGGACAAGTAGAAAGACTGAATGGAACCCTTCTCACCATACTCAGGAAAGTCGCCGACGACAATCCAGAAGCGTGGGACACCTACGTGAATGCGGCACTGTTCGCATATAGAGAAACGCCCCATGCAGCCACAGGCTACAGCCCGTCAACATTGCTATTCGGCAGACCTCTAGCAGGACCGCTAGAAGCCCTACGCAGAAGTTGGACGGAAGCCAAGATAGACGACACACCAAGAGGTGCCACCAAGTACGTCGCAGACCTGCAGGAAACCCTCAAAGCAACGTGGAAGAAAGCTGGTGAAGCACTGAAGAAGGCAAGAGCCCGTCAGGCGAAGTACTACAACCGCCACGCGAAGGACAGAGAACTGCAAGTCGGCGATCAAGTGCTACTCTTACCTCCAAGTGGAACCAACAAGCTGGACATCGCTTGGAGAGGACCGTACCGGGTGACTGCCAAGAAATCCAAGACAGTCTACCAAGTAGAGGTGAACGGGAGAGCCCGATACCACCACATCAATCTCCTCAAGAAGTACACGGACCGACCAGCGACCCCCAGCACACACACATGGATGGCCATCGCCATCGCGGAAGAAGCTCATCCACAACTACAACAGCATCGCCGTAACACGGACAAATGGAACACGGAAAATCGCCCCGGACAAAGTAGTATGGACAGCCGAATGCGAGACAGCATTCCAAACACTCAAGGACAGAATGACATCGGCGCCAGTACTCCACCTACCCGATTTGACTCAGCCATTCGTTCTTCGCACCGACGCAAGCGACTTAGGCCTCGGAGCAGTACTGCTACAGCGCGACCCCAAGAATGCAGAGACGCTATTCCCTGTCGCCTACGCCAGCAGAAAATTGAGACCCGCCGAGACCCACTACGCCACGTCGGAGAAAGAATGTCTTGGACTAGTCTGGGCCATACAGAAGTTTCAACTCTACCTGTATGGGACCCACTTCACAGTTCAGGTGGACCACCAACCACTCTCGTTCCTGGCAGCCTCCAAATCCTTGAACTCTCGCCTGATGAGATGGGCACTCACCCTTCAGGCGTACTCATTCCAAATCGAGTACATCCCCGGCAAAGAGAACCACGGAGCCGACTACCTCAGTCGCCATCTCGTGGAGGACACAGCAGCTGTCGCCCACCCAACACAACTAAGGGCCACAGCACCAGAATTCGTCCCCGCCCAGTAATACCCTGTCACTAGTGTCCATAGCTACCTGGCACAGCATTGCAGCTCAGGTAGAGCAACTTAATTAGTTCGTAAATAGGACCCTAGGATAGTGCAGTGTTAAACTAGGCTCTGTAGTAGAAAAAGGTCGAATCCAGTAGTCATCGCCTTTTTTCAGTTGAGGGAGCCTGTCATGAATTGGCTAGTTTTACCCTGCCCAGTGACTATTTAGCCTTGTGTAGTAATTGTAAC
Source organism: Oncomelania hupensis (assembly GCA_036898135.1). Lineage (NCBI taxonomy): Eukaryota > Metazoa > Mollusca > Gastropoda > Littorinimorpha > Pomatiopsidae > Oncomelania > Oncomelania hupensis. Next base: position 82,152,416 of record CM072514.1, on the reverse strand, counting down.
AGTAGAGAGTCAGTATATAACACAGCAGCACTAAAAGTACACACCGCGAGCCCGACCCACGCTGCGTAGTTAATCAGCACTGTGTGCGAGAGTCGTAAATATTTTACCCACTGAGAGCTTAGGCAAAGCGGTTCGAGCCAGTTTGACTGGGTCCGAGCCTAACACAGCTTTGGTCAGTTGGGAGGAATACACCGAAGTGTTAACAGCTAGAAAGCTAGCAGAGAAATCTCTCCACACTTAGACCAGGAAGCAGGACTTAGAATCTTAGAATTCTATCAAGTCACTACGGGCCTGAACTTGTCAAACAGGTAAATGAACACCCTTCTGTTTCATCGTGATATATTTGTATTATTGTTGAAATTATGTTTGAAGAATTTGCTATGCATAAATGTGAATTGTTAATCCGAATTTGCGTGACCATGTGGAACAGCCGAACAGGTGGCTAAACACGACCGGTTGCGCCGCCATGTTGTATCCCATACGGAACCACTGTTGTTTAACTTATATGTATGTTTGCAGACCAGTGACTGTACCACTGAATGTTTATAATATTATTAATTCTGTATGTGTATAGTTAGCCACGATTGATATTTATGTATGCATAGGAATTTAGAGGGAGATTCCAGTGGACCCCGGAAGTAGCAGAATGTTCGTCGCTTATGTATAGAGATGTGGAGCTATCACTGAGGGCTACTTGGCTTTCAGTGAGACGCTCTGCACAAACCGATTATTCAGGGTTGTGCAGAATTTCGTCTCTTATATTACAGACGAGCAGGCGAGCTATCCCGAGCTATCCTGTGCGTCCCACTCCACAGAAACGACGCGTTGGTTGAGGAGCCTCTACCGCACAAGTCGGAAAGAGCTACCTTGAAAAACACCCTGTCAGACCCCACAGCGTGGCAAGGGAACCCAACTACACAACGACAAAGGTGGACCAGAAGCTACCTCACAGAAGGACTTCGACCGCACCATCAGAAAGTTAAGTGTAATCAACGAAGGTGCACTTAAACTGATCATAGCAGGACCACAGTAGTCCAACTCTTCAGAAACTGTAAAACGGACCACAGTAGTCCAAATCTACATGAGATATAATAGCAAGTGCCCGAGGAAGAAAAACAGCTGCCTAGACTATCAGCTATCGAACTATTAGCAGTGATTGAGACTTTTTAAGTTAGATTAGTACTTAGAGAATCTTGTATAGAGTAGAAGAAATAAATGTGTGATTTTAACTGTTATCAAGTGGCTGGACTACATATGATTCATAGCCGTGTGAAAGCTAGTGTGACAGTATTCTTTTACCATTTTTCTATCTATTTCTGTACCCCAACCTTAACACAGAACGAGCTAAACAAATAAATTTATTAAAGTAATTCATAGGGTGACTTACTAGCAGTTCCCACCGAATAAACGTGAGGGTCCATAATTCCATTGTGCACAGCCCATAAACCCCACGTGACAATCACGGTGGCCGAGATCCAGAAGATCTTCAAGGGCATCAACCCTCGCAGCGTCCAAGGCCCAGATAACATCGCGGGCATGGTCCTGAAGCGGTGCAGGAGTCCCTGGCACCGGTATTCACTAGACTTTTCCAGGCATCCCTCGACACTGTGGTGGTGTCCACGCTGTAGAAAACAGCGACTGTTGTCCTTGTCCCCAAGAAACCAGCCCCCAAGGTGAACAATTACTTCCGACATGTGGCGCTGACCTCGGTGCCGTTCACGTGCCTGGAAAGGCTAGTGCTGCGGCACCTGCTGCAATGCACCCAGCCCCACCAAGACCCTTACCAGTTTGCCTACATGGCGAACCGCAGCACGGACGACGCCATCAACACCTTGCTGCACGAGACCTACAAGCACCTGTAGAGGCCGATATCCTACGTCAGGCTGCTGTTCTTGGATTTCAGCTCGGCCTTCAACACAATCCAGCCACATCCGATGATGTCCAAGCTGTTGAGGATGGATGTCAACCCCACACTCATCTTGTGGGTGTACAGCTTCCTGACTTGCCGTCCCCAGCAGGTGGTCACAATGTCCCAGGTCGTCGTGGTGAACACGGGCGTCCTTCAGGGCTGCGTACTCTCCCCAGCCTTGTACACCATCTACACAGCCGAATGCCGGTGCTCGGACGGGGGTGTCCTTCAGATAAAGTTCTCGGACGACGCTTCCATCTCAGGGAAAGTGTTGGGTGATGACGAGATCGCATACCGGATAGCCGTCAGCACCATGGTCCAGTGGTGTGAGGAAAACTTCCTCTTCCTGAACATCAGTAAGACCAAAGAAATGATGGTCGACTTCAGGTGAGGCCCAGCCGGCCATGCCCCCATGCTGATAAACAACGAGCAAGTAGAGGTTGTCACCCAGTACAAGTATCTGGGAGCCATCCTGGACAACAAGCTGGACTGGACGGAGAACACGACACTGCTGGTGTAGAAAGGCAAACAGCGTATAAACTTTTTCAAGAAACTGCAGTCGTTCGACGTCCAGAAGGCTGTCCTGCAGACCTTCTTCCAGGGCGTGGTGCAGAGCATCATCACGTTCAACAGCCTGTGCTTTCAGGGCAGCCTGAAAGCAGGTAACTTAAACAGACTGGTGAAGCTGACCAAGACTTCCAGCAGCGTGATTGGGGCCCCAGTCATCGATCTCCAGACATTGTACGAAATGAAGGTGCTGAGGCGTGTCGGGGCCGTCATGGCAAACCCCACCCACCCCTTTCACAACGAGTTCGCCTCACACCAGTCGACTCGGGGTACGTCGGAGAGATTCCGCAGTGTGAAGGCCAGAACAGACCGCTACAAGAACTTTTTTGTGCCCACTGCGATCAGGGTGTACAATCAGCACCCCTAGACATCAGGGACATTCTCGCCGTGCCGTGGCCAGTTGGGCCCCACATCGGTTCCATGTGTGTGTGTGTTTGTTTTTGGAGACAAGAACTGTGGTAATGAGTTGGGGGGGGGGGGAGAGGGGGATGAAGCTGGATAAATGGAATATATTACTGTCAATGTAGTGATGGGTTGTAGCATGAGTGGTTTGTTTGTGTGCGTGCGGGTGCTGGTTGCTTGGTGTACTGCGGTGTGCCGGTGTGGAGGGGTGTGTGTGGTGAGGTAGGGGTGGGCGCGTGCTCGCGTTCACGTGTGAGGATGTTGAACTGTGTGGATGTTGTGTTGGGGGATGTTGTAATGGGTGTGCGTGGGTGTGTGTGTGTGCGTGGGTGTGGGTGAGCGTGTGGGTGTGCTTTGTGGGATGACGGCATTTTTCACTCTTGTCTTTCTGTTGTTTCTTGGGCGCTGGAAGCCATTTTTCCATTTTGTGAAGATTTGGACAATAAAGTTTGCTGTTTACTGTTTACCATCGGAGTTTCCGTTTCTTCACCACTGTGAGCATGTCATCATGTCCAATGGCTTGTGTGATGGTCTGTTGGATTTCGTCATTGGTGATGTGCTACACATTACAAAATGATAAAATTATTGGCTTTTTCTGATCAATAAATACAGTTTTTAAAAAGTCTTTGCTGATTATTATTCAATGGAGTTAATTCTTCAAGTCCCAGGAATGTGTACACTGAAAAACGGTTGGATTGACTAAAAGCGTGGCCAATCCATCAATGTCAACCGCAAAACGGAGGTTGGTGATTGCTATACCCCCTAAGCTGACTGTGCCTTCGCGATCTGCAAGGGCATCTGATGCGCTCTAGGAAAATGTTGAAGAGTGTTGGAGAGAGTAGGCATTCTCGACGCAGGCCCTATGTTGTTCCGAACCAATACCCTATGGCGCTGTTGAGGACTGCAGTGGTAGCATTGCCATGCAGACTTTTGATGACTTCTATTATGTTAGGACTGATGTTGTACACTCTCGTGGTTACCCACAAAGCTGCATGCCAGACTCTGTCAAACGTTTTCTTGAAGTCTACAAACACATGATATAGATCTTGTTTGTGCTGTAGGTATTTTTCGCAGAATATTCTGAGGTTGAAAATCTGTTCAGTGGTACTTCGCCCTACCCTGAATCCTGCTTGTTCTTCAGCTATAATTTATTCAGCTTGGGATTTCAACCTGTTGAGTATTATGTTCAGGAGGACTTTAGCTTTGCTTGGATGGCTGTGGAGGCTGATGGTGCGGTAATTGTCACACTCCTGAAGGTTGCCCTGTTTGGGAAGAGTGATGATAATCGACTGGGTCCAGGGTGTAGGCCACTCCCCACTCTGCCAGATCTTGTTACAGATAATGGTGAGTGCGTCAATCATCGCTTCTCCTCCTGCTTCAAGCAGTTTTGCAGGTATGTTGTCCACTCCCGCTGACTTCCACTTCTTCAGCGATTGCACTGCTGCCTCAACTTCTCGGACAATTGGGAGGATTTCTTCTTTTTCTCTGTTCTTTGGACATGCTAGAACTGATGGGTCTCCGTTTGGTGTGTGGTTGTAAAGGTCAGAGCAGTACTCTGTCCATCTATCCAGTGTCCAATACTTCTTGTTCTTCTGTAAGGCATATGCCACACTTGCTTTGGATCGTGGAGACCTTGGGCTGTTTATCACTTGTCAGCCGCTTCACAGTCTGGTAGGCCTTCTTGCTGTTGTTCTTGTTCAGATTGTTCTCTATTTCCTGGCACCGATATTCGACTATCCAATTCTCGTTTGCTGTGCTTATTCCTTTTCGGATGTCATTGTTGATTTTTCTGTAGGCATTGGCTCCCTGGGAGGTGTTCTTTTTCTTTTTCATCTCTCTTTGTCACACAGGTCCAAAAGTTCAGTTGTGATTCACGGTTTCTTTCTTATTTGGGCGGTGCTTGCCAATGATCTCAGTGACTGCATCTGTCACAGCTCAGTTGAAGGTGGTGGTTGTGACATCTACTTCACCAGCTCCCAAAATGAGCAGTGGTGCAAATTTCCCTCCAATTGTGGCTTAGAATATTTTTGCCACCTTCGGATCTTGCAGTTGTCCAGGTCGAACTTCAGTCTGGTGCACTTTGCTGTGTTTACTCTCTTCAAGTGGAGCCGCAAGGACATCATCACGAGATCGTGGTCACTTCCGATGTCTGCTCCTGGAAAATCCAAAATCGGTCAAAAGCGAAAACGGGTGAAAGTCGGTGACAACAGTAGCTGGAGGTACAGAAACACACTCAGCCTAAGACAATGTAAAAACGTTCTTACCATTATCGCCATTTTACCAACTGACATGTTCATAAACAATGTTGTATCATCAAATTAACATCAGTTGTACTACAAGTATATCAACTAACAAGTTAGTATCTCGTATTGCCCCCAGTCGACGTGCGGTGGTTTCGTTGCCCTTGGTTTTAGCCACAAGCTGAGACGGGGGGGGTATCCCAAACCTAAAAATAGAATAGAGAATTCTGGGAAATCTGATAACTAGCTACGGTTGCAGTCGTGGTCGCCATTTCTCGCGAAGATGTGCTGGCTGAAATTAAACGAAAGTTGGGAGAGGAACTGCATATTTCTGGTAGTGAACAAAGGCTTTGCTCAATTATCGAAGGAGAACACGATGGATTTATAAAAACATGCATACATGTATGTGAGCTCAGTGCAGGCGATCGTGAGTCTCAGTGAACGATTGATCGCCATTGTCATCGATTCAGCTGCTCAGATCGCTTCGATGTGATGGTTCATTTATCGCTTGAATCACTCTGTATAATGCACATGCAAGTTCTGTCAAAGATATGATTATTTGAGCATATGTTCGATTCCGTACCGATTGGAAGGTGGGGTGGAAAAATTCAATCATGGTGATGATCAATCCTATTTTGCAATGGTGGTTAGGCCTACTTTATTGTGTATGGTCACGGGTACTTACCTTTTGTAGTTTGTGTGCTTTTTGTTCTGTCGGCCTTTAGTGTTTGCGTCGCCTTGGCTCGTTGTACTTTGTTGTGGTCTCGCTCTCGTTTGATTTTTGAAAGCAAATTCAAATTGCATTGTTATCCAGCAGCATGCGAGGTCAAATTAGACGAATTCAGATCTAACCAATCTTCTTGTGACGCCATTTTGCGTGTGTCTCGTGTGCCATGCAAAAAAAGCGAAGAGTCCTGCCGACGTCATTTCAGAAAAGGATTTCCCTACGCATAATTCCCCTGGGTTTTGAAGTTTCTAAAAAATTATTTTAGGCCGACGACGCTCTATGGAGCACAAAGCATGTAAAGGGAAAAGCAACCGGTTGTACGCGCACGTCGACAGAGACATAGAAGGGAGATACTAACTTGTTAGTTGATATACTTGTGGTTGTAGTGATTTTGATTTTTACAATGCGGCCTTGTACAGTAGTCGGGAATAACCACAATGACGTAGAAAATGTCGGTGACGCACTTCCTCTCTTTGCACATAAAATGGCCGCTTTAACCAACATTATTGCTAGCTTGGCAGTGAGGGTGATTGCATTCATGCTAGGTAAGTGGAAACAATATTACATCCCAAAATGATTTTAAATTTATGTTTAACCTGTGCAATCGGTATCCATCCCGCCTCACCCTGTCCATTGTATCAACCTCTCTCGCAGACACTCTCTTCCAGGGCATGCACACAACTCAACAACAATCTAGACAATCTCTTCCACCCAGCCTTATAGCACTGCTAACATACCAACACGTTCGAACATGTTTGGCCAAACACCTGAGGCATTTAATCCATTACAAAATAGATGACAATGTACCATTAATTAAACTTAGAAAAATGAACCACCATTGAACGTCACAATGAAAAGCTTAATATAATCTGACCTTGTACAGCGCCTGTTTGAGGGGGTTGATGACATCCAGGATGAATTGCCCGTGTAGCGTAGTTTAGCGAGCCTGCTAAACTCTGGGGCTGCAGCTGTTTGTTCGCGAGAATTTTTTATTTTTATTTTGAAGTGCTGCATTTTTGGTAAGACGCTGCTACAAGCGATAAAGTTTGTCTTCACCAAGGTTGAGAGTTCTCCTATTGGTGTTGATCTTCATGCCCAGAAATGTGATCTGCTGCATATAGTCCTCACCATCTTCGGATGACTAATATAAAACCCGAGCTTCATAAGGAGACGTATAAAAAAAAAAAACCAACCCACTAACGTCCAGAGAAAAAGTAGGTTTACTCTTAACGCATAAAGTCCCCTGAAGTCCAGTCGCACACTGATAAATTGGAATTATAGGCACAGACCTGGAGGCGGACTGGTGCACAGAAATAATAGGATTTGGCCAGCACGCAAGCATCCTGAAGAGTTAGAAATGTGAGTTTCGGGTATGAAATAGTCAATCTTGTCTCCTTTCTGCATACCGCCCCATTACTCCCCCCCCCTCCCCCCCCCCCTTCCCCCACGCCCATTCTCTCCACCTCTACCCCTTCTCTCCTCTTCCTCCGTTCACTGTCTCGTTGGCTTATATTAACCTTTTACTCCCTCCCCTCGTCAAAGCTGCATTGCCAGTTCGCTAAGACCAAAATCACTGTTGCGTAATAGGTTGGAACATTATTCTTTACTGTTTGTTTTGATTTTTAACAATTTAAAAAAAATGTGGTTCATTCACCAAATGTTATAGTATTTGAACAATGCTGGGGTTCAGCTTGTACCACAAAATCCAAAGTATCACTCCAACTTTCTGCGCAGCAGGGCAATTTACGATTTGTGAAATGGCAATGTATTTTATTTGTTATTACTGACTTTGAGCTTCGCCTTAAACAGTTACTGAACATCTCCAAATGCAAGTGGACATCCCTTGTACTGATGACGATTTAGGATGTCAGTATTCTATTTACTATTTTGGACGTAATAAAATATTTTGGGTGTAAAAATTTCCATAATTGACATATGAACTTGCTGTGCTTTATTCAAATTATTGTACTCAAATTAAAAAACAATTCTGGAGATAATTCACCATGTACATCAACATAATTTATAATTACTGTGATCTTGACCTTTGAGCTACAAAATAATATGATATTCAGCATAAATTGCAGTTCAAGAGAAACTTATGGAACAGGATAACAAGGTAACCAAATAAGATAAGATAACAATTTTATTTAATAAAGGCAAAAAAGTAAGCAATGGGAATGCTTCTGAACTCACATGCATAGCAATATATGTACTCACCCCTCAAAATTTTAAATATTTTTTTTTATATAAGACCCCTTCAACAAAATAAAATTAAAAGGACACTTAACTCCATTATTGGAGGACGTGTGGCGGAACACAGTACTTGTTCGTAAATAATGGGCGTCTCAATCGTAAGAGATAGAGAAATTGGCTGCTCAATCCCACCCCCTTCTTCTAAATTAAGTGCTTTTTTTAGTATTATACATCACTCTTCTCTCTTCAACTGCCCTATTTCTGTTAAAATATATGCTATTTTAAAGTGTCTTAAATCTTGGCTTGAATTATGCCCCTTATTTCTCAAATACATCTATGTTTTACTTTTCATCACCCTCTAAGCTCTTTTTTGTATTTTGTATTACAGACATTAACAAAAATTTACTGATAACATTACTCTTTTTTTTACTGTCAAGCAGCAAAGGCTTTAACTGAATATTATTAAATCAAGATTAGATGTGGAGGTCTGCTTGAAGTATTGCTTGCTTAACTGGTAATCTTTTGTTGTCATTGATAATGTTGAAATTCCAACAAGCTTACCAATGTCTGAGAGATCCATTTTCAATAATTGAAAGGGCTTCATTTAAAAAAAATTTTTTGCAATCATTCCATATGTTGTATTCAATACAACTATAATACCACTGTGGTAAGTGAGACTCACAAGGGTCTGTTCCTATGGCACGCTCATTTTTCTATCCTATCCTATCCTGTCCCATAACCCGAAGGTCGTAGGGGCACCACAGATGATCGCTTAACCAGCATACTCCATCTTTCTCTGTCCTCAGCAGCCCTCATGGCTTCGCTCAGTGTCAAACCAGTCCATTCTCGAATGTTGTCCTCCCACCTCTTTTTCGGTCTCCCGCTTCTTCTACCTCCTTGCACTGTGCCTTGCAGAATGGTCTTTGCAAGGCCTGATGATCTGGTGACGTGGCCATACCATCGGAGTTTCCGTTTCTTCACCACTGTGAGCAGGTCATCGTGTTGTCCAATGGCTTGTGTGATGGTCTGTCGGACTTCAACGTTGGTGATGTGTTGGGTATAGGAAATGCACAGAAGTCTTCTGTAGCACCTCATCTCCATGCTTTGTATTCTTCGTTGGAGATCTGCTGTGAGGGTCCATGCTTCGCAAGCATATAGGAAGATGGAGATGACCAGAGAGCGCAGCAGTCTTACTTTGGAATGTAGACTGATGGTTCTGTCTTTCCAAATGGGCTTCAACCTTGTCAGGGCAGCAGTTGTTTGTGCGATCCTGGAGAGGACTTCCTGTCGAGACCCATTGTCTGACACAATGGCTCCTAAATATTTGAAGCTGTGCACTGTGTTGAGGGATTGGCCTTGTACTTTGATGTCCGTGTTGATGCCATTGGTGTTGTTGGTCATCATTTTGGTCTTCTCCGCACTTATTTCCATTCCATAAGCTCTGGAGGTGGTGTCAAGCCTCTGTACAAGCTGTTCAAGTTCTTGTTCCTCTCCAGCCAATCCATCAATATCATCCGCAAAACGAAGATTGGAGATTGCTCTGCCCCCTATACTGACTGTGCCTTCGTGATCTGCAAGAGCATCTGACATGATGCGCTCTAGGAAGATGTTGAAGAGTGTTGGAGAGAGTAGGCATCCTTGACGCACACCGATTGTTGTTCTGAACCAGTTCCCGATGACGCTGTTATGGAGGACTGCACTGGTAGCCTTGTCATACAGGCTTTTGATGACTTCTATAATTTTAGGGCTGATGTTGTACACTTTCATGGTTGCCCATAGAGCTGCATGCCAGACTCGGTCAAATGCCTTCTTGAAGTCTATGAACACATGATATAGATGTTGTTGGTGCTGTAGGTATTTCTCACAGATTATTCTGAGGTTGAAAATCTGTTCAGTGGTACTTCGCCCTGCCATGAATCCTGCTTGTTCTTCAGCTATGATTTGTTCAGCTTGTGGTTTCAACCTGTTGAGTATTATTTTCAGGAGGACATTGCTGGGATGGCTGATGAGGCTGATGGTGCGGTAATTTTCACACTCCTGAAGGTTACCTTTTTTGGGAAGAGTGATGACAAGCGACTGGGTCCATGGTGTAGGCCATTACCCACTCTGCCAGATCTTGTTGCAGATAATGGTGAGAGCATCAGTCATCGCTTCTCCTCCTGCTTGTAGCAGTTCCGCTGGTATGTTGTCCACTCCCGCTGACTTCCACTTCTTCAGCGATTGCACTGCTGCCTCAACTTCTTCCCGGAGAATTGGGAGGATTTCTTCTTCTTCTCTGCTCTCGGGACATGCTAGAACTGATGGGTCTCCATTTGGTGTATGGTTGTAAAGGTCAGAGCAGTACTCTGTCCATCTGTCCAAGACTTCTTGTTCTTCTGTAAGGCAAATGCCAGACTTGCTTTCGATAGTGGAGACTTTGGGCTGTTTAAAACTTGTCAGCCGCTTCACAGTCTGGTAGGCCTTCTTGCTGTTGTTCTTGTTCAGATTGTTCTCTATTTCCTGGCATTGATCTTCTATCCAGTTCTCCTTTGCTGTGCGCATGCCTTTTCGGATGTCATTGTTGATTTTTCGGTAGACATCAGCTCCCTGTGAGGTGTTCTTTTTCTTTTTTAACTCTCTTCGTTTATCACACAGATCCAAAAGTTCAGGTGTGATCCACGGCTTCTTCTTTGGTCGGTGCTTGCCAAGGATCTCAGTGGCGGCATCTGTTACAGCTGAGTTGAAGGTATTGGTCATGGTGGTGACATCTACTTCGCCTGCCCCCAAAATAAGCAGTGGTGCAAATTTCCCTCCAATTGTGGCCTGAAATATTTTTGCCACCTCCGGGTCTTGCAGTTTGTCCAGGTCGAACTTCAGCCTAGTGCACTTTGCTGTATTTACTCTCTTCAAATGGAGCCGGAAAGACATCATCACGAGATCGTGGTCACTTCCAATGTCTGCTCCTGGAAAAGTGCGTGTCCTGCCAATGTTGATGCTTGATCTGAAGCGTTTCTTGACCATGATGTAGTCGATCTGGTTGTGATGTTCCCCGCCGGGACTGTGCCATGTCCATCGTCTGGATTTTTTGTGGAGACCAAGCGTGTTTGCCAGTACCAGATTGTTGTATCTGGCAAACTCCAATAGCCTCAGACCCCTGTCATTTGTCTCGTTGTTGCAGTGGGGTCCGCATGTGTCTCCCCAGTTGTGGTGCGCATCTTGGCCAACCTTGGCATTCCAGTCGCCTTGCACTATGACTATGTCCTTCTTCGGCACTTGGTCAAGGACCGCCTGTATATTTTCATAAAAATCCTCCACTTCGCTGTCTTCATAGTCTGATGTTGGGGCATAGGCCTGGATGATGGTAGTGTTGAAAGGGGTTGCTCTCAGACGGATGGTAATGAGTCTACTGGAGACTGGGCGGCAACCCATGACAGTGGCTAGAATGTTCTTGTGGACCAAGAATCCAACGCCGTGTTCGTGCCTGTCATCTCTACCGCTGAAATAGAGCTTGTGGCCTTTGTCAGTCGTTGTTTCACCTAGGCCTTTCCAGCGCAGTTCGCTGATACCTAGAACGTTCCATCGATAGTGGTCCAGCTCGTGGGCCAGTTCTTCTAATTTTCCTTCCGCAGTTAGGGTCCTGACATTCCAGGTTCCTATGACGATGTTGTTTCTCGTGCGGATCTTGCTAGTTTGTCCATCAGTAGCATACTTTTCACCTCCGTCCTGGTGGCCAACGGAAGGCGCGGTCCTTGTGTAGCCGGGCGACGACCGATCCGGCATGGAATTAGTGGATAGCCTCATCATGTGTTGTGTCTTGGGCAAAAAAGACCTGGCAGGGCCCAATCCTCTCCAGGCTGTTGGCCACAGCCGAAATCCACGAATACAGTGTGGCTCGCCTTGGCCCTGAGCACGTGGTCGTTGAACCTGTAGTAACGTGAGGTTCCTCCGCCCTGGCCGGTGACTTCTGTGTAGAAGACTTTCGCCCAGTGATGCCGTGCTAACATCACCCCTGTTAGTCGCCTCTTACGACACGCCGGGAAACGTTGGGTCTATTCTATTTGCCCGAACCCACAGAGCAATTTTTATATATTAAAAATTCTGAAAAGTTATTACTGCATTAAAAATACATCTAATGATGGCTTTGCTTTTGATAATGGAGGTGATTCAATGGTTTCTTTTTCTATCTTGTTTTTGCTTGTTACCTTTGTAATATTTATAAATCAAATAATCAGAAGCCTCCAGACCATCAACACCAATAAAATAATAAACTTGTTTGCTTGAAGAAGAATTTGGCTCTACTGATTCTTCAGGTTTTGCCGCCCATAGAGGTGCCGGGGGTTTCAGTATAAATAGTATCCCCATTTTCTGGCAACTTAGTGCTTTAAATTCCCACTGTCACTGTCTTTCTCCTTTGTTCTTTCTCCTCCCTACTCTGTTCTATCAATCTACTATACTATATTCTTCTTCGCTAGACCTGTCACCTACCTTTTCCTTGAAAACTCTTCCAGGACAAAACTCCTCATTTGTGTGTGGGGTCTGTTGGATCAGCTTGGGAATATTGGACGCTTTCTGCCAGGTGGTCACTGGGGCTTCCTATGATGTTTATTTGGCAATGTAGGCATTTTATATGTATATGTAACGTGGGGTTTATGGGTTGCTCTCTCAGTCCTGTGCTGTAGAGGCTAAACAGCCAACTCTTCTTTTCTGTGGAGTTGGGCGCACGGGGTATCTCGCCTGCTCGTCTGTAACACAAGAGACGAAATTCTGCACAACCTTGAATAATAGGTCTGTGCAGGGCGTCTCACTGAAAGCCAAAGTAGCCCTCAGTGATACATCTCTATACATAAGCGACGAACATTCTGCTACGTCCGTGGTCCACTGGAATCTCAACTCTAATTTCCTATACATACATAAATATAAATCGTGGCTAACTATACACATGCAGAATTAATAATAGTATAAACATTCACTGGTACAGCCACTGTTCTGCAAACATACATGTAGGTTAAACAACAGTGGTTCCGTCAGGTATACAACATGGCGGCGCAACCGGTCGTGTTTCGCCACGTGGTCACGCAACGTTGGACGAACAATTCAAGTCTGTACATAGCAAATTCCACAAACATAATTTCAACAATAATATAAATATATCACGATGAAACAGAAGTATGTTCATTTACCTGTTTGACAAAGTCAGGCTCGTGGCTACTTGATTGAATTCTAAGATTCTCAAGTCCTGCTTCCTGGTCTATTCAGGAGAGATCTTACTGCTAACTGTGTAGCTGTGTACTGCTCCTCGTCTCAAACTCGACTCCTGTTCTATCTCTCTATTTGAATCAGCCAGACCTGGCTGAGTCCATTATAAACTGTGTCCTCATAGGCTGGCAATCGACTCGCCTAACGTAGCTACGATGATATCATTGCTTGCCGATTCAACACACACAGTGCTGACGTCACTACACTGTTTGCGTCAAGCTCGCAGTGTGAGTACCTCAGTTATACCATTGCTACGCCTGATTACTTCCATCGTCTGCTGCAGCCTAACATTAACATTCTAAGATTACAATGACTAAAGAAGGCTAAATAGTAAAGTAAGCAGGGTAAAACTAGTCATCTCGCGACAGTATGTTTTGTTGATATTTTATTATGATGTTTGTATTCTATTTTGTTTTTGTAAACGGGGGTTCGATAAAGTAGAGTATAGCCTCAGCATCCCCTGCGTGGGATGTTTTTATTGTAAAGTGATTGGCTGGTGGAGTGCCTTCAGTGTTACCACTAAGGTTGTTTTGGCAGATCTTTTATGCGGATCAGGGGTGAGTCATCTTTCAGCCAAGTTGTCTTGATTTTGTGGTCCTGATTCGGCTATTTGCAGTCTGCTGGACCCTGTAAGCAATTAATAACTAACTAACTAATTGGTTCTTCTTTTGAGTGTTCTTTGTTTAATATATTTGCTTTTGTTTGCCTGTTTGGCGTAATTTATTATATTCTGCTTTTTTTTCGCTCCAGCCTCGATTTGTTCGGGACTTGTTTCTTTAGTCACTCTTTTGTGCTGGGTTCAAAGGAGTATCCTGTAGCATAGTCTCATGTGTCTCTTGGTTTTGATTCATCTCCAGATTGGAAGAGTCACTTTTTAAAAGCAGAGAAATTTACATGTTGAAAAGTAATTAGCCCAGCTGAAAATTGTGCCAACAAACCTCCAAACTTATAACACAGATTCAACGAAGTTTATTGGCCAAATTGACATAAAACATGCACATGGAATATGTTGCGATGTGGCAGTAACATTCATAAAACATACATGCAAACACACGTTTACCAGCTAATAAAATACTGATCAAGCGTGCACACATACACACGCAAACAACCTTGTCACTTCGCTAGGGCAATTATTAAAAACAGGATCCTGATTCAAATTATGAAATAAATCTTCAGAATCTAAAACAAGGAACGCCGATACAGTTTTTGTATATAACTTTATAATAGACCTCCCCAAACTTTTGCCCATTTGAGCTCCAATCTATCTATTATATAAAGTAATGATCTCTTCAGGATTTAGTCTTAATGCTTGTACAGGTGTTAAGTCAACGCCTAAATATAATTTTGATTTCCTGAAGCAATCAAACTCATCAACCTCTCTTTTGTCTTTATAACTGTCAACGCCCGTGGCTGTAACATTAATTGTTTCTGTGGTGAACAACTCGTCGTAATTCATTTTAATAGAAGAAAAACAAACAAAAAATCTAATTAAAATATGGCTGGCACTGCTATGGTTCTTGGCATTGCTGCTGTCAACGCATTAGCCTTCTCTGGAACAAATTATTTGTTTTCAAAACTAGACAATAAAGAAGAATATAAACCTCATAACTTCTTATCCTATCCTATCCCGTTACTCGGAAGTCGTAGGGGCACCACAGATGTACCTTTTCTAGCGTACTCCATCTTTCTCTGTCCTCAGCAATCCTGATGGTTTCGCTCAATGTCAAGCCAGTCCATTCTCGAATGTTGTCCTCCCATCTCTTTTTCAGTCTCCTTCTTCTTCTACCTCCTTGCACCGTGCCTTGCAGGATGGTCTTTGCAAGACTTGATGATCTGGTGACGTGGCCATACCTTCGGAGTTTTTGTTTTTTCACCACTGTGAGCAGGTCATCATGTTGTCCAATGGCTGGTGTGATGATCTGTCAGACTTCGTCGTTGGTGATGTCCTTAAGCATAACTTAGCATTGGAAAGATTATCACAAGATCAGGCTGAATACGAAAAAAACCCAGACTATTGCAGCTTGTTTTCATTAATAAAAGAATGAAAGAAGAAGGACATGCTGATAAAACATTTGTTAACGTTGATGAAACTTTGCACCAATATTATTTCTTTACCGGCACAACATTACCTGCATTAAAACAACCAGTGTTATCTGATTACTATTCACCTAGCATTGCGCCTACAATGTCAGAGACTAGAATTGTATTTAGAACAGCAGTAGTTTATTACCTTGTTAAAAAATCTACGAAATAAAAAATAGTGACTGCTTCGCATTTGTCTAAAGTATATTATTTTGAAACAGAGTATTGGAAAAGAAAAACGGCCGTTGATAAACTTACAGAAAAGACAGGACTGCCAGAAAAAAAGTGTTAACCAATTGTTAGCTAAACAAGCTGTATGGCAACTATACATTCCTCCTCCGAAAAAAATAATTAGACCCCAATTTCGAAACGGTACACCCAATAACGCTCATCAAATGGACTTGCTGTATTTACCTCATGACACAATAAGAAGAAATAAATTCAAGTACCTCTGAACTGTTCTTGATCTTGCATCGAGGTATACAGATGCAGAACCTCTTACATCCAAAAGCTCATAAGAGGTTTCCTTTGCATTAAATACAATTTATTCTAGAGGCCCTATTAGATTTCTCAGACTAATTCAATGTGACGATGGATCAGAATTCAAAGGTGCAGTGAATCAATTGTTATTAAAACATAATGTTACAATACAAAGAAGAATTCCTGGGTTATATAGATCTCAAGGTCTCATAGAAAACTTCAATTGCCAACTAGCAGAGAGACTGTTTACTTATCAGTATTCTAAGGAATTGTTTACTGATACCACTAATACATAATGGGTAATTGAGTTTTGAGAGAAATGAATTCTGACACACAAACTATATTCAAACTGTTTGAAGCTATTAAACTTAAACAGATCAGTACTCCTAGCTAGGTGAAGGTATCCCTGATTTAAGTTTGCTAAATGCAAAAGTAAGACATTTATATCAGCTGGGGGAAATTGCCAATGACCTCAAAAAAGGAGCAATTGATCCTGTGTGGTCACTAAGTATTTATGACGATGACACAGCTATGTCTACCAATCCACCAGTCTATTATTTAAGACAAAGAAGTGACATCAATACGCAGCAAAGAAACTTTGTAAAAGAAAAATTACAAATAGTTTTTAATGACACTAAGCCATTAAAACTTCCTATTTAAGAAAATACATAATAATAAAAAATGACACACATTAAGGAGCTTGGAAAGTATTTTGATGGAAAATTTTGCTATCCCACACATTAGAAGATATTAGAAGATGAACGCCCTAAAATCTTTTTCGAATGCATGCTTTATAAACCAGATATTTATATTTATAATCACTGCACTGAACAATAAGAAATTGATGAAGATTGCACATTTCTATGCAAAAGAGCCTTCAAAAGAGTTTTTAAGAAACTTACAGAAGAGAAGTATAAAGGATGCTACTTGAACTCACACACATATTACTTTGATTGGATATGGGCAAAAGTTATTAGGCGGACTAAAATAAACCCACGTGTAGTCAAACAAAATGTTTGTGATTGTGAGGATGAATGCTACTGTGAAAATGATTGTGCGGTTGGTTGCATCTGTTGTTGCAATTGTGATGGTTATTAAGTTTAAAGTTGGGGCTAGTTCTTTTTCAGCGCTGCAGTCATCAACAATAAATAAAGTGTTTCCCTCATTTGCAAAAATATTATAAAAATAATCTAAATACTCATTAAGCCTACCTCTTGATTCTAAGCTACAACTTAAAAACATCAACAATTTAAACAGCTTTCAAGAAGCCCTAATAATCTTACAACAGTCACTAATAGTCTAGTTTTCAAAGAGAACCACGTTTAAAATTTATCTGGATTTTTGGGCATGGTTAATTGTATTCTAATGTTCTTACCTGTGGACGGCTCTTTAGTGCTTATAAACAATAAAGTGATTACTTTTGTCTAGCTCAAAGTTCCTCGTTGACACATAATCTGGTAATTGCCATCCTATATGATTGTAAATTTTTTTTATTTTGTTAGTTTTTTGGGTTTGAGTTACTTGACATAATTCTTCTCTGATACTCAATCGATTGTGATGTTCATGTCATCGCTAACATCGAAAGGTGTCTGCTAGTTGTCTTCAATAGGTTAAAACACTACATCAGGAAATTCACCTCCTTCAGCCATTGTTTTATTTTTTTCTAGTTATTTAAAAATGCAGAACTGCGGGAGCTTGTTAGACCCTACACGTTGGTTGAAAACACCTTTAGGCATTAAAGGAGATAGAAGTAATGCAATTAGAGCCTAAACAATTATTGACTGTTAGATTTCCTAATCTCGGCCCTGAAAACATAATTGTTCCAGTAAGCCCTAAATTGTCTTTTAAAATTAATCTCAATTCTACCACTGACCTTAACAGAATTTCAGTTAACAATCTCAGCAGAGGTATAGTTAAACGAATGGTTATTAAACTTGATAAGCTGGAAATCGAGAGTATTCATGACGCTGGTGTTTTGTTTTGTTATACAGATTTGTGGTTGAGTAAAAATGAAAGGGAGGATTTCATTGGTCAGGGGATTCAAACCCCGAATGTGGCAAAGCTTCGAATCAAACTGATGATACTTCTGATGATGAATGAAAGGAAACTATATTAGCTGCATTAAACACAAACTGGTTATATTTTCCCCTTGATTTTGAACTCTTACATAGTCATTTGTCATCCTAATTAAATTCCCACTGTTGCTATCTTTCTCCTTGTTCCTTCTCATTCCTACTTTATTCTATCAATCTACTATACTATCTTCTTTGCTAGACCAGTCTCCTACCTTTTTACTTGAAAACTCTTCCGGGACAAAACTCCTCAATTGTGCGTGAGGTCTGTTGGATCAGCTTGAGAATATTGCACGCTTTCTGCCAAGTGGTCACTGGGGCTTCCTATAATGTTATTATTTGGAAATATAGGCATTTTATATGTATGTGTTTTGTTGATATTTTATAATGTTTGTATTCTATTGTGTTTTTTTTAAATAGGGGTTTGATAAATTAGAGTATAGTCTCAGCGTCCCCTACGTGGGATGTCTTTATTGTAAAATGATCGGCTGGTGGAGTGCCTTCAGTGTCACTACTAAGGTTGTTTCGGCAGATCTTGTATGCGGATCAGGGGTGAGCCCTCTTTCAGCAAAGTTGTGGTCTTGATTTTGTGGTCCTGATTCAGATCTTTGCAGTCCGCTGTACCCTGTAAGCAATGCATAACTATCCCCTTGATTTCGAACTGTTACATAGTCATTTGCCATTCCATCAAGGATCATTTCAAAACAGGTTGTCTTATGAAATTATGTTCAATGATTACTCGCAAGTGATAATAATTAAAAAAAAGGTAAAAGGTAAAGGTAGTCCCATAGCCTTGTGGCCGTAGGGGAGCGTGATGTTGGAGATCACACTTATCTTGGGCCAGCGTAATGAGGGTGATGCCCAACTCTCTCCCTCGCTGCTTTACCTTCCCCACCCTCAAGAGAGTAGGTACTCAATCACAGTTGAGTCAACTGGGGGCGTTGTTGTTTGTCGCTTCACACCTTAGCGGTCACCCATCCAAGTGCTAACCGCACCGGACGGTGCTTCACTTTCGACACAGTAGCGAGTGCTCCAACCACTGCACTATCCGACACCCCGATAATAATTAGTCCTAAAGAAACCGGTAGTTATACTGTTTCAGATATTGCACTTGAATATGAAGCAATCACGCAGTCTGAACTCAGTAGGATGACTGGAAATCAATAAGACAAACTAGCAATTTATTATGACAGGATAGTGCGTTATAGGCAGTTTAATAAAGGACTATAAGACACTTTATGGAACATCAACATGAATTCCCCTGCTAGAAGTTTTAGAGGTGGACTGATGTTGTTTGTACAAGAATCTAATTACAACCATGATACTGAAGCACTTGTAAATCCAAATAAAACAAAGGCATCAATCATGATTGAAGGTAAACCTAATCCGTTTTTCACCCCCGAGGGAGTGCTGGGGGTTTCAGTGTAAATTGTATTTCCACTTTCTGGAAAATTTAGTGCTTTAAATTCCCACTGTTGCTGTCTTTCTTTTGTTCTTTTTCATTCCTGCTCTGTTCTATCAATCTACTATACTATCTTCTTCTTCGCTAGACCAGTCACCTACCTTTTTTCTTGAAAACTCTTCCTCGACAAAACTCCTCATTTGTGTGAGAGGTCTGTTGGGTCAGCTTGGAAATATCGGGCACTTTCTGCCAGGTGGCCACTGGGGCTTCCTATGATTTTATTATTTGGCAATGTAGGCATTTTATATGTACGTGTTTTGTTGATTTTTTATAATGATGTTTATATTCTATTTTGTTTTTGTAAACAGGCGTTCGATAAATTAGAGTACAGCCTCAGCGTCCCCTGCCTGGGATGTCTTTATTGTAAAGTGATCGGCTGGTGGAGTGCTTTCAGTGTTGCCACTAGGGTTGTTTCAGCAGATCTTTGATGCGGATCAGGGGCAAGTCCTCTTTTAGCGAAGTTGTGGTCTTGACTTTATGGTCCTGATTTGGCTATACGGGTCCTGATTTGGCTCTGAAGAGTCCGCTGGACCCAAAGCAATAATCATGTAATGTAATGTAATCAATTACTCGTGAATGGAATGCTGCCTTTTGAGCAGTTTGATGAGAATAGGAACATTTTAGGTGGGGTTGTTTAAGGACTGATACAGTTGATTTAATTTCTAAAGATCTCCATTTACATGACACAAAACTGGAAGATTATCTTGTAAATAAGTTTGTGTTGTGGACAGACATTAGAATGAATCCTACCAACTACCTTCATGGATCTGGAAGGAGAATTGAAAATAGAACAGATGGTATTACGATCAAGCTACACTTAAAAGCAGTGTCTAGAAAGTCTTAACCAATTACTGTATACATAATATATATGTAATTATATGTAATTATGGACACTCAGTTATATCTTAAAAATGGGAGATTAAAAGATTTAGTATATTAAAAATGACATCCTTGTTACCTTCTGATCCTCACTGTGGAAAGATCATCGGAGCTACATTTTGTGGTAAAATGCAGTTCATTTTAGATCTACTACAAACATATTACCTTAAACAATTCGATTACATAATTTTGTTTTATCATTCAATACATTTTAATAAAACTTATTTAGAACATACATTTATTTGGACTGATGACAATGTCTTTGTAACCCAAGAGATAGGCTTAGTGAATATTTAGATTATTTCTATGTTTGCAAATGAGGGTAACACTTTATTTGTTATTGATGACTGCAGCGCAGAAAAAGACATTGTGTTAAAACAAAACAATTAAGCAAGTAGCCCTGTGGGTTCAGGCATTAAATAGAATAGACCCAACATTTCCCGGCATGTCGTAAGAGGCGACTAACAGGGGTGATGTTAGCATGGCATCACTGGGCGAAAGTCTTCTACACAGAAGTCACCGGCCAGGGCGGAGGAACCTCACGTTACTACATGTTCAACGACCATGTGCTCAGGGCCAAAGCGAGCCACACTGTATTCGTGGATTTCGGCTGTGGCTAACAGCCTGGAGAGGATTAAGCACCGCCAGGTCTTTTTTGCCCAAGACACACTACATGATGACACTATCCACTAATTCCATACCGGATCGGTCATTGCCCGGCTCATGGACTGCGCCTTCCGTTGGCCACCAGGACGGAGGTATTAAGTATGCTACTGATGGACACATTAGCAAGATCCGCATGAGAAACAACATCGTCATAGGAACCTGGAATGTCATGACCCTAACTGCGGAAGGAAAATTAGAAGAACTGGCCCACGAGTTGGACCACTATCGATGGAATGTTCTAGGCATCAGCGAACTGCGCTGAAAAGGCCTAGGTGAAACAACGACCAACAAAGGCCACAAGCTCTATTTCAGCGGTAGAGATGACAGGCACGAAGACGGCGCTGGATTCTTGGTCCACAAGAACATTCTAGCCACTGTCATGGGTTGCCGCCCAGTCTCCAGTAGACTCATTACCATCCGCTTGAGAGCAGCTCCTTTCAACATCACCATCATCCAGGCCTATGCCCCAATATCAGACTATGACGACAGCGAAGTGGAGGATTTTTATGAAAATCTACAGGCGGTCCTTGACCAAGTGCCGAAGAAGGACGTAGTCATAGTGCAAGGCGACACGACTGGAATGCCAAGGTTGGCCAAGATGCGCACCACAACTGGGGAGACACATGTGGACCCCACTGTAACAACGAGACAAATGACAAGGATCTGAGACTCTTGGAGTTTGCCAGATGCAACAATCTGGTACTGGCAAACACGCTTGATCTCCACAAAAACTCAAGATGATGGGCATGGCACAGTCCCGGCGGGGAGCATTAACAACCAAATAGACTACATCGTGGTCAAGAAACGCTTCAGATCAAGCATCAACATTGGCAGGACACGCACTTTTCCAGGAGCAGCCATCGGAAGTGACCACGATCTCGTGATGATGTCTTTATGGCTCCACTTGAAGAGAGTAAATACAGCAAAGTGCAGTAGACTGAAGTTCGACCTGGACAAACTGCAAGACCCAGAGGTGGCAGAACTATTTCAGGCAACAATTGGAGGGAAATTTGCACCACTGCTCATTTTGGGAGCTGGTGATGTAGATGTCAACACCATGACCACCACCTTCAACTCAGCTGTGACAGATGCCGCCACTGAGATCCTTGGCAAGCGCCGACCAAAGAACAAGCCATGGATCACACCTGAACTTTTGGATCTGTGTGATAAACGAAAAGAGATTAAAAAAAAAGAAAGAAGAAAAAGAACACCTCACAGGGAGGTGATGTCTACCGAAAAATCAACAATGACATCCGAAAAGGCATGCACACAGCAAAGGAGAACTGGATAGAAGATCAATGCCAGGAAATAGAGAACAGTCTGAACAAGAACAACAGCAAGAAGGCCAACCAGACTGTGAAGTGGCTGACAAGTGTCAAACAGCCCAAAGTCTCCAAGATCCAAAGAAAGTCTGGCATATGCCTTACAGAAGAACATGAAGTCTTGGACAGATGGACAGAGTACTGCTCTGACCTTTAAAACCATACACCAAATGGAGACCCATCAGTTCTAGCATGTTCTTAGAACAGAGAAGAAGAAGAAATCCTCCCAATTCTCCAGGAAGAAGTAGAGGCAGCAGTGCAATCGCTAAAGAAAGGGAAGTCAGCGGGAGTGGACAACATACCCGCGGAACTGCTACAAGTAGGAGGAGAAGTGATGATGGATGCCCTGACCATTATCTGTAACAAGATCTGGCAAAGTGGGGAGTGGCCTACACCATGGACCCAGTCGCTTGTCATCACTCTTCCCAAAAAAGGTAACCTTCAGGAGTATGAAAATTACCGCACCATCAGCCTCATCAGCCATCCCAGCAAGGTCCTCCTGAAAATAATACTCAACAGGCTGAAACCCCAAGCTGAACAAATCATAGCTGAAGAACAAGCAGGATTCAGGGCAGGGCGAAGTACCACTGAACAAATTTTCAACCTCAGAATAATCTGTGAGAAATACCTACAGCACTAACAACATCTATATCATGTGTTCATAGACTTCAAGAAGGCGTTTGACCGAGTCTGGCATGCAGCTCTATGGGCAACAATGAAAGTGTACAACATCAGCCCTAAAATTATTGAAGTCATCAAAAGCCTGTATGACAAGGCTACCAGTGCAGTCCTCCACAACAGCGCCATCAGGAACGGGTTCAGAACAACAATCGGATTGCGTCAAGGATGCTTACTCTCTCCAACACTCTTCAACATCTTCCTAGAGCGCATCAAGTCAGATGCTCTTGCAGATTATGAAGGCACAGTCAGCGTAGGGGCAGTGATGTCCCGAGGCCTCGGACATCGGTCATGGTCCGATTCGTTTGGAAAATGACCGAATGCAAACATCTGTGTCCCGTCAAATGTCCGATTCTATTGCGAAATTAGCGGTCATTGTCCGATAGTATTATGACTAGATCGGTCACTGCAAGAAACATCTGTACAAACTGGGGTGTCAAAGCCGTTAAAACGAGTTTGAATAGTGGACAATGCTAGACTATTATCACTCTTTAGTACATTCCGTCGAACAACAAAAGGGCTGCAACTCTCGACACTTTTGAAAGGGAAATATCCGACACCATACTTCCTCTGCAACGATCTTACTACGCTCAAAATGCCGCCGAAGAAAAAGCTTTGTGTTGTTAAAGGGCAGTCTGTTTTGAGCTCGTTTTTGAAGAAAAAAGAAGCACCATTAATCGGTTCGCTTCACAATCTGAATGTCCTATTGCTTTTATGTAGTCAGGACATTATGTCCGATTAGTTTTATGATTTAGGACATTTTGTCCTATTGCCCTCTAATCCTAGGAACACCACTGTAGGGGGTAGAGCAATCTCAAATCTTCGTTTTGCGGATGACATTGATGGATTGGATGGAGAGGAACAAGAACTTGAACAGCTTATACAGAGGCGTGACACCACCGCCAGAGCTTATGGAATGGAAATAAGTGCAGAGAAGACCAAAATGATGATCAACAACACCAATGGCATAATATAAGATAAGATAAGACAACTTTATTATCTTTTACAAGAAATTACATTGTGGTGTACAATTACAACCAACAAGGAATAAACATCACAATAATAATAACAACAATCATCAACACGGACATCAAAGTCCAAGGCCAATCCCTCAACACAGTGCATAGCTTCAAATATTTAGGAGCCATTGTATCAGACAATGGGTCCCAACAGGAAGTCCTCTCCAGGATCGCACAAACAACTGCTGTCCTGACAAGGTTGAAGCCCATTTGGAAAGACAGGACCAACAGTCTACATTTCAAAGACTGCTGCGCTCCCTTGTCATCTCCATCTTCCTATATGCTTGCGAAACATGGACACTCACAGCAGATCTCCAACGAAGAATACAAAGCATGGAGATGAGGTGCTACAGAAGACTTTTGGGCATTTCCTATACCCAACACATCACCAACGACGAAGTCCGACAGACCATCGCACAAGCCAAGCCATTGGACAACACGATGACCTGCTCACAGTGGTGAAGAAACGGAAACTCCGATGGTATGGCCACGTCACCAGATCTTCAGGCCTTGCAAAGACTATTCTGCAAGGCACAGTGCAAGGAGGTAGAAGAAGAGGGAGACCGAAAAAGAGGGGGGAGGACAACATTCGAGAATGGACTGGTTTGAAACTGAGCGAAGCCATCAGGGCTGCTGAGGACAGAGAAAGATGGAGTATGCTGGTTAAACGATCATCTGTGGTGCCCCTCCGACCTCCGGGTTACGGGACAGGATAGGATAGGATAGGAAAGGATAAGCAAGTTAGCTCTTAATAGAAGACATGCAGGTATTAGTGTTTGGATACTATCTCAACTTCTGCGAACAAATTAAATTTCTCTCTTTATTCTGTTGTAAAGATCGTGACAGCTTAATGTTTAAAAGAAAATGGCATCATTGAATCGAAAGATGATAGAATAAAATTAAAACAACAACTTAAAAAACACGAACAGGCCAAACTAATTCTCAAAACTACTCAACCAAATGATTATAAGATACTTCTGTAAGTAGGAAAGTTACCTTTTTAAAGTTACCTATTTAAATTGAAAGATCAACTTTAAAAGTGTAAACATACAAAATTAACTCTTAAAGCTGACTACCAACTACAAATGTTACTTTTTTACAGTTACTTAGTTATTCAGCTTAAGTCAACTGTAAGTCAACTGGCTTTGTGGGTTCGGGCATTAAATAGAATAGACCCAACGTTTCCCAGCGTGTCGTAAGAGGCGACTAACAGGGGTGATGTTAGCACGGCATCACTGGGCGAAAGTCTTCTACACAGAAGTCACCGGCCAGGGCGGAGGAACCTCACGTTACTACAGGTTCAACGACCATGTGCTCAGGGCCAAGGCGAGCCACACTGTATTCGTAGATTTCGGCTGTGGCCAACAGCCTGGAGAGGATTGGGCACCACCAGGTCTTTTTTGCCCAAGACACACTACATGATGACAAAATCCACTAATTCCATGCCGGATCGGTCGTCGCCCGGCTACACAAGGACCGCGCCTCCCGTTGGCCACCAGGACGGAGGTGTTAAGTATGCTACTGATGGACAATTTAGCAAGATCCGCACGAGAAACAACATCGTCATAGGAACCTGGAATGTCAGGACCCTAACCGCGGAAGGAAAATTAGAAGAACTGGCCCACGAGTTGGACCAGTATCGATGGAACGTTCTAGGCATCAGCGAACTGCGCTGGAAAGGCCTAGGTGAAACAACGACCGACAAAGGCCACAAGCTCTATTTCAGCGGTAGAGATGACAGGCACGAACACGGCGTTGGATTCTTGGTCCACAAGAACATTCTAGCCACTGTCATGGGTTGCCGCCCAGTCTCCAGTAGACTCATTACCATCCGCCTGAGAGCAGCCCCTTTCAACATCACCATCATCCAGGCCTATGCCCCAACATCAGACTATGACGACAGCGAAGTGGAGGATTTTTATGAAAAGCTACAGGCGGTCCTTGACCAAGTGCCGAAGAAGGACATAGTCATAGTGCAAGGCGACTGGAATGCCAAGGTTGGCCAAGATGCGCACCACAACTGGGGAGACACATGTGGACCCCACTGCAACAACGAGACAAATGACAGGGGTCTGAGACTCTTGGAGTTTGCCAGATACAACAATCTGGTACTGGCAAACACGCTTGGTCTCCACAAAAACTCCAGACGATGGACATGGCACAGTCCTGGCGGGGAGCATCACAACCAAATAGACTACATAATGGTCAAGAAACGCTTCAGATCAAGCATCAACATTGGCAGGACACGCACTTTTCCAGGAGCAGACATCGGAAGTGACCACGATCTCGTGATGATGTCATTCCGGCTCCACTTGAAGAGAGTAAATACAGCAAAGTGCACTAGACTGAAGTTCGACCTGGACAAACTGCAAGACCCGGAGGTGGCAGAACTATTTCAGGCCACAATTGGAGGGAAATTTGCACCACTGCTCATTTTGGGGGCTGGTGAAGTAGATGTCAACACCATGACCACCACCTTCAACTCAGCTGTGACAGATGCCGCCACTGAGATCCTTGGCAAGCACCGACCAAAGAAGAAGCCGTGGATCACACCTGAACTTTTGGATCTGTGTGATAAACGAAGAGAGATAAAAAAGAAAAAGAACACCTCACAGGGAGCTGATGTCTACCGAAAAATCAACAATGACATCCGAAAAGGCATGCGCACAGCAAAGGAGAACTGGATAGAAGATCAATGCCAGGAAATAGAGAACAGTCTGAACAAGAACAACAGCAAGAAGGCCTACCAGACTGTGAAGCGGCTGACAAGTGTCAAACAGCCCAAAATCTCCACGATCCAAACCAAGTCTGGCATATGCCTTTCAGAAGAACAAGAAGTCTTGGACAGATGGACAGAGTACTGCTCTGACCTTTACAACCATACACCAAATGGAGACCCATCAGTTCTAGCATGTTCTTAGAACAGAGAAGAAGAAGAAATCCTCCCAATTCTCCGGGAAGAAGTTGAGGCAGCAGTGCAAGCGCTAAAGAAAGGGAAGTCAACGGGAGTGGACAACATACCCGCAGAACTGCTACAAGCAGGAGGAGAAGCGATGATTGATGCCCTCACCATTATCTGTAACAAGATCTGGCAGAGTGGGGAGTGGCCTATACCATGGACCCAGTCGCTTGTCATCACTCTTCCCAAAAAAGGTAACCTTCAGGAGTGTGAAAACTACCGGACCATCAGCCTCATCAGCCATCCCAGCAAGGTCCTCCTGAAAATAATACTCAACAGGTTGAAACCCCAAGCTGAACAAATCATAGCTGAAGAACAAGCAGGATTCAGGGCAGGGCGAAGTACCACTGAGCAGATTTTAAACCTCAGAATAATCTGTGAGAAATACCTACAGCACCAACAACATCTATATCATGTGTTCATAGACTTCAAGAAGGCGTTTGACCGAGTCTGACATGCAGCTCTATGGGCAACAATGAAAGTGTACAACATCAGCCCTAAAATTATTGAAGTCATCAAAAGCCTGTATGACAAGGCTACCAGTGCAGTCCTCCACAACAGCACCATCGGGAACTGGTTCAGAACAACAATCGGTGTGCGTCAAGGATGCCTACTCTCTCCAACACTCTTCAACATCTTCCTAGAGCGCATCATGTCAGATGCTCTTGCAGACCATGAAGGCACGGTCAGCATAGGGGGTAGAGCAATCTCCAATCTTCGTTTTGCAGATGACATCGATGGATTGGCTGGAGAGGAGCAAGAACTTTAACAGCTGGTACAGAGGCTTGACACCACCTCCAGAGCCTATGGAATGGAAATAAGTGCAGAGAAGACCAAAATGATGACCAACAACACCAATGGCATCAATACGGACATCAAAGTCCAAGGCCAATCCCTCAACACAGTGCATAGCTTCAAATATTTAGGAGCCATTGTATCAGACAATGGGTCCCGACAGGAAGTCCTCTCCAGGATCGCACAAACAACTGCTGCCTTGACAAGGTTGAAGCCCATTTGGAAAGACAGGACCATCAGTCTACATTCCAAAGTAAGACTGCTGCGCTCCCTTGTCATCTCCATCTTCCTATACGCTTGCGAAGCATGGACCCTCACAGCAGATTTCCAACGAAGAATACAAAGCATGGAGATGAGGTGCTACAGAAGACTTCTGGGCATTTCCTATACCCAACACATCACCAACGACGAAGTCCGACAGACCATCAAACAAGCCATTGGACAACACGATGACCTGCTAACAGTGGTGAAGAAACGGAAACTCCGATGGTATGGCCACGTCACCAGATCATCAGGCCTTGCAAAGACTATTCTGCAAGGCACAGTGCAAGGAGGTAGAAGAAGAGGGAGACCGAGAAAGAGGTGGGAGGACAACATTCGAGAATGGACTGGTTTGACACTGAGCGAAGCCATCAGGGCTGCTGATGACAGAGAAAGATGGAGTATGCTGGTTAAACGATCATCTGTGGTGCCCCTACGACCTTCGGGTTACGGGATAGGATAGGATAGGATAGGAAGTCAACTGTACATCATTATACGTCAAATGTAAGTTAAAAAGTCATTTTATAAGTCATCTTATAAATAAGTTATCTAACTTACTTATTAGTGTACTTATTTTGTTAAACAACAGATTATTCCTTCAGACATTAACTGATGACATTATTCTGGCACCAGAGAACCAGTTGATGGCAAGTGGAGAATAATATGGCCAATCCAGGATTCGAACCAGGGACCTTTACTAGTAAGCCGCTCTACAGCTGAGCTACCTTACCCCAGTGGGTAACTTGAGGAGTGGTGCATATGCAGGCTAGGCTGACGATACAATACCATTGACTTGGCTCTTTGCTAAGCTATGTGTTTAAAAGTGGCACTGCGTTTACATAGGCGATAATAGAACACTTAAGTATTGAAATGCTTTTATTTGAGGAAAGATTGTGGTTGAAGGGGGTGGGTTTTGAGTAATTGGTGAAAACTAAAAAAATAGAAAAGTGAATGGAATGGTTAAATTAATTAAAAAGCCATTATTTTAAGACAAAATTTGAGTGGATAAACATGGTGTTGTAGAAGTCCCACCTTTTGTATCTCTACCCAATTTCAATTGCAGTTTGTGTGTGTGGGTGTGTGTGTGTGTGTGGGTGTGTGTGTGTGTGTAAGCCTATGTGTGTGTGTGGAGGGCGTGGACGGAGGGAGGGGTGGTGTGAGTGCATAGACTTACATTGCAGCATACATGTGTGTCAAACATCCATGATTTACCCTTCATATGCTTATGTTGTGCAGTCTTTTCAATCAGACATCTATGAAAACTTAATTTCATCCTCGTGGAATTAATCTTTGACTTTTGTTTAAGAGGACAGTACCAGCCGTTAGAAATTAAATGGTTATACTTAAATACCAAAATTGGTAAAAATCCATCAAGTACTTCTTTTAAAAAAATAGATGATAATTTTTCAAACAAATATTGATTTCAATATGGCACAAAGGTCATGGGTCAGAAAACATTTTAACCCACAATTTTCTAATACTAATATGGCTTTTAGTGTATGACCTGAACCATTAAAATGAACTTTAGCACGATTCCCTTCGGGAGTATTTTTTATTTTTTTTTATTTTTTATAGAAATAACCAACCGCATTATATTTGATTGTTGTTTTACAGATGTGAGTGCAGGTGAAATTTGTACTTTTCCTTTGGGGCCAGAAACCTATCAGGTGTCATGCGATTACGGCTGTTGCGGAAATGGTTGCTGTAAGAAACCGGTTTCAAGGTGAGTATTCGTAATATCTGGAATGGTTCAGTGGTAGAAAATCGCGCACCGAGCTTTGGACAATGGATGGAGACCCGCGCGATATAAATGAACATCACCTTCATCCTCAACATCAAAAGTCGCTTGACGTGCGGCAGAACTATTTTCGCCTCTTGACAAGCGCGGTATGTTTTTCTCACAAGAGTCGAGTTTTTATTAAAAAAAATTTTGGTCGCTTCTCCCCCCCATCCCCACCCTTACATCCCCCTTCACCCCCCTCATGATCTCCAACACAATGCACAGGTGACATCTTCAAATAAATACATATGACATTATGAAATAAACATAAAAAGCATCTTGAAATAAACACAGGTGACATTTTGAAGTAAACACTGGTGAACTGGTTAGTTAGTCATTGTTTACAGAGTCCATCCGATTGCAAAGAACCGAATCAAGACCACGGGTAAAATGGTCGTATCTGTGACGGAGGGTGGGGTGGGGAGGGGTGGCCTATTGTTGCTGGGCTCTGCAAAAGGGTATGCTATTACCCACTCATCTTTCGTGGAGATTGGCTAGTTAAACTCCCCGTGACTAATCTTAATACATTTATAAGTTTAGCTTGGTCTGTGTTAGGAGGGGGTTACAGAGACAGGGAGAAAATGGTGAAAGATTCACTGACACACTAGCTCTCACACGGCTGTGAAACATAGGTAGTCCAGCCACTTGTTAACAGTAAATATCACCCATTTATTTCCCCTACTCTGTACAAAATCTAATCACTATACTTACTTAAATTTCCAAATATCACTTCGAATAGTTCGCTCCTTGATGGTTCTATTCTGCTACTGTCTCATCATTGAGCTAATAGCGCTTCCTATCCAACTGTTCAGTTTTCTGGAAGAGCGGACTATTGCACAGTCCGTCTAGAGCAGTTTTGGTTCATGGTTTCTATTGACTTAACTCTCTTGTAGATGAGCGGTGTTGTGGTGGTGTCTTCTCCTGGATGGCGAACTGTTGGGCAATCGTAGCTCAGTGCTAATTGCTCCACTGCAGGCCGATTGTCAGGGTGGACTCTTAATGGTCTTCCTTCTGCTTCGGGCCAACGATGCCTGCTCGTCTGCAAAATATGAGACGAATTTCAGTCTGCAACACCGGTTTCACTAAGGGTGTGCAGAACGTCTCACTGATGGCAGAACCAGCCCTCAGTGATAGCTGCACTTATATATATATATATATATATATATATATATATATATATATATATATATATATATATATATATATATATATATATATATATATATATATATGATGCTGTCTCAAAAGGTCAACCTAGGAATGTGACATTGCAGCAAAAAATTGAAAAGTGACTGAGACTTGCAGTTTTGATGTTAATGTGTGGTCTTAAGCTTAAATTTCATGAAAATAACATTTTAAACAAAATGTCTTTTCTGTTTACAGATATATGCTTGGTAATAGGGGTGAAGGTGGCATGTGTCGCGTGTGACAGTGGACAAAAGAAATTTTTTAATAAATTTAAGAAAAAAACAGCTTAAGCAATTTCCAAACACAGCCCAAGTAAGCATATTACTATTGAAGAAAAGGTATTAATTTACTTTTAGTATAAAGCATTTACCAGTACAAAATTTTGAAATGATAACTTTGTCCTGTCACACGCAACCAAACCATGAAATTTATTTTTTCAAGAAAACAATCAAAACAACTTTAATAAATACCATCCATAGTTTATTTGCCAGTTTACATCTCAAGAAATAAGATATTTTACTATAAATTAATAAGTTCTATTTTAATAAGCATTTACCATCCATATACTCTTTTTTTTTTGTCTA
Organism: Oncomelania hupensis; assembly: GCA_036898135.1. Classification (NCBI taxonomy): domain Eukaryota; kingdom Metazoa; phylum Mollusca; class Gastropoda; order Littorinimorpha; family Pomatiopsidae; genus Oncomelania; species Oncomelania hupensis. Next base: position 82,120,916 of record CM072514.1, on the reverse strand, counting down.
AAGACAAAGTTGTCACAACCGACATGTCACATCCAATGAACACTGAAATCATGATTATTGTCACGGACCGGGTTTATAATATTTCGGTCCGATGACTGTTTGTAGTATCTTCCTGTGAGAAGATAAAAATGTAATATTTTTTTTATAAATTGAAAACTGAATGCTGATTGGCTGAGCTAGTCATGTGACGACCGGCCAATCACATTCAAACTGGGGGCAGTCTTCTTTTGTACCACGGAGTGAGTGGTTGTGTGTTGTACTTCTGGCAGCTGTTGACTGCAGGTATATATATTGTTTATCATTGAAATATGTGTTATAAACGTAATAATATTTAACCATGATTATATTCTACTTATTGTGGAATAAGAATTAATACTAAATAATTTTGATATTAGTATGAAGGATGGATTAGGGAGGTAATGGAGATGGTGGATCGCTGTATGTTTTTGAGTAACGAATTGAAATCGGATTTTTAGTTGATTTGAGGTTGAAACCTCAACTCGCAATGTATAGCATTATATTTATTTTTGTGAATGAAAGTAATTAGCGGCAAGAATGTAATAATAAGTTGTTATAATTAGAGTTACAATTTTTGCGTATGTGTGAACTGTGTTCGACACATATGAGATTTGAATTATGTTGTGGTCTGGTCCCGTCACAGAGAGAAGAGAAAAGATATATGTGGAAATACAGAGGAGTTTATGTATCAAGATATTTAGTGGGGAAAACTTGTGTGTTTTCAGAAGTTTCCGGCTGGGGCCTCGAGCGGAAGGTGAAGAAGAAGAAGAAGAAGAAAGGAGAAGTAAAGGAGAAGGTGAAGAAGAAGAAAGAAGAAGTAAATGAGAAGGTGAAGAAGAAGAAGAAGAAGAAGAAGAAGAAGAAGAAGAAGAAGAAGAAGAAGCGGAAGAAACTCCGAGAGAAGAGAAAGAAGCTCACGAAGAAAGACGGAGAGGATATCACGAGAGAAGAGCCAAAGAAGAAGACGAGAAGGCGAAGAAGAGGGAGAAGAAGAAGGAGAAGAAGAAGGGGCCAGAGAAGAGCCAAAGAAGAAGACGAGAAGGCGAAGAAGAAGGAGACGAAGAAGGAGAAGAAGAAGTGGCCAGAGAAGAGGCCAAAGAAGAAGACGAGGAAGAGAGACGAGCAGCAGCGGCAACCGCATCCACACCAGTAGCAGCCGCTACCACATCAGCAGTAGTAGCAACCGCTACCACATCGACACTAGTAGCAGCAGCTACCACATCAGAAGTAGTAGCAACCGCTACCACCTCAGCAGCAGCAGCAGCAACAGCGGCCGCGGCCACAGCAGCAGCAGCAACGGTGGCAGCGACCACAGCAGCAGCAGTGGAGGATTATTGGGGCGGTGAAGAGAACGATAGATAGAGGAGAAACCCAGGATAGATAGAGAGAAGGATAAGGAGAGGGAGGATAGCATAAAGACAGAGACAGATATTAGAGACAAAGAAAGACCTAGTGAATCCCAACCTCCATGAGACTATTGGGAAGATCTCTCTCTGTCGACGGTGACCAGGTCGATATTGGTGTTTATTGAGACTGGTGATACTTGGATTAGCTGACCAGGATTTTATTGGTGGTTTTTGGTGACTAGTGACTTTATTCCTGGATTAACTGTCTGAGACTTATGTGTGTGTTTTCTGTGAGTGGTTATAATTTCACGGACTATTGCTACAAAGTACGTGAGTACAAAAACTATATATATATATATATTTTCCATATTATTGATTGAGTTGTATGTACTTATGTGAACGTTGTTGATTCTTGTTTATTTTTCTAGTAATAGAAAGGGGGAGTGACAACAAAAGAATTCTTGAGAGTTAGGGAGTGTGAGACGGGCGAACACGCAAATCAATCACGCACGCATACACGCAATTCTTGATATAACCCCTTTCGTTACAATTAACTAGTAGAATTTTTAAAAAGTAAATCGAGTAGAACACAAAAAAGGTGAATGGCATATTTACTTATTTGCATATAGCACAAGAAAGATTTAAATAAACTCTGCAAAACAAAGCAGTCAAGGAATCACTTCGTCTTTTATCACTAAAAGTAAAAAACGAAAGCAAATTTAAAAGCACGTGTTTTCATCAGTGCATCAAGTGCCAAAAATGTAAAATAGCATCTGTAATTTAATTTTTAACATAGAATAAACCAGTTTATCATAGATAAAAATATTTTCTTACAATATTGATAGACTCTTTGATTGGTCGTAACATGTGGTCGGTCGTGACAAGGAAAAAACAAAATTGATAGAGAAACACCAACCTGGTCTTTTCAAAGCATCCGTCTTGGAATGAAAACTTTGGATCGGGAATCTCAAGAGACTTTCGCTGTAACTATTTCCGTGTGAAAAGGTACTAATCGTCATCAATTTGTTAAATTTTCGGATTGGAAATGATGGTTACCGAAAGACAAAGGAATTACTTACGTTCAATTTACGATAAATTTACTATGAAAGAATTATTTTTTTCCTACAAAAAAAACATAAATTAGTGAGGATAAGTAATGTTTAATCTGTCAATGATTTTTTTTCTTATTTAATCAGCATGGATGTTTAGCTATCTAAGAAGAAAGGCAAGCAACGTTGAGACAAAGTACGTCACGACCGAACACGTCATTTTTACAAACCCCCTAAACATAAATAAAAATGTTTTGCAAAGCTGAAAGACATTTAAAGTTAAAAATTAACATTAATGCAACACATCAAACATAAAAAGTTCATTTGTTTCACTCAATTGTATTGAAAAGGAGATGGAGTTTTTTCAGGTCACACAGAATGTCACATTCGTGCCAACAAAATTTTGTCAATTTTTAGTGGAAAAATAGCAATAAAAAACTTCTTTCAACCTTTGTGTGTGTAATGTTGATATATGTTAGTACCTAGTTATATTGCTTTTTTTTATAAATGCAAAGAAAAAGCTTTAATACATGACCGAAATATTTTTTTATGGTTCAAAGACTGCATGCTTCCTTTTGGTCACCTTTTGAGACAGCATCATATATAGATATATATAAGCGATGAACAATCTTCTATGTCCGTGGTCCACTGGAATCTCCACTCTAATTCCTATACACATACACATGACATCATGGCTAAACTAAACACATGAAGAAGTAATTAACAATATACATATTCTCCGGTACAGCAACTGGTCTGTAATAATGCACATAGGAGAAACAACAGTGGGTCTCACGTGTCCGCCACATGGTCAAGCAAAGTTTGACTAACATTCACAATTCTAAACATGGCAAAACTTCACAAACATAATTCAACAATATTATCAATAAATCGGGTGAAACAAAAGATAGATCATTTACCTTTTTGACAATGTCAGGCTGTGGCTAACTGTGGTTGAATTGAATTTCACCAGTCCCTGCTTTAGTCTTCAGTTAGAGAGATCTTTCAGAGCTTAGCTCCTTCTTGCATGCTGTTCAGACAAAGATTGACCTACCTAGCTGTGTGGTCAGCCAAAGCGCTAAGCCCGCGAAAACTAGACTACAAGAGGCGCCCTCTTTCGGGTGTCTCTGGCCATACGTCAGCTGAATGAGGTCACTGCCTACCTGAGCCAGCGTCGGCGTACACAAGCTTAGTTCACCATTGACTTGCGTCGTCTGCTGTACATCGACTTTAATTTACAAAGGCTGGCTGGCTGAACTATTTAAGGCGAGAAGCCGTAATGCAGGGTTAAACTGGTCCTCTTGCGACAGTATCTTAAAATAAAGACAGGTGATGTCATGAAATAAAGACAGGTTGCATCTTGAATAAACACAGGTTAAAATCTTAAATGTAAACTATGACATCTTGAAATAAACACAGTTGAAATGGTGAGAAAGACATCCTAAAATACAGGTGACATCATGAAATAAACACAGGATGTATCTTGAGATAAACTCATTTGACATCTTTAAATAAACACAGGTGAAATGGTGATATCTTAAAATGAACACAGGTGAAAAATTGAATGAACACGGGTGAAACCTTACAATAAACACAAATGAGGGTGGGGTTGACTGTAGTTACTTTACTCACTGAGTATTCTGCCAGTGTTAAATTTTGCGCGATACAATTTACATCATTACATTACATTACATTACATGATTATTGCTTTAGGTCCAGCGGACCCTTCCGAGCCAAATCAGGACCGGACAACCCCTGATCCGCATAAAAGATCTGCTGAAACAACCCTAGTGGTAAAACTGACAGCTCTCCACCGGCCAGTCACTTTACAATAAAGACGTCCCACGCAGGGTACGCTGAGGCTATACTCTAATTTATCGAACCCCCGTTTACAAAAACAAAATAGAATACAAACATCATTATAAATTATTAACAAAACGCATACATATAAAATGCCTACATTGCTAAATAATAACATCATAGGAAGCCCTATTGACCACCTGGCAGAAAGCCTCCAATATTTCCAAGCCGGAAGAGTTTTCAAGAAAAAAGGTAGGTGACTGGTCTAGCGAAGAAGAAGATAGCATAGCTGATTGTTAGAACAGAGCAGGAATCAGAAAGAGCGAATGAGAAAGACAGCGACAGTGGGAATTTAAAGCACTAAATTTCCAGAAAGTGGGGATACTATTTATACTGAAACCCCCGGCACCCCAACGAGGGAAACATGCCGCTGAGGACGATGACGATGATGGTAGTTTTGGTTAAGATAATGATGCTGATGATGATGACAATGATGATGATGATGATGATGATTATGATGATGATGAGTGAATGTTGCACTACCGAAGCTTACATTGTCATCATATTCTTAGTATTAGCATGCTGCCGCTGCCGAGGACAACGACAACGACGACGACGATGATGATGATGTTGATGATGATGATGATGATGATGATGATGATGATGATGATGATGATGATGATGATGATGATGGATAAATGACGCTGCTTATGGTGAGGGTGATAATAGTTTATTGATCGTTAATGACTGAAGTTGATTATTAAAACAATATTTATGACCTTGGTTTTTATCTTCTTTTTTTTTTCTCTCTCTCTCTTTCTGATCAGGAACCCCATTTTTGCCTTGATCACCTTGGCCCTCATTATCTTGGTCTGCTGCTGCTGCTTCAGTCTTTGTGAACGACGGTCGCAACCACAACCAGTGGGGACGACCGCAGTTACCATTTACCAACCCGGTGTGAACATGCCAGGTAAATGCTTATTGACACAGTAATATGTATTAGCTGGTGAACGTAGTATTAATATTTGTATTTCTTTATCATTGTAAAGAGACCAGCAACAACAAAAATTACCTGAAACATTTCAACTAATATGTGATTTTGCATTATTTCTCCAGTGTGTCGCGAATGTAAATGTGAAAATTACCGCACCATCAGCCTCATCGTCCATCCCAGCAAGGTCCTCCTGAAAATAATACTCAACAGGTTGAAACCCCAAGCTGAACAAATCATAGCTGAAGAGCAAGCAGGATTCAGGGCAGGGCGAAGTACCACTGAACAGATTTTCAACCTCAGAATAATCTGCGAGAAATACCTACAGCACCACCAACATCTATATCATGTGTTCGTAGACTTCCTAAAGGCGTTTGACCGAGTCTGGCATGCAGCTCTGTGGGCACACATGAGAGTGTACAACATCAACCCTAAAATTAATAAAGTCATCAAAAGCCTGTATGACAAGGCTACCAGTGCAGTCCTCCACAACAGCACCATCGGAAACTGGTTTCAGAACAACAATCGCTGTGTGTCAGGGATGCCTACTCTCTTCAACACTCTTCAACATCTTCCTAGAGCGCATCATTTCAGATGCCCATGCAGATTACGAAGGCACAGTCAATACGAATACGAATACGATCACTTTATTATCTCAATCAAAGAGAAATTCACACATGGTGCCAGATATAAATGTTACAAGACGATAAAGGACAGTATAACAACAATAAACAGTAAACAGTAAAACAGGATACAAGTATATCAAGAAGACATTACTGAATTAACCATTTAAAACTGTAATCATAAGAAGTTACATGGGGAAAACAAATACCTATCACAGCATAGGGGGAAGAGCAATCTCCAACCTTCGTTTTGCGGATGACATTGATGGATTGGCTGGAGAGGAACAAGAACTTGAACAGCTGGTACAGAGGCTTGACACCACCTCCAGAGCTATGGAATGGAAATAAGTGCAGAGAAGACCAAAATGATGACCAACAACACCAATGGCATCAACACGGACATCAAAGTCCAAGGACAATCCCTCAGGAAGTCCTCTCCAGGATCGCACAAACAACTGCTGCCTTGGTGAGGTTGAAGCCAATTTGGAAAGACAGGACCATCAGTCTACATTCCAAGGTAAGGCTGCTGCGCTCCTTTGTCATCTCCATCTTCCTAAATGCTTGCGAAAAATGGACCATCACGGCAGATCTCCAACGAAGAATACAAAGCATGGAGATGAGGTGCTACAGAAGACTTCTGGGTATTTCCTATACCCAACACATCACCAACGACGAAGTCCGACAGACCATCACACAAGTCATTGGACAGCGCGATGACCTGCTCACAGTGGTGAAAACACTGAAACTCCGATGGTATGGCCACGTCACCAGATCATCAGGTCTTGCAAACGCCATCCTGCAAGGATCAGTGCAAAGAGGTAGAAGAAGAGGGAGACCGAAAAAGAGGTGGGAGGACAACATTCAAGAATGGACTGGTTTGACACTGAGCGAAACAATCAGGGTTGATGAGGACAGGGAAAGATGGAGTACGCTGGTTAAACGATCATCTGTGGTGTCCCTATGACCTCCGAGTTATCGGATAGGATAGAATAGGATAGGATAGTGTCGCGGAACCTTAATAGTGGTAATGTTAGGCCTTTTGTAAGGAAAACAAGTGCCGGTTATATAAAGATTTAACTTAAGTTTGTTGTAACAGAAATATCTAACCTTATATATGTCGTGTTGAATTAGCGTAACTGCCGTATACTCGCAATAGGCCCTTTAGGCCGAATAATCTGAATGGGCAAACAGCTGCCTATTTCACGAATGAGGCAGCCATTTGCTGAAAGTGCGTACAGAGGTTCAACATGTATTTGCTGATTACACGCAAACGGCAGCCGATTTTACGAACATTGTTTTAAAACTTTACTGCAGCCCATAATTTCCCATGACTCCATGAACAGTTTGAACCCTTTCTTAATCTCTATTCCTCAAGACCTGGCAAAGTTCTTATTCTTGGCGACATCAACATACACTTTGACGAACGGGATCATTGGGAAACAAAAGGCATCTGTCACAACCTATCCATACAGAACCTTACTCGGCTTATTTTTGAAGCCACCTTGTCTTAATCCGGCAACATTCTTGATTGGGTGATGGCCAGAGAGATTCAGATAATTTAGTTTCTGAGGTCAACATTTCAACCAATCTTGAATCTGACCATCCTGCTGTCCTCTGCTCTTAATATATCTCCTCCAGTTACAAACAAACTTAAAGTCATATCCTTGATTGGGCGATGGACAGAGAGATTCAGATAATATAGTTTCTGAGGTCAACATTTCACCCGACATTGAATCTGACCATCCTGCTGTCCTCTGCTCTAAATTTCTCTCCTCCAGTTACAAACAAACGCAAATTCACAGGTCGCGACCTCGAGCATTCATTCTCCTCTGAAGCAACACATCTTCTCTCGTTCATACCACCCAACGCTGATCTTGCCTCACACTACAACACCACACTTCGCATCCTCCTTGACAAACACGCACCTGCACCAACACGCATCGTCACTGACCGTCCATCTGGGGCATGGTACGCTTCTGAAATCGGCGAGACCAATCGGAGATCCGAGCGCAGATGGCAAAATTCCAAACTCACCGTCTACAAACAGGCATACATCAGACAAAGGCACACGGTTAACACAGCAATAACCACAACCAAAAGACAACACTTTATACACAACATTGAAAACTCCACCTCTTCTAAACTACTCTTTAGCACGTTAAACAACCAACTCGGAAACACAAGTGCACTCGGCATTCAACTGTCGCTCCCTCAGAACCACCATCAGCCTTCTCTGAGTTCTTCTCCTCAAAGAGAGAAAACATCCGCAGCAAGCTCAATGAGATCTTCTTTCTCTCCCTTTCACCCAGACCTGTCTTTTTCTGGCAGTCCTCCTCCTTCTTCAGCCTGTCACTGAAACAAAAATCGATAAAATCCTTAAAAAAAATAAATAAATGAAATAAAAACAATAAACTATGCCTTTCAAATCAAGCGAGGTAGATCCTTTTTCTGGCTCTGTGCTCAAAGACTGTGTTTCTTAACTCCTTCCTTCTACAACCACAATCATTAACACTTCTCTTCAATCTGGCTCTGTCCCACTATGCTTCAAGACTGCCATCATCCGCAATTTTCTTTAAAAAAGCCAACCATGATTCAGAAAACTTTAAGAACTACCGTCCTGTCTCCAAGCTTCCTTTTCTGTCCAAACTCTTAGAAAACTTTGTACTGAAGCAGCTCAATCACCATCTATCCTCTAACAACTTGTTCTGCCCTTTCCAGTCTGCCTACCGTCCTGACCACTCTTCTGAGATTGCGCTTATGCATATCACCAACAACCTCCATTCAGCCACTGATTCTGAACTTTAAAGGCATGACCAATTCACTGCGGCAACAGTACCCCCGTTGGGGTGCAGAGGGTTTCAGTATAAATAGTATCCCCACTTTCTGGAAATTTAGTGCTTTAAATTCCCACTGTCGCTGTCTTCCTCATTTACTCTTTCCCATTCCTGCTCTGTCCTATCACTCTGTTATACTATCTTCTTCTTTGCTAGATCAATGACCTACCTTTTTTCTTGAAAACTCTTCCTGGACAAGACTCCTTGTTTGTGTATGAGGTCTGTTGGATCAGCTTGGGAGTGTTGGACGCTTTCTGCCGGGTGGTCACTAGGGCTTCCTACATACCTGTCAAGGGGTTTTCGGGTTGTGGTGTAGCAATTTAACAGAAAAACCATAGCAAATGGAGGTTTGGTGTAGCACTAACAAAACTGGAAACTTCTGCATCCAATATAAACACACACATCCAATGTGTTTACAAATTTATTGTAAAATCTTGTTAATGCACAACACTTTAGCTATTATCATTATCATTATAAACATTTTCATGTACGTTTTTTTCAAAATAAAAGTGAAAATGCAAAAAAAAAATTAAAAAAATAAAACATACAGACAGAAAATAAGCTAGGCAATCATCAAAACAAAACAAAACAAGGGAGACAATCACTGACACAGAAAAAGCAGATGAACTTTTTCCCCCAAACAAATTTGCTTATTCACAAAACATGGTTTACAATGCCAAGAAAAGAACTATTAGCATTGCACAAAAGCTTATACCAATTAGACTAATTTAATAAAAATATAACTAAATGGCAACTGATATAATATGAAAGTAATCAAAGAGAAATAAATAATGTTAATGACATGAAACAAGTAAATGAAAAGAACAGTCCTATCAAAAGGTTTCCCATTCAGGCAGGTGCCTTCCTGGTCGTTTGTGTTTTTTAGGTGGAGGCTTTGCCATTTTCTTTGTTCAACTCCGTCTGTCTCTCCCTCACAAAGACTGATCGTAGACTAAAGTTCTGAACGAACACGTGTTGCGGAAGTGCGGTGCTTTTACTAAGTGTCTTTAAACCGGACTCGACCGGAACAGACTACTTTCGCGCGAAAACCCCTTGGTTAAAAAATATTATCGTCACTTTTGAAAAATTGCGTAGCAGCTTTGTGATACGCCGTAGCAATGGGAAAATATTTAAAATGCGTAGCGCTACGCAAAAATCCGTAGCACTTGACAGGTATGTTCCTATGATGTTATTATCTAGCAATATAGGCATTTTATATGTATATGTTTTGTTGATAATTTATAATGATGTTTGTATTCTATTTTGTTTTTGTAACCGGGGGTTCGAGTAGTTGGGGTAAAGCCTCAGCTGTCCCCTGCGTGGGATGTCTTTATTGTAAAGTGACTGGCCGGTGGAGGGCATTCAATTTTCCCACTAGGGTTGTTTCAGCAGATCTTTTATGCGGATCGGGGGTTGTCCGGTCCTGATTTGGCTCGGAAGAGTCCGCTGGACCTAAAGCAACAATCAATCAATCAATCAACACTGATTCTGAAAAACTTTCTCTCCTGACTGTTCTTGAACTTTCTGCCGCTTTGGATTCAATAGTCCCTTCCATTCTCCTTTGTCGTTTTGAAATCAGTTTCGGCATCAAAGGTGCTCTCAGCTAGTTCTGTTCCTACTTCACTGGCCACTTTCAAACTGTTTCTGTCAACTACAACCTCTATGCTCCATCAAGGCGTCCATGTGGCATACCCAAGCCTATGTTTTAGGACTCATTTGTAGTAGTCTGTACACATCACCACTGTCTCAGGTCATTCAGAAACAAAGTGTTGACCATCAACGCCGATGACACAACAGTGTAGCAGCAGTGACACTCTTGAAAATCTTCCTTCCATTGTGAAAACCTCATCCGACGGCTTCTTAGTCATCCAGCAAACAAATGACAACTCAATGCAGACAAAACAGAAGTCATGCTCATTTGCACTAAGCCTAAGCATGTCCTCCATCCCTATTGACACAATAGCTCTAGATCATAACACTAGCCCTCTCTCAACCCCCTTTGGGGTGCCGGGGTTTTCTGTATAAATCTTGTGGAAATGTACTACTTTAAATTACCACTGTTCCTGTCATTCTCATTAGTTCTTTCTCGTTTCTAATCTGTTCTATCAATCTACTATCTACTTCGCTAGAACAGTCATCTACCTCTTTTCTTGATTCTCCTCATTTCTGTATAGGGTCTGTTGGGTCAGCTTGGGTATATTGGACGCTTTCTGCCATATGGTCACTAGGCCTTGTATGGTATTATTTAGCAATGTATGAATTATTATTTGTATGTGTTTTGTTAATATTTTATAATGATGTTTATATTCTATTTTATTTTGGTAAAAGGGGGTTCGATAAACAAGAGTACAGCCTCAGCGTCCCCTGTATGGGATGCCTTTATGGCAATGTGATCGTCTGGTGGAGTGCCATCAGTGTTGCCATTAGGGTTGTTTCCGCAGATCTTTTATACGGATCAGTGTGAGCCCTCTTTCAAACAAGTTGTGGTCCAGATTCGGCTCTTTAGAGTCCATTGTACGTTGTAAACAAGGACTAAGTAAGTAAAAATCCCTCTTTCATATTGTCACGTACGTCGTTTATACGCATAGCCAGGCGTAATGTTAAATCAACTGATGTTTAAGAAATATAGCACAATGATAGACAGCGGTAACAGAAGCAAAGGACACAATCATAAACAACAACAAAAAAACTTCTCATTATAATTAAAATAGACAAGAATAGTTGATTACACAAAACGTGACTTCGTTGAAAACCAATGTACAACAACTCTCATTTATTTTAGTGATCATGCATTGTCATCAATGGTCACTTCATTTTTCATACACATTTGTTTATATTTCAGTACCCTAACTACCTACCCAATCAATCCCCTTACTCTAAGTGACTATCCCCCATATTAACAACAACAAAAAGACAACTAAATAAAGTGTTCTGAAGGAACCGGCCACTAATCCACTGCGCCTCGAGGCCACCTTGTTATCTTCAATCTATCTATGGGGTGGCCTCGAGGCGCAGTGGATTAGTGGCCGGTTCCTTTGCCGAAGGTCGCGGGTTCGATTCCCGCAAGGGGCGAACGTATGCCACTTAGGTACGAGACTATTGAGGTCACCGAGGGTTTTCTCCGGGTACTCCGGTTTCCTCCCTCCCTTCAATAATAGTATTGGATGCAGTCAATCTAAAATTTCACAAAATAAAAAAAAATCGATTTCCTTTCCGTCTTCTAATAGCGAAGTTCCTTTACACCACTTGTTAGAGTGATGAATGTGTGTTTGTTGTGTATGTAGAACTAGGAGTGTCTGTAACATGCTAGCGTGTATGTTGATTACAGATCGCCGCTCTTTGAGTCTGATTTAGGAATAAGACGCGTATAGCATCCAGTATTATTATTATTATTATTATTATTATTATTATTATTATTATTATTATTATTATTATTATTATTATTATTTACTCCACACAGTCAACTAAGAGTCAACTAAGGCGCCTTCTTACTGTTGTTCTTGTTCAGACTGTTCTATATTTTCTGGCATTGATCTTCTATCCAGTTCTCCTTTTAGCTGTGCGCATGCCTTTTCGCTGTCATTGTTGATTTTTCGGTAGGCATAACCTCGCTGTGAGGTGTTCGTTTTCTTTTTCATCTCGCTTCGTTTGTCACACAGTGATCCACGGTTTCCTCTTTGGGCGGTGTTTCCAATGATCTCAGTGGCGGAATTTGTCACAGCTGAGTTGAAGGCGGTGGCCATGGTGTTGACCTCTACTTTACCAGCTCTTAAACTGAGTAGGAAATGACAAGCTGTCACATAAAATGATAAAATAAAGCGTATTCTCTGCTCGAAACGACCGCCAAGCTTGGAGTGTTAGGCGTCTCTTCTTTGCTATATAAACAAACATCTCAGACACACTTTCCCAGCTGTGCTATTGTTAAGAATGAACCTTGATGCTATTAATAGCCATGAATTTGAATATATGAAATGTACTTTTTAAAGAGGCCTGGATTTTATTCTACACCTTATTTTCCGATGGGACAACACTCACTGTGGGTGTGTTTTTTGTGTTTGTTTGTTTGTTTGTTTTTAAAAAAATCTTTGACGCTGAAATCGGGGTCCTTTATAAAAGATTGACCCGCGTGCCATATGTTGCCTGTTCCACTTTCAGGAACACAGAACCCGTACCATATGCAGCACCCTCCTACAAGCCCGCATTACGGCCCCCCTCCTACAAGCCCGTTCTTCGGACACCCTCCTACAAGCTCGCTCTACGGACAGCCTCCTACAAGCCCGCTCTACGGACACCCTCCTACAAGCTCGCTCTACGGTCACCCTGCTACAAGCTCGCCCTACAGTCAACGTCCTACAAGCCCGCTCTACGGACAACCTCCTCAACATGCCAGTGCCGGATACCCTCCTCCGTATTCCGGAGCTAGCAGCCCTCCTCCCTATGTGTATTTAGATAGTTCTAACCTATGAAAGGAAAAGTGAAAGCCCCAGTTGAAAACCTGTCTTTCCTTTATAGGAATGACCAATTCACTGTGGCAACAGTAACCCCGTTGGAGTGCCGGGGGTTTCAGTATAAATAGTGTCCCCACTTTCTGGAAATTTAGTGCTTTAAATTCCCACTGTCGCTGTCTTCCTCATTTACTCTTTCCCATTCCTGCTCTGTTCTATCACTCTGCTATACTATCTTCTTCTTTGCTAGATCAATGACCTACCTTTTTTCTTGAAAACTCTTCCTGGACAAGACTCCTTGTTTGTGTATGAGGTCTGTTGGATCAGCTTGGGAGTGTTGGACGCTTTCTGCCGGGTGGTCACTAGGGCTTCCTATGATGTTATTATTTAGCAATATAGGCATTTTATATGTATGTGTTTTGTTGATAATTTATAATGATGTTTGTATTCTATTTTGTTTTTGTAACTGGGGGTTCGAGTAGTTGGGGTAAAGCCTCAGCCGTTATTGTAAAGTGACTGGCCGATGGAGGGCATTCAGTTTTCCCACTAGGGTTGTTTCAGCAGATCTTTTATGCGGATCGGGGGTTGTCCGGTCCTGATTTGGCTCGGAAAAGTCCGCTGGACCTAAAGCAACAATCAATCAATCAAAACCCTATATGTAACATGGATAAGCAGAAGACTTGTAAGACATTTATTCGTCCGGCCGGCGATGCAAAACAAAAATATTAAGTATAAAAAAATAACATAACGCAAAGGGGGTAGGGATTCAGGAAATAATTATCCAGGAATTGGAATATTAAGTTGCTTTGCGACGACTTTTTACTATTTTATTTCATCACAGACGATTTTTGATGGAAACAAAATAATTTATTATCCTTATCATTTATGATAAAACCTGGGTAGAACATAATATTGTAACAAAATAGAGGGCCATCAAATGTATTTCAAGAAATTCAAACACGTAGATAATGAAAACCTGGACCCACTGGCCATTCTTTGAACTATGTGCAAGTTAAATGTTATCAAAATCTCTTCGGTCAATTTTGAAATACACAATGCAAAAATTGTTTATAAAATTATGGACCTCAGTGTCCTTGACCTTTGGGTAAGTGCAAATAGCCATGAGTTGGAGTACCGGTATTACCAAAATCATTAATAAAACTGGTTAAACCGTTTTTGAGATATAGAGCAAAACGTGTTACCAAGAAATTAACCCAGAGACTTGAAGACTGTTAAATGTATAATGTCACCATTTATTGTTAATTAGAACCTGTTGTTACAAAGCATTATAATTTGCATTGAATAGTAGTGGCAAGGGAGGTAATTTGTGTAGGTATTTCCCAGGAACTGCATTTTCGGGGTCTGCTCAGCATTTGTTGAATGATATTTTATTGCTTTCTGATATATTTATCTATCTGGAGGATTGTGTGCATATTTCTGTTATTTTGCTATTATTTGTTTGTTACGTTTGCAATTATTCAAGGGAGACAATTACATCCTAGTAAGGAAAGGTCTTGAGGATGTGTTTAACCTTGCAGTTCTCACACAGGACACAATCTGTTTTGGAGAAAAAACGTTTTTCAGGAGTAGACCTGATAGTATTCACTCCTCCACCTTCCCCCACCTAAAAACAAAGAAAAAAGAAAATGAGTTACGTAGTGTTTACTGTATAATTATGTTTTTTTTAGCTACGTAATGTGAAGACTGGAAGTTTGAGCTTCCGTTTTCTTCCAAGAAGAAGCAGCTGGAAACTGCAAATTAGGAAAGAGATTGATCGGCATATAAAGATGGAGCAAACTGTTCGCGGTGACACTTCTTTCTGTTGTTAGTTTTTTTTTTTTTTAATTTCAATAACATAGCACCGTGTTCAAGCATAAGCTGTTCTTTTCTTATGTAGATCTTAATACTCTAGTAGTAGTAGTAGTAGTAGTAGTAGTAGTACTAGTAGTAGTAGTAGTAATAGTAGTAGTAATAGTAGTAGTAGTAGTAGTAGTAGTAGTAGTAGTAGTAGTAGTAGTAGTAGTAGTATTTATGTGCCCAACCTAGACTTAGCTCTAGGCGCTGATACGAGTACGGGGAAAACTCATGAACTATTAACAGTAACCTTATTTATAAAAATTAATGACTCTAATCCACACACCCACTCAATGTAAAAAATAT
Organism: Oncomelania hupensis; assembly: GCA_036898135.1. Classification (NCBI taxonomy): domain Eukaryota; kingdom Metazoa; phylum Mollusca; class Gastropoda; order Littorinimorpha; family Pomatiopsidae; genus Oncomelania; species Oncomelania hupensis. Next base: position 82,105,650 of record CM072514.1, on the reverse strand, counting down.
GTTGATAATATAATTAAAAAAAAATTTCGAATATTGCTATACATGAAAGCAGATTTTTTTTAATTGGGTGAGGCAAAAGTGACTAGGAAGTCAAATGAAATTTTCTAAAATATTTATTATGTGTGTGTAGGTAATGGTCATGAGAGAGCTGCAAGAGAGTGTTAAGTGTGTGTGTGTGTGTGTGTGTGTGTGTGTGTGTGTGTGTGTGTGTGTGTGTGTGTGTGTGTGTGTGTGTGTGTGTGTGTGTGTGTGTGTACTTGTGAAACGTCCCGAATGAGGAACGGAATTTGACGTTCTTAGTATAAATGAGGTAATTTTCTCCTTTCCCATTTGTTTTCCGTTCCTCATTTGTTCTAAGTACACAGAAGTGGTCTTTAAGTGCACGCAAGTGCATTTGTAGTGCATGCAAGTGTAGTTGTAGTGCATGCAAGTGTTTTCAAGTACATGTGCACTACAGTTGCAATTCACGGAAGTGCTCTTTTAGTGCATAGAAGTGCACTTGTAGTACATGGAAGTGCAGTTGTAGTGCATGCCAACACGGGTAGGATAAGGAATTTTCCTCGACGGGTAGGTTAAGGCACCCGCCTCGACGGGTAGGTTAAGGCACCCGTTTAAGCAAAAGGGTTAGGGTCAGGGCTAGTTGCAGCGCTGCAACTAGCCCTGACCCTAACCCTTTTCTTGAAGGGGTGCCTTAACCTACCCGTCGAGGCGGGTGCCTTACCCTATCCGTCGAGGGAAATTACTTATCCTACCCGTATGGACAGAACTTGACCTACTTCGCCTCCTAAGGAGCGCGAAGTAGGTCAATTTACCCCATTTGATACCTCGTACACGCCTGTGTGTGTGTGTGTGTGATGATAATCATGAAGATGAAGATTATTATGATAATGATGTTGATGAAGATAATAATGAGTGACACTAGCGAAGGGTTGACTCAGTGGTGCAATATTGACGACGTGGTGAATCACATTTATTTAATAATAATAATAATAATAATAACAATTAATAATAATAATAATAATAATAATAATAATAATAATAATAATAATAATAATAATAATAATAATAATAATAATAATAAAGGGTATTTATACAGCTCTTTCTTCTAATAACAGGTCAGTTAAAAGCGAAGTTCTCACGCATTCATACGAAACCGTAATATCAAGATATATAGGAAAAGAACTGAGGCGACACAAGACCGTAATAAATTACGTTACGCAAATCTATAAAACAAGCAACAAAATTTGTGTTGAAGTTAAATATAAAAGATGATGGAGGAAGGGAAGAAACCCATGGCGAAGGGTTGAGGTGGTTAAGGGGGTTGAGGGTGGGTGCTTTTTATTCTATCAGTTAATAATTTCTGTCTCTTTTAAAAAAAAGTTGTAACGCATTCACCCTCACCCTAAAAAAGTAACACACGCACAGACGCATCTTATCACTACTAACACGCACAAGCAAAGACGCGTCTTATCACTACTAACACACACGCATAGACGCATCTTATCACTATTAACACACACAAACATAGACGCATCCTATCACCAATAACATACTCAAGCATAGACGCATCTTATCACTACTAAAGCATACAAGCATAGACGCATCTTATCACTACTAGCACATACAAGCATAGACGCATTTTATCTTTACTAACACATACCAGCATAGACGCATCTTATCTCTACTAACACACAAGCATAGACGCATCTTATCACTACTAACACACAAGCATAGAAGCATCTTATCTCTACTAACACACAAGCATAGACGCATCTTATCACTACTAGCACATACAAGCATAGACGCATTTTATCTTTACTAACACATACCAGCATAGACGCATCTTATCTCTACTAACACACAAGCATAGACGCATCTTATCTCTACTAACACACAAGCATAGAAGCATCTTATCTCTACTAACACACAAGCATAGACGCATCTTATCTCTACTAGCACACAAGCATAGACGCATCTTATCTCTACTAACACACAAGCATAGACGCATCTTATCTCTACTAACACACAAGCATAGAAGCATCTTATCTCTACTAACACACAAGCATAGACGCATCTTATCTCTACTAACACACAAGCATAGACGCATCTTATCTCTACTAACACACAAGCATAGACGCATCTTATCTCTACTAACACACAAGCATAGAAGCATCTTATCTCTACTAACACACAAGCATAGACGCTTCTTAACACTACTAACACGCACATAGACGCATCTTATCACTACTAAAGCACGCAAGCATAGACGCATCTTATTACTAACAACAAACCTGATAATTCTCCGCGAAATCGCGAAAATCCACAAAAACGAAAAAAAAAAAAAAAAAAAAAAAAAAAGAAAATGCGAAACAATTTGCGGACATTTAATTATTTTTGTTGTTGTTGTTGTTGTTTTGTATCGGAAGACGAAAGTTGCTTTACTCGCTTCCGGTTTTTTGCGGCGCCATACTTTGTTTTAGAATAGTGGTGCAGCGTTGACTGTTCCTGTGTATATATTTTCGCCGTTCAAGTTGTGGATTTGTGGACGTCATCAGACTCATTGGACTTCAAAATGTCTGTCACAAGGCGTGACATAGTCGCACGTTCCGCGGAAACCTCTCTTAGATCACTATCAGGTCTGTAACAACCCAACCCTAGTGGTAACACTGAAGGCACTCTACCAGCCGGTCACTTTACAATAAAGACATCCAACGCAGGGGGACGCTGTGGCTATATTCTAAGTTATCGAACCCCCATTTACACAAACAAAATAGAATACAAACATCATTATAAAATATCAACAAAACACATACATATAAAATGCCTACATTGCAAATAATAATATCATAGGAAGCCCCAGTAACCATTTGGCAGAAAGCGTCCAATATTCCCAAGCTGATCCAACAGACCTCGCACACAAATGAGGAGTTTTGTCCCGGTAGAGTTTTCAAGAAAAAAGGTAGGTGCCTGGTCTAGCGAAGAAGAAAGTATAGTAGATTGATAGAACAGAGTAGGAATGAGAAAGAACAAAGGAGAAAGACAGCGACAGTGGGAACTTAAAGCACTAAATTTCCAAAAAGTGGGGATACTATTGATGCTGAAACTCCCGGCACCCCCTCGGGGGAGAAGGGGGGGGGGTATCACAAATAACACGCACAAGCATAGACGTATCTTATCACTAATAACACATACAAGGATAGACGCATCTTATCACTGCTAACACATACAAGCATAAACGTATCTTATCACTACTAACACGCACACATAACTCATGCTCAAGACCTGTCAAACATGCAACTTTCATCTCCGTAGAATAGGCCCTGTCCGCAAACATCTGGCCACAGACGCTACTGTCAAACTCATTTCCTCTCTTGTTTTGTCACGCTGACTACTGTAACTCTCTCCTGGCTGGACTTCTTTCTTCTTCTATTTATTTGCTCCAAAGTGTTCAGAACGCAGCTGCACGTCTGGTTCTCAAAAAGAAAAAAAATCTGATAATATCACTCCCCTTCTACATTCACACCACTAATATCCAGTGTCTCATAGAATTACCTACAAAATCGCTATTTTCTGTTACAAGTGCGTCCATGGCTTAGCCCCTTCCTACCTCACCAAGAACATTCAATTCTATAAGCCTTCTAGAAATCTTCGTTCTTCCTCTGACACCCTCATGCTTCACATACCCCGCTACAAACTCTCCTCTGCTGGCCGTCGATCTTTCTCAGTGCTTGGCCCTTCAACTTGGAACTCTCTTCCCCTCTCTTCGCAGCTCTCCAAACATAGCTACTTTAAATCCAACTTGAAAACTCATCTCTTCCTTAAATGTTTCTGATCTTGCCTCCCATCATCATCGTCGTCATTCCTCCATTTTTTTTTTTTTTGATTCAGACCACCGCCACCACCCACCCCATCACCCATCCTTAGCTCTCCCCACCTATCTCCCTCCCTCGTCTCTTATTCGTTGGCAAGTGTCTGATTTTATTTTGTATGAAGCCGGATGTTTAAAATGAATGTATGTATGTATGTGTATCAGTTTATAGTCCCCTCTCTTCCCATAAGGATTTTCAGAGAGGAGACTCTGTTTAAAATGAATGCGTGAGTACTGCGCTTTGAACTGATATTTTTCATTGGGAAAAAGCGCTATATAAATATCATTATTATTATTTTATAATTATTATATTCGAACGCACGCACGCACGCACTTGTTCTTTTGAGGGTCCTGCTTTTCATATCAACTTAAAAAAACAACAACAAAAAACCACACGCACTGTGAAACAAAACAAAGTACCATACAAATAAGATCCAAACCCATTCACAGGAAGTCAACGCATGTTTTATTGTGTGTTTTGTTTCTCCAAAGACAGCGATTCAAAACAGACATTGCCTAAAACACAACAATACCTTTTTTGTTCTTTAGTAAATCGGTTATAATCACCAACTTGAGTCAATCAGTAACCATCATCTTCTTAAGGAATTCTATCACAAACATCCTTCTAAAATAGACCAAGCATCTGGGGGGAAAAAATCACTATAGACGAATCATAATCATTGTTCCACACGAAGTGTAGTACTATTTTAATTAATACTTGGAACATTAACACATGATGAACGGTTGACAAGTACATCCCGTTTCTTTTCTTCTACGTTTACATGCCACTGGTGAAATCAGTGCCTTGAGCAGTTCTTGAGCTGGTAAAGCGCTATACAACACAGATAATAATGATAATAATAATAATAATAATAATAATAATAATAATAATAATAATAATAATAATAATAATAATAATAATAATGAGGAGAAGAAGAAGGAGGAGGAAAAAATCACGACCACTATTACCATCGTAATCATCATAATAATCATCATCATCATCATCATTGTGAACTTTGGGGGATCCTCCAAACGCGGATCATAATAGACTAGCGTGATTATTTTTTCTTTCTACATGACACTTGCTCGTCTGAAGACAACATTTCTCACATGGATATTAGCAATTAAAACAGTGTTGGTTTGCATTTTTGCTGAGACGTAGGCCTATAATATTCAGAGAAGTAAAGTACCAAGCGACGCGCCATATTCTTTTGGTTGTAAATACACATAATTTTGCAAGGTGTATGAAAGCAGTATAGGGGAGACCATTTTCTTATGGTAGGTTACAACACCTTGTTGTCTCCCTTGGTTCTTCAGACTCACGATAACAATTGATAAACATCGTACATTATAGACTGTGTAGTCTACTAATGTCGATGCATGGATTGATCCTAAATAAACAGATTGACACAATATCAGTTGTCCCTTGTCCAAAAAGCGAAGTTTTGCTATCCCACTAGACTAAGTGCATGCATCTTTGATCAGTGTCTCCCTACAGCAAACAAAGAAATAATGTGCGACACTTGTGAAAATATTTAGCCGACTTCACCAGTCTCATGTACAGATAGTATGCATTTATGACATCCGTAGACTAACAAACGACTCGCAGGGAGAAAGACATCTTTGGTTTGACACAACCATCAACACAGGACGATATTTACAATATACGTATACAATTACAACAAGTTTTATTTTGAATTTTTATTTTACAAAAAAATGTATTAAAAACCAAACGAATAACCATCGCAAACATCCTTTTTTTTCACGAACTAAAACCAAAATGACAATCCGTATCCACTGACACCTTATGTAATGATGTGAACAGGACAACAAATTGTAACATCTGATCATGCAGAATCTCATAATAATTTAAAAATAAACTTATTTATTAAAGGCAGTTAAGTAGTGGAGGGAAGGTGGGGGAGGGCGGAGGTGGTTTGACAAGAAGAGAGCTACAAAATTATAGGTGAAGAACAACTTTAAATAAGGAAAAGAGAGAGAAACACACACACACACACGGAGAGAGAGACAGAGACAGATAGTTCTACATAGGGATTCTGTCCATATGATACAAAAATTGGGTCAAAATAAATACGTTACAGCTGGCACGCTAATTACCAAAAAGAAAAAACTACCAGTATTATGGGAAACAAAATAATCCAATTTTTCGGTTTCCTTATAACGAAGTAGTCTTATGTCTAGTTTTTGTGATAAGGATTTGGTTTATAATTAACCCACCAGCAGTTTGATCTCTAAATAATTATTATTTCTAACTAAACAGAGTTAAAAAAATAAAATAACAACAAAACAAAAGCTAACAACAACACACAAACAAAAACAAAACAAAAGATAATTATAATGTAGATATAGAAACTAGTATAACTCAATGGAGATTCCCCATGGACATTGACAGTCTCCCACTGCAGTATATTTTGAAGATCAGGTGGTACATTACATTACATGATTATTGCTTTAGGTCCAGCGGACTCTTCCGAGCCAAATCAGCACCGGACAACCCCCAATCCGCATAAAAGATCTGCCGAAACAACCCTAGTGGTAAAACTGAAGGCTCCTCACCAGCCGGTCACTTTACAATAAAGACATCCCACGCAGGGGACTCTGAGGCTATACTCTAATTTATCGAACCCCCGTTTACAAAAACAAAATAGAATACAAACATCATTATAAATTATCAACAAAACACATACATAGAAAATGCCTACATTGCTAAATAATAACATCATAGGAAGCCCCAGTGGCCACCTGCCAGAAAGCGTCCAATATTCCCAAGCTGATCCAACAGACCTCACACACAAACAAGGAGTCTTGTCCCGGAAGAGTTTTCCAAAAAAAAGGTAGGTGACTGGTCTAGCGAAGAAGAAGATAGTATAGCAGACTGATAGAACAGAGCAAGAATGAGAAAGAACAAATGAGAAAAACAGCGACAATGGGAATTTAAAGCACTAAATTTCCAGAAAATGGGGATACTATTTATACTGTAACCCCCGGCACTCCAACGGGGGAGGGGAGGGGGGGAGATCAGGTGTTGGTCTTTCTCTGGACTATACTGGTCTGCACTCTATAGAGGGTAAAACACAGTTGCTGGCGGACAGCAAAGTTGTTGGCAGTTGTTTCGACCTTGGAAAGTCATCGTCAGACACCAGCTGGGTCGATCACTGTGGTGAAGCGGTGACCGTGTACAGTGGAGGAATGTATTTAAGAATTTCAGAAAGACGATCGATTTATCATCAACACCAACACCACCTCGTCCACCACCACCACCTTACAATCAAAGGTCTAAAGGCAGTGTGACGAACAGCGAGTTAAAGACGTCTAATTCATGTTTTCCACATCGTCATCATTCAGTGTTCGGTAAAGGAATCCCTTTTCTTACGTACGCATATTTTTATTAGAATCAAAGGTTTGCATTATACCTAATTGCGACCAGTAGCCTATGTCACGGTATACATCCTCTGCTCTATAAAGTGTATGCTAACTAACAAAAGGTAAGGCTGCTGCGCTCCCTTGTCATCTCCATCTTCCTATACGCTTGCGAAACATGGACCCTCACAGCAGGCCTACAACGAAGAATACAAAGCCTTGAGATGAGGTGCTACAGAAGACTTCTGGGCATTTCCTCGACCCGGCACATCACCAACGACGAAGTCCGATAGACTATCACGCAAGCAATTGGACTACACGATGACATGCTCACGGTGATGAAGAAACGGAAACTCCGATGGTATGGCCACGTCACCAGAACATCAGGCCTTAAAAAGACCATCCTCCAAGGCAGGGTGCAAGGAGGCAGAAGAAGATGGAGACAGAAAAAGAGGTGGAAGGACAACATTTGAGAATGGACTGGCTTGGCACTGAGCGAAGCCGTGAGGGTTGCTGAGGACAGAGAAAGATAGAGTACGCTGGTTAAACAATCATCTGTGGTGCCCCAACGACTTTCGAGTTACGGGATAGGATAAGATATTAACTAACACAAAGGATCAAGGACAGACCACATACGAATGTTACATAATACGACAAACACCCTACAGCAGCAAGACAACCTGTTATTTATTTGCAAAGAAACGAGGAAGGACTAGGTTGTTACCAACACATAATAGAAACCATGGAGGGCGAATTACAAATGAAACATTGTATAAAGGCTTAAGAGGTAAATAACGTCATAATTAAAATCATCTTTCCGCCTCATCAATTTTAACATCATTATCGTTAATTAATTAATGGTATTTTAGTACCATTGCCAGTCAGCATCATCACCTTACACCGCTGCGAATAAATATAACAGAACACACAAACATCCACACACACATATATACCACATTTATACATGTACACAACACAAACATGCTATATGTACTCATTATACATGTACACACATACAATCGCACCAACACACACACGGACGCAGGCGCGCACCCAGGAATGGAGCGTGGTATGCCTATCTTGTAACTGGAGAAGGTAGTGTGTACGGTTGAAGGGAGTTATGGTTAGTTAGTTATTCATTGCTTATAGGGTCCAGCGGACTGCAAAGAGCCGAATCAGGACCACAAAATCAAGACCACAACTTTGCTGAAAGAGGACTCGCCCCTGATCCGCATAAAAGATCTGCTGAAACAACCCTAGTGGTAACACTGAAGGCACTCCACCAGGCGGTCACTTTACAATAAAGACATCCCACCCAGGGGACGCTGAGGCTCTAATTTATCGAACCCCCGTTTACAAAAACAAAATAGAATATAAACATCATTATAAAATATCAACATAACACATACATATAAAATGCCTACATTGCCAAATAATAACATCATAGGAAGCCCCAGTGACCACCTGGCAGAAAGCGTCCAATATTCCCAAGCTGATCCAACAGACCTCACATACAAATGAGGAGTTTTGTCTCGGTAGAGTTTTCAAGAAAAAAGATAGGAGACGGGTCTGGCGAAGAAGAAGATAGTATAGTAGATTGATAGAACAGAGTAGGAATGAGAAAGAACAAAGGAGAAAGACAGCGACAGTGGGAATTTAAAGCACTACATTTCCAGAAAGTGGGGATACTATTTATACTGAAACCCCCGGCACCTCAACGGGGGAAAAGAGCTAGGGAGACGACGAGGGGCGAAGGCAAGGGTGTGAAGGAGAGGGAAGGGAGGAGGAGGGGAGTATGCTAGACAACCACGGGAACCAACCAACAGCTAACAAACCAGCGAACTATTCAACCAATAACATCAACCATTCAATCAGTCAGTCCATAGTCCGGTCGTCCTGCGACCTGCAGGCACTCAACCGATAAGAACATTATGCATGCTAGCAATAACATTGCACAACAACAACGATGCTGTGACTTGACCAATGACAGTAGAATAGAAACACCCGTGTATCATAACAAAAGCCCAAGCGTTTCCTTGTCGCTACAACGTCGGCGTTTCGTCCACATTAGCTCTTCAGCTAGCTTCAGTAAGCAAAAGAGCCACCTCGTGCCCCTAAACGCGTGAGACAACACATCAATGAAACACCAATCATATCTGTCTCGGATTGAGGGAACAAAAGATGTCAGGAAGCGTAGGTCTAGGATCCAATAGACTGTTTGCAGCTCGGGTTAATCAGTACATTGCAAGGTTACATTTTCAGACATGTTGGCGTTGGCGGTAGTGCTCAGAACTTAACTCCTGTTCAAGATCTTGCGGACTCCACCCATGCTGCACCGATCAGTACCGTGACTGTGACTACCGCCTATCTTACAGCATCTGTCCGTTGTTTCGGTTCACTGTGTTTAACAACACGGTGGGCTCCTGTTTCTCTTCCATGTTCTGGAAGTAACTCTTAAATATCGCTAGTACGACTAGAATCTATGTTGTGCCGGATTCAAAACAGAAACGCTGACATAGCAGCGAGCTTGAAACGCGTGGACTCCTGCTTGAATAAATTGGTTACATCACAAGTTTGGGTCCATACATGAGGATCGCAATAATATCCATGATAAATAACAACATTCGTCATAAGTAGTTATCATCACATAACATCGAATCCAAGAAATCATGGCTAAAAGACACGAAATCACATCAAAATAATATTAATTTACACCAATTCTTTGAGAGTCAACAAATTAATACCATCAACAATTCATTTTGTCAACATCAAAAATCCAAACAGGCAGATAGTCTATTTTCCATGCGCATAGTTTCTTAAACATTTGTTACTCAAACGTCGTGTTCAAATACACGACTGAGCAAAACAGTCTTTTGATTATGCTCTGAATGTCATCAAGGTCATGCATGAAACGTACCAGTAACTTGTAATCTACGTCAGCGTAACCTGCATGCAACGTCACAAAACCCCGAATTGTTGTTATTCTCTTGCAACATGTCATGCACTGGAACAATCTTGGAGATTGCAAGTTGCACAAAAATGCAGTTTTAGCATTATTCTAAAAGAGCAATTTACACTGTAGTAAATTTACTGTTGGTTTACTGTTGGCAGTTTTCGATAATGTATGGACATTTTCAGTTAAATAAACTCCATTTCCGTTAGTAAATTGACTTTCAAAGGTTGGCAGCTTTCGATAATTTATTGATATTTTCAGTGAAATAAACTCCATTTCCGTTCTCCACAAACACAGCGTCAGTTCACTGAGGAACGTTCAGTCTGTGTGAACATACGATTGACGTTAAGTCAGATTGTACACAGAACATTCAAGCGTTTCACCAACACAATCAACAATCAGGTTGTGCGGATATTACCTCCCTTTTGTATTTCATTCAAGAAAAGTTGCTATTGTGCTTAGGACCAAATTACGCTTGATCCACGATCGTCCGAGGATCAAACATGAACAGTCTTTTCAACGTTGGAACGCGTCGGGTGGTCCCCAAACACTGGAGATAGTACAAATGTTCTTTCACAGTAGTTGATGGCACCGCTCAACGTTCATCATCCCGAAAGGGTTTAAATGCCCGAACATTGATACGTGAGTAGCGCGCCTTGGCTTTCATGAAAACCCAAGTAAATATACGAACATGACTGTATCGCCCATTCGTGGGTTGTAAGAAAAGAACTATTCCGATCCCCGATAGTGGTGGATCGTTCTTTGACATGTGGGACCATTTCAGCGAAGACACAAACTTTGATTGTTTAAACATGGAACACACTCTCAGGGAAATCTGCACAGATTCTAAATAAGATCATTCTCAAGGTAGCCGGCCTAGTGTACAGATTCGTTTTAAAATACAGAACATTCGCAAGAATGATTGCACAGGTTTTCAAAACAAACAACTTTGACTTTTGATTTCTGGCGCACTTTAAAACTTCTGCAATGAATGCATTTGTACAAGTAAATAATGCTGATTGTGATTTGCTAAACGCATCCACAATCATAAGTTAGAATTAAACTGCTGTACTCTCACTTTTCCAGTCAAAGAGCTAATTACCACAAGCATACTATTACCTACCGCTCAGAATTTACTGTACAACCAATTCTTTTTTAAGGTAATAAAAATAGTAACAGGATAGTTTTACATTTACAACTTAAACCTTCGAAAGTATATTCTTTGGTGTCGTCAAACTGCAGATGTCGTGGTTTTGGCTCAAAGAGATTCTTACATAGTTAATATAAAGATGGTTTCTCTTTTAAGGACGTTTTTTTTTAGAAAGCGCGGCACTGAGGCTGCACTGTTTACGCTGGGAAATGGGCCTATTTTTTAAAAGTGGTAACGAACGCACTGCAGCTGCGAGTTTTCCTTTAAGAAAGCAGCTTTGCAAACGATGCCTGTTTGTTCTTGGTCTTTTTGGGTGGCATTGCATAGTGGCTGCCGTCTTTTCGCAAAGAAATCGGTCTTCTAAACAAACACATTCCTTGTTGAAGGTAGGCCATGACAGGATGTATCACTGAAGGAATCACATTATCGCACCACGCATCCATTTCTCGCCATCGTGTGGGTGCCGTTGTACTTCGCCTGCCAAAATTTGACTTTGAGTTTACGGAAAGGTACTTTCTGTTTTCTCTGTGTGAAAGGATTAACAAACTCCTGGTGGGTTGAAGCTGCACCGCAGCTGCCGAGTTATCCCGAGATAGTGGAAGCCTGGACGTGGCAAGTGTAGCTGACGTAGTAGTGTAGCAATGGGTCTGTGTCGAGAGTATCATCATTTTGTTTTGGCGCATTATCAGTTGGATCTCATCATCCCAACCTTAGAAAGCACCGCCAACTTAACTCCACACTGTGCACAGTCATTTTGAAGTGTGCCCTAAAGTATGCTGCGGGTCAGTCGGCTTGTTGAAGCCGTTCCATTTTACAAATGAACTACGCTAAAGTCTCCCCAGCAAAAGATTCAAGTTTCAACATTCAGATGAACACCGCATCCATGGACCGAGATTTGGCCGGGGTCTTTCGATGCAAACTGTTCCGACCGAACTGTCTCGGTGATCGGGACAGCGCGGGGTCGATCCTCGAGTGCTCTTCTGCTCCCGTCCTGGGGTCTTTGGGGTCCTTGTTCTCCTTGAAGGAGTTTTGTCTGCTGCTCTGACTCTCCGCGTACCGCTCCTTTGCCTCTTTCATGTGGTTGATCCATTGGGCCTGCAAAACACCAAGCATTCACACCATTTCAGATATTTTAACACGAGGTACGTGTGTGACCAAAGGAGCTCATTCCAACAAAACCCTTAATGGTGGCTGTTTCGTCATCATTATCGGGGCACAGCTATTGTAAATGTCACGTGGTGCGCTCATTACAGATGGC
>CM072514.1:82080540-82090540 GCA_036898135.1 Oncomelania hupensis | reverse complement strand
AATTTCCAGACAGTAATGATACTATTTATGCAGAAACCCCCGGCACCCCCACGGGGAACTATCCAAGACTGGGAACTGGGAGCAGACACACAAGGGAATTTCCTCCACGTGGGAGTTGTAAACGAATATACAGAACTAAAATGGGTTCCTCACACCGGAATAACCCGAGTAAAAGCGCTTGTAAATAAAATATTGTGACGGGGATGGGAGCAGACAACATCAAGTAAACTTATTGAATTTGACTGAACCGTATGTAGTAGCTAAAATAAAATAAGATAAAATAAAATAAATAAATAAATACATTGCCAACCTTTCGGGCCATCTTCTTGATCTTGGTGATAAGCAGCAGGTCTTCAAACAGGAATATGTGAACGTCGATGGGTTTGGGCGTTTCTGAAATCATAGTCCACTATTGACCACGTACACAAGTTAAAATGACCATTCGAACACTCGGGCTTCATTTCCAACAACAACAACAACAACAACAACAACAACAACAACCCGTAAAGACATGTGTTCATCCGATTTTAAAAAAAACAACAACACACAATTCAAAATTTATTTGTGGTATAAAAACATCGTTGAAACATTTGAGGTCGTGGACTATTATTATTATTATTATTATTATTATTATTATTATTATTATTATTATTATTATAAGGTATAAGGTAGGTCGGTAGGTGTGCTGCTTGTCTGGGGGGTGTGATTTTATGTGTGTGTTTATGTGTTTGTTTGTATTTTTGTTTATGTATATGTTGTGTGCGTACGTGTAAGTAATGAAATACAGACGAATCTCTGAAACTAGAATTGTAGCTTATTTTACATGATTTTATTAATTCAAATGCGACACAAATGACTGTCGTAATCTCTCAATCAATCTTTCATTTAAGATCTGTTCACCCATTTAGGTGATATTAGACAATACAAATTCAACTTTTAAAACACGTTCACTATTTAAAAACATAATTCAAAGCAGTCTATAAAAGTCTACCAACAGGAGATTTAGCAATAACTTTCACAGCGTCTGTAACATTTAAATGACACAGAACCATGTCTACATAATGCCCATATTCAGTTATTTTATTTCCGTGTACTTTAAATGTCTTTTACAACTGAGCATTGAAATAGGAGGTGATGTAGTGATAGACTTGTATTACATAAACATTGAACCTGTGCGGGGTATTTAGTATTCCATGAGTCCATTCTTAATGTATATATTAATTTCGAAATGGTAATAAATTCGCTGAACTGAGTTGGCTTACGAGAGGCATCCGTCACCTCCCTTGCGCTGTTGTGCGCCCCTTGTCAAACCACAGACCGTCGTCTATCACATAAATCAGGACATAAATCAGGAAATAAATACTTACCCATGAGAGTGAGGGGCCCTTCGTGCAGCAGTTGTCGCTTGGTGCAGGATAGCAACCGTTCGCATGGCTGTTTGGCGAGCGTGGACTTCAGGCACTGCAGTAACCCAGACACAGTACCACCCATGTCAATGCAGTTTTATGCCTTATGTTTGAGTGATAATGCGCGTTTGTTATGCGAGAGTTGGTGGAACATGCGAGCTTGTATGTTGGTACAGATCGCGGCGCTTTTGAGTTGCGTTTTATTGAAAAGTGCGTAGATAGCATCCATTATTATTATTATTATTATTATTATTATTATTATTATTATTATTATTATTATTACGATTATTATTACAATTCTTCTTCTTCTTCTTCTTCTTCTTCTTCTTCTTATTATTATTATTATTATTATTATTATTATTATTATTGATGATGATGATGATGATGATGATGATGATGATGACGATGATGATGATGACGATGATGATGACGATGACGATGATGATGATGATGGTGATGATGATAATGATGGACTGTAGGGCGCATATTTCCATGTCACAGGGTCATGCTCAATGCGCACATTTAGTGTCCCAGCCATGAGGAAAAAAAAATCTACTGAAAGAGGTTTCAGTCCCTTTCTAAAGCTTACCAAGGAGGATTCAGGTCGATTGGAATGGAATTTCAGAGATGAGGTGTCGCATTTGTGAAAGAACACACTCCTGGGTCTTTTTGTTTGTGTTGCCTGTCGGACACTGGGAAGCCCAAGCCGGCACTGAGCTTCAGAACGGAGGGGTTGATGACAGGCAATCAGATCAGTGAGATAAGCAGGAGCTTATTATTATTATTATTATTATTATTATTATTATTATTATTATTATTATTATTTATTATTTATTATTATTTATTATTATTAATATTATTATTATTATAACTATTATTATTATTATTATTATTATTATTATTATTATTATTATTATTATTATTATTATTATTATTATTATTATTGCTATTGTTGTTGTTGTTGTTCTTCTTCTTCTTCTTCTTCCTCTTCTTCTTCTTCTTCCTCTTCTTCTTCTTCTTCTTCTTCTTCTTATCATTATTATTATTATTATTATTATTATTATTATTATTATTATTATTATTATTGTTATTATTATAATTTTGCTTACAACCCAACACAATGGAAGCATTAGTTTAATCTCAAAGAACAACGTGACAAGAAGAATAAAAAGGATAAAAAGGCAGCATAGGGCGATCGCCTGCCACCAGGACTTCACATTAAACGGTGGACTTTTGTTACGTGCCACTAAGGCAACGGAGAGTTCGTGTGGAGGGGAAGTGGAGGGGAGTGGAGGTGGGGGAGGAAGCCAAAGTGAAGTATTATACAATGAGCTCTCATCCCTCCAAAAGGTCGCTTCTAGGAGTAAGCTGACTGCATCTGCTGTTAAGCTCTACCATCAAACCCCTGTCCACCTGTGCAGTGATGCACATACTTACGTCTGGTATCTGGCACCTGGGGTCGAGCTCAGCCACAGCAGGCCAGATGATCTGTCGCTGTATCTCTTGCACCCTCTCCACGTTCTTGATCCATGTCATCTTCTCCTCCAGTTGCTCTGGAACAACAGGAAATAATTGTACAGTGTTACTAGATGTCGAAATTCGTATACACCATAAATACGTTATATACTTAGCAATAATGATTACATCTCACCTACATATTATTTTCATAGGTATTGTTGCGTCTTATCATTTCGATGAAGAAGATGTTAAACCACCCACCATAGGTAGGCTTATAGTAGTTTATTTAGGCCTATCGAGCATCATAGGTACGTACCGGTGCTTGAGGACACACCATGGTCCATGGTGATTCAATCTACTATATATATATATACATATAAACGCGCGCGCCCACCCACACGCACACACACACCCACACGCACACACACACCCACACACACACACACATGTATTGACTTACGTAAGGACAGCTCCACTGCCTGAATGGACTCCGTGACCATAAGACGCTCCGCCTCGTTTCCAGTGTACTTGCGTATGTTGGCCAGCAGTAGAGGTAGTTTGGTGCAGTGCTGCATGGGAGCAACTAATAGGTCCGTCAGCTGTAGACGGTTACAGCGAGGGTCTTGCTCGCACCACTGTTAACAGACATTAATAATATGTGAAATGAATATCGCTATCCTGGCGGAGTGTCGTCGTCGTCATTAGTTAGTTTTACTCTTAGCAATCTCATATGCTGTAGGTCGCGTGGAGGAAATGAGGGACGATGTATTAGAGCTTGTGTAGTCAGCTCTGTCAACGATGCTGGGGAGCGGACCTAACATGCCCACCGATATTCATTCCCAAAATGCGTAACTGAGATTGGCCATCATCATCATCATCATCATCATCATCATCATCATCATCATCATCATCATCATCATCATCATCATCATGATCATCATCATCATCATCATCATCATCATCATCATCATCATCATCATCAACATCATCATCAACATCATCATCAACATCATCATCATCATCATCATCATCATCATCAACATCATCAACATCATCATCAACATCATCATCATCATCATCATCATCATCATCATCATCAACATCATCAACATCATCATCATCATCATCAACATCATCAACATCATCATCATCATCATCATCATCATAGTCGTCGTCGTCATCGTCAATAGCAACAGTTGTAACACTTACCCGTTCAAACTCGACGAACTCGGGATTCTGTCTGAGCTTGTCCAGATACGCTAAGGCATTGGCGTAGTTGATGCAGTAGGTGTGAAACACCGCGCCGTCTTTGGAATGTGCGGAAAACTGCACACACACACACACACATATACACATAAACATAAAACACAATGATCTTCAAAGAACAGTTCAAATAAAATAAATGTCCTTAAAAAACCGCTTCTTATTGTTAAAAACGTTAACAACTTATTTATTTTTTTAAACGGTATTCCCGGTTTCAGTGAAAACAAAATAAGCTTACATACAATAAATTTACAGATGAAATACAGGACCGACAAATCTATTTTAGATCTATAATTATCCTTATTAACGTCAATATATCACAATCAGGCTTTTAATATATATAGTTCGCGGCAAATCGTTAAATCACAACACAACACATTACATAACACCATATCCCAACATGTTATTACCATTAACACAACGTACAATAACACTTCCCAGCATGACACTATAAGACGTACCGTAAAATAACACGACGTACAATTACAGTTCACAGCATAACACTATAAGACTTACCGAAAACTAACACAACGCAACGCAACAACAAGCAACGCAACACGCACGACGCCACACAACACAACACAACACAACATCCAGAATGATAATTCTAAACATGTAACTGACCCGCTGATAAACCTTGATGAGGACCTTGGTACGCCCGAAGTCGGAGGCACTCATGTCCTTCAGCAAGGCTGCGATGAAGTCTTTACAGAACGTGTAGCTCACCTGCCAGAACAGAAATCATCCTAGTTTGCTACTTTACTACTACCATCATCACTCACCGTAAAACACAAAGACATCGTCGTCGTCGCCAACGACCAAAAAAAAAGGAAGAAAAAAAAGGCTAACGATTTGTTCTTGGTAAGAGGAGAGGAGGAGAGGTGTGGGGGAGTAGGGGTAAGAGGAATGGGGTTATATGAGGAGGAATGGGGTTATATGAGGAGGAATGGGGTTATATGAGGAGGAATGGGGTGATATGAGGAGGAAGGGGTGAGATGAGGAGGAATGGGGTGATACGAGGAGTAATGAGGTGAGATGAGGATGAATGAGGTGAGATGAGGAGGAAGGGGTGAGATGAGGAGGAAGGGGTGAGATGAGAAGGGGGTGAAATGAGGAGGAAGGGGGTGGGATGAGGAGGAATGGGGTGAGATGAGGAGGAATGGGGTGAGATGAGGAGAGGTGCAAGAGGAATGTGAAGAGGGGAGGAGGAAGGGGGGGCACCAGTGGCTGATGAATTCACATTTTCGATTATTTTATTTGCCAAATAAGCTTACATCTTTCACCATTATCATTCGGTCAACCTGTCACTCAACTAATCAGCCAAAGAACCTTTGTAAGGGTATAACACAACAGACAGATGAATTTGATGTATAGCTGTAATAAATGAGTAACCGGGAAATCAAAATGGTGCAGAAAGCAGATTCTCCTACAAGGCACTCACATAGCACAGCTCATCCAGATTTCCAAAGATATCCTGAGGTTCTGCGAACATCAGGCTGCCTTCCACCTGGACTTTCTTCAACGGTTCCATGAAACACTGAATCGCATATAAAGTAATTATTTATCAAACATAGTAATTATTTCATAGAGCAACGATCTAATAAGCAGAGTTACAAAATAAATATTTAATGTACACAGTAAGGACTGAATTATTGGAAAATGCAAGCTCGCGGTAAGGCCAAAATTGCATTTAATTTATTATTGTTTATAAATTGTTTTAGGATAAGCTAAAGCACGGACACACCCTATCTAACCGTAATTCATTCCAGACGACGTCAATAGCGTTGTTTCCAATCTTTTCCCATGATATTTTTATTAAGATTCACTGCAAACTCCAACATTGCATATTATCATATAAATGGAGACTTCACTCCATGAGTATGTTTTTTTAAATTGACGGCCAGAAAACATTCCACTGAAAATATCGTCATTTCATTCCTGTCCAGAATGAGTTATTAGCAGACCTGAATGAAAAGACGAAGCAAATAACTCTTGACTTATAGTAATAATAATTATGTTTGAATACACACGTATTAACAAAAACAATGTATCGATTTCCACAAGTGTCTTATATTGTCATTGGCCAAGTAGAGTGTGCCTAAAACTGATATCGCGAGGTAATTGACCAATCACAGATGGCAATGTTTCTAGCAATATGAAAGTCGTAAGTAGATTACGGACTACCTATGACTGTTGTCCAGGTAAAAGAGAAGACACAAAGTGTCGATCCTCTATGTGTTGAAGTTGAGCTTATAGATTCTAGACTACCCGCCCGATGAAATCACTGACACAACTGTCTTCTTGCTGCTATTTACTTCATATACTCCGAATACAACAATAAAGCTGACGGAACGTAAACATTCTTACTTCTGTGCTGGATGCTAACAGAAATTATTCTCCTTACGTGCCGCCAATATTTTTATAGTGACGTAGGCACCGTCGACATTTCTTCAAATGATTTTGATTCTTCAAAATTTTATTGTTTTCACCATAGTGAAATTAGCTAGACATTTCCACTCCTCCCCCCCCTCCCCATTCATCCCACCACCCTAATCCACCCTCTCTCTCATCCCCCAACCCTCCACACACTGACACACAATCCCTTTCTACTCCAAACGTCATCAATTTTCATTCAGTATAATACTATAGGCCTTCTGTCAACGTGACGTGTAATGCTGCTTTTCGTCAAATTGATTGCATCTGCCAAAATAAATGTCCGTGTTTATATAATGAGAAACTTTAAAGTGTTGCTGAGAATTAAAATGTGCTGCAAACGTGTCCAATGCGTGAACTACTTTGTTATGGTGCGTTATTTGGAATGTGTTGTAGCTTTTGTGTATTTATTGTTTTGTCAAATTTACCGTTTTATATTTGGATTCGATGAAATCCATACATAAATGTCATCAGCATGTTGTCGTGGAAAATGATATATGTCCAACTCGATTTGATTCAATGTTTGACTCGCCTTCAGCTTGTGGACACATTGACTAGATCTCGTTGGACGTATCTCATATTCCACGCCAACATGCCGATATCGTATATTGCGTTACAAAATGTAGACGCTATTAAATAAATAAATACGCTATTAAATAAATAAATAAAAACGTAAATAAATAAATAAATAAACAGATAAATAAATAAATAAATAAATAAATAAATAAATAAATAAATAAATAATGGGCATCACTGACGTGTTTCAGCACCATCAGGTGGTCTATCAGAAAGACGCATTCACTCTTAAACATTTCCCACACTGCCTCGCGCCGCTTCCGCTCCATGTCCGAGATGCTGATTGGAGGGTTCTGCTTGTCCGTGCTGGCGATCAGATCTGACCAATGAACGTTCTGCACACACAATCCATGTGACTGTTTTTTTTTTAAAGTAGATACAACGGTTTAATATATTTTTTTCCCAAAGTCCTTAAATGTGCAACCCCGCATTTCATCATCAATATCATCATCAACGTCGATACCTATATGTAAAATACCATCATTGCCACATTAGCACGACGGCAAACGTTAATCCTTTTTAAAATCCACCTCGCCCACGTCTCTTTTCTTCTTTTCCTCCTCCTCATCATCATCACCATCATCACAACTCCGAAAAAAAAACATAATCACCAATGCATCGGCCATGATAATCTTTCTCATCATCGTCCTTTTTATAATCATCATCCACCCAGTCCTCCCCTTCGTCCTCGTTCTTTTCCTTCCGCACCTCCTCCTCCTCAACTATCTCGTGTGTTGCAACGTTGTTACGTTGAAATTGGACCATCATCATCATCATCATCATCATCATCATCATCATCATCATCATCATCATCATCATCATCATCATCATCATCATCATCATCATCATCATCACCATCACTCACCTTGTATGCTGCAAGGTGGTTATCTTTGAACTCGGAGGGTTTCAGCCTGCGCAGGATTTCATCAAGACGAGACAGGTTCTCTTTACTCCTCGTTTTCATCTGCAGCGACAAAAACCAAACAAATTAGGCCTACACCAAGAACTACATACATCCGTCCACCCAACTCTTTAATAAAATGCACGGCCACAGAGACATACAGACCGACACACACACACACTCACACACACAAATAGAGTGATTGATCAGCTAAAACAATAGACCACCTATTATGCTTTACCTGTATAGAGGCAGTATAATTAAGAATTGAGGGGTCTGATGCACGAGGCGGTACTTAACAAATTGTCAGTAACCGTTTTCTCAGTTCAAAATGCCTTGCAAGCGATAGTATTTGTCTGAGATTTAGTCTGCGACAAAGCGATTGTTGGCTAGTCTATATACGCATTGAAGTCCTCAGATAACACTTATTAATTTTCGGTGTTTCGGCGAGCAAACTAACCGATAGAAACAACACATTTATTGCATGAGAGAAGACACAACTTCTACTTACCAGCTTGAGTAGTGAAAACGGTTGTCGCCCTTTCTTGGAAACATCTGTAACCAAACAGCTTCAAATTTAATGTACCAGATTAATATTAGCACGTATGTATAATACATAAAATGGAGATGAGGTGCTACAGAAGACTTCTGGGCATTTCTTATACCCAGCACATCACCAACAACGAAGTCCGACAGACCATCACACAAGCCATTGGACAACACGATGACATGTTCACAGTGGTGAAAAAAAAAAGGAAACTCCGATGGTATGGCCACATCACCAGAGCATCAGGTCTTGAAAATACCATCGTGCAAGGCACGGTGCAAGGATGTAGAAGCAGAGATGGAGTACGTTGGTTAAACGATCATCTGTGGTGCCCCAACGACCTTTGAGTTACGGGATAGGATAAGATAGGATAGGATAGAATGTATCTTACGATAAGCATGGACATATATTTGACGAATCGGGATAAGGACGGTAGCATAATTACATGTACATTTAGACACATCTACTCGGCAAAGGCAATAGTGTTTCGTTACAAAAGTCTGTTGGTTACTTTACAAGTGAAGATTTGAGAACATTAAGATTATGTGGACCAAAGGGATCAATGCCAAAAGGAAGATTTTATCGTAGAATAACGTTGTTCGGACAATACAGATGTATTGTATTGCATTTGTTGTATTGTATTGTCAGAAGAAGAAGGAGAAGAAGAAGAAGAAGAAGAAGAAGAAGAAGAAGAAGAAGAAGACACCCGGTACACATTGGTCGAAGGCTGCCAGAAGCATGTTTTACTAGACGCCTCAACAGGCGATAAAGCATGCTCTCATGCTTCATAGCACTGCTTCCTACACGCTTCAAGCGCTATAGTGACGGAAAAAGCGCAATTTCACTGTAAATATATACAGAATGTTGCTCTACAACATTCCGCTCTTTCCGTCTCAAAAACCCAATTGCCTTGTTGGATTCTTAAATTGCATGAAACCAAGTGAGGACACTATCCGGCGTCAACAAACGGTTCAAAAACATTGTCAAACGGTTCGTAAAAGACAGTTGACCTAGAAACTAATACAGTTTGACCTAATTCGTCCCCTAGGGGAGACGAAACTTACATTTTTCTATTTTCATGAGTTCACTGCAGTGAAATTGCGCTTTTTCCGTGACTATAGAGCTTGAAGCGTATAGAAAGCAGTGCTCTGAAGCATGGGAGCATGCTTTATCGCCTGTTGAGGCGACTAAAAACGCATGCTTCTGGTAGCGTTCGACCAAAGTGTATCGGGTTAAGAAGAAGAAGAAGAAGAAGAAGAAGAAGAAGAAGAAGAAGAAGAAGAAGAAGAAGAAGAAGAAGAAGAAGAAGAAGAAGAAGAAGAAGAAGAAGAAGAAGAAGAAGAAGAAGAAGAAGAAGGAGGAGGAGGAGGAGGAGGAGGAGGAGGAGGAGGAGGAGGAGGAGGAGGAGAAGAAGAA
>CM072514.1:82068040-82075540 GCA_036898135.1 Oncomelania hupensis | reverse complement strand
AGCGAAAAGTGCTAACACACTCTTCCATCGCACTCCCGGTCTCCCCCACCACATCCCCCCTCTCTCTCACACACACACACACACACACACACACACACACACACACACAATGAACTACGCATACACATACACCTTTCTACCACCACCACCACCACCAATCCTAATCCAGACTCCAACGTAACCGGCTCTTCTCAAACACATAGGCCTCAGCAACTCCCGACATCGTCCTTCACGATGACATATCCATCGCCCTCAACCCTCCTACTTCTAATCCCGCTATCGACCGTGGTGTGCCCAAATCCACGCGGCACTACAGTCTGAGGCGCGACCACAATGCGCGCAGGCGCTGCCGGTGTCCGATTTCTTTTTGTTTGGAAAGGTGGCGGCCTCCTGCTAACAAGTGGCTCAGCTACAGCTGTACATGCACAGTACAGTGGCCTCGTGGCGCAGTGGATAAGTCGCCGGTTTCCTATGCCGAATGACGCGGGTTCTATTCCCGCAAGGGGCGAACGTATGTGACTTAGGTACGAGACTATTGAGGTCACCGAGGGTTTTCTCCGGGCACTCCGGTTTCCTCCCTCCCTTCAATAATGGTACAGGAGGCAGTCAATATAAAAAATTCGATTTTCTTCCGTCTTCTAATAGCGATCTCCCTGCCTTTACACCACCTGTTTGAGTGATATAATGTGTATTTGGTGTGTGTGAGGGTAAATGAGTCAGGTGAGCGTGTATGTTGGTATAGATCGCCGCGCTTTGAGCCTTGGGGAAAGGCGCGTACATAGCATCCTATATTATTATTATTATTATTATTATTATTATTATTATTATTATTATTATTATTACATGCGCAGCTTTTCGCTCTGATAATCAGGCTGGGAGCCGGTTTGGAAGTGGAGTAGGATGGGAGTGAGTGAGGGGTGTGGAGTGGGAGGTGGAATGTGGAAGGGGAATAGGATGCGTGGTTTTGCACAAGAACACTTCATCAATCAATTCACACACACACACACACACACACACACACACACACACACACACACACACACACACACACACACACACACACACACACACACACACACACAATAAGAATGTATTTTCACAGAAAACAAGAGAGTATTGACCCAAACACCGCTAATGTCATTAGCTAATTAATGCAAGACAATGTTAACAAACGAACTGTGAAATTTTTGATAACTTACTGCTAACAATATTGACTTGACAAAGGGGCACTGAATTCTATGTTTGTCTCGCTCTGTCTTGTGTCTGCCTCTCTGTCTACTGTCTCCCCATTGTCAGGCCCTCTGTCTACTGTCTCCACATTGTCTGGCCCTGTGTCTTGTGCCTGCCTCTCTGTCTACTGTCTCCCCATTGTCTGGCCCTCTGTCTTGTGTCTACCTCTTTATCTACTGTGTCCCCCATTGTCTGGCCCTCTGTCTTGTGTCTGCCACTCTGTCTACTGCCTCCCCATTGTCTGGTCCTCTGTCTTGTGCCTGCCTCTCTGTCTACTGTCTCCCCATTGTCTGGTCCTCTGTCTTGTGCCTGCCTCTCTGTCTACTGTCTCCCCATTGTCTGGTCCTCTGTCTTGTGTCTGCCTCTCTACTGTCTCCCCATTGTCTTACCCTCTGTCTTGTGTCTGTCTCTCTGTCTACTGTCTCCCCATTGTCTGGTCCTCTGTCTTGTGCCTGCCTCTCTGTCTACTGTCTCCCCATTGTCTGGCCCTCTGTCTTGTGTCTGCCTCTCTACTGTCTCCCCATTGTCTTACTCTCTGTCTTGTGTCTGTCTCTCTGTCTACTGTCTCCCCATTGTCTGGCCCTCTGTCTTGTGTCTGCCTCTCTGCCTACTATATCATCATTGTCTGGCCCTCTGTCTTGTGTCTGCCTCTCTGTCTACTGCCTCCCCATTGGCCCTCTGTCTTGTGCCTGCCTCTCTGTCTACTGTCTCCCCATTGTCTGGCCCTCTGTCTTGTGTCTGCCTTTCTGTCTACTGTCTCCCCCATTGTCTGGCCCTCTCTCTTGTGTCTGCCTCTCTGTCTACTGTTTCCCCATTGTCTTACCCTCTGTCTTGTGTCTGTCTTTCTGTCTACTGTCTCCCCATTGTTTGGCCCTCTGTCTTATTTCTGCCTCTCTGTCTACTGTCTCCCCATTGTCTGGCCCTCTGTCTTGTGTCTGCCTCTCTGTCTACTATATCATCATTGTCTGACCCTCTGTCTTGTGTCTGCCTCTCTGTCTATTGTCTCCCCACTGTCTGTCCCTCTGTCTTCTGTCTGCCTCTCTGTCTACTGTCTCCCCATTGTCTGGCCCTCTGTCTTGTGTCTGCCTCTCTGTCTACTGTCTCCCAATTGTCTGACCCTCTGTCTTGTGCCTGCCTCTCTGTCTACTGTCTCCCCACTGTCTGACTCTCTGTCTTGTGTCTGCCCTTCTGTCTACTGTCTCCCCATTGTCTGGCCCTCTGTCTTGTTTCTGCCTCTTTGTCTGTCTCATCACTGATCCTCTGTCTTGTGTCTGCTTCTCTGTATACTGTCTCCCCATTGTCTGACCTTCTGTCTTGTGTCTGCCTCTCTGTTTACTGTCTCCCACTGTCTGACTCTCTGTCTTGTGTCTGTCTCTCTGTCTACTGTCTCCCCACTGTCTGACCCTCTGTCTTGTGTCTGCCTCTCTGTCGTTCCATTGTCTTGTGCTGGAAATGCGCTATATAAGAATGATAAAATACACACTGTCTCTATGTCTGTCTCTCTGGCTATTGTCTCTCGGGCTACTGTCTCTGCATACTGTCTGTCTCTCTGGTCTAGTGTTTGTCTCTCTGTCTATTGTTTGTCAGGTGTCCGTTTCTTTGTCTACTCTCTGTGTCTCTCTCCATCCCATTCACGCCTCTTTCGTTTTCGACGTTTTTTTTCTGGTGTGTCTTCCATGTATCTCTTCCTTGTGGTGATGATGGTGATGATGATGATGATGATGATGATGATGATGATGATGATGATGATGATGATGATGATGATGATGATGATGATGATGATGATGATGATGACGATTTTAAATGGAAAAAAAAACAACAACTTACGATTCTTTAAACTGAGCGACGAATCCGGCCATCGTTGTTCTGGTTTTGACTTTGTCTACAGCACACTCCGCCATTATGACGTTACCACAATAACTTTATACCACAGTACAAACATCGATGGCGTCACACGAGGTAATGAAACCTTATATTCAGAAGATCGTCACCAAGACGTACAATTGTTGAAGTCGTCAACTGACAACGCATACAACTTCAAACCAATCCCTGTTGTCCCACAGCTAATAGACACAATATCGTAACCATGATGTCACAATGCTTACGTCATAATCATTACAACAGCAAGAGTCGATGACGTCACATAAGCAACAAATCGTCATGACGAAAGCACTGTGTCAGATTGTTTTTTAAGTCATGACTTGAAAACACAATCCTAAATTGTCAAGAATTCTGTGAACAGCCCAGGAAATATGCATATCAGAAATGAAGTTAAGGTTGAACCAATAAGTACACTCAGATCACTGGAACCCGTATATTGGGTGAGAGGAGATGGGGATGAAGGGGGTGTACATTACACAAACAATACGGTTCAATATTTTAATGTCCGTTCTTCTTTCAGTTCCGATCCAATTCACAACTTTCCGGCACCTCTCATAAAAACTCGTGGGTATCGCCATTATAAATTAAAACGAGGTTAGAATGAAACCAAGTTCCGGTCTTGCTTGTTTTGCTTTTATCAAAGCTTGATGCGTGACTTTTAAATATGGCAAATTGCCGAAAACGACGATTGTTAGAGCCAGAAAACGAGTGGGATAAGTATAAAAACGGTGGAGGAAGTACATGCTCAGTGAAAGAATGCAAAAAAAAACAATCGTAGAGGCCTGTATTTGTGGCGACTTCGGAGGTGCGTCGATCATCGACAGAAAGTGAAACAGGACCTGAAGACTCTTGTAGTTTTCCATAGCTTCGCCGTCGCAACCTTCACAAAACACGAAGTAGTTGACTATGTTAGGCGAGCGTTGTGGCCAAGTGGGCTAAGGCGGGACTAACTTGCCTTGTCCACAAGCCAGAAACCAATGGCGCCTGACAGGTGTGGGTTCGAGCCAGCATCTGGGCGTTATGTTTTTCCGAATATTTTTCAACAATTCACAAATAATGTTAGGTAGGTAGGGTTTAGGCGCGCCACTGGCGATAGAAAGGGATAATAAACTGCAGCAAAAAAAAAAGTGAGGGTATGATACAGGTGGCCAGTGACACATGTTATTATTCTTGAATATTTGGAAATAACTCACTAAAACACGCGGAGAAAAAAAACCGGAAGTATGTTTCATTGAGGGGATTCCCGTTGGTGCAAAGGATAGCAGAAAAGTGTGAATAGACAGAACACACTAGGCAGAAACCCACACTAAACGAGAACAAGTGCACTTCTCCTCCACCTGAATTCTTTCGATTCCGGTCCAATATTTTAATGTCTGTTCTTGAGTTCCGAGCCAAATGTTGGGTTAATGTCTGTTCTTCTTTCAGTTCCGATCCAATATTTTGTTATAATGTTTCCTGTTCTTCATTCAGTTCCGATCCCACATTTTGTTGTAATGTCTGGTCTTATTTAAGGTCCAACCCACTTTTTTTCTGTTAAGGTCTGTTCTTCTTTCATAGGCTGCTTCTGTCTGGGTCTAATTTAAAGAAACACCGGTTGTTCTCTTTTTACCCCTTATTCTACCTCTGACCACGCTCTATCCACAGATCCTTGTAACATTCACAACGAGTGTTGCCCCAACTGGAAACAAATAAGATGACAACAAAAGATAACTCGTTCAAAAGAATAGCTATTTTTATATTAATACATTCTTTAGATTTGCGCTTATTAATAGCAACAGCCGTCAACTAGCCAGCCAACATTCTGGGGCTACCTAAGCCGGTAAGAGATAGAACCCGTAAAAAAAAACTAGATCGTAAGGTTTTCCATTGTAGGTTGATAAAATAGACCCTGCTCTACCCCAGAAAACCAAAGACGCCTTCTTCAAGCCGCGTGATGCATTCAGAAATGAGGTCAAAGGTCACAGGGCTGTGGTATCGATGTAACGTTAAAATAGGATAAATCACTCCCTGTCAGAACCCTTCAAATGCAATGGGCAATTCAGACGTTAGTTAGCGGTTGGTTTTAAAAACGAAACAAAAGCCCACTTTAGTACTTTGACACTTTAATAATGAACAATGGCCTTTGGCCCACTTCATGGTAATGTAATAGTACTTTGACACTTTAATAATGAACAATGGCCTTTGGCCCACTTCATGGTAATGTAATAGTACTTTGACACTTTAATAATGAACAATGGCCTTTGGCCCACTTCATGGTAATGTAATAGTACTTTGACACTTTAATAATGAACAATGGCCTTTGGCCCACTTCATGGTAATGTAATAGTACTTTGACACTTTAATAATGAACAATGGCCTTTGGCCCACTTCATGGTAATTTAATAGTACTTTGACACTTCAATAATGAACAATGGCTTGTGGCCCACTTCATGGTAATGTAATAGTACTTTGACACTTCAATAATGAACAATGGCTTGTGGCCCACTTCATGGTAATGTAATAGTACTTTGACACTTTAATAATGAACAACGGCCTTTGGCCTATTTCATGGTAATGTAATAGTACTTTGACACTTTAATAATGAACAATGGCCTTTGGCCCACTTCATGGTAATGTAATAGCACTTTGACACTTTAATAATGAACAATACGCGACTTTGGCCCACTTCATGGTAATGTAATAGTAATTTGACACTTTAATAATGAACAATGGCTTGTGGCCCACTTCATGGTAATGTAATAGTACTTTGACACTTCAATAATGAACAATGGCTTGTGGCCCACTTCATGGTAATGTAATAGTACTTTGACACTTTCATAATGAACAATGGCCTGTGGCCAACTTCATGGTAATGTAATAGTACCTTGACATTTTAATAATGAACAATAGCCTGTGGCCCACTTCATGGTAATGTAATAGTACTTTGACACTTTAATAATGAACAATGGCCTTTGGCCCACTTCATGGTAATGTAACAGTACTTTGACACTTTAATAATGAACAACGGCCTGTGGCCCACTTCATGGTAATGTAATAGTACTTTGACACTTTAATAATGAACAACGGCCTGTGGCCCACTTCATGGTAATGTAATAGTACCTTGACACTTTAATAATGAACAACGGCCTTTGGCCCACTTCATCATACTGTAATAGTAATGCAAACTTTAGGGTAAGCCCGATTTTGCCAAACGTAAACAAAGCCTTCGAATTCTGGGCCTTTTACAGTAGAGGTCCGTGTCTTCCAAAGGTCCTCATCCAGGACCCAACGCGTAATGTGCATTGTGGCGCAACTATTGTGCGTATAACAATCCTAACAGCAACACGTGTTACAAACATCAGCTCCTCGCAATTCCACTACGTTTTCCTACAAATCAGCGGCCATCATTAGTATGATGGTGACAATGACGATGACAAGAATCAGCTGCAGTCACCCCGTGCGCTTTTCACGTGTGAGCAAACGTCGTTGCCGATCAGTCACAGCCGATCAGCATAGAATCTGAGGTTTAAAGATAACCAGGCCAGACAAATGCATGTGTTTTCCATTGTTTAAAGGGTCCCGAAACATTTGATCGTTACAGATCCTTTTGGAAATTGACAGTGAGAGGGGAGTGGAATGTGGGGAGGGGAGAGGGAGGAGCAAGGGATTAGCTTAAGGGCAAACTACAACCTCTTTAAAAAAAATAACAGTTGTGGTATAAATCGATACAATGATTTGCTTGGGTGTCTATTAATAACACCAAGGTGGATTCTAAAATTAGAACCGCAGCGAATGTGTATAAGAGGTGCAGTTTGTTTACATAACAAGGAACAGACGCCTAACAATCAAAAGTTTAGCGGTTGGTTTGATCAACGATTGCCCATTAGATCTTTTTTTTTATTGTGACAACGCAATTTCTGAAGTAAACTCATTGTCCCCCCACACAAGAACCACAACATCCACGATACCATGGCCTTTTTAAATGTAAGCAGACTAGACTGCCGCACGTGTTGTTTTACATTGCTAAACGCATTACAACCAACGCTAGGCTAGCCAAAGAGATAGGCTCGCTAGACTCGCATCTTACTTCGTGCGCAAACGATGTTACACTGTCGAAGGTTCCTTTTTAACCAATGTCGTCATCCGCGGTTGAAAAAGTAACTTTCTCTTGAAAATAGGTTATGACCTTTGTCAATAGTACTGCATTGGAATGGCGACCCTAGTGGTGACAGAATCGGATTGCTCATCTCTGATTTCTTTCCCCAGTGATGAGATCAGGTTAAAAATGCCCGTCGCCTGGCACATGGTTTTACGTCTCACAGCAGCGGAATTTTTTTTAACCTCCAGTTTATTAACCCTTACTATCGGGAAACTCTGAGCCGCCTCCCTTGGGGAAGGCGTAGTCGCAGC
>CM072514.1:82050540-82063040 GCA_036898135.1 Oncomelania hupensis | reverse complement strand
GGCGACTGTTGGACTCTGCATTAAAACGGTCCAGTCGTTGTCGTGGTTAAATCTAGTTCCAATACGATAAAGCTTAAAATAGCAGTGCTTAGAGTCTTAAGCTCTTCTTCCGTACACGTTATTGAACACCGATCTACATAAACCAGCATACGAAAATCTTGAAACTAGATAAAAGTAGTTGGACTTTGAAGTGTCTAAGACACGACGCAGCTGCCAAGCTGTATTCTGCTAGGGCCACTTGTACCACTGCACCAATGTTGTCATTAGGCTAAGCCGCTAAGGACAGTTCTTTACTGGATACCACGAGTTTAGTGGCTAAGCACGTTCATTCTTCATACTATGCTCATTCGACACACTCGTGATCGACGGCGTGTTGCGTACGCTAAGCCCGGGCACTGGGCGAGATATAGTAGTCCAACACTAGGTTTGTCTATCAAAATGCCAAACTCGCAGCTGTGCGGAACGGGACATCGGGGAAGTGAAAATTGATGGAGACGACTTCCGCTGGCTCGATCTTCATTACAATTGGTGAAGTTCACGTGACGTCATCTCTGCGCTAGCAAGGAAGACTGCCTTTTTTTTTACAGTGCCCTCACGTAAGATTACCAGACACACTATACGATTCCGATTTAATGCTGTTTTTTTTTAATATATACAGAGCGTATCACTGTGTTGTTGTTGTGGTGGTGGTGGTGGTGGTGGTAGTGTGTGTGTGTGTGGCTGACTTTTGTGCATGGGTGTTGTGCCTGAATTGGTATAGCCGTAGTTGCTTTGGATGTAATGGTGTTTGTCGATGTGTGGTGTTACGACAGTGTCAATTTTGTTTTGATATTGATGTGATGGTGTAGTGTTTTCTTTGGGACTGGCCTTTGTTCCTTTGCCTGTTGTATTTTGTTTTGGGTTTTGGTAAGTCTAAAATTATTTCGGTCAATAGGCGTTAAATCAAACAAACAAATTTGGCAGGTCTTTTTTTTCTTCTTAAAATTAATATTCTTTTTATGTTAATGTTGCCATATATATGACTGTAATGACTGTAATATAATATATAAAATGCGTGTATGTGTCTGACGGCGAAGTGAATTCCTTGTGCATTTGTACGGGTACTCCGGTTCTCTCCCCTAGGACATTTTCAAATTTCACAAAAATTTCAAAAGCACAACTAATATTAGGTAGGTTGGGTTTGGGGGCGCCACAGGCTGCGACTACGCATTCTCCAGGGGAGGCGGACCACAATTTCCCCATAAAAAGGAACAATAATTTTTAAAAAAAAATAGCAATAAAGCGTATGTCACTTGGC
Organism: Oncomelania hupensis; assembly: GCA_036898135.1. Classification (NCBI taxonomy): domain Eukaryota; kingdom Metazoa; phylum Mollusca; class Gastropoda; order Littorinimorpha; family Pomatiopsidae; genus Oncomelania; species Oncomelania hupensis. The sequence continues at coordinate 82,061,743 of CM072514.1, read as the reverse complement.
AATAAAGTACTTGGACTTTCGTCTGCGAGAGAGAGAGAGGGGGGGGAGAAGGGGGAGGGAGAGAGCAAGATAGACAGAGACATTGCTTGTACATGCAGCAAAAGAAGTCTCACACATAGTGTGTGTGGATGGAAAGGGAGAGGACAGGTGGGGGGGGGGAGGAAGGATGGGACCTCATGGGAGGTAAGGGGTTTCACACAGAACAAGGACACATAAATATTTCCTCATGCCTCTGGAGAGACCGCGGCAGACAGAGGCACAGACACAGAGAGAGAGAGAGAGAGGGTGAGAGAGAAAGAGAGAGGGTGAGAGTGAGAGTGAGAGAGAGGGTGAGAGAGAGGGGGACCTGGGTGAGAGAGAGAGGTGAGAGAGATATGGGTGAGAGAGAGAAAGAGAGAGAGAGAGGAGGAGAAGAAATAATGCATACAACGGAGCAACTTCTCTCAAAAAGATGTTTATTCATCTGACAACTTCCGTGCCATCCTACGGTTAACTTTGTCTTTTCACTACAGACCTACATCGCTGGACCACCCACTCACCGAGACCTAGTTTGCACACGCGCGCATACCATCGCTCGGACTTTTAAAGATCCTGACGCTCACGTCCTAGACCGGTGAGTGCCAGCTACACATGACATACACCCAGCATACACTAGATCCCTTCTCCCCATCCACCCCTCATCCCACATCCCTTCCCCACCACCGATCCTCCAGGATATAGTGCTCAGTTGTCGGGAGAGTCAGGCTATGCGCGCGCCCAAGTCTGCAAGTGAGCGCCTCATGCGGCTTGGCTGAGTTAGATCTTGTATCGGTCGGCGCCTTGAGCAGCTCTTAAACTGGTACACCGCTATATAAGAATGCACAATACAATAATACGCTGTCTCACCGCCGTAGCTCAATGGGTAGAGCGTTCGCCTGGCTCACCGATGACCAAAGTTCGAATCCCGTGGTGGGCGATATAAAAAATGTGGCCATTTTCACTGTCCATTTTAGCAGTATGATTGCTTTGGTGGTTCAGTGTTGATTCAGGTCCCTACCCCTCTTTCCCTGGGATGGTTATCCCCGTCTGCCATATCGCCAATGGTGGGTGTAGACGTTAAACCTCAATGTTCGATAATACGCAGAAAAGGAGGTCTCCGCACAGATGGAGGAACCTGCCGCATGTTTGAACTCATGTATGGTGATGGAACGTCCCGCAAGGCGCAACATCACAAAGTGGGTGAAGTGCGTCGCAGTCTAAGGTCTAGCCTACACGTGTCACCGCAATCGCGAGGATCAATTGTGAACCCTCTTTTCGGAGTTGAAATGTGTAAGTAAGCTGTCTGAAAATAGATACATTTTTTTAAAAGTTGCAAAAGAGTTGTAAAAACCAAGACACTATACCGAACTGTACATGCAAGACATTTCAGTTCTTAGTTTTCCTAATATTCGGTTCCACAAAGTAGCGAGTACAAAGTTCAAAGGTCAAAGTTTACAACAATACCGTACTGGTCCAATTGCTGGTCATCCAAACGCTCTTTATTTTAACAACTCAACACTCAGTCCGATGAAAGAAAATATCTGGGTTTTATCGGACAATAAAGTTGTATTATATTGTATTCAAATTTGTATTGTATTGTATTGCATTGTATTGTATTGTATTGCAATGTGTGTTGTTGCGTTGTGTTTATTATATTGGACGGCATTGTACCAAAGAGCGTATTATAGATCTTTGATTGTACCGAAGCATACTGTTGTCAGACTGCCCGCCTGTCTTTTGACAGAAAAAGACCGAAATCTTTAAAGTGCTGCTGTGATGACGCGGAATCGTACCTTGGCCACCAGCGCCTGAAGCAGTTCTTTGAGCTGGGGGAGGCGCTATATAACAATAGGACCACGCTGTGAGAGAAGTGCCTTCGCACACTATATGGAGAATGCTATACACCACAGGAGGTAAGCACACCACCCCCCCCCCCTCCCATCCTTCCTTAAGCCTGTAAACGCACTATTCTTTGAGCTGTTATGCGAGCCAACCTTGATACTACATGAACTGTTCTTAAATAGCGCACTTTGCTGGTCGAAGAGCTGCTTACGGCGCTGGCAGGAATGAGGATCTGTAACCCGAGACGGCCAAGACGCCTACTTGACAGCATCAAGCATATTAGTCCGTACTACAATTGTATAACCAAACCACGTTTTACCATGAAGGGCGCATGCTTAGGGTCAAGCGTAAGAGTCAGTATTGCAGTTCTATATCAGAACGACGTTTTACTGTATTGGCACACAGTACTTATATCTAAGCCTTGAGCGATACAACGAGTACCTGGTGGTCTGAATGGGTGTTGAGCCAAATAATGAGATCAGAGCGTGTATCTGGAGGTCTGGGGTTAGTCTCGTGCAGGATCTGGCATGAATAAATAACCAGCGATCGCCTAAAACACCGCAAGACTAAACATCAACTCAGGAGTATCAATGCACCTACGGGCCTTCGTTCAATTCAACAACGAAACTTTAATCCAGGCTTTGCTAGTCAGTGTCACGTGGGGTTTATGGGCTCTGCACAATGGAATTATGGACCCTCACGTTTATTCGGTGGGAACTGCTAGTAAGTCACCCTATGAATTACTTTAATAAATTTATTTGTTTAGCTCGTTCTGTGTTAAGGTTGGGGTACAGAAATAGATAGAAAAAAGGTAAAAGAATACTGTCACACTAGCTTTCACACGGCTATGAATCATATGTAGTCCAGCCTTTTGATAACAGTTAAAATCACACATTTATTTCTTCTACTCTATACAAGGTTCTCTAAGTACTAATCTAACTTAAAAAGTCTCTTTCAATGCTAATAGTTCGATCGCTGATAGTCTATGCAGCTGTTCTATCTTCATCGGGCACTCGCTAGTATATCTCATGTAGATTTGGACTACTGTGGTCCGTTTTAGAGTTTCTGAATAGTTGGACTACTGTGGTCCTGTTCTGATCAGTTTAAGTGCACTTGGGATAACACACTTAACTGGCGGGTGGTGCGGTCGAAGTCCTTCTGTGAGGTAGCTTCTGGTCCACCTGTGTCGTTGTGTAGTTGGGTTCCCTGGCCACGCTGTGGGGTCTGACAGGGAGTTTTACCGGGTCGCTCGTTCCGACTTGTGCGGTAGAGGTTCCTCAACCAACTTGTTTCTGTGGAGTGGGGTTCACAGGATAGCTCGGGATAGCTCGGGATAGCTCGCCTGCCCGTCTGTAATATAAGAGACGAAATTCTGCACAACCCTGAATAATCGGTTTGTGCAGAGCGTCTCACTGAAAGCCAAGTAGCCCTCAGTGATAGCTCCACATCTCTATACATAAGCGACGAACATTCTGCTACTTCCGGGTTCCACTGGAATCTCACTCTAAATTCCTATACATACATAAATATCAAACGTGGCTAACTATACACATACAGAATTAATAATATTATAAACATTCAGTGGTACAGCCACTGGTCTGCAAACATACATATAAGTTAAACAACAGTGGTTCCGTATGGTATGCAACATGGCGGCGTAACCGGTCGTGTTTCGCCTCGTGGTAGGCTCTTCCACATGGTCACGCAAATTCGGATTAACAATTCACATTTATGCATAGCAAATTCTTCAAACATAATTTCAACAATACTACACATATATCACGATGAAACAGAAGGGTGTTCATTTACCTGTTTGACAAGTTCAGGCCCGTGTGACTTGATAGAATTCTACGATTCCTAAGTCCTGCTTCCTGGTCTAAGTGTAGAGAGATTTCTCTGCCAGCTTTCTAGCTGTTAACACTTCGGTGTATTACTCCCAACTGACCAAAAATGTGTTAGGCTCGGACCCAGTCAAACTGGCTCGAACCGCTTTGCGTAAGCTCTCATTGGGTAAAATGTTCATATTCAAAACTCAAGTGCTGACGTCACTGCGCTGTGTGTGTGGCTCAGGCTCGCAGTGTGCTGTAATTTAATTGCTACTGTGTACTGTACTAACTCTCTACTGTTACAAAGGCTACACAATGCTAAATAGTCGATAGGCAGAGTTTAAACTAGCCAATTCGTGACAGGCTCCCTCAACTGAAAAAAGGCGATGACTACTGGATTCGACCTTTTTCTACTACAGAGCCTAGTTTAACACTGCACTATCCTAGGGTCCTATTTACAAACTAAGTAAGTTGCTCTACCTGAGCTGCAATGCTGTGCCAGGTAGCTATGGACACTAGTGACAGGGTATTACTGGGCGGGGACGAATTCTGGTGCTGTGGCCCTTAGTTGTGTTGGGTGGGCGACAGCTGCTGTGTCCTCCACGAGATGGCGACTGAGGTAGTCGGCTCCGTGGTTTTCTTTGCCGGGGATGTACTCGATTTGGAATGAGTACGCCTGAAGGGTGAGTGCCCATCGCATCAGGCGAGAGTTCAAAGACTTGGAGGCTGCCAGGAACGATAGTGGTTGGTGGTCCACCTGAACTGTGAAATGGGTCCCATACAGGTAGAGTTGAAACTTCTGTATGGCCCAGACTAGTCCAAGGCATTCTTTCTCCGACGTGGCGTAGTGGGTCTCGGCGGGTCTCAATTTTCTGCTGGCGTAGGCGACAGGGAATAGCGTCTCTGCATTCTTGGGGTCGCGCTGTAGCAGTACTGCTCCGAGTCCTAAGTCGCTTGCGTCGGTGCGAAGAACGAATGGCTGAGTCAAATCGGGTAGGTGGAGTACTGGCGCCGATGTCATTCTGTCCTTGAGTGTTTGGAATGCTGTCTCGCATTCCGCTGTCCATACGACTTTGTCCGGGGCGATTTTCCGGGTTCCATTTGTCAGAGGTACGGCGATGCTGTTGTAGTTGGGGATGAACTTCTGGTAGAAGCCGCAGAGTCCTAGAAATGACTGCACTTCCTTCTTTGTCTTGGGCCTAGGAGCGTCGAGTAGGCGTTTCACTGTCTTTTCTACCGGTCGCAGGCTTCCTTGACTGATGGTGTGTCCCAGAAATTCTAGTTCTGTGAATCCAATCTGACATTTGGTGGGTCTTGCCGTCAATCCCGTGTCTCTGAGGCGGGCGAGTAGTTGTTGTAGGAGCGTGACATGTTCCTCCCACGTGGGTGTTGCGATGAGGATGTCGTCCATAAACGAATGTAGGTGCTCGCTGCTCAGGGGTGCCAGGAGTTTTCGCATCATGGCGCTGAAGATGCTGGGTGCGTTGTGGAGTCCGAATGGAAGTACATTGAACTCGAAGTGTCCTTCCATAGTGCTAAACGCTAGGTACTTTCGGACTTGCGGTTGCACTGGTATCTGGTAGTATCCTTTGCTGAGGTCGATGCGTGAGAAGTACTTCGCTCGCTGTAGCTTGGCAAATAGGTCTGTCTGGTCCGGGAGTGGCTCTGGCTGGAACTGCGTTACCGCATTCAGGAGTCTGAAGTCGATGCACAGTCGATGCTCTCCGTTGGGTTTTCGCAACAATACCGTGCCTGCGCTGTAGGGTGAAGTAGACTCTGAGATGATTCCGGCTGCCAGTAAGGTGTCTATCTCTTCCTTGATGGCTCGCTGCTGCGACAGTGGCATCGGGTAGAGCTTCTGGCGGACGGGTGTTGGGTCGGTCACCGTTAGGGTTACTTCGACGAGGTCTGTCCTCCCTGGTCGGTCTGTGAGCACAGTCTGATGTTGTCGAATGACCTGTAGTACTTGCTGTCGCTGTTTAGCGGCTAGGTCTCCGTTGAGTATCACGTCTTTGTAGGTTTCTTTGGAGTGCAGGGGATACTCTACTGCATTGGTCTCCATGCTTTCTCCTTCTTCCGCGATGGCGATGGCTAACAAGTTGTGAGTGCTGGGGGTCGCTGGTCGGTCCGTGTATTTCTTGAGGAGATTGATGTGGTGGTATCGGGCTCTCCCGTTCACCTCTACTTGGTAGACTGTCTTGGATTTCTTGGCAGTCACCCGGTACGGTCCTCTCCAAGCGATGTCCAGCTTGTTGGTTCCACTTGGAAGTAAGAGTAGCACTTGATCGCCGACTTGCAGTTCTCTGTCCTTCGCGTGGCGGTTGTAGTACTTCGCCTGACGGGCTCTTGCCTTCTTCAGTGCTTCACCAGCTTTCTTCCACGTTGCTTTGAGGGTTTCCTGCAGGTCTGCGACGTACTTGGTGGCACCTCTGGGTGTGTCGTCTATCTTGGCTTCCGTCCAACTTCTGCGTAGGGCTTCTAGCGGTCCTGCTAGAGGTCTGCCGAATAGCAATGTTGACGGGGTGTAGCCTGTGGCTGCATGGGGCGTTTCTCGGTATGCGAACAGTGCCGCATTCACGTAGGTGTCCCACGCTTCTGGATTGTCGTCGGCGACTTTCCTGAGTATGGTGAGAAGGGTTCCATTCAGTCTTTCTACTTGTCCGTTGCTGGCGGGGTGGTATGGTGGTGTGCGAATGTGATGGACTTGTATCAACTCGAACACGTCTTGCATCAGGCGGCCGGTGAACTGAGATCCGTTGTCCGTTCTAATGCTGTCCGGGAATCCGACTCTGGTAAAGATGGCGATGAGTGCATCTGCAATCTTCTTGGTGTCGATCGCTGGCAACGGGACTGCTTCGCACCACATCGTACATGCGTCGACGAGTGTGAGTAGAAATCTGTTCCGCTTCTTGGTCATGGGCAGTGGTCCTACTATGTCTACTGAGACTTGCTGGAATGGCACGCCGACTACTACTGATGGTCCTAAGGTAACTGGTACGGTGTGATGTCGCGGGGAATATCGTTGACATTGGTGGCAAGATTTCACGTAGCGCTTGACATCCTCCGTGATTCCTGGCCAATAGTAGTGTGCGCTGATTCTCTGCACTGTGGCTCCAATTCCCATGTGTCCGCTGAGTGGCATGCTGTGGCCTAATTCTAGTACTTGGGCTCGAAGGGTGGCTGGTAGTACTAGTTGGGTGTGATCTCCATCTCCTTGTCGATGTAGAACTCCCTGTTCCATGTAGAAGTCTCCCTTGTGCGGGGGTGTGTGCGCCTTGGGTAGCTTCTGGAAGCACTTCGCTATCGAGGTGTCTTCTTTCTGTGCTGTTTTGATCTCTTCGAGTCCTGGATTCGGAGCGAACTCGGGCTGGGGTGGTTGGGTTTTAGCTTGGGCCCTGGTTTGCACTGCAGCTATCTCTACAGTTTTGGGGGCGTGCCTAAGAACACATACCTACAACCTAGCACTAGATCATACAGGGGTTTCTGTAAAACAGCTGCTTGGATTCGTCCTGTGACGTACCTACTCTCTACTTCGATCCAAGCTATTGGGCAAGTAGTCGTCGGTTTCGTCAAGTCTGCTCCTCGTAAGTCGACTGTCTTGTCTGTCAAGTCCGCGCGCGATACAAGAGACTCGCTGACTATCGCGTCGTATGATAGACCTGTGTCATACAGACAGTTCGCTTCTTTTCCGTTGACCTTGACCGTGTCTGTCACCGATGGGTGATCTCCGATCGTGTGTGGCTTATTACCGCTACTTTGAGTTAGAACTCTGTGCGCTGGCCGGCTTTCGCGCTCTTCCCTACGTTGTGCGGCCAACTTGAAACATTCTGCGGTGGAGTGATTGTTTCTGTTGCAGAACGAACAATACCGTCTCTGTTCTGCGGGACCTCTTTTCCCGAATTCCGTGTTGGGTCCTTTAGTTTGCCCAGGTCTGGGGTTATTCGGCTTATTCGCGGTGCGCTCTTCTCGGTTAGGGCTTCGTTTCTGTGCCTCTTTCCCGTTAGGCTTTAGGTCTCGCCTGAAGCTCTTGGCTTCTCCGTGTGCGGCCACGTACCTATCTGCGACCTTGACCAGATCTTCTAGTCTTTCCGCGCCCTGCTCTACTGAGAAGGTTCTCAGCTCGGGGGTCATGGTTTCCCGTAGCTGTTCCCATACTAACAGTTCTGTCAGTCCATCATACGTCTTAGCCGTGGCTGACTGGCTAATCCACTTATCCAGCGTTGTGGACAACCGATCCGCGAACTGCGCATAGCTCTCTCCTTTCACTCTCCGATTGGTGCGGAACTTTTGCCGGTAGCATTCTCCTGTCAGTTCGAATCCCGTTAGGAGTGCCTCTTTTACTTTGTGATAGTCAGTCACTCTGTCAGTCGGTAGCTTACTGTAGATGTCATAAGCCTTTCCTCTAAGTCCTTGACTAAGCTTGAAAGACCAATGAGTGGGATCTAGTTTATACTCTGTTGCTAGGCGCTCAAACCTAGTCAGATAGAGATCTAGACCTTCTTCTCTCTCATTGAATGTTCCCAGTGGAAATGACATTCCTTGTACAGGGTTGGATGCTACCTCTAGCTGATCTGAGTGGGAAGGGGTTGAGGAAGAACTTGAAGCTCCTGATCCCAATCTTCTTAGCTCTAACTCATGCTGTCTTTCTTTTTCCTTTTCTTCCTCTCTTTTTCTTTCTCTGCCCTCTCTTTTTCTTTTTCTGCCCTCTCATACTCCCATCTCCTAACTTCTGCTTCTCTCTCTGCTGCTAATGCTGCCTTCTTCTGTTCTCCTTCTAATTCTAGTTTCTTCTGCTCTGCTTCTAATTTCTTTTGCTCTGCTTCTAATTCTGCTTTTCTCTGATCTGCTTCGAGTTTCTTCTGTTCTGCTTCTAATGCTAGTTTCTTCTGCTCTGCTTCTAAGGCTAGTTTCTTCGCCTCCCTTTCTGCTGCTCTCTCTGCCTTAGCCTCCTGTTTCTCTACCTCTGCATTTATATACGCAATTAGGTCCGCCCCTGCTAAGTGTAAAGCTTCTCCCAATTCCTTGAAACGCAATCTCAAGGCCACTGGGTCCGACATTGCCAAACGTGTCTATGAACACCCTCTGAATCACGTGGAATACCAAAACACTAGCAATATTGCAAGTCAATAAAAACAATGCAAAGACAATCAAATTCGTAATCAATAATAGAATAAAACAAGAGTCAAATGGCATACAACAGTTACTTAAGCAAAACCTGCAAAAGAACAATGCAACATACAGACACAAAAATAATTGAAGCAAAAAAGTTTTTAACTAAAGAATAGTGCACCCAAACTGAGTCAATGTTACCACTATTCTAAGTTATTCTACTACTCCTACTGTTATCTAATTTTATTGTACTTAGATCCGTTTATACCCAATTCCTATTATACACAGATCCTGGCTAGGCTCGCCAATTAAAGTGTCACGTGGGGTTTATGGGCTCTGCACAATGGAATTATGGACCCTCACGTTTATTCGGTGGGAACTGCTAGTAAGTCACCCTATGAATTACTTTAATAAATTTATTTGTTTAGCTCGTTCTGTGTTAAGGTTGGGGTACAGAAATAGATAGAAAAAAGGTAAAAGAATACTGTCACACTAGCTTTCACACGGCTATGAATCATATGTAGTCCAGCCTTTTGATAACAGTTAAAATCACACATTTATTTCTTCTACTCTATACAAGGTTCTCTAAGTACTAATCTAACTTAAAAAGTCTCTTTCAATGCTAATAGTTCGATCGCTGATAGTCTATGCAGCTGTTCTATCTTCATCGGGCACTCGCTAGTATATCTCATGTAGATTTGGACTACTGTGGTCCGTTTTAGAGTTTCTGAATAGTTGGACTACTGTGGTCCTGTTCTGATCAGTTTAAGTGCACTTGGGATAACACACTTAACTGGCGGGTGGTGCGGTCGAAGTCCTTCTGTGAGGTAGCTTCTGGTCCACCTGTGTCGTTGTGTAGTTGGGTTCCCTGGCCACGCTGTGGGGTCTGACAGGGAGTTTTACCGGGTCGCTCGTTCCGACTTGTGCGGTAGAGGTTCCTCAACCAACTTGTTTCTGTGGAGTGGGGTTCACAGGATAGCTCGGGATAGCTCGGGATAGCTCGCCTGCCCGTCTGTAATATAAGAGACGAAATTCTGCACAACCCTGAATAATCGGTTTGTGCAGAGCGTCTCACTGAAAGCCAAGTAGCCCTCAGTGATAGCTCCACATCTCTATACATAAGCGACGAACATTCTGCTACTTCCGGGTTCCACTGGAATCTCACTCTAAATTCCTATACATACATAAATATCAAACGTGGCTAACTATACACATACAGAATTAATAATATTATAAACATTCAGTGGTACAGCCACTGGTCTGCAAACATACATATAAGTTAAACAACAGTGGTTCCGTATGGTATGCAACATGGCGGCGTAACCGGTCGTGTTTCGCCTCGTGGTAGGCTCTTCCACATGGTCACGCAAATTCGGATTAACAATTCACATTTATGCATAGCAAATTCTTCAAACATAATTTCAACAATACTACACATATATCACGATGAAACAGAAGGGTGTTCATTTACCTGTTTGACAAGTTCAGGCCCGTGTGACTTGATAGAATTCTACGATTCCTAAGTCCTGCTTCCTGGTCTAAGTGTAGAGAGATTTCTCTGCCAGCTTTCTAGCTGTTAACACTTCGGTGTATTACTCCCAACTGACCAAAAATGTGTTAGGCTCGGACCCAGTCAAACTGGCTCGAACCGCTTTGCGTAAGCTCTCATTGGGTAAAATGTTCATATTCAAAACTCAAGTGCTGACGTCACTGCGCTGTGTGTGTGGCTCAGGCTCGCAGTGTGCTGTAATTTAATTGCTACTGTGTACTGTACTAACTCTCTACTGTTACAAAGGCTACACAATGCTAAATAGTCGATAGGAAGAGTTTAAACTAGCCAATTCGTGACAGTCAGCTTTTGGCCGAACATTTACTCTTTAATTGCAGAATGTGGATGCTGATGGAAGCGCTTACGTTTTGAAGCTTTTAAATAGGTAATTTGGCTTTTCTCCTTCTTGTTCTTGACTCTTAATTTTCTTGTAAAATTGTCTAATATCGCAGATGTGAATAGCTGTTACCTATCCTATCCTATCCCGTAACTCGAAGGTCGTTGCGGCACCACAGATGATCGTTTAACCAGCGTACTCCATCTTTCTCTGTCTTCAGCAACTCTCATGGCTTCGCTCAGTGTCAAGCCAGGCCATTCTCGAATGTTGTCCTCCCACCTCTATTTATGTCTCCCTCATCTTCTGCCTCCTTGCACCGTGCCTTGCAGGATGGTCTTTGCAAGACCTGCTGCTCTGATGACGTGGCCATACCATCGGAGTTTCCGTTTCTTCACCACTGTGAGCAGGTCATCGTTTTGTCCAAATGGCTTGTATGATGGTCTATCTGACTTCGCCGTTGGTGATGTGCTGGGTATATAAAAGGCCCAGAAGTACAGAAGTCTCCTCTCTGAAAATCCTTTC
>CM072514.1:82008040-82045540 GCA_036898135.1 Oncomelania hupensis | reverse complement strand
GCTATTAAAAGTGGGAGCGTTTCAACAGGAAGCAATACGGAGCAAGAACTTTCTGTTGTGCTGCACCACCACTTTGGAACTCTCTAACGTTCTCTGTCGGAAACTGCACTTCTTTCAGCTCTATTAAACAACAGCTGAAAACTTTCTTTTTCACAAAATACTACACCAACCCTGCCTATTGTCTTTTCCATTCCATTTCTGCAAGCATTCAAATTGTATGATGATGATGATGATGATGATGATGATGGTGATGATGATGATAATGATGATGATAATAATAATAATAATAATAATAATAATAATAATAATAATAATAATAATAATGATAATAATAATAATAATAATAATAATAATAATAATAATAATAATAATAATAATAATAATAATAATAATAATAATAATTATTATTATTATTATTATTATTATTATTATTATTATTATTATTATTATTATTATTATCATAATCATCATCTTGAAAAAAAACACGTGAGGAAAGGGAACTGTCTAGAACAATCTAAATGCTACGAGAATAAGAAAAAAATAAAATACTACACACTTGAAGAAAACGACAACAGGCAAAGCAAGATGACATTTTAAATGTGTACTCACATCAAGTGTTCGTATCTCATGATGGCTGTTGACTTTCTGGTAAAAAAATATTCAATGTTCTTATGGTACAGCCTCACAGCAAGAGCATTAAATTACAAGTCCTCTTCACGTTTACCAACAGCGTCAACACTAATTGCGTTCAAGTAAGCCGATTACTGATTGTAGTTTCTCTACTTCTTAAATCCTGGGGCTATTTCTTGCACAGCTTTGCAGCATAAAACACGACATAATGACAGCGATTCTTTTCTATTTTAGAATTCACCGAGTCAGCGTTGTTATTCTGTTGAAGATTTCCCGCCTTAAAGTTTACTTCCAATAATGTTCATAAATTTCAATATTCGTGGGCCGTTCAAGCTCCAGTAGTTCAGTTCCAGAAGTATAATGTTAAGCTCCGGTAGTTTATTTGTTCAGTTATAGTAATTCACAAATAACCATTTATTGTAGGTCGCGGACTTGCACTGACCACGGTCCGTCGTGTCGCAAACTCGCTTTTCTGGTGTGTCGCAAACTGAGGCGGCTAACTTGCTTCAAGGCCTGACGTAACCTTAAGGCGACTGCTTTCTGGCTTGTCGCAAAACGCCAAACGATCCCAGCAAAAATAAGTTAGCTGTCCCGCGGGGCGACAGTAACCGCCTCCAAAGATAACAATCAATGTCCAGAACGGGAGTGGTGGCCTAGCTCAGTTGGCAAAGCTACAAGCTCGGGTTCTAGAGGTTAATGAGTTCGATGATTGGGTGGCCCAAACTGGAGAACTGTAAGCATTGAACCATCATATTGCTTCATAAAAGTACCGGTGTTTCCGTATGTAACCCTTCCGTCGTTGGGAGGAGAAACGTTTGGGACCTGCCTTTTCTGTAGGCCAGCTTAATGAGGGCAGTGGCTATCTCCACTCCCTCGCTGCTTTAACTTCCCCGGTTCTAAACAGAACCAGGTACCCGTTTACAGCTGGGTGGGCTGGGGTGTGTCGTGCGCTTGTTTCAATCCTTTTTGTATCGTTTGGGGGTTGTCTTCCAAGCATTGTCACCCATCCAAGTACTAACCCTTCGCGACTTGCTTAGCATGAAACGTTGCTGGAGTTGAGGTGAACGTGGGGAAAAGGATGAACAACAACAACAACAACAACAACAACAACAACAACAACAACAACAACAACAACCAGAAACAGCAGTAGAAAGAGCAACAACCGCAATAACATGGTTAGACAGTAAAAAGCATCCACACCTATCTCTCCCCCTCGCGCCACAACAATAACAACGGCTAAGAGCATATGTCACTGTCAGGCAATACACCTCCCACCCCACCCCCCACCCCCCCCCAAAGATCGCTGTACGTCGTTCGGAAAACAACATCAAAACTCACACAAAACCATCCTGCTAAACCCACATAGCGTGCAAAAAACGTTACGCAGATACAAGCAAGCACCCCTCCCTCATCCTCGCCCCCTTTCTCCTCCCTCCTCCCCCCTCATCCAATCTCGTGACGCCAACCCCCACCCCCACACCAACCACCGTCTTCCCTAAAAAGGCATCTCAATTGTTGAACTCAACAAATATTAATGCCATGTCAATTATAAAGCCACGATTTTATATAATTATATGTTACGATACATTCAATAAATCGTATGACCTTTGTCAAGGAATTATGAACACACGATATTATTATTTTATGGTACATCTACATCGGCAGCTTGAGAGGAAAGTCAGGGGAGGTCCGAGTAATAAAAAAACAACATCCAAAAAAGGTTAATCACGCCCACGCCTTGCTTAATTGTTTAGAACACCCACGTGTTGCCTTCCTGTTTAGCTCAGTTATGGAAATAAACACGTGCTGAGATTCAAACGAACTCGAAAGGAAGTCTCAGGAGCCAAGAAATGCCTCCTTCACAACGTTAACTACAAACAAAAAGGTTAACCCCGCACAAACTATCCCCCACAAGTAGATGCGAAAACCCACGCAATTCGTAACAGTTCATTTGCAGTTACGACATTGCCGCAACCAGGCGCCTGCCATTAGAGATCACAGGGCACGCGATCGAGCAGCAAGACGTGTCATTTCTTTAAAAGTGAACACCGTATAAAGATGGTTATTCCATACACAGAATCGCAGACATGTATGCAAATGCAAACACCCCGCGCGTTCTCGAACAATGTCACCTCAATAACAGTAATACATTGGACACATCCTGCGACACGAAACCCTTGCAGCAACCACTACATTATGCCGGAACAATAGACGCAGAGTGGTCTAGCTATGACCGCTGAAGGTTCACTGGACCCTATAAACAAGAAATCAAATCAAATCAAAGTGGAAAGAGGTTAGCGGGCACAGAGAAAGGCAAAGAAGGAGCTGGACCGACAACGTCAAAACAGGGACCGCGCTGGAAATGGCAGGTCTCCTGACAACAGCAACTGAAAGATCGAAATGGCGGAGTCTCTCTCCGCGGCAGCATTGCTTAATGTCTCCCCGACGACCCTACAGACTGAGGGATTAGATTGGTCGATTAGACATAAGTCAGAAGAGTTCACACGAGACGTGGGGTCATAGGAGACAGGAGTCCACAGGGGACAAAGAGTTCATAGAAGACAAAGAGTTCACAGGGGACAAAGAGTTCACAGAAGACAAAGAGATCACAAAGGACAAAGAGTTCACAGGGGACAGAGAGTTCGCAAAAGACAGGAGTTCACAGGGGACAAAGAGTTCACAGGAGACACGCGTTCGCAAGAGCCAAGAGTTCATCAAAGAGTTCACAGGAGACAAAGGGTTCACAGAGGACAAAGAGTTCAAAGTGGACAAAGAGAGACAAAGAGTTAACAGCGGACAAAGAGTTCACAGGAGACCAGAGTTCATAGGGGACTAGAGAACTCAGCAAAACACAACCCCACCCACCACCCACACACCTAATGTGAATCCCATGTAATGATGTGAAGGCCACGGAAAGCATACTTACATTTATTAGGCAGACATCCATACGTTCCATGAAAAGGTATTTTAGCTATCTATGGTAATGACATGGAGGGATTCAGAGGAAAGTGAGAAAAGATTACAGGCACCAAGAAAACAGATCCAAAACCAAACCCTACCGCCCTACCTCACAGAAACTCGGTTCAATATTCGTACACAACTTTTGAGACAAGTGAGCAGATGCAAACATCCACAGGCTGATTAATATTTATATTATCATCAATATTATAATTCATAGGTCATCATCATCATCATCATCATCATCATCATCATCATCATCATCATCATCATCATCATCATCATCATCATCGTCGTCGTCGTCGTCGTCGTCGTCGCTATAATCTCATCATTTTCTCTATCAACCACACCCTCTTCTTCTCCACCTTATTCTTGTACCCATTTCCCCTTCTCTTTCTATTCTGGTCCTGATTATTTTGGCTCGGAAGAGTCCGCTGGACCTAAAGCAATAATCATGTAATGTAATGTTCTCTTTCGATTCCTCTTTCTTCTTCATCTACTCCTCTTCGTCCTCCATCTCCTCTTCCTCATTCTATTCCTTCTTCTGTTTCGCCTTCTCTAGATCAAGCTCTTCTTGCTATTTGGGCATATGCATAGAGACATTTCGGAATTATAGTTTGCATTCTTTTTCCTCTCTTTCATTTCATATTTTTTAAAATCCTCTTCTTTTCCTTCCTATCCATGTCGCAGGGAGCAGTTTTATTAACGTAAAGGTTTAAACATAAAGAACGAATTGCAGACGAACAGCTCAGAGATAGCAATAATGGGCTTTAATGGGCTTATATATTCAAAACTTCAGTCAAGTCAAAAACTTATTTCAAAACTTAGAAATAAAACTTAAAAATAAAACTTAGAAAAAATACCTTACTTAGAAAGTAGAAAACTTAGAAAACTTTAAAAAATACCTTGCAACAAATTGAAAATTTTTACAAAAACCGGTGGTAGCACTTCCCGCTTGGACTCTCTCCCTAACTTGGCGGAGTGGGACGGACCCCTCGACCTTTTGCACGCATCTCCCACTCCACCAAGTGAGCCCAAGCGTTGTGGCATGTGCTGTCATCAAACCCCAAATGGGGAATCTCTACGAGACGAAATTAGAGAAACCCACGGAGGTGTACTGACTTAACTTTGGCTGCGAGTTCGACAGTTGGATTAAGTAGGAGGCTCCAAGGACACTGCGCGCATCCTCCAGTCTTACCCAATGTCATGCAACCATTCGTTCTTGCGTTCAATATCTGTTTACTTGTTGCCTGAGGCTTGACAATTGGATTAAGTAGGAAGGGATCGAGAGTTAGCGTGCACCTTCCAGTCTTATCCATTGTCATGGCAATTTTCAACATGTATCCAAGCCACTTGCCACTTTGTACACTGTGTCTATTATTGCAATAGGACAGACATTTGGCCTTAATGCCTTAGCAAATTCAACACATGCCACAGAAGTGACTAACCACACCGAAAATCTATACTTCCTTTTTTCTTTATATCCCCATCCAGATCGCTCATAAAAGAAGATTGGGCTTGGGAAATTACATACAACAAACCAGCATTAATATTCGTTATTCTAAATGTACAATTCTAAATAATACACCATTAAGTGCAGCAATCTTTATTACATATTGTTCATATTAATTTTTAAAAGTGTAACAAATAGATATATAAATAAAAATTTATATTAAAGCATGTGTTTCCCATTTACTAGCTGTAAGTTAAACCAAGGGAAATAATTTGTGTGTATTTTAAACATGCATTAAGCATGTGATCCAGTTGAAAAACAGAATCGGAAATTCCCCTTTACTAGACCAGAGGAAATAATTTGTGTACAGGAATATTTGTGTGCTTTCTCTGTGTGAATGTAAAATCCTTAGTAAGTTTTTTGCCTTTGCTTAGATATATAAAAAGAAATTTATATTAAGCATGTGATCCAGTTGAAAACAGCAAATAAAAATTTATATTAATCATGTGATCCAGTTAAAAACAGAACCTGGAATTCCCTTTATGGCCTAAGCCCAGTTTATCCAATCGGGAATTCCCGCAAACATTAATGTTACAACCTTATACAGAGTGTTTTTAATTTAAATTTAATTTAATTGCTATCAAAACAGCCAAATATTGTACTAAAAAGGCCTTTTAAGAGTTTTATATTAAGCATGTGATCCAATTAAAACAGAACCTGGAATTCCCTTTGCTAGGGGCAGTGTGAAATAATCAATATTCTTGGCCTAAGCCCAGTTTATTCAATCGGGAATTCCCGCAAACATTAATGTTACAACCTTATACAGATTCAATATAAGTCCCATTCAGTTAAGGGAAGTAATAAAAACATTAATACGCATTCATAAGTAAAGTTGCGGTTGCTTCCCTTTGACTGTATTTGGTGGTTTGAAGCCTAAAAATCCATTTTTTTAAATAATTATTTTTAATTTAAAGTTTTGTTATCAGTATAAAAATGACGGACACAAAAAGTCTTTCGCAATCTCCTTTGTTTAAAGACATCTTTCAAACTTTACAACTCCCTATTCGTGACAGTCAAAATGTTATTAAATCTGTTTATAATAATTATGAATTTGTACTTAACAATTTTACTTTCAAATCCCCTGTTAAAATACGCATTCACGCTCAAATAACTTTTATTAAACCCGGCAGTATTGATGAAACGATGACTGTGTGGATTTCTTCAAGTCAAATTGAAGTGTTAAAATCTTCAGACCTAGACAATGCTTATAACAACATCTTGATCAATCAGTTACAAGACAGCATTGAGCATGCAACTTTGAAAGGGTCTGGATGGGCGGAAGGAAATTTAGAATCATTAGAATTGAACATTGCAAAGTATAATCCAATCAAAGGGAAATCTTACATCCCTCTTCCCAAAGAAATTCTTGACAAGAAGGCTGTATTGAATATTAAGAACACTGACGACAAATGTTTTGTGTGGTGTGTTTTGGCTAAATTATATCCTATTCAGTCGAAACAACATCCCGAAAGGGTGTCGCTATACAAAGATAAAATAACGAACTTAAATCTCAAAGACATTAATTTCCCTGTTAGCCTTGACGCCATTGACAAATTTGAATCACAAAACTCTCCTATAACAGTCAATGTATATGTTTGGGACCCTGAATCAAAACTTATGCCTTTACGAATTTCTCCTAATGCCCCATCGTTTTCAGACCTCAATCACCACGTCGATCTTTTACTAATAACAGACCCGCAAGATCCTAGCATGCAACATTATACACTGATACGAAACATATCTAGATTATTAGGACACACTTCAAAACATAACGGCAAACAATATTTGTGCAGGCGCTGTTTAACCAGAGTATCTAATCTCCAAGTAGCTGACAAGCATAGTAAAATATGCAAAAGCATGACAGATATTCAAACCCGTCTTGTGTTACCGAAGCCAGGTTCTCAAGTATATTTTAAAAACATCAACAAACAATTCAAGCAGCCTTATATAGTTTATGCCGACTTCGAATCATTGATTTTAAAATACCAAGGCCCACAAGGATTTTGTATGCCTAATTCATTCCTCACACACCTTCACGAAGTCTGCAGTTTCGGGTATGTAGTTGTTAGAGCCGATGGACAACATACAGAGCCGGTAATTTACAGAGGGCCTGACGCAGCTCGAAAGTTCTTAGATGAGATGAACAAAATATACAAATTGTGTTTACTGCAGCTAGATAATCCGGTGCCAATGATATTTACTGAATCTGACTCCCATAATTTTAAAGCAGCTACACATTGCCACATTTGTAATAAAGAGTTTGACCCGAAGGACACAAAGACCCAAAGAGTGAGAGATCATTGTCACATAACAGGGGCATTTAGAGGTGCAGCTCATCAGAAATGCAACTTGGAATATGGAATCAAACATTTCTCTCTCCCTATTTTCATTCACAATCTTCGAAATTACGACTCCCATTTAATCATGCAGGCAGTGACGAAAGCATACAAAGTGTCATGTATTGCCGAGACAGAAGAAAAATATAAAACTTTCACTCTGAATAAATTAAAGTTTTACGACAGCTTTCAACATTTGTCTTCCAGTTTAGAAACACTAGCTAAGAACTTACCCAGCTATCCTATCACTAGCAAATATTTTCCAGACGTTACACTTATTCGGAAAGGCGTGTATCCTTATGAATACACGGATTCTTGGGAAGTGTTTGAAGAACTAGAATTACCCCCTAAAGAGAACTTCTATTCTTCACTCAATAAAAGTTTCATAAGTGATATCGATTATGAACATGCCCAGAATGTCTGGAATGCACTCGGATGTAAAAACCTTGGTGACTACCACGACATATATTTGAAAGCTGACGTCTGTTTGTTGGCTGATGTGTTTGAAAAATACAGAGAAACGAGTTTACATCATTACTCCCTCGACCCTTCTCATTATATTTCTTCGCCAGGAATGAGTTGGGATGCTTTCTTAAAACTTAGCGGTTCTAAAATCGATCTCATAACTGACCAGGTAATGATGACAATGATTGAGTCGGGCATTCGTGGAGGAATAAGCGTGGCAGCTCATAATTATTGCAAAGCCAACAATAAATACCTGAAGCACTATGACCCCTCGCAGAAATCTAATTATATAATGTACTTTGACGCCAACAATTTATACGGTTGGGCAATGAGTGAGCTTTTACCGGTTTCAGATTTCAAATTACTTGTTAATCCAAACCCCGCAAACTTTACTTGGTTAAACAGTATTTTAAATCACCCTAAAGATCATACTATAGGGTTTATTGTCGAAGTTGACCTAGAGTATCCCAATGCTTTACACGACCTACATAATGATTACCCATTAGCACCAGAAAGATTGCATGGTACAGACAAGCAACTTAAACTTATTCCCAACCTCTATAATAAATCTAATTACGTCTGCCACTACAGAAACCTGCAGTTCTACATCAGACACGGCATGAAGTGCACAGCGATTCATAAGCTTTTATTCTTTAAACAAACGAGCGTCTTGGCCGGATACATCAATAAAAACACAGAGCTTAGAAAACAAGCGCAATCTACGTTTGAAAAAGATTTCTTTAAGCTGCTGAATAACAGCTGTTTTGGTAAAACTATGGAGAACCCATACAAGCGAAAAGACGTCAGGCTAATTACATCACCCAATCAAGCGATTAAATTAACATCTAAACCTCAATACCTTGGTTACAAAGAGTTTCATGACTCCCTGTATGCAGTTACCATGAAAACCACGCAAGTTAATCTAGACAAACCAGTGTTTATGGGGATGACTATTCTCGACCTTTCTAAATTATTAATGTTCGAATTTTACTACGATTACTTTAAACCTAAATACCCGGAGGCCAGAGTTTTATACACAGACACAGACTCCCTTATACTAGACATCCCTACTGAAGACATTTATAAAGACTTAGAATCGGAACTACAACATTACGATACTAGTGACTATCCTGAAACTCACCCTTTGTACAGCAAAGCAAACCAAAAGAAAATAGGTTTGATGAAAGATGAAATGAACGGGAAACTTATTGAAGAATACGCAGGACTGCGATCTAAGCAGTACAGTATTAAACACGAATCTGGGGAATCTTCAAAAGCGAAAGGCACCCAAAAAGCTGCAATAAAAAACAGAGATATCAGACACGAAAACTACCTGGAAGCCTTAGATGGGAAAGAAGTTAAACCATACCCTAACACAACTATAAAGTCTAAAAACCATATAGTGTCCACTGCTGTGACGACCAAAAAAAACATTATGCGCTAATGACACAAAGAGAATAAGAGTAACTAAAGAGTTCGCATACGCTCTAGGTCACTATAAATTACAGGTAGAAACAGCGACTGCGACTGCGACTACGACTACGACTGCGACTATGAGTAAGGAGGAGGGCCCGTAAGGTTTGAATAAATGTTAACTGTATTTATTCTGAAGCACTGAGCTTTTTCTTCAAAGCATCTAGCTGCTCTTTCCGTCCCAGTAGTCTCCCTTCCTCTATTAATTTTTTTTTAATTTCTTCAACATTAACAGGTGCAGACCTAGATTTAGATTGTATGTCGTGCTTTAACTTTTTATATTCTTCAAAATCTCGCTGGATAATTACAAACTCTTGGTCCTGAATCTGAGTGTCTTCTAGAGCTTTTGAAATTATTAAGTTCATGCTAGTAAGTTTAGCTATCGCCAGGCTAGAAATGAGGTCGTGTTTTTCTAGTTTCTTAGATACTTTAGTATTAATAACGCCAAGTAGAACTGACATCACTGAAGATAATCCGGCAGCCACTCCTAATCCAATACTAATTGGTATACCAATTCCAGTCACCAATAATCCCACGCTGACCGCAGCTTCCGCTGCATTAATAACATTTAGACCAGTAGACACGTAATTTATTCCGCTATAAGCGCCGGAATACCTTCGTCTGCATCTAGAGTACTTTTGGATATCTGATTCAATTTGAGTCCTAACTTTTCTTATTTCTTCCAGCCTGAACGTTTGAACATTATTTAAGTCTAATGTTGGAGCACTGGGCTGTACAATTGGTTGTTCATCCACTACTGCTTCTACTATAGCAGGATACAATTTTGTCGTCATATTTTTAGTGTTAAAAAAAAAAGGGTTAACAATAATTAACTTGATTTTAGTTTATTAGCAAAATATTCTATTTGACTATCAGAAAATATCTGATCGCTGAAATAAAATGCTAACAGATCTACGTTGTCTAGGCTAATTTGCGCTATTCTGTCAATAGGATTTGGAACAGGGACAAAAGTTATCTTGGGTGATGAAGTAAATACGGAAAACTGATTTTCATTTTCTCTTTTCTTCATAAATACTGTAACTCGTCTGGGATCCTCATCTAAATCAACCCAACTTAGAGACACTTGCGGAATTACATTAAAATTTCTCTGCGTAGGCCTGTGAGCAATTATGTCCAGTACTATCATAGCTGCGCTACCTAGCTGTAAAGGAGGCTGCAGAATAACTCTAACATTTTTCCCTGCGGTTTCACGCTTATGTAAAACATAGTTGCTTTTTTTGTAGGCTTTGACTTCTATGGTTTCCCGATTGTTTTCATCCGGCACAAGACTAACTAACATAGGCCCGGCGTTAATAATTTTCTTAAATTTATTGTCTGGTCCCATAAAAGTGTAAGGGCTTTCGCACTTGAATTTAATAAGCCAATCTAATTCTGTGTCTATAGGTGTTAAAGACCAGGTATTTTCTCGTTTAGTAATAGCATACTTAAAATCGGGATCTACTTTACCGGCATTAAAATCCTTTAGCTGATCGATAGATGGTTTTTCTTGCGGTACTGACGGCGGCACTTGCGGCACTTCAGGCACTGCCGGCACTAGCGCTCGTTTATAATATCCATTTTGTGTAAATTCGAAACCGTAAATAGACCCAACAATAGCATTCGCATCAAAGTCAATTGTGTCTGCTAAGTCTTTCAGTTCAATGGTAGGACAGGTTACTGGAATTTGAGGGCCGATTGACATTGTTTTTTAAAATTAAACTTTATTTTATCTCAAGAATAATTGTAAGATCTTCAAAGTCTACAATTTCGTTGTTTTGGTTAGTTATTTTGAAGCAGAAACTAGTATGATAGTCCTGACTTAAGTGACGTTTTTGAGGCAGAAATTTCAATGAAACTGGATCGCAGTAAGATTCTCTCTGAGTTGAGATTATCCTTAGCAATGTACTAGGAGTTCCGTTTACTAAGTTTTCCGATGTCTTCAGTTGATGAAGGTACACAAACAATCTATTATTAATTAACAAATTCATAGGGTTTGATCCAATAAATCTTATAGAACTGCCGACAGTGCTGGAGCTGTCAGATAAAGATAATTCATTGCCACGGAAACCTAATATTTCTGCCAGCTTTGGCGCAAGTGTAACGCTGGTAATGTCTTTATGCAGGGTTTTATGGAAAGTTAAAGTTACTATCAAGTTTGCAGGGTTCATTTTTTGCTTCAATCGAATGAGGTTTAAACAATTCTTCAGTAAGTCTGCAGAAGTCATAATAGCCGGCATGAATAAAGTGCCTTTTTTTATTAATCATTATCCAGTTGTTGTTTAGATCATGACTAATATTTAACCATTTAACCGTGTAGAATATTTCGTGAAGGATTACGTTAAGGTCCCTGTTTTTGTTGTCAATAGGATGCTGAAGTTCAATGGGCACACCTGATTTTACAGATTCGAAAGTTACAAACATTTTTTTTAATATAATAAAAATGTACGCGCCTTATAAATATAACAAAGCTGCAAAGTATACTACAGGGCCTTATTATTACGAAAAAGCAGTCGACCTAACCAAGCTGACAATAGCTGTGGCAGCCAACGTCCATTTTGATACTATCCCCCATGATATTTTTGATCATTACCTTAACCCAGACATTACGAGCGACTTTTTAGCTAACCAATGGCTAAACAATGGGGGTATGCAGTTCTTTCAGAATCAAATTAATTTTGCCGTGTCATGCGCTACAACTGGTTGCGGAGTTTCTTATGTTCATCACCTTAATCACCCAGATCCTATGTTGAAGTCTATTTATCTGTTCCATTTGTATTATCAAGTGAGGCGGGTGTTGTCTGAACTTCAGGCTCCGTTACCTACTGACAAAAACTTTAATCCCTTTAACAATGGCTTTGACAAGAAAGCGTATCAAAGGTTGTGCAATGAATTCGGAATTGATACTAAAACAGACTTCAGACAAAAACTAGACCTCAATCATGGGATGGGAACTTTATTTAGATACGCTGTAGGTAATTTATACACGGGGCCTTACGTACCTGGATTTACATCATTTAACCACAACAGCCAGGTTCCTTTACTGTATATCAGACAAAAACAAAGTACAGCATACAGCACTTTTATATTAGACACATCAAACGGATTTACTCAAAGTGGGGTGGAAAGGCTGAATGAATCTATTCGTACGTATGCGTGGTGCATTTTGGGGTCTCAAGCACAAACACGAAGTAATATCATTGGGGAAGGAACTAGCTTCGATGCACAAAAGCAGTTTCTAGCCAACATTGAAGATTCTATTAATTCGGCAGTAGATTTGCCCGCGAGTATTAAAAGATATCAGGACACTTTAAAGTATGCTAGATCGAAAGTAGATTACGTAATAGGTTTAGGACTGTATATGTTGCCTTCAGACCTTCAGCTTAGGATAGGAACTATATCAAACTACAACAACAATATAGTGATTGCTGACCCTCAGTTTCATATAGGCTACAATCCTACAATAAATACAGTGAATACCGCGAATACAGTGAATACAGCAAATACGGTATTTACTGCTAGGCCTAATAATGAACCTTTAAGTTCGCCACCACTTCCAAGCCTACCAAGCCTACCAAGCTTGCCGGAACTGCAAATGCCGGTAATTGATCATGGGGTTTCACGTCTAGCGCTTACAGGGGGTTTATTGTTTGCTGGGTTAATTGGGATTTACTATTTTAAGTAACCAGAGTAATATTATTATAAACAAAGACCACAGATGCTCAGACGCCCAAACCACAACTTTAGAAGCAGTATTAAATATCCATGAAAATACAGAACCTAATATTCCTGGAAGTGCGTCTACAAGTTTGTCACCTAGGCGTTTCAATAAGTTAGCTATGCTTTGTAACGTCTTTTTAATCCAGTCTTTAACCGGACTACCGCCAGGTCCACCAGATCCGCCAGGTCCACCGCCACCAATGCCTACGGTTCTAGTCAATGCTAAGACTAGTGTGCTTATTGTCATCCCAACAGCTGTAAGAATGCTAAATATTGTAACACCTTGCTCTCTGAACAGTGTTTGAATTCTTTCTGCAAGTGTAGTGTCTTCGTGTAAAATTTTATGCACCGTTTCTTTTATTCTGGCGAAATTAGTTATTAATTTTTCTCTGTTTATGGATAAGGCTTCTAGCCTTGCAGCGCGTTCTGTGTAAAGGTCTGCGAGCCTTTTTTGAATCATCTTTTTTACCTCAATGCTTAAGTTCGCGTCATCAGCTTCTGCTAGTTTATTTTTTTGTTTTTCTATATGTTTGTCGAGCTCGCCGAGCTTGGCTAAATTCATCATTGTCTCCCCTCTCACAGATTGTAAAGCTTTATCTAAGCCTTGAAGTTCACGCAGTGGCAATAATGGCGTGTCATTGATAGTTTCCATAACCTGATCAATATTGGTGTCCTCATTTGTTTGTAAGGTTGTTAACTCTTTATTTACTTCTAATGCAGAACTAGTTAAGTTAGTTAAGTCTTGTAGTTCTATTTCTGAACTTAACGATGCATCTATTCGTTGAAGTGAAGCTACTGCTTGGCGATGCAACGCTGGCACTCTATTATCGGAAAGCCCCAATGATCGTATTACAGTCACTGGGAGTTTAGTTTTCAAAGTAGACCACGCATAAAATTTATCAGGATTCTTTAACATAGTTAACTGTACTCTCACTTTTTTACCGGATACCATAGTGTTTATAAACAAGTGATTATTTTTGTCTAGTTCGAAGTCGCTGGGACTAACATAATCAGGTAACTCGCGCCCGATGTAATTGTAAAATTTATTGATTTTTCTGGCTTTTTGGGTTTCAGTTACTTGACGTAATTCTTCTCCTATACTTAGCCTTGTTTGGCTCATGTCATCTCCTACCATTGAAAGCAGTGTGACGTCGTGGTCTTCATTAGGTTCATCAGGTTTAAACACTTCATCCGGAGCTTCACCGCCTTCTGCCATTTTTAAATATAATTTTTTTTAATCACACTAAAAATGCAAAGCTACGGAAACTTGTTAGACCCTACACGTCGATTGAGGACGCCTTTAGGCATCAAAGGTGAGAAAAGCACAATAATTATTACACACAATCCAAGCAGCATAGAGCCTAATCAGCTACTGACCATAAGATTTCCAAATTTAGGTCCTGATGATGTAATAGTTCCAGGCAGTCCTAAACTAGGATTTAAAATTAGTCTGAATTCTGACAACGATCCTAACAGAACCATAGTCAACAATCTAGGTAGAGCTATAATTAAAAGAATGGTTATTAAACTTGATGGGCGAGAAATCCAAAGTATCGATGACGCCGGTGTTTTGTTTTGTTACACAGATCTGTGGCTGAGTAAATATGAAAGGGAAGATTTAGTTGGTCAGGGGATTCAAGCCGCCAATGTGGCCAAACTTCGAATCAAAGCTGGCGATGCTGTCGTTTCTAACAAAGGTGAAAATGCATTAGCTGCTGTATACAAAAACAGGTTTTATTTTCCACTTGATTTTGAACTGCTACACAGTCATCTGCCATTTCATCAAGGTTCATTTAACGACAGGCTTTCTTACGAAATTATTTTCAATGATTATTCTCAAGTAGTAATTAGCTCCGACAATGATGCTAGGTATACAATTACAGACATCACGCTTGAATACGAAGTGGTCACTCACGCTGAACTCAGTAGGATGATCAGGGGCCAATATGACAAACTAGCAATTTATTATGATAGGATCGTTCGCTACAGACAATTTAATAAAGATTTATTAGATGCACTATGGACCATCAACATAAATTCACCTGCTCGAAGTTTTAAAGGTGTACTGTTGTTGTTTGTGAAAGAATCTAATTACAATCGTGACAGCGAGAATTTTATCAATCCTAATATTTCAAAAGCGTCTGTTGTGATTGAAGGTAAACCTAATCAATTATTCGCTAATGGAATGATGGGATTTCAACAGTTTGATGAGATTAGGAAAATCTTAGGTGGAGGTAGATTGCGGACTGACACTGTGGATTTGATTTCTAAGGATCTTCATTTGCATGACACACGACTGCAAGATTATCTGGTGAATAAATTTGCGTTGTGGTTAGACTTTCGAACCATACCCACCAACGAACTTCATGGATCTGGAAGAAGAATTGAAAACGGAACAGATGGTATAACAATTGAATTGCATAGGGAAGCAAGTGCTAAGTCAGAATCAGTTACAGTATACATGTATATAATTATGGATGCTCAGCTAAACATTGAAAATGGAAGATTAAAAGATTTAGTATATTAAAAAATGACCTCTTTGTTACCTCGTGATCCTCATTGCGGAATGATCGTTGGCATGACGTCATGTGGAAAGACCGTCTTTGTTCTGGATTTGTTAGAAAAATATTACGCAGGACACTTTGATTATATAGTAATTTTTTGCCCAACTATTCAATATAATAAAACCTACTTAGATCGTAAGTATGTCTGGACAGATGAAAATATCTTTGTTGTAAATACCAATGGCAAGCTCAATGAGTATTTAACGTATTTTATAACCTGTTTGAGAATGAGGGTAATACGTTATTCTTAATCGATGATTGCAGTGCAGAAAAAGATATTGTATTAAAACGGAACATATTGAGCAAGCTGGCTTTCAGTGGACGCCATGTGAAAATTAGTGTCTGGTTAATCACGCAGAAATTTAATTCCATATTAAAGGATTTTAGAGAACAAGTTAAATTTGTTTGCCTGTTTTATTGCAAAGATCGAGACAGCTTTGATAACTGTTTAAAAGAAAATGACGTAATTGAATCAAAAGAGGAAAGAACTAAATTAAAAGAACAGCTAAAAAAAGGCAAGCACTTAAAATTATTATTAAAAACTGACCAACCAACTGGCTATACAATACTTATGTAAGTAAGTAAGTTCTTTTATAATTTAATTATTGTAAGTTATAAGTTTTTTTTTTAAAGTCGACTTAATTAAGTTAGATGTAAGTAAGTAAGTTCTTTTATAATTTAATTATTGAAAG
The DNA here is from genome assembly GCA_036898135.1 of Oncomelania hupensis. Classification (NCBI taxonomy): domain Eukaryota; kingdom Metazoa; phylum Mollusca; class Gastropoda; order Littorinimorpha; family Pomatiopsidae; genus Oncomelania; species Oncomelania hupensis. Next base: position 82,029,192 of record CM072514.1, on the reverse strand, counting down.
TTATAAGTTTTTTTAAAAGTCGACTTAATTAAGTTAGATGTAAGTCACTAAGTCAAAAAAAAAGGTTGAAGGTAAGTAATAGTGGTGATGATTATAGTTCATTTATCTTAATGGCACTGTGTCTGGTGGAACAATCTGAAGTTCTTCTTTTACAAAGTTTCTTTGTGGTGTTCTACGATCGCTTCTCGGTCTTAAATAATATACAGGCGGATCAGTAGATAATGCTCTGTCAACTTCATAAACGCTTAATGACCAAATTGGGTCTGTAGCTCGCCTTCTAGTGTCATTAGCAACTTCTCCAGGCTGATAAAGGTATCTAACAGTTTTGTTCATCAAAGTTAGATCCGGCTGACCAGGCTTTGAAACGGTAACAACAATCTGTTTCTTTTTAATAGCCTCAACTGGTTTTAATCCTGTAACTCTGGCTGGTTCTGAATTCATTTCCCTTAAAACTCGAGGCAGCCTAACAACCCATTCTGTATTAGTGGTTTCAGTAAAGAGTTCCTTTGAATACTGATAAGTAAATAACCTTTCTGCCAGTTGCCGATTAAAGTTTTCTACAATACCCTGTGATCTGTGCAATCCAACAACTCCTCTTCTAACAGTTACATTATGTTTTAACAAAAGCTGGTTAACAGCTCCTTTGAATTCAGACCCTTCATCGCATTGAATAAGTCTAGGGAACCTTAGAGGCCCTCTTGAATAAATCGCATTTAAGGCTTGAGCGACCTCAGCTGAATTTTTAGTCCTAAGAGCATGAGCGTCCTTAAACCGGGTAGCTATATCAATAACAGTAAGGGCATACCTGTATTTCTTTCTATATATTTTGTCATGGGGAAGATATAACAAATCTATTTGATGCGTGTCATTTGGTCTGGAGTTTTCAAATTTTGGTCTTATTATTTTCTTCGGGGGTGGAAGATAGATTTGCCATACAGCTTGCTTCGATAACCATTGTTTAACTGTGTTTGCTGACAAGCCAGTCTTTTCTACTAGTTTATTAACTGCCGTCATCCCTTTCCAATATCCAGATTGAGAATAATATAATCTAGACAAACGCGAAGTCATATTTTATTTAGATTTATATTTTTTTTAACGAGGTAATAAACTACTGTTATTCCAAACACAATTAAAATTAATTCTCCAGTCTCTGACATTGTAGGTGCAATGTTAGGTGTGTAGTAATCGGATAACACTGGTTGCTTTAATGAAGGTAGTGTCGTGCCAGTTAATAAATAATATTGGTGCAAAGCTTCATCAACGTCTTCGAATGTTTTATCAGCATGGCCTTCTTCTTTCAATCTTTTATTAACAAAATCAAGCTGCATTAGTCTGTTTTTCTCGTATTCAGCCTGATCTTGTTGTTATTTTTCCATTGCTAAGTTATGCCGTTTTGATTCTTCTTTACTGTCCAGTTTTGAAAACAAATAATTTGATCCTGAAAAGGCTAAGGCATTTACAGCAGCAGAACCAAGCACCATTGCAGCACCGGCCATTTTTTAATTTAGTTTTTTATTTTATTTGTACTTAAAATGAATTGTGATGACTTGTTAATGCAAGAAGCTATTAATGTTACAGTTACAGGTGTTGACAATGAGAAAAGAGACAGGCTGGTTGCATTAGTAGCTTCCGGAAAGTCAAAGTATTATCTCGGTGTTGACTTAACTACTGAACAAGTGCAAAGACTGAGGCCTGAAGAGATCATTATATTACATAATAAATATGATAAAGTCCTCGGTGCTTTAATGGTTAAAAGTTTAGGGCGTTCGATTGTGAAGTTATATACCAAAGCTGTGTCGGCCTTTGTTACTTTAGATTGTGAGAATGATTTATTTGATGATTTGATTAAAGATCCAGTTATTGTTAATGGGATTAGTGAGGCATCAAGAAATTTGTATTATAAGTTTGGAAGCTTGTTGACCCCATTTTCAGCCGGGCTAATTACTTTTCAACACATAAATTTCTCTGCTATTAAAAATGGACTCTTCCAATCCAGAGATGGAGAAGGAGATGGAGGTGAAGAATTCAGAGAATCAACAGAACCCAGTGACAGTCACTAAACAAAAGAGCCCAGGAAGAATTGCAGCTGGAAAGAAGTTAGCAGAATTTAACAAGTTACATAGATGGAACAGACAAACAAAAGCAAACATATTAACAAAAAAGGAATCACCAAAAGAAGAAACAATAATGCAACAAACATTAACAACAAATAAAGAAGAACCAATACAACCAATACAACCAGTACAATCTTCAAATAACATATATTATTTATGTATAGCCGGTGTAGTGGGTGCAAGTGGGTACATAATATATAAATACCGCCAAGGAAAAAATAAACAGAAACCCCCAAAACCACTTGTAGAAAAAGAAATTGAATTATCTCCATCATTGAAGCCATCATTAGATGTGTTTTCAATGCAGTAATAATTTATTATTATTTTTTTTATTATATATAAAAAATGAGTGTACCATATGAACAAACAATTGTAAATCTTGGATACCATAGTGTTGTCTTAGTGGGCTTAAATACAGCTTATGCCATGATTGCAAAATCTCTTTTACAAATGAAACCTATTGAATTGGGGAAAATGGATCTTTCAGATGCTGGTAAACTGGTTGGTATCTTTTCATTATCGTTATTTACTCGGGACTATCTTGTTAAACAAAAGATCATTCCAGCAGATATTAATGTGTAATGTTATACAACCATAATGTAGAAGGGTTGTAATTTTTTTTGTTTTAACCAAAGACGCAAGATATACGAATATGTATTATATTTAGCAAATGCCGGATTCCCAGAGTGCTTTGGCACGCCTTTTAAAAGCTCATAAAACAGCCATAAATTGCAATAAAAGGGTGTCAGAAAAACAAGGGCGGTCAGAGCCCATTATTACTATCTCTAGCTCTAAGTTATCTATTACAGCCATAGAGATGTAAGTCTCATTCCCATGCGTTCATGACTCCCGCTCACGAAACTGTCACCAGCTGACACAACACAGAAGACAAGAAGACCAAGCGAGGGTGTTACACTCAGTTTGATGTTGGTGTTTCCTATCAGTATCTGATTCAGCCCCGATGCTTGAATTCCTGATAGTTGTGTAACTCAGATTCGTTTATTCACGCAACCCGCTCAAATCTGCATACAAATCACAAAGTCGACGTATGAAGTTTTCCACTTTTATTCAGCATACATCAACAACTGCATACAATTCTCAATTCAACTCAACAACTTTCACAGCAACTTTCCAAATCACTATCAACAACTTTACTCTCTCAACAGCAATTCGGCACACGATTAAATAACCTCTCTCTTTTCCGGAAGAATTTCGAACAATGTAGAAATGACGTACTGCCACCAATCGAACTAAAGATCGTCATCACTGACTTACGTCAATACACATTTTCTCTACTTCCGGGAACATTCACGACCTTCGATATCCATCGGGAAAATTCTATCAAGAGTAAACACGCATATCCAGAAGATTCTCAAATAATATCGACTAACGCAAATTATCAACGTTATACAAAGCCTCTCCTAACAACAGTGCAAACTCAAATCAAAGGTAAATAAACTCCATTATTGAATACTTTGCAAAACGAAACGATTAGATCTATCGTGCGCGCTTTAGACACACTTTCGTTCGTTTCAACGTAACATAACCCCCCACTCAAGAAGAAATTTACCCAATTTCTTTCAACAACGTTGAAACGTAATGCACAAACAAAGTCCACAATTGAAACTAATTTAAGACTTTCTGAATACTGTAATTGCGCTCAGCTTATCTACACAGAGTCAATGGTTTTCATCTTCAAGTCTATCTGGATATTGTCAATGTTCACAGTTTCAGTGTCAATCTTCTTCAGTGGCACTGCTTCTGGGTACCGAGTCGCATAGTCCACTAAAGTCAGTACCCACCGATGACCTTCTTCACTCGGAGGTCTTATTTCGCCGATTAAGTCTAAGGCCACCCTCTTGAAAGGTCGGTCGATCAGAGGCATCCTCTGCATAGGCACTTTCGGGACCCTTCCTCGAGGTATGGTCTTCTGGCAAATGTCACATGATCGGCAGAAACGGCTGACGTCCGCATGAAGCCCTGGCCAGTAGAACACCGCCTGGATTCTGTCTGACGTCTTCCTGATGCCTAGGTGACCTCCCATAATTGAGTCATGCGCTACTTCCATCACCTGGCGCCTTAAGGGTAATGGTACCAGTACTTGACGTAGTGGTTTACCTCCGTTGACCCTCGGGTGCTGGAAGATTCTGTACAGGATCTTGGCCTTCACCTCAAAATAGACCGTGCCATTGCCCTTGGTCACGTGGTCTTGGCGGTTCCTGTACTTGTTTAAAGTGCTATCAGCTTCCTGGAGCTGGATCAGCTTATCTCTGTCCACGATGGCAGCTTTGGAGTTGTCGGCGACCTTCAGTGGCGTAGACGTCTTGTCTCTCTTGGCCTGGGCCCTGGTTGTAACAGCACCGACGATCTCTGGTCGGCAGGGCTGAGCCGGAGTAAACACATTGTCCCGTAGCAGCTCTGTAATGTCTCCATCGGGAAATGGCAATGGATCCTCCTCCGCAACTTCGACGTGTTGAGTTGAGGCAGGACTCCACTCTGGATCGGGGTCGTCGGGTCGCCTCGCGCCGTCGATATTCCCGATCATCAAATCGTATAGCGGCTTCTTCAGGCAAACCGCTTCGACTTCGCCTACGTAGAAAGGGGTGTTGACATGAATCTTCGCAACTGGCGCTCTCACACATTTGCTGTCGGCCATAAGTGTCCATTTTGAATCGCCAGTGAACTGTTCTTTAGCGATTAGGTCTTCTCTGACGATGACCCCACTGCAGCCAGAGTCTCTTAAAACAGTCACTTCATGATTTCCGACGCGTCCCTTGGAAACAGGCATGTTCTGTACGGTCACCGCTGCGCTGGCGACGACGGGGATGGATTTTCCGTTGGCAAGGAGAAGTTGGCCATCGGTCATGCACTCTTGCACGTCCGCAGGAGTAGCTGTGCGCTTGGTCTCACTCGGAAGAATGACGCTCCCGCCGCACACTTGATGGTCAGATCTACTGGTTTGCCGTTGATTGGAGAACCGCCTCTGCCGGTTGCCCGCCGCTGCGTTGTCCGTACTGCTCCGCTTTTTGCTACTTTTGTTTTGAGGACAGTTAGCAGCTCTGTGGTCTGTAGCGTTGCAGGTGAAACAGCCTCTTGAATGCCCTTCCCTGGAAGGTGGCGTGGAGTCCCTCTGTCTTTGGCTCGTCTGGCTCTGGTTCACATGGTTTCCAGTCTTCTGAAAATGTTTCGTCGCGCTGGGTGGCCCCAGGGTCTTCCCATGAGCGATGAGATATCTTTCAGCAGCCTCAGTCACATCTTTAAGCGTCTGCAGCTTTTGTTCTTCTAAGTGGGTCGCTAGGTCCTTGTGACAGGCATTGAGAAATTGTTCCTTCACGATCAGGTCATGGAGACTGTCGTAAGACTTCCTTTCGCCTGATAACTCCACCCACTTGTGTAGATATGACGACAGGCGCTCCACAAACTGCTTTGGCGTCTCGTCTGACTTAGGCCGGCATTCACGGAAGCGTTTACGGTAGCCCTTCTCTGTAAAGTTGTAGCACTGCAATAGGGCTTCTTTCAAGACGTCGTAGTCTTTAGCGTCATCGTCCGACAATCTGGTGTAGACGTCGAGTGCTTGCCCCGTCAGAAGTGCACTTAGTCGAATCGCCCAGTCTTGAGGTTGCCAGTTAGAGCTTTTGGCAAACCTTTCAAATCTCGCCAAATAACTGTCGATCTGGTCCTTCCCGTCGACAAACGCTGGCAGTTTTGGAGCTTTGTTGTCACTGATAACTTGTGGCGCATGCTGACTGTTTTGGATACGCGCCAACTCTAGCTGGTACTGACGATCAGCTTCTAATCGTCTCTCTTCCATCTCGTCACGGCGACGCTGTTCCTCTAATTCTCTTTCTTGACGCCATATTCTCTCCTGGAATTTGAGGTACTCCGTCAGCTGTTTGCCTTTTAGATTTAGTTCAACCCCTTTCTGCCAGAGGTCCGCCATCTTGATGCTTTTCTGGAAAGTTCTTTTCTGGAAAGTTCTTCTTCTAGAAAGTTCTTGACTGTGCTGTACCTTTCTAGACTGTTCTAGAACAGCACGCTTTCTGCAGTAGCGCTGATGCTTGTCACTATCCGCCTTCGCTGACGCAGGCCCCGCTGTCCTCGTCGTATGCGACGCTGCACCACGCTGGTGTTGATGTATACGCTCCTGTGCTGAAGTAGACGCGACGTCCGCTCGACGCTCGCTGTAACACTGGCGATGTAGCTCCGAGACTGTCCCTCGACGTAGTCTTACGGTAGCCACGTAGTCCCGCTCTGTTGTTCGCTCACGAAACAACTCTTCGGCGACTACACGCCCTTGCAGTCAACCCGAATCTATCGGATGTAGTCCCAGTATGTTGGCCCCTCTCGACGCAACTCGTTGGCGGCTACCCTCGATGACTGCCTCTCGTAACGTTGACTCGAGTTGTAGCAGTTGAACCCTTGGCTATGGCGTGAATCGCGGCTTGACCCCCAAAATGTTACACTCAGTTTGATGTTGGTGTTTCCTATCAGTATCTGATTCAGCCCCGATGCTTGAATTCCTGATAGTTGTGTAACTCAGATTCGTTTATTCACGCAACCCGCTCAAATCTGCATACAAATCACAAAGTCGACGTATGAAGTTTTCCACTTTTATTCAGCATACATCAACAACTGCATACAATTCTCAATTCAACTCAACAACTTTCACAGCAACTTTCCAAATCACTATCAACAACTTTACTCTCTCAACAGCAATTCGGCACACGATTAAATAACCTCTCTCTTTTCCGGAAGAATTTCGAACAATGTAGAAATGACGTACTGCCACCAATCGAACTAAAGATCGTCATCACTGACTTACGTCAATACACATTTTCTCTACTTCCGGGAACATTCACGACCTTCGATATCCATCGGGAAAATTCTATCAAGAGTAAACACGCATATCCAGAAGATTCTCAAATAATATCGACTAACGCAAATTATCAACGTTATACAAAGCCTCTCCTAACAACAGTGCAAACTCAAATCAAAGGTAAATAAACTCCATTATTGAATACTTTGCAAAACGAAACGATTAGATCTATCGTGCGCGCTTTAGACACACTTTCGTTCGTTTCAACGTAACAGAGGGGAAATTACAGACTGCATTCGTCACTGTAGGATGAAATCACTAGAGATAAGCAATACACATCTCTCCACTGTAAGGATCACAATGCTTTCTTGCAAATGCAGTCCTCTTTACAAAAGGTATAAGCGGTTTTTAATAGGGAGTTACTGCAACGTGCTGAAGGTAGATAATAGTCATAGTCGGTGGCCTAGGACACAACAACGCATCTCACAAGCGCTTGATTGCGCTTACGAACAAAATCAGCAGGCAGTGTATCGTCGTGCACTTCACAAACGGTGTTTTGTACTTTCCAGGGGAAAATCCAAATAGCGAATGCAAAATGATGATCAACAACACCAATGGCATCAAAACGGACATCAAAGTCCAAGGCCAATCCCTCAACACAGTGAATAGCTTCAAATATTTAGGAGCCATTGTATCAGACAATGAGTCCCGACAGGAAGTCCTCTCCAGGATCGCACAAAAAACTGCTGCCTTGGCGAGGTTGAAGCCAATTTGGAAAGACAGGACCATCGGTCTATATTCCAAGGTAAGGCTGCTGCGCTCCCTTGTCATCTCCAATTTTCTTAATGCTTGCGAAACATGGACCCTCACAGCAGGTCTCCAACGAAGAATACAAAGCATGGAGATGAGGTGCTACAGAAGACTTCTGGGCATTTCCTAAACCCAGCACATCACCAACGACGAAGTCCGACAGACCATCATCACACAAGCCATTGGACAACATGATGACCTGCTCACAGTGGTGAAAAAACGGAAACTCCGATCATATGATCATCAGGTCTTGCAAAGACCATCCTGCAAGACACAGTGCAAGGAGGTATAAGAATAGGGAGACCGAAAAAGAGGTGGTAGGACAACATTCGAGAATGGACTGGTTTGACACTGAGCGAAACAATCAGGGTTGCTGAGGACAGCAAAAAATGGAATACGCTGGTTAAACGATCATCTGTGGTGCACCTATGACCTCCGAGTTACTGGATAGGATAGGATAGGATAGGATAGGATGGGATAGGCTGGGGCCGGGGGAGCGAGATGTTGCCCGAGTCGAAAGTTAAAAACATCCCGGAGGCGGGATCGATCCCACACCTGTCAGGAGCCATTGGTTTCTGGTCTGTGGACAAAGCGATTTAATCATGCCTTAGACCACTCGGCCACAACGCTCGCTACAGAGTTTAGCATCAAGTAATAGTTTTCATCTGAGATATAGCTCATAAAGAAGAAGAAGAAGAAGAAGAAGAAGAAGAAGATGATGATGATGATGATGATGATGATGATGATGATGATAATGATGATGATGATGATGATGATGATGATGATGATGATGATGATGATGATGATGATGATGATGATGATAATAATAATAATAATAATAATAATAATAATAATAATAATAATAATAATTGACGGAAAGAATTATTGTTTTTTCTTAGAATGTCTGCATTCAATATTATTATTAGGTAATCTATTCAACCAAACAAGCAGTCAAACTTTGTTCTTCATTTTTTTTGACAGCTTTTATATTATATATCGTTTAAGCTTCTATTTACATTAAATTGAATAAAACAGAGGACTGCTGGCTGTCAAGTGTATTCTTCTCTTGTCGAAATTGGCATTCCTTGTCGCTTATTTGTTTCTTATTATTGTGTTTACATTGTAATTAATGCATTGTTTCCACAGCTAGAGCAGCGCAGTCAACGATCAACTACTTGTTGCTTTCTCTTCAACATTCACAACAACTCTACCACCACTTTTTCGATCTTCCTCTTCCTTCTCCTCCTCCTCATCATCATTATCAGCAGCAGCAGCAGCACCGCCATCTTCATCATCAAGCTGCATGCTCGCTCATCATCATCATTATCATCATCATCATCATCATCATCATCATCATCATCATCATCATCATCATCATCATAATCATCATCATCATGTACCCACCATCTAAACAACGAGATAGAAGAGGCCCTGACCCGAGAGTCAGGTTCAGGTGACAAGTTCTTTAATACGGTGTCGTCGTTCTCATCAGACTCATAGAAACTACTACCTACGCAAAACATGAAGATGACGGCGGGGACGGCGACATCGACGATATAAACGAACATCCCAAGTTTCTATACTCCCAAGAACGACATAGCGTTGCGAAAAGTAACACATCATGATGTTAAATAACGAAGACCACGCACGACTAAGTTCGCTAACCACAAGAACACAGCGTGGTCAACGTTACATTTTACCCTGTATAGCGTTGCTTTCCTACGGAACTTCTTTACGATTGAGTGTGCGCAGGCTTACCAAATCATTTCTAAGGCTTCAGCCATTAGGTTGAGTCACCCTGGACCATGGCTCCAAAATGTTCCCTTATCATTCTGCGTACAGTTATGTTGGTTGTGTGCATAGTGCATATTTTGTGTCTTCAGTACCTGTTCTTTGTGTTGTGACGTTTATTCGTTTGGAATTTCACAGGCACAGTGAGAGAAGACTTTTTCCTTTTTTCCTATGTGCCACTCTTTTGGGTTGGTTCAAATATTTCGTCCAAGAGGTATTTTCAAAATGTGTTGATGCTGCTGCTGCTGATGATGATGATGATCGATAAACAACAGTTCAGTCACTCCAATTAGAATACGCTGTTGTCAAAATGCAAAACATCATGCGCCGCTGAAATCGTCGAGAACTTTTCGATAAGCCGAAGTTGGATTACTTCCGGATACAGATAAAACCTTTAGACTGATCTACACACTTCTTGCACTTCTCTCCTCAAAATCAGGACGCAAAACATTAGGCTGATGTCGATGCGCCAACTGTACATTACTCCATGATGATGATTACGGCGGAGCGTTATCAGTCAATTGATCCATATTTGTAATGACTCACGAAGACCACAAGATACTACGGGCCGAAATTATTAGTACTGTGCGTTTCCATTGGAATCCACACTGTTCGCAGAAGAGAATATTTCAAAGGAAAGCGTACAGGATTGTCGGACAAGCATGATATCATAAACGTATAAAGTCGTAAAATGCTGAAAGTTTAAGCTCAAGGGGTACAAGTTCTAAGTATGAAGGTCCTAAGTACTAAATATGGGGTGTCGGATAGCGCAGTGGTTGGAGCACTCGCTACTGTGTCGCAAGTTAAGCACCGTCCAGTGCGGTTAGCACTTGGATGGGTGACCGCAAAACGTGAAGCGAAAAATAACAACGCCCCCAGTCGACTCAACTGTGACTGAGTACCTACTCTCTTAAAAGTGGGGAAGGTAAAGCAGCGAGGGAGAGAGATGGGCATCACCCTCATTACGCTGGCCCAAGATAAGTGTGATCTCCAACATCACGTTCCCCTACGGCCACAAGGCTATGGGACCACCTTTACCTTAAGTACTAAATACAAGTACTGTACTAAGCAATCCTTTCAAAGTTAGGAACCGGGTTTGATAATGCGCAACAACAATACAAAATAGTGAGGTTCAAAAATCACAGCAGATTTAATTAGACGCTCTGTTGACCGAGATGGTATGGAAAGAGTGCGCCAGATCTAAAACAATAATGTATGTATTTTCCTGGCTTGCGTCGACACAATACTGTGTCTCAACCCTCACAACAGCACGAAGTAGACGTACTGTTGACTGACGGTAACGTTGAAAGCGAATGAGAAAGGCCTATACAAAGGGGACTGACTGACTGAAAACATAGGACTGAATGACTGACAACCTGGGACTGACTGACTGACACATGGGACTGGCTGACTGACAAATGGGACTAGCTGACTGACAACATAGGACTGACTGGCAAAAGTAATGTTTAAAGCACACACAGAGCATCAATACAATGCAGGAGTCCATCCATCAACACACAAACTTTGCTTACTGACACTTGCCTCCTGAATGACGACGACACAAACCTGTTCACTCAGCAACAAGGCAGGAGTCGCCGTATGAAATTTTCCAACTTTATTCTGCATACATCAACAACTGCATACAAGATGGCTCAATCGCTTTTTTCACTCTGACACAGTGCACCACTTATATAGTCTCTCCATAATCGAGAGAAAGGTCGAACATTCCAGCATGACGCAATAACACCCAATCAAAATAAAACTCGTCGCCGGAACAATGCACTGTCTTACGCCATATAATCTTATTTGGGTTAGAAAAATCTCTTAGCTACTGGTAGATTTATCTGGATGCTGCGATCGATAGTAAAGAAGTAATTCTAGACAATTCTCCAATAATATCGGCCAACGAAAATGATCAACATTATACAAAGCTTCTTCTAACAACAACGTAAAATCAAATCACAGGTAAATACACTCTCTTATTGCATGCTTTGCAAAAACAAAACGATCGGATCTATCATGCGCGTCTCAAACGTAACACTGTTATTAACTTCCCCATGCGCATCGCTTGGCCAACTGAGTACAATCTGGGAGTCACACACAGACTGATTGATTGATTGATTTATTGTTGCTTTAGGTCCAGCGGACTCTTCCGAGCCAAATCAGGACCGGACAACCCCCGATCCGCATAAAAGATCTGCCGAAACAACCCTAGTGGGAAAATTGAATGCCCTCCAGCGGCCAGTCACTTTACAATAAAGACATCCCACGCGGGGGACGGCTGAGGGTTTACCTCAACTACGCGAACCCCCGGTTACAAAAACAAAATAGAATACAAACATCATTATAAATTATCAACAAAACACATACATATAAAATGCCTACATTGCTAAATACTAACATCATAGGAAGCCCTAGTGACCACCCAGCAGAAAGCGTCCAACACTCCCAAGCTGATCCAACAGACCTCATACACAAACAAGGAGTCTTGTCCAGGAAGAGTTTTCAAGAAAAAAGGTAGGTCATTGATCTAGCGAAGAAGAAGATAGTATAGCAGAGTGATAGGACAGAGCAGGAATGGGAAAGAGTAAATGAGGAAGATAGCAACAGTGGGAATTTAAAGCACCAAATTTCCATAAAGTGGGGATACTATTTATACTGAAACCCCCGGCACTCCAACGGGGGTACTGTTGCCGCAGTGAATCTGCCATGCCTACAAAGGCAAGACAGGTTTTCAACTGGGGCTTTCACTGTTCCCTTTATAGGTTAGAACAATCTACAGTGGCAAGATTGCTCATGACCCCAAGGGGTACACACAGACGAACAACAATACAGTCTTCTGGTTTGTGTTGAACTTGTAGCACTCAGTAATCAGTTCATTTTTAAATAGCATGATCTGGTATGACGACAACATCATTAAGGAATTAGATTTTCTGAGATATTTCGGTGCAAGAGTTCAAAATCATAAGCCAAGAAAGATGACGTATTTCGGCCTCACCTATCCTTTTAAATCAAAAGTGAGTGTTGCTCCGCCATTAAAAAAAAAAGGATTAAACTTTACGGTATACATTTTTGTGCCCAATTCCAACTCGTTTTGAACTGGGCCATCTAGTCTGGTCTAAGATTAATGAGGTTTTTGTGTCGTTCTCAATGCACAAGACCTCTGCGATGCGCAGACTGATGCAACAACATAGCCCGGGACAAAACTAACTCTTACAACGCATTTTGAATCTATCTTGTCTATGCATTTATTTAGGACGTTACATGCACACAAAAACACCTCTTGAGGTCATGAAGTAAAGATAAACAAGCCGAAAGTTGCACAGAAGGAAAACAAAAAGTAATATAATAATTCCTGATACAGTCAGTGTACTGTCAACGCTTTCTCAAGATGCCAAAAAGAACAGTAAAAACACTCTCTATGTTAACCAGTGTAATGAATACATTGTTGTCTGCCATCATTCCCTGACCACCAAAGGGACAAAGCCAAATGGATGCACGTTTTCGTCCATCAATTGCACTCTATGCTGTACCCTTAAGCCTTCTTCATACGGGCATCTCTTATAAGAAATCCGTAGCAATTGTCTATCATATCCACACACACATTATCGCTCATATATTCATGACAGTTCTCTATCGCAAATTTATACGAGACGCGTCCTGAAGTTTTTTGCGCACCTATCATATCCGTTTGACCTAAACAAAATATAGATGAATGAAAAGATGACCGTCTGTTCTTCAATTTAAACCAGACCTAAGATTGTATGCAGCACGGACAAGGAAACATAACACCAAATATTTGAAAAATATTTCGGAGTTAACCTAATCCCGTTCTTCAATTCCTAATATGAACAGGTAAAAACTCAATAAATACCATGAGACGTATTTTACAAAATTTGCCAAAATACCGGCCACAAAAAATGTACCTAAATAAACAAAATTATTCCTTCGTTAATTTTTAAAAAATCATATTCTCTAAAGCACTAATGCGTTGAGTTCGTTAGTTTCCCCTCATGCATTGACATTGTCACTGTTTCACCATTCTAACATTGTCTGACCATTCTGACACCATGACACCATGACATTCATTGCTAACAATACTCAAAGGTCGCGCGCGCAGCATCTCAACCAAAGCTTTTTAGATTTTGAGGTTAGGTCAGCCAGGCTAGCTATAAATAGCTTCGCCGATGCTTCCTTTCACTGGAAGGGAGGGTGCAGGCAAGCTATAAATAGCCTGCAGCAAGCAAAATGTGGAGGCACTAAACAGTGCTGCTCACATAGGAATTGAGCTGGTGTGTTGCGAGAAGTCAACTTTTCGGTATCGCCGTCTCCTTTGTGGTGCTGGGCAGTTTTCCTTTTGTGCCAATATAGCCAAACTAATTTTCAGTGGAGCAAAAAAGGCTAATGCAGCTAAACCTGGATCCAAATGCGACGGATGAGGCTAGTTGGGGTCAAATTAATGCGGCGGCTGGGACCATTATTGCCCCCAGGGAAAAAATCCGGACTACCCGCATCAATATCAAAATACCGTGCCCCATAGCAATGCGGACCAATAAATAATAATAATAATAATAATAATAATAATAATAATAATAATAATAATAATTATTATTATTATTATTATTATTATTATTATTATTATTATTATAAGGGTATTTCTATAGCGCTTTTTTCCCCAATGACATCAGTTCAAAGCGCATTTCTTACGCATTTATACTTAACGTTAACATCGAAACACATTCGAGAAGAAGTTAAACAAAAACGAGAAACTAATATGCAAAGACATAATACAAACATGAAAAATACTATTTCCAAGTAAACAATAAAAGGCGAGGGAGTAAGATGACAGAAGAGAGCAGCCAAGGAGTGAGAGGACAGAGGAGAGCAGCCAAGGAGTGAGAGGACAGAGGAGAGCAGCCAGGGAGTGAGAGGACAGAGGAGAGCAGCCAGGGAGTGAGAGGACAGAGGAGAGCAGCCAGGGAGTGAGAGGACAGAGGATAGCAGCCAGGGAGTAAGAGGACAGAGGAGAGCAGCCAAGGAGTGAGAGGACAGAGGAGAGCAGCCAAGGAGTGAGAGGACAGAGGATAGCACCCAAGGAGTGAGAGGACAGAGGATAGCAGCCAAAGAGTGAGAGGACAGAGGAGAGCAGCCAGGGAGTGAGAGGACAGAGGATAGCAGCCAGGGAGTGAGAGGACAGATGAGAGCAGCCACGGAGTGAGAGGACAGAGGAGAGCAGCCAAGGAGTGAGAGGACAGAGGGGAGCAGCCAAAGAGTGAAAGGACAGAGGAGAGCAGCCAAGGAGTGAGAGGACAGAGGAGAGCAGCCATGCCAAGGAGTGAGAGGACAGAGGAGAGCAGCCAAGGAGTGAGAGGACAGAGGAGAGCAGCCAAGGAGTGAGAGGACAGAGGAGAGCAGCCATGCCAAGGAGTGAGAGGACAGAGGAGAGCAGCCAAGGGGTGAGAGGACAGAGGAGAGCAGCCAAGGAGTGAGAGGACAGAGGAGAGCAGCCATTCCAAGGAGTGAGAGGACAGAGGTGAGCAGCCAAGGGGTGAGAGGACAGAGGAGAGCAGCCAAGGAGTGAGAGGACAGAGGAGAGCAGCCAAGGAGTGAGAGGACAAAGGAGAGCAGCCAAGGAGTGAGAGGACAGAGGAGAGCAGCCAAGGAGTGAGAGGACAGAGGAGAGCAGCCAAGGAGTGAGAGGACAAAGGAGAACAGCCAAGGAGTGAGAGGACAGAGGAGAGCAGCCAAGGAGTGAGAGGACAGAGGAGAGCAGCCAAGGAGTGAGAGGACAAAGGAGAGCAGCCAAGGGGTGAGAGGACAGAGGAGAGCAGCCAAGGAGTGAGAGGACAGAGGAGAGCAGCCAAGGAGTGAGAGGACAGAGGAGAGCAGCCAAGGAGTGAGAGGACAGAGGAGAGCAGCCATGCCAAGGAGTAAGAGGACAGAGGAGAGCAGCCAAGGGGTGAGAGGACAGAGGAGAGCAGCCAAGGAGTGAGAGGACAGAGGAGAGCAGCCAAGGTGTGAGAGGACAGAGGAGAGCAGCCAAGGAGTGAGAGGACAAAGGAGAGCAGCCAAGGAGTGAGAGGACAGAGGAGAGCAGCCAAGGAGTGAGAGGACAGAGGAGAGCAGCCAAGGAGTGAGAGGACAAAGGAGAGCAGCCAAGGGGTGAGAGGACAGAGGAGAGCAGCCAAGGAGTGAGAGGACAGAGGAGAGCAGCCAAGGAGTGAGAGGACAGAGGAGAGCAGCCAAGGAGTGAGAGGACAGAGGAGAGCAGCCATGCCAAGGAGTGAGAGGACAGAGGAGAGCAGCCAAGGGGTGAGAGGACAGAGGAGAGCAGCCAAGGAGTGAGAGGACAGAGGAGAGCAGCCAAGGAGTGAGAGGACAAAGGAGAGCAGCCAAGGAGTGAGAGGACAAAGGAGAGCAGCCAAGGAGTGAGAGGACAAAGGATAGCAGCCAAGGAGTGAGAGGACAGAGGAGAGCAGCCAAGGAGTGAGAGGACAAAGGAGAGCAGCCAAGGAGTGAGAGGACAAAGGATAGCAGCCAAGGAGTGAGAGGACAGAGGAGAGCAGCCAAGGAGTGAGAGGACAAAGGATAGCAGCCAAGGAGTGAGAGGACAGAGGAGAGCAGCCAAGGAGTGAGAGGACAAAGGATAGCAGCCAAGGAGTGAGAGGACAAAGGATAGCAGCCAAGGAGTGAGAGGACAAAGGAGAGCAGCCAAGGAGTGAGAGGGGTGGGTACTGAATAAAGTCTTGGATGAAGGGTGCCATACAAACATTAAACATCATTACGATTAGCAACAAAACTGGAAGTGACTGAAAGCAGCAAACACCAAACTATTTACCGGAAACCGCAATGATTGCAATTAAAAACTGAAAACATGTTAAGCTTGGGACTGGCTTTTTCAAACAAGGTATTTCCAAACACTGGCACGCATGACTGAAAATCTGCATTTCCAAAAGTGCTAATTCTCCTGACGATGGTTGTTGTGACACGATTTTTTTTCTTAAAGATACCGAACAGAAACACGGAATGATGGACCGTCACACATTCCAGACGCACTTCAAAAGCAAGCACCTTTTTCACAATTAAGAAAAAAAAAAGATGTACTGATTCTGTGAGAACTTTAAGTGAAACATTATACCAAATGAAATTGAACATAAAATGAAAAATCAGATGTGATGTCGCTTGCCCTTTTTGAAATAAGAAGCAACAATCAGAAATCACGTTTTTATTTTTTTTACATCAATGGAAATCTAGAAGCAAGGTCGCGATCATAACAATGGGTTTTCCCTCTACGTAGCTACTCAAGATGAAGACAGCGTAATCACGATAATAGTGAAATAGTCAAGTTGTAACGTCAAAATCAATGTGGAATATTATGTTGTCTGCTAGTCTCCTGGGAAAAAATACCATGACATTTCCTTTTACAAGAAACGTTAAAACAATCCAGATTCTAGGCCCCAAGGTGTTGCAAACACGAACGATAACCACTTTGTAATACATCCAAGATGTATATTAAAATAAAACATAATTTAAATTACTTCTTCTTTCCTTATAAACGTCAAATGGATCACTTTTCACAGAAACATTGAAAAGTCTACAATGTAGGTCTCAAGATGTTTGATCGCCGCAAGTACAAAGTATATTGAATCAATATATCATATAACACAGTCAAGCTGTAGATGAAATAAAACAGAAATTAAATTGCATTTTCTATTTTTAAACTCCCATATGGTAGCATTCACATTTAAAATACAAGTCACACTCTAAGGTCGAAATGTATTTCAATACTGCAGGCAACAACTAGCTATAGTACACAATAGTGAAAGTGTATAATAAATTAAAAAAATTAATCAAGTAATTAATTTTTCGGTATGACTTCTTCCTTCAAAACTCTCCCAACAAATAACTTTTAAATCCAATCAATGAAAATGTTTGGCCACTGTTTCGTGTCTATGAAACCCACCAAGCAAATATATTGTCAAAATGGATGTAATATTTTTGACTATAGGAAGACAGGAAAACAACCAACACTTGTGTTAAAAACTACACTATTTTTAATTATGTCATTTATTTAAACTTTAAAAAAATCACCAAAAATACTATGGGTCCCATTGCAGCGCCTTGTGGAACTCCAGTTGAAACACGTTTACGCTGCGACGTTTCATGTTTAAGGACTACAACTTAATTGGTGTCTCCCACTGAGACAATTTTAAAATGTAAAGGAATAAGCTTTCCTCGAATTTCCTATGACGTTCATTTGGTGAATAAGAACAGAAGGTTTCGAGTACATGCTGTATATAAACCCGCTGTGACACTGAAAAACGACGCTTGGTCTGCTGTTTTTCTTCCATTACCGGAAACCGGTCTAGTGTCAGGCAGACGGAATGTCGCAATAGCTGAACTCAATACACCTACAGCAGACCCGTAATAGACCCCAAACCTATATATATGTGTCTGATATTTGTGAAAATGTGAATCTATAAGCAGGACGCGATCTCCCTGAGAATACCTGCCCATGCACACACAAATAAACTCAGCCGACCGTGCTCCAGCACTGGCCGTATAAGCTACAAGGACAAGTGGCTCAGCACGGATACTGAAATATATTATGTGGCTGTAGTATCAAGTGACGCCTTATGACGCTAAATAAGATATAATTGCCAGTTACCATTTTAAGTTGCATATATGGTACCAATGACCATTACGATTATATTCGGTTATCAGAGAGAGGGAGAGAGAGAGAGAGAGAGAGAGAGAGAGAGAGAGAGAGAGAGAGAGAGAGAGAGAGAGAGAGAGAGAGAGAGAGAGAGAGAGAGAGTAACAAATGCCTAGACAGGCAGTATAATCAGACAGGTACACAAAATCTGGATTACATTTATTTAAACATACGGACAAACAAACAGTCAGGAAAAACACCTTAAATATGTTGCATAATGATAAAGATCTCAAAGCAACAATAACAACAACAACAACAACAACAACAACAACAACATCGGACGCATATATATTTAATATAAATCATGAATCAGTGCGTGCATGACTGAACTGGGAAAGACAAAATAACACAAAGAAAAAAAAAGTTGAAACAGAAAACAAGTCTAAAATCAATAAATGCATCACTATAAATTATGTTTAAAAACCCATAAAACTAAATCACCTCATCTCCACAAAATCGAACAAATCAAAAATAACAAAGTCTATGATCAATAATTTTTTACAGAAAATATTTTTAAAGCACACCTCGCCTAAACACAAAAACATCAATAACAAACACAACACAAAAAGCACCCCCACCCCACCCTACCCTCTTAAAAAACAAAACAAAAACACACACATCAACTACAACACAACACCACACAAAACGACATGCATACTTAACAAAAAAAGGCATAGGTGAAATAAATAAATAATTGACATTTAAAAGGTAATACCAAATTAATTCATCAACTAATAAGCGATTTAATTAATGGATTATTTAATTAATTTGATTGGAGAAAAAAAACGAAGAACCAGATAAATAACATACTTCAATAAATTAACTCACCTCGCGCCCTCCCCTTCGTCACAGGAATTACTGGGGGAATGTTCGGGAGACAATGTTGTCGGTGACACATCGCCACAGTTCTGGAACACAGTCAATCAAAATGTACAACATTGAACAAAGAAAAAAAAAAGCAATTTAATATTAATCAAGCTGTCGTTGTAGCTGTTCAGTAAATAAAAAAAAATATAACATCAACAAACAAAAACCGCTCAAATCATCAAGCTGTCACTGCAGTTATTCAGTCAATGAAAAATAGTTCAATCATTCAACCCAGGTCGGTTTGCTTGCTAGTATTATAGTTAAAACTTGGAGACTTCAGCTACAGGAGGCCATTTATTCATTCTTATCGAAGGGAAGCAACTGCGTCTGTCCCGGCTGCCAAATACAGATTTGCTTCCCATAGACCTTCTCCGATCCCGTAGGAAAACGCTTCAGTAGATAATGATGTGGTGAAAAAACGTAAACTCCGATGGTATGGCCACGTCACCAGATCATCAGGTCTTGCAAAGACCATCCTGCAAGGCACAGTGCAAGGAGGTAGAAGAAGAGGGAGACCGAAACAGAAGTGGGAGGACAACATTCGAGAATGGACTGGTTTGACACTGAGCGAAACAATCAGGGTTGCTGAAGACAGGGAAAGATGGAGTACGCTGGTTAAACGATCATCTGTGGTGCCACTACGACCTCCGAGTTATGGGATAGGATAGGATAGGATAGATAATGATGAGGAAGAATTAGAAGAGGAAGAAGTAGAAGACGAAGAAGTAGAAGAAGAAGAAGAGGCAGAGAGATAAAGAGAGAGAGAGAGAGAGAGAGAGAGAGAGAGAGAGATTATGTGTGTGTGTGTGTGTGTGTGTGTGTGTGTGTGTGTGTGTGTGTGTGTGTGTGTGTGTGTGTGTGTGTGTGTGTGTGTGTGTGTGTGAGACAGAGAGAGAGAGAGAGCGGTGGGGAAATGGGCGGGCATAGGAAGGCCGCTGTCGACGAAGAAGAAGAAGAAGAAGAAGAAGAAGAAGAAGAAGAAGAAGAAGAAGAAGAAGAAGAAGAAGATGATGATGATGATGATGATTGATGATTGATGATGATGATGATGATGATGATGATGATGATGATGATGATGATGATGATGATGATGATGATGATGATGATGAACACTGAAATAGGGACACGGCACGACATAATTATATTACTATGCCTCAAATCCGACCCCCGGAAGAAAAAGTTTTAAAAAAAAACAAAAAAAAAACCGTTGGTTCGATGTACGCGAAAGAGAAATTGAATGTCCACACCTGCTGCTTTGGCAGATTCACCAGCCAGACAATGAAAGTTGGACTAATTCTCTTCCTGCTGGGTGGGTGGATGAGTGAGTTGACTGATGTGGGGCAGTAAAAGGGAGATGGATGGATGGAAAGAGAGAGAGAATGAGAGAGAGACAGAGAGAGACACAGAGAGAGAGAGAGAGAGAGAGAGAGAGAGAGAGAGAGCGAGAGAGAGAGAGAGAGCTTTCTAATTACTCCTTTTAATTTCAAAGGGGAAACAAGTTCTACTGTTTCCTGTGGAATAAAGAAGAATTTATGGACGGGGGTAGGGGGTAAGGGGTAGGGGGGGGGAGGGAAACACATTTCTTTTAAAATTGTATGCCAGAGAACC
The DNA here is from genome assembly GCA_036898135.1 of Oncomelania hupensis. NCBI lineage: Eukaryota > Metazoa > Mollusca > Gastropoda > Littorinimorpha > Pomatiopsidae > Oncomelania > Oncomelania hupensis. The sequence goes on along the minus strand of CM072514.1, from coordinate 82,008,470 downwards.
AACAAATATCGTTACTCCTCTCCCCAGCACATCACACCCCATCAGCTCTACACTCCTTCCTTCCGTTAAGCCCGCATGAGAAAGCCACAGAGAAATGCCAGACTCAGTTGTAATTAGCGTATGGTTGCGGAATGGAGGCGCAGACATGGAGGAAAATACGTTAGGAAAATTCCGCAGCGAATACATTCAAATCTCAATTTGATTATCCAGGCGGTCTCTTGTAAAAAAAATTGGCTGGACTGTTAAATGTCTGATCAGCGGCGCTAACATATTCATAAGGAAATTTCGCCATGGTGAAAGGGCAATTTTATACCCTTTTCTTGTGTGTATATTCATTGTCTCTTTCATTCTCCTTGGTTGTTGATGTTGTTGTTGTTGTTGTTGTTGTTGTTGTTGTTGTTGTTGTTGTTGTTGTTGTTCTTCTTCTTCT
>CM072514.1:81968040-82003040 GCA_036898135.1 Oncomelania hupensis | reverse complement strand
CGGTTGACACCTTGGTGTACAACTGTTATGTGGCTAGTGTTGACCGGAGGACCGCCCTCAAGTCACATGGCTAAACTCGTTGATGTGGTAAAACTAGTTCTATAATAAAACATCAACAACTACAACAACTGTGTAACGTTTCGAGACTAGTACTGTTGTATCAGCAAAATATGGTTCTGATTTCGTTATGTTCTACCTCGAAGGGCAGCTCAAAGGCGATGTGATAAAAGCTTTGTTCTGGAACCGTGATCTCACTCAAAAGGGTTACTACCCATCAAGTACCGAACAGCACGCAATTTATATTTGCGTCACCACAACTATACACGCATTCACGCGGGGACCCGGGGACACACACACACACACACACACACACACGCGCGCGCGCACGCAAGCACGCTCACACACACACATAAGCACGCTCACACACACACACACACACACAAGCACGCTCACACACGCAGAAGTACACTCCCCCAAACGACCAGTCCTCTTCAGAAGTAAAGTATAAAACTAACCATACTGTAGTTGTAATCGTTTGCCGGGTCTATACAGTTTAATAATAATAATACAGTACATTTATATCGCGCGGTACCTCGCAAACGGTAAGGAAAGCGAGCTCGCCGCGCTTGACAACACACGTGCAATCACACACACCCACACCCACACACACACACACACACACACACAGACAAAAGCAAGCATTGCACGATCCCTAAGTTACATTTCAATCTAGTGATCCGTACACCAACGGCCATCAAATGGGATTTTACAACATTTTTTGGTTGTTTGCATTTGGAATCTAAATGGATTTTTCGAGCGATTTCACCCCTAGATTTATCACTTAGGCGAGGATGTCAAGGCAAAATGACACCGCACTTAAAATAACAATAACTAAACACTGTGCGATGCATTACGTAACGACAGGACATCATAAATATCGACTGATGAAGAACAACAAACAGGAAAGAAATACGACGAGGCAAAGAATGGGGAGGAGGAGGAGACTGTTTGGAATTTTATTTCTAACTAATGAAAGCATTTTAAAATTTCAATTTTAATTGACTAATATCACGTACGTGTGCACGCATGTGCGAACAGCCATGAAATGAAAGATAAATTAAGAAGAAGAAGAAGAAGAAGAAGAAGAAGAAGAAGAAGAAGAAGAAGAAGAAGAAGAAGAGGAGGAAGAGGAGAAGGAGACGGAGAAGAAGAACAACAACCACAACAACAACCACAACAACAACAACAACTCCCCACTACAATCATTATTATCGTCGATGTTCATATGATGATGATGATGATGATGATGATGATGATGATGATGATGATGATGATGATGATGATGATGATCATCATCATCATCATCATCATCATCATCATCATCATCATCAGTACCATTCTAATCATTACCATCGTCACTACCACCACCACCGGCATCACCATCCTCTTCATTCTCCTATTCCTCCTCTTCATCATCATCATCATCGTTGTCAGCTGCGTCGTAATGAATCAATGAAAAGTTCCATCAACAATTAATGTACTGAACTAATTGACTGACCTTGGTCTCATATATGGCGGACCTCCTCCCTCGTCTTGCCACGGGCGGCGAAGGTTCGTGCTCCGCTTCATTCTCCGAACCACTGGTCAAGCTTCCGGAGCTTAGCCTTCTAGGAATGGGCTGAAACACCAGGAAGTAGTCAGGTCAAATCAAGATATCTTAATCTTCTTGCTCACACAACGTGTAGGCTCACAGGTAAACAAATAATGCACATAGCTACACAACTACAGAACACATAGGGCGTATAACAGAACATAACACTGTAACGTTTCCATTTAAACAACAACAGCCACAATAATAATAATAATAATAATAATAATAATAATAATAATAATAATAATAATAATAATAATAATAATAGCACTACTACTACTACTACTACTACTACTACTACTACTACTAATAATAATAATAATAATAATAATAATAATAATAATAATAATAATAATAATAATAATAGTTGTTGTTGTTTATCCCAGCGCTGCGATCATGCTTTTTGTGTGAAAATGCTTATGCACATAATACATTTTCATTCTATAATTAATAATAATAACAGCAACAGCAACAAGAAGAAGAAGAAGAAGAAGAAGGAAGAATAAGAAGAATGAGGAAGAAGAAGAAGAAGAAGAAGAAGAAGAAGAAGAAGAAGAAGAAGAAGAAGAAGAAGAAGAAGAAGAAGAAGAAGAAGAAGAAGAAGAAGAAGAAGAAGAAGAAGAGGAGGAGGAGGAGGAGGAGGAGGAGGAGGAAGAAGAAGAAGAAGAAGAAGAAGAAGAAGAAGAAGAAGAAGAAGAAGAAGAAGAAGAAGAAGAAGAAGAAGAAGAAGAAGAAGAAGATGAAGAAGAAGATGAAGAAGAAGAAGAAGAAGAAGAAGAAGAAGAAGAAGAAGAAGAAGAAGAAGAAGAAGAAGAAGAAGAAGAAGAAGAAGAAGAAGAAGAAGAAGATGAAGAAGAAGATGAAGAAGAAGAAGAGGAAGAAGAAAGAAGAAGAAGAAGAAGAAGAAGAAGAAGAAGAAGAAGAAGAAGAAGAAGAAGAAGAAGAAGAAGAAGAAGAAGAAGAAGAAGAAGAAGAAGAAGAAGAAGAAGAAGAAGATGAAGAAGAAGAAGATGAAGAAGAAGATGAAGAAGAAGAAGAGGAAGAAGAAGAAGAAGAAGAAGAAGAAGAAGAAGAAGAAGAAGAAGAAGAAGAAGAAGAAGAAGAAGAAGAAGAAGAAGAAGAAGAAGAAGAAGAAGAAGAGGAGGAGGAAGAGGAAGAAGAAGAAGAAGAAGAAGAAGAAGAAGAAGAAGAAGAAGAAGAAGAAGAAGAAGAAGAAGAAGAAGAAGAAGAAGAAGAAGAAGAAGAAGAAGAAGAAGAAGAAGAAGAAAAAGAAGAAGAAGAAGAAGAAGAAGAAGAAGAAGAAGAAGAAGAAGAAGAAGAAGAAGAAGAAGAAGAAGAAGAAGAAGAAGAAGAAGAAGAGGAAGAAGAAGAAGAAGAAGAAGAAGAAGAAGAAGAAGACCAACAACAACAACAATAATAACAAGTGCGGGACCATAACGGGTGCAGAATTCCCTCGCGTGCAAGCACACACATACACATACACACATACATACATAGACACTAACGCACACGCACACAAACACACAAATATACATACACACATACATAGACAGACACACACACAACATTCACACACACATCCTGTATTTAAGTTAATAAAGAAGAAGAATGGGAATTCAATTCAATTCAACACATCTTTATTACCACAGGAACGGAAATATTGTACACGTCTCATCACATTATGTTATATAATGGCTCCACACATCAAGACAGTTATAATGAACAATAATAAGACACAGACTAATATAAGAGGTTCAGAAAGCATAGAATCCGTACGCACATCATCCGTACATAATTTAACTATGCATTGATTGAGCGAACGCCTCTTGCAGGTAAAAATATTACAGGTAAGAAGTAGGACTAAAGAATAGGCACTATTATGCATTGTAAAAGCAATCAATCAGATAAAAACCTCTTATACGGGAATAGGGAGAAGAAGGAGGAAGAGGAAGAAGAGGATTATGAAGGCACTATCCCCGACATGAGGAGGAGGTGCAGAAGAAAAAGAACGTAGATAGAAGAAGAGGAAGTGAAAACAAATAATTATGAAGTAAAAAGTGGGATTTTTTAAAGTGTAAAGAGAGATTGCTCAAAACACAACAACTCACATGCAGCTCTAATGTACATACAAATGTAAAAGAACAATGTAGGTAATTATTGGAAAAAATAATAACCAGAATAAGAAGATGGGAAGGGAAAAGTATAAGAGGATACAAAGAATAATAGTAGAAAGACGAAGACAGAAACAAAACAATGAAAAAAAAGATACATCAGTAAGTTTTGCTCTCATTGCCCTCTCTTGCATTTTCTCCACCCCAACCTTCCAAAGGAGCCATCAGTATCGATCAGCAGCGAATCAACCATTTGGGAATCAGGTCGGGGACGCAGGCTGCCGTTTATTAACAAAACCAAGTGTGAACCGGATAAGGTCGAGAGGGGAGCTAACTGGGTCTTGTCGAGCACGAGTTAGTTCCCGTGACCAGGGATGCGATCATTGAATTTGTGCGGCAGTCCTCTTTTCACGGCGTATATTGGCACTTCCTCCATTGGTATTCAGCGCTTCACTCTGTCATTCTTCGTTTTTCTGAGTTGGGTAAAGGTGGCCCATTATACCGCCGCGACTTCGCAGCTCTCAAAACAGCGCGAGAATGTACACATAAGACAACGGGCAACCGTCGACTCCTATCCTATCCTATCCTATCCCATAACTCGAGTCGCTGGGGGCACCACAGATGATCGTTTACGCAGCGTACTCCATTTTTCTCTGTCCTCAGCAGCCCTCATGGCTTCACTCAGTGTCAATTCTCCAATGTTGTCCCTATCCTCTTTTTCTGTTTCCCTCTTCTTCTGCCTCCTTGCACCGTGCCTTCCGGGATGGTCTTTGCAAGGCCTGATGCTTTGGTGACGTGGCCATACCATCGGAGTTTCTGTTTCGTCAACACTGTGAGTATGTGATCGTGTTGTCCAATGGCTTGTCTGAAGGTCTGACGGACTTCGTCGTTGGTGAATCACGCCTTCGGGGACTCATGCCTTCAGCAATACGTAGAAAGTAAATGAATGAAGAAATTTGAAGCTTAACGTCCATACAATACGACAGAGGGCGTAGGAAGTGGCTAGCACCATACTGTGAGCAGGGTAAATAGTAATTAGCGTGACGATGGCGACCCTTATCAAGTAGGACGGCAATAAAAGGCAGAATACCACCAACACCCACAAGAGGGGCCGGGTAGCTCAGTTGGTAAGAGCGTCTTGCTAGTAACCGAAAGGTCGCTGGTTCAAATCCCGGATTGGTCAACGTGTGATCATATTATTTTCCCCTTTACCAACAACTGGCCCGCTGGTGTCAGTATAAATCGGTCCAGTAATCACCGATATGCGAAAGTGTCGTGGGACTATAATCTACAAAAACAAACAAACACCCACAACAAGGTAGACAAAGAGCTAAAAACTCCGTGTTCCCCAAACCCACCTGTGTTATCACATTGTGCATGTACAGTAACCAACCTTTTCCTACAACATCAACACATATAAACACACACAAGTCCATAAATTAAAATGGAGCGCCAACTGATAGATCAATTGATCAGATGGACGTTGACGAGACTTTCAACGTGCAGCCAATAATAAAGCCTTTGAAGAATCGAAGCGCCGCCAAGATTTACATCAATGTAACATTTTACCACCGAAACGATTTGACCATTTAAACAAATCTTGTAGCCTACAAAGGGCGAGTCCCAAGAGCTAATAACAGATTTTGATATGCCCAACTCAAACCTATATACACATTTCTGGTATTATCTGGAGTGTCGGCTTGACTGCCAATCTCCTCCTTCACGTATAACCTACAGACCCATCTCTTCTTTTTTTTTTCGCTCATTAACCACCTTTCAAGGCAATGGTAGGTTCCGCATGCTCTCTACCGACCCACATCATGCATTTGGTTTATAGCGTCTATACGTTTTGTTTTTCATAGTTTTCGCTTTCATGTCCCCCTTTTTGTTCAGTTTTAATTGGACATTATTTTCTTTATTCGCGTGTGGGAATGAGTGAGGACTGTGTTTTGAACCTAGTGTTCTATGATATCCCAATTATTATTATTATTATTAGTAGTAGTAGTAGTAGTAGTAGTAGTAGTAGTAGTAGTAGTAGTAGTAGTAGTAATAGAAGTACTATGGTAGTAGTGTACTACTACTATTACTACTACAAAGCTTACTATCTTGTTGGGGAAGATTAAGGCGAGGGGAAAAGCTTTATGATATATTTTCAAAGGCTAAGACAGTTTAGTGTTAGATGGTAATTGGCCCTAAGATGTCAGAATAGTCAGGGACATCAGGGTGCCACAACCCCTGTGAGGATACGCCAATAAAACACGGCGCATGTCTTGACAGAGAGAGAGAGAGAGAGAGAGAGAGAGAGAGAGAGAGAGAGAGAGAGAGAGAGAGAGAGAGAGAGAGAGAGAGACAGACAGACAGACAGACAGAGACAGACAGAGACAGACACAGAGAGACAGACACAGACAGTGACAGACAGAGACAGCAAGAAAATGAAGACAACGCACTTTTAATTCAAATTAGTAGGAGAAAAGGGGGATCAAAAGGAATAGACGTGCGTGAGTGAGAGAGAGAGAAAAAATGAGAGAGAGAGAGAGAGAGAGAGAGGGAGAGAGAGAGAGAGAGATAAGATAAGATAACAATTTTATTTTGCAAGGGTAAAAGAATAAGCGCTAGATGCGCTATTTTACTTCTTGCCCTTGGGGCTTTAACAATAACTATTAAATACAACTCAAGGCTATAACATTCACATCATGGAACAATAACAAATAAACAAAGTCATCATTAGATAAAATCCTTTTCAAACAATTGAAATCAAATTAATGTTGTTAATCTCAATCAACAACATTAACAATTAATGTGTATTTAATTTTTAATGTGTTTTAGGAGACGTGTTCTAAATGATGTAAATTTAGATGCTGGAGTGCGGAGATCTTCAGGAAAGTTATTCCACAAAATGGAACCGGAATAAGCTAGACTAGTTTTGTAGAGATCAATTCTTGGAATTGGAACATTTAATTTTGTGGACGATCTGGCAGTGTTTTTTTGGAAAAAGAGAAGAAAGATAGGAAGGTGCATTTCCAGAAAGGACCTTGTGCATGAAAACGCCTTTATTAAATTTTACTCTGTCGGTAAGAGGTAGAATATTGATCCGTTTATAGTCATCTGGAGAGATTTTTTGTTTGAGTAAAATTTGTTTAATTGCACGTTTGAATTCTAATTAAAGGTTTAATTGCATTGCCACTAGCAGAATCCCAAATAGTAGAAGAATAATCAATAAATGATTGAATTGATTGAGATTTGATTTGAGATTCAGAATTGAATTGAGAGAGAGAGAGAGAGAGAGAGAGAGAGAGAGAGAGAGAGAGAGAGAGAGAGAGAGAGAGAGAGAGAGAGAGAGAGAGAGAGAGAGAGAGAGAGAGAGAATCAGTTGGAGGGGGAACGAGATATGATGATGGGGACACAATGATGAGAAAGAAAGCGGAGAGAAGAGAAAAAAACAACCCACCACGAAGCCACAATCAATTGAAAATAACGCTGCCCACAAAGCCCAAGAAGATCACAAGCAAAACCATACATGGCGATGCTGCTGAAGATCATAGACAAGATCACCACCAAAATCCCGAAGCAAAGTGACTGGAAAGTTGAACAATATTGAACATGTAATGTGATGTTGATTGATGATGATGATGATGATGATGATGATGATGATGATGATGATGATGATGATGATGATGATGATGATGATGACAATCATATAAACGCATGAATTAAAATCAAGCCCTCTAATTTTACCCGGTCTTCTCGTTCAAATCACAGAAGTCTTCAAGGGTTCAAAGGCTAGCATCACTTTAAAATTTCACACTGTTGTTATCCTTCCAAAGCTCCCAACAAGAGTATAAGCGAAGAAGAAATCCCTGTGCCATTCAAACCAGATAGGTTTAGAATCTTCTTTCCTGACAACCTGATCACTGTGCTTTGTGTTGTTAACAGACATTTCTCGCCGTCTGCCCGAAATGCCTCATTCTCTTCGAATGCTCGATTTTAAATCAGATGCTTTCGATGTATCCAAAATGCCCTATCTGCCTTGATGGCTCGTTCTGCCTCCAATTGGCGGCCACGAACAGGAATAAGATCCTGAGTATAAAAAAACGCTTTAGACTGCTAGTCTGTTTTAAAGTGCGTTATAAAGCTTCGATCCTCTGCGTGGGCTGGGCGTATTACAAGGGATTGTTCTGGCCACGCTGTTATTCTTTGATGAAACGCCGACGGCACTTTGAAATGAAATGGCCTGCTAGCGCCATTCGGCTGTGTAACCTTTTGGCAGAGAAATCCTTCCGATGAAAAGAAAATCGTTACCTCCAATCTTCAGCTTCAAGTATATTTTAATCCTTTAACTTCAGGAAAGAGCATCGCGAAACCTTCTTTTCTCTGTTCACTCTACTCTCTCCTTTCAAACACCATTCTCTCTCTCCCTCTCTCTCCCTCCCTTTTCCTCTCTCTCCCCCCTCTCTCTCTCTCCTTCCCTCTCTCTCTCTCTCCCCAATGTTCATGCTACAACGACCGCATTTATAAACTCATACACACAATCATAATCCTCCACGTTTTGTGTTGGTGCTCTATACGAAAAAGTTATAACATTGGATAAGTTGCCAGCTGTTTTAAGGTCGAAGCGAAGAGTTCTTATTAATTGCATGACTTACTGCATGGTAATACTAAAAGCCTCTAATATATTACGTGCTACCTTTTCTCCTCAAGACTAGTAAATCTTTTCATTCCTACGTCCTTCAGAACATTAATGCTTCCATTAACACTATCTGAAACCACTTCCTTCACTGACAACTCCGTCCGTCTCACGCAGAGCGAGCAACCGGAGGAAAGGAGTTCATAGTTAACTTCTTCCCACCCATAGCTCTCCTTCCTCAAAGCAAATGAGGAAGGGGAAACCCTTCAGGCTACTAAGGGTCCGATTCCTGAATAACGGTACAGACAGGCCTATTCAAACCACCACTAAACGTCTCATGCAGGTTCCAAGTCTTCATCCAGCTAAGTACCAACAGTTACTCCAATGACGCAAATATTTTACAGGACTATCGAAGTGAAACTGCGGTGTTTCTAAGCTATATAAATTATATACAGCTAATTGTATTTATTATTCGTTTAATTCTTTATATACAATTAATTGTATTTATTATTCGTTTACTTCTTTCCCCTACGGGGCTGATATGTCAGCGTCAGAAACGTTTTCCCAATAGCTACCTGCTTGATGTGGTTATGCTTCAGTTAACTATATGTATAATAATTACCTTTAGAAAAAAGATAAAGGTTTGCAAGAGAAGTGTGTTTTTTTGAGACTCTGGAGATCTTCTTCCCAAAGTTTATCGGTATTATATATAACGCTCTCTCTCTCTCTCTCTCTCTCTCTCTCTCTCTCTCTCTCTCTCTCTCTCTCTCTCTCTCTCTCTCTCTCTCTCTTTCACAATAGGCTAGTTTTAGACCCTGCACTAAGGCTCCTCGCCTTAAAAGTTCATCCTGCTTTGTCCTTTGTATCTTAAAGTTGATGCCTAGAAGACGACACAAGTCAGGACTGTGCTAAGCATGGGTAGGCTAAATCTTCACAAAGGTAGGCCGTGGCATAATCCCGCTGACCTTTATCCGTCACCCCCGCGAGAGGGCGCTACGGTATCTCACGAGATTTCGCACGCTTTAGCTGCCACAACGTTAAGGTAGATCAGTCTTTGTCTAAACCTCACACGAGAAGGAGCGACGCTCTGAAAGATCTCTCTCAGAAGACTATGCAGGTGACGGGTGAAATTTATTCATCGCAGTATAGCCATAGCCTGACATTGTCAAAAAGGTAAATGATCAATCTTTTGTTTTATTGCGATTATTGATATGATTATTGGATTATGTTTGTGAAGTCTTGCCATGTTTTATAATTGTGAATTTTAGTAAAACTTTGCTTAACCATGTGGCTGACACACGCGACACCATGAGGTAGCCCCTATGGACCCACTGTTGGTTCTCCTATTCGTATTATTGCAGACCAGTGCCTGTACCGGAGAAAGTGTATATTATTAATTACTTCTCCCTGTGTTTATTGTAGCCATTATATGTATATGTATAGGAAGAATGTTGGAGATTCCAGTGGACCACGGACTTAGAAGATTGTTCGTCCCTTTTCTGTATAGCGAGCATTGTGGCCAAGTGGGCTAAGGCAGGACTAACTTGCCTTGTCTATAGGCCAGAAATCAATGGCGCCTGACAGGTGTGGGTTCGAGCCAGCATCTGGGCATGTTTCTCCGAATATTATTTACTTTCGACTCGGGGTTTTCTCCGGGTACTCCGGTTTGCTCCCCCAGCAAAATTTCAAAATCACAACTAATGTTAGGTAGGTTGGGTTTGGGCGCGCCACAGGCTGCGACTACGCTTTCCCCAGGGGAGACGGCCCAGAATTTCCCTATGGAAAAAGGGACAACAAGGTAAATAAAATTAAAAAATAAATAAAATAAAATAAAATAAAAATATAAGTGGATGCGATCTCAATTGAGGGCTGTTTCTGCCAACAGTGAGACGCTCTGCACACCCTTTGTAACCAAGGCATTGCAGAAACTCGTCTTATGTTTTGCAGACGAGCAGGCTTTGTCAGAGGCAGGAGATAGACCACTGAGAGTCAACCCTGACATTCGGCCTGCACTTGAGCATCGAGCACTGCTCTACGATAGCTCAGTAGTCAACAAACGAGACCAGGCGACAGCAGCCCCGCACCTCAACGATAAAGCTAAGTGACACAGAAGAAGTTCACAAACACTGATCTATAAGGACTGTGCGATAGTCCACTCATCCTGGAAAAGAACATTAGGCAAAACAAGAAACAAAGCCCAGTGATGAGACAGTAGCAAGTATCGAGAACAGTAGCAGAATAGACCCATCAAAGAGCGAACTACTCGAAGTGAACTTTGGACTGCTAAGTTAATCCTAGCTGTATTACGCTTTGGACATTTAAGTTAATATAGTGATTAGAGAATTAAATATAGAGTAGAGTAAATAAATGTGTGATTTTTATTGTTAACAAGTTGCTATGGTTCATAGCCGTGCGAGAGCTAGTGTGTCAGTGAAGCCATTACACTTTTATCCTTATCTCTGTAACCATATCCACACACAGACCGGGCCAAACATATAAATATATTAAGATTAGTCATAGGGCGATTTAACTAGCCGATCCCGGCAGACGAAAGACGAGTGGGTAATAGCATTCCATTGTGCAGAGCCCAGCAACAATAGACCCACCGCCTCTCTCATTCTCTCTCTGTTAGGGGAAAAAAATACATAAATCTAACAACGCGATCGACTCTTCAGTGCAGTTGAGATGCAGAGTGACCTGTTTATTTAGACAATATTTACTAAAGGATTTTAGTTATCACAGCCGACTGTTTGGAGAGGAAAAACATCGACAGAAAACCAAAACCGTAATGAATGTTATTGCCCCGTGGAACAACCCACATATGACCCAAACAGACTGCCAAACACAGCTCCACATCTCCAAAACATCAGTCAAACACCACAGAACTAGCCTTGTTGAATCAGCAGGTCGCCATTTTGCCGCTGATTGCCAGACCGGGGCAGATATTATAGGTAGCAAATTAGCAGACTTTGATATATTGAGAGAGAGAGCGAGAGAGAGAGAGAGCGAGAGAGAGAGAGAGGGAGAAAGAGGGGGAGAGAGAGAGAGAGAGAGAGAGAGAGAGAGAGAGAGAGAGAGAGAGAGAGAGAGAGAAGTCGAAGTCGAAGTCGAAACCTTTAATTGGATAATAGCATTAGGTTCCTTGGACCCGTCTTACAGCTAGTCCTGAATAAAATTGTACAATTTAAAAAGTTCAAAGAGAGAGAGAGAGAGAGAGAGAGAGAGAGAGAGAGAGAGAGAGAGAGAGAGAGAGAGAGAGAGAGAGAGAGCGTATAAAAGAAAGTTACAGAGTTCAAGTCTGTGGAACTTCTTACAGGAGCCGATACTGGAACAGGGATTAAACTTAATTTAACTGATTTACAAGCTGCATGGTGTGGCCATATTGTCCTGCAATGTGAGTGTGTGTGTGAGCCGTGCTTAGGCTTTAGATTTTGTTAGTGCATGTGTTGTGTGGTGCGTGTGTGGGGTGTGTGTGTGCGTGTGCGTGTTAATTTTGCCTCGTGATTTGGCCAGTAATTTATCTTAACAGTGTGCGCACTTCGACCCAGCCGAACAAAGAACAGCCAACACATTTGATCGACGACCTCTGGGAAAACCATGTAATTGAAAACAACCGATCGAGTGATAACTAAAAATCAGGAATTCAAAATCAAAATTGCCGAGAGATGGAGGGGGTAGTAGTATGGGAGTGATAGGCAGCTGCATCAGCAACCACCGGCAACGCTGATGCATCGTGTATCATAGTGTGATTATTCCGCTGAGCTATATTAACGTTATTCTTTTACTTCTTGGGATGACAGTATAACACCGAGGTCTAGTCCCTGCACGCACCGTCTTTAAAGATCCTGAAACTCATGTCCTAGTGCTGGGTGAGTGCTGGCTAAACCAAATACACCCAGCACGCACTAGGTTCCTTCTCCCTCACTCCCAGACGCCCAGCATTGTACTCGGTCGCCTGCATGAGCGTCAGACTTTGTGCCCAAAGGCTGCTTGCCTGGGGTAGCTTGAGTAAGAGGCTGTATTGGCCAGCGCCTTGAGCAGCTCTCCAGCTAAAAAAAAAGCGCTATGTAACAATGATAACATTACATACCTAAAGAATCACGCTTCGCTTCATCCATTCTTCACTAATGGTACAGGACGCAGTCAAAAATAAAAATTCGATTTTCTTTCCGTCAGCTAATAGCGATCTCCCTGCCTTTACACTACCTGTTTGAGTGATGGATGTGTATTTGGTGTGCGTGAGGGTGGATGAGACAGTTGAGCGTGTATGTTGGTATAGATCGCCGCGCTTTGAGCCTGATTGATTTGGGGAAAGGCGGGTATATAGCATCCTGTATTGTTATTCATTCGTTAACATGTGGCTAGAGAAGTGAAAAAGAAAGGTGGAACATGTAACGTTTACATCATCGAAACACTAATGCAACAGCGACAGCTTGGAGACAGCTCCTGTGTCTAGTCCTTATTCCTTTCTAGTTGCCCTGGTAGCGCAGTGGGTCGGTTTCATAAGCCGAAGGTCGCGGGTTCGATTCTTGCAGGGGACACACTTATGTGTCATCAAGAGGTCCTCCGGGCAATCCGGTATCATCCTCCACCCCCGTCCCTCTTTTAATAATGGGTTGGAATGCAGCCTTACCTAACACTCCGAAATTGGTATGAGACGTTTTATGTCACCGAGGGTTTTCTCCGGGTACTCTGGTTTGCTCCCTCCCTCATTAATGGTATGGGATGCAGCCTTACCTAAAATTTGGAAACTAAAATTCGATTTACTTTCCGTATTCTAATAGGGACGTGCAACATGCTCGAGTGGTGCTTGTGTTTTTGTTGTGTATACGTATAGGCTAATGTAGGAGTGAATATAACTTTTGAACGTGTATGGCACCCGATGCACATCTATTCAGACTCATTTAAGGAGTCTGACAGTAGTAGTAGTAGTAATAGTAGTAGTAGTAGTAGTAGTAGTAGTAGTAGTAGTAGTAGTAGTAGTAGTAGTAGTAGTAGTAGTAGTAGTAGTAGTAGTAGTAGTAGTAGTAGTAGCACCGATACACATTGGTCGAACGCTACCAGAAGCATGCGTTATTAGTCGCCTCAACAGGCAATAAAGCATGCTCCCATGCTTCAGAGCACTGCTTTCTATACGCTTCAAGCTCTATAGTCACGGAAAAAGCGCAATTTCACTGCAGTGAACTCATGAAAATAGAAAAAATGTAAGTTTCGTCTCCTCTAGGGGACGAATTAGGTCAAACTGAATTAGTTTCTAGGCAACTGTCTTTTACGAACCGTTTGACAATGTTTTTGAACAGTTTGTTGACGCCGGATAGTGTCCTCACTTGGTTTCATGCAATTTAGATCCAACAAGGCAATTGGGTTTTTGAGACGGAAAGAGCGTAATATTGTAGAGCAACATTCTGTATATATTTACAGTGAAATTGCGCTTTGTCCGTCACTATAGCGCTTGAAGCGTGTAGGAAGCAGTGCTCTGAAGCTTTTGTGCCTGGGAAATATAAGACTCCTTTAAGGTATCTAGCAGAGTGTGCCAGTTGCTGCCATGACTGGTTAAACCTCTCCTGGCCTAGGCTCTGTCAGACTCCTTAAAGGAGTCTGAATAGATGAGGATCGGGTGTGTATGGAGGTTACAGATCGCCGCGCTTGGAGATTTAGGAATAAGGCGCATACAGCAATTGTTAGTAGTAGTAGTAGTAGTAGTAGTAGTAGTAGTAGTAGTAGTAGTAGTAGTAGTAGTAGTAGGCTATGTCTCCGCCTAGCGTGTGCAACGCTGTAAAGAGAAAGAGTGCCGGAAACTAAAACGAGGTTTGAGACGGAGGTGATTGGATGAATGAGAGAAGAGGGAGGACAGGGCGTGTGGGCGGAAGCAAAAGGGTGGATGGTTGGGGGGTGGGTGGGTGTGGAGACGGAAAGAAGGAAGGGGAGAGAGATAATGGGAAATGAAGAGAAAACAAGAAGACTAGTGATAATCTTGTCTGATTACTAGCTCCAACGGAGCCCCAATGGGACGAAGTGAAACTATAGTTTGGTGTTGCTTTTTATTTTATCTTTCTCTCTCTTCCTCTCTGTCTCTGTCTGTCTCTGTTTCCCTTTCTCTGCCTGCTTAGTTTTGCACCCTAAAGCCCTGTCTGTTTCAATTGGTATGTGCATACTGTACTGTTTGTAACTAAATTATGCATGGTGTGTATGCCGCAGGGAAGAAATGAATTCAGGATAAACAACGATTACACTTTTCAAATCCCGCATCCAGTGTAAACCCGATGAGTAAATCACATTTGTTTTTTGTTCAGTACATACAGGTCACCTATCTGTAATATATCTCTACATAACACACGATTATTAATGTATGTGCCTTGTTATACACGTATAAATCAATTAAAAGGTTAGACATTAAGCTAAACTAATCTAAAAGTGATCACCTGCCACCAGTTGTTTCCCTTGGCGCCATTTAATTGTGTTTCTGTACACGTCACAGCTTATCACCGGTTACGTAAAAAACAGTGATCGGAAAAATATGTTACAGGGACTATTCAGATATTCGCCTGGTTCAATTTACCAACCGGTTCAATTCTATCCCCCCCCTCCACCGCCCTCTACCCCCTCCCGTTCCTTCCTCATCCCCTCCGCCCTCGATCAAAAAGAGAAAACATTTTGCAAAAAGCCAAAGTTTGTTCCGGGAAATAGTGATAACACCTCAAAGTAAGAAAAATCAATACAGGACCAGCGAGAAAGCAAGACGCCATTTTTCAACGTGTCACGACAAATCTCCTGCTTTATCCATAGCCCACAGTGTCTATGACGCCCGAGCGGAACAGCACGTGTCGCCTATACTTGTGTATGTAGGTTTCCTCGATTTATTTATTGTATCTGTTACAGGCTGTCACGAATTGGCTAGTTTAAACTCTGCCTATCGACTATTTAGCAATGTGTAGTCTTTGTAACAGTAGAGAGTCAGTAAATTATACAGCAGCAATTAAATTACAGCACACTGCGAGCCTGAGCCACACACACAGCGCAGTGACGTCAGCACTTAAGTTTTGAATCGGACCGTTGGAACCAATGGGAGAGCTTAGGCAAAGTGGTTGGAGCCAGTTTGACTGGGTCCAAACCACGCACAGTTTTGGTCAGTTGGGAGGAATACACCGAAGTGTGAACAGCTAGATAGCTAGAGAAATCTCTACACACTTAGACCAGGAAGCAGGACTTAGAAGCATAGAATTCTATCAAGTCACAACGGGCCTGAACTTGTCAAACAGGTAAATGAACACCCTTCTGTTTCATCGTGATATATTTATATTATTGTTGAAATTATGTTTGTGGAATTTGCTATGCATAAATGTGAATTATTAATCCGAATTTGCGTGACCATGTGGAAGAGCCGACCACGAGGCGAAACACGACCGGTTGCGCCGCCATGTTGTATGCTGTACGGAACCACGGTTGTTTAACTTATATGTATGTTTGCAGACCAGTGGCTGTACCACTGAATGTTTATATTATTAATTCTGTATGTGTATAGTTAGACACGATTGATATTTATGTATGTATAGGAATTTAGAGTGAGATTCCAGTGGAACCCGGAAGTAGCAGAATGTTCGTCGCTTATGTATAGAGATGTGGAGCTATCACTGAGGGCTACTTGGCTTTCAGTGAGACGCTCTGCACAAACCGATTATTCAGGGTTGTGCAGAATTTCGTCTCTTATATTACAGACGAGCAGGCGAGCTATCCCGAGCTATCCTGGGCGCACCACTCCACAGAAACGACTAGTTGGCGGAGTATCCTCTACCGCACAAGACGGAAAGAGCGACCCGGAAAACTCCCTGTCAGACCCCACAGCGTGGCAAGGGAACCCAACTACACAACGACACAGGTGGACCAGAAGCTACCTCACAGAAGGACTTCGAACCCCCACTCATGAGTTAAGTGCATAACACGAAGGTGCACTTAAACTGATTATAACAGGACCACAGTAGTCCAACTCTTCAGAAACTGTAAAACGGACCACAGTAGTCCAAATCTACATGAAATATTATAGCAAGTGCCCGAGGAAGAAATTACAGCTGCATAGACTATCAGCGATCGAACTATTAGCAGTGACTGAGACTTTTTAAGTTAGATTAGTACTTAGAGAATCTTGTATAGAGTAGAAGAAATAAATGTGTGATTTTAACTGTTATCAAGTGGCTGGACTACATATGATTCATAGCCGTGTGAAAGCTAGTGTGACAGTAATCTTTTACCATTTTTCTATCTATTTCTGTACCCCAACCTTAACACAGAACGAGCTAAACAAATAAATTTATTAAAGTAATTCATAGGGTGACTTACTAGCAGTTCCCACCGAATAAACGTGAGGGTCCATAATTCCATTGTGCAGAGCCCATAAACCCCACGTGACACTTTAATTGGCGAGCCTAGCCAGGATCTGTGTAATAGGAATTGGGTATAACCGGATCTAAGTACAATAAAATTAGATAACAGTAGGAGTAGTAGAATAACTTAGAATAGGGTAACAAGGACTGATCAGTTGGGTGCACTATTCTTTAGTTAAAAACTTTTTTGCTTCAAATTATTTTTGTGCCTGTATGTTGCATTGTTCTTTTGCAGGTTTTGCTTAAGTAACTGTTGTATGCCATTTGACTCTTGTTTTATTCTATTATTGATTACGAATTTTATGGTCTTTGCATTGTTTTTATTGAATTGCAATATTGCTAGTGTTTTGGTATTCCACGTGATTCAGAGGTGGTTCATAGACACGTTTGGCAATGTCGGACCCAGTGGCCTTGAGATTGCGCTTCAAGGAATTAGGGGAAGCTTTACACTTAGCAGGGGGAGACCTAATTGCGTATATCAATGCAGAGGTAGAGAAGCAGGAGGCTAAGGCAGAGAGAGCAGCAGAGAGAGAGGCGAAGAAACTCGAAGCGGCAGAGAGAGCCGCAGAGAGAGAACAGAAAAAAGCAGAACTAGAAGCAGAGCAGAAGAATTAGAAGCAGAGCAAAAGAAACTAGAATTAGAAGCAGCAAGAGAACAGAAGAAATTAGAATTAGAAGGAGAACAGAAGAAGGCAGCATTAGCAGCAGAGAGAGAAGCAGAAGTTAGGAGATGGGAGTATGAGCGGGCAGAAAAAGAAAAAGAAAGGGCAGAAAAAGAAAAAGAGAGGGAAGAAAAGGAAAAAGAAAGACAGCATGAGTTAGAGCTAAGAAGATTGGGATCAGGAGCTTCAAGTTCTTCCTCAACCCCTCCCACTCAGATCAGCTAGAGGTAGCATCCAACCCTGTACAAGGAATGTCATTTCCACTGGGAACATTCAATGAGAGAGAAGAAGGTCTAGATCTCTATCTGACTAGGTTTGAGCGTCTAGCAACAGAGTACAAACTAGATCCCACTCATTGGTCTTTTAAGCTTAGTCAAGGGCTTAGAGGAAAGGCTTATGACATCTACAGTAAGCTACCGACTGACAGAGTGACTGACTATCACAAAGTAAAAGAGGCACTCCTAACGGGATTCGAACTAACAGGAGAATGCTACCGGCAAAAATTCCGCACCAATCGGAGAGTGAAAGGAGAGAGCTATGCGCAGTTCGCGGATCGGTTGTCCACAACGCTGGATAAGTGGATTAGCCAGTCAGCCACGGCTAAGACGTATGATGGACTGACAGAACTGTTAGTATGGGAACAGCTACGGGAAACCATGACCCCCGAGCTGAGAACATTCTCAGTAGAGCAGGGCGCGGAAAGACTGGAAGATCTGGTCAAGGTCGCAGATAGGTACGTGGCCGCACGGAGAAGCCAAGAGCTTCAGGCGAGACCTAAAGCCTAACGGGAAAGAGGCACAGAAACGAAGCCCTAACCGGGAAGAGCGCACCGCGAATAAGCCGAATAACCCCAGACCTGGGCAAAATAAAGGACCCAACACGGAATTCGGGAAAAGAGGTCCCGCAGAACAGAGACGGTATTGTTCGTTCTGCAACAGAAACAATCACTCCACCGCAGAATGTTTCAAGTTGGCCGCACAACGTAGGGAAGAGCGCGAAAGCCGGCCAGCGCACAGAGTTCTAACTCAAAGCAGCGGTAACAAGCCACACACGATCGGAGATCACCCATCGGTGACAGACACGGTCAAGGTCAACGGAAAAGAAGCGAACTGTCTGTATGACACAGGTCTATCATACGACGCGATAGTTAGCGAATCTCTTGTATCGCGCGCGGACTTGACAGACAAGACAGTCGACTTACAAGGAGCAGACTTGACGAAACCGACGACTACTTGCCCAATAGCATGGATCGAAGTAGAGAGTAGGTACGTCACAGGACGAATCCAAGCAGCTGTTTTACAGAAACCCCTGTATGATCTAGTGCTAGGTTGTAGGTATGTGTTCTTAGGCACGCCCCCCAAAAACTGTAGAGATAGCTGCAGTGCAAACCAGGGCCCAAGCTAAAACCCAACCACCCCAGCCCGAGTTCGCTCCGAATCCAGGACTCGAAGAGATCAAAACAGCACAGAAAGAAGACACCTCGATAGCGAAGTGCTTCCAGAAGCTACCCAAGGCGCACACACCCCCGCACAAGGGAGACTTCTACATGGAAGAGGGAGTTCTACATCGACAAGGAGATGGAGATCACACCCAACTAGTACTACCAGCCACCCTTCGAGCCCAAGTACTAGAATTAGGCCACAGCATGCCACTCAGCGGACACATGGGAATTGGAGCCACAGTGCAGAGAATCAGCGCACACTACTATTGGCCAGGAATCACGGAGGATGTCAAGCGCTACGTGAAATCTTGCCACCAATGTCAACGATATTCCCCGCGACATCACACCGTACCAGTTACCTTAGGACCATCAGTAGTAGTCGGCGTGCCATTCCAGCAAGTCTCAGTAGACATAGTAGGACCACTGCCCATGACCAAGAAGCGGAACAGATTTCTACTCACACTCGTCGACGCATGTACGATGTGGTGCGAAGCAGTCCCGTTGCCAGCGATCGACACCAAGAAGATTGCAGATGCACTCATCGCCATCTTTACCAGAGTCGGATTCCCGGACAGCATTAGAACGGACAACGGATCTCAGTTCACCGGCCGCCTGATGCAAGACGTGTTCGAGTTGATACAAGTTCATCACATTCGCACACCACCATACCACCCCGCCAGCAACGGACAAGTAGAAAGACTGAATGGAACCCTTCTCACCATACTCAGGAAAGTCGCCGACGACAATCCAGAAGCGTGGGACACCTACGTGAATGCGGCACTGTTCGCATACAGAGAAACGCCCCATGCAGCCACAGGCTACACCCCGTCAACATTGCTATTCGGCAGACCTCTAGCAGGACCGCTAGAAGCCCTACGCAGAAGTTGGACGGAAGCCAAGATAGACGACACACCAAGGTGCCACCAAGTACGTCGCAGACCTGCAGGAAACCCTCAAAGCAACGTGGAAGAAAGCTGGTGAAGCACTGAAGAAGGCAAGAGCCCGTCAGGCGAAGTACTACAACCGCCACGCGAAGGACAGAGAACTGCAAGTCGGCGATCAAGTGCTACTCTTACTTCCAAGTGGAACCAACAAGCTGGACATCGCTTGGAGAGGACCGTACCGGGTGACTGCCAAGAAATCCAAGACAGTCTACCAAGTAGAGGTGAACGGGAGAGCCCGATACCACCACATCAATCTCCTCAAGAAGTACACGGACCGACCAGCGACCCCCAGCACACACACATGGATGGCCATCGCCATCGCGGAAGAAGCTCATCCACAACTACAACAGCATCGCCGTACCACTGACAAATGGAACCCGGAAAATCGCCCCGGACAAAGTCGTATGGACAGCGAATGCGAGACAGCATTCCAAACACTCAAGGACAGAATGACATCGGCGCCAGTACTCCACCTACCCGATTTGACTCAGCCATTCGTTCTTCGCACCGACGCAAGCGACTTAGGCCTCGGAGCAGTACTGCTACAGCGCGACCCCAAGAATGCGGAGACGCTATTCCCTGTCGCCTACGCCAGCAGAAAATTGAGACCCGCCGAGACCCACTACGCCACGTCGGAGAAGAATGTCTTGGACTAGTCTGGGCCATACAGAAATTCCAACTCTACCTGTATGGGACCCACTTCACAGTTCAGGTGGACCACCAACCACTATCGTTCCTGGCAGCCTCCAAGTCTTTGAACTCTCGCCTGATGAGATGGGCACTCACCCTTCAGGCATACTCATTCCAAATCGAGTACATCCCCGGCAAGGAAAACCACGGAGCCGACTACCTCAGTCGCCATCTCGTGGAGGACACAGCAGCTGTCGCCCACCCAACACAACTAAGGGCCACAGCACCAGAATTCGTCCCCGCCCAGTAATACCCTGTCACTAGAGTCCATAGCTACCTGGCACAGCATTGCAGCTCAGGTAGAGCAACTTACTTAGCTTGTAAATAGGACCCTAGGATAGTGCAGCGTTAAACTAGGCTCTGTAGTAGAAAAAGGTCGAATCCAGTAGTCATCGCCTTTTTTCAGTTGAGGGAGCCTGTCACGAATTGGCTAGTTTAAACTCTGCCTATCGACTATTTAGCAATGTGTAGTCTTTGTAACAGTAGAGAGTCAGTAAATTATACAGCAGCAATTAAATTACAGCACACTGCGAGCCTGAGCCACACACACAGCGCAGTGACGTCAGCACTTAAGTTTTGAATCGGACCGTTGGAACCAATGGGAGAGCTTAGGCAAAGTGGTTGGAGCCAGTTTGACTGGGTCCAAACCACGCACAGTTTTGGTCAGTTGGGAGGAATACACCGAAGTGTGAACAGCTAGATAGCTAGAGAAATCTCTACACACTTAGACCAGGAAGCAGGACTTAGAAGCATAGAATTCTATCAAGTCACAACGGGCCTGAACTTGTCAAACAGGTAAATGAACACCCTTCTGTTTCATCGTGATATATTTATATTATTGTTGAAATTATGTTTGTGGAATTTGCTTGCATAAATGTGAATTATTAATCCGAATTTGCGTGACCATGTGGAAGAGCCGACCACGAGGCGAAACACGACCGGTTGCGCCGCCATGTTGTATGCTGTACGGAACCACGGTTGTTTAACTTATATGTATGTTTGCAGACCAGTGGCTGTACCACTGAATGTTTATATTATTATTAATTCTGTATGTGTATAGCTAGACACGATTGATATTTATGTATGTATAGGAATTTAGAGGGAGATTACAGCGGACCCCGGAAGTAGCAGAATGTTCGTCGCTTATGTATAGAGATGTGGAGCTATCACTGAGGGCTACTTGGCTTTCAGTGAGACGCTCTGCACAAACCGATTATTCAGGGTTGTGCAGAATTTCGTCTCTTATATTACAGACGAGCAGGCGAGCTATCCCGAGCTATCCTGGGCGCACCACTCCACAGAAACGACTAGTTGGCGGAGTATCCTCTACCGCACAAGACGGAAAGAGCGACCCGGAAAACTCCCTGGACCCCACAGCGTGGCAAGGGAACCCAACTACACAACGACACAGGTGGACCAGAAGCTACCTCACAGAAGGACTTCGTACCCCCACTCATGAGTTAAGTGCATAACACGAAGGTGCACTTAAACTGATTATAACAGGACCACAGTAGTCCAACTCTTCAGAAACTGTAAAACGGACCACAGTAGTCCAAATCTACATGAAATATTATAGCAAGTGCCCGAGGAAGAAATTACAGCTGCATAGACTATCAGCGATCGAACTATTAGCAGTGACTGAGACTTTTTAAGTTAGATTAGTACTTAGAGAATCTTGTATAGAGTAGAAGAAATAAATGTGTGATTTTAACTGTTATCAAGTGGCTGGACTACATATGATTCATAGCCGTGTGAAAGCTAGTGTGACAGTAATCTTTTACCATTTTTCTATCTATTTCTGTACCCCAACCTTAACACAGAACGAGCTAAACAAATAAATTTATTAAAGTAATTCATAGGGTGACTTACTAGCATTCCCACCGAATAAACGTGAGGGTCCATAATTCCATTGTGCAGAGCCCATAAACCCCACGTGACACTTTAATTGGCGAGCCTAGCCAGGATCTGTGTAATAGGAATTGGGTATAACCGATCTAAGTACAATAAAATTAGATAACAGTAGAGTAGTAGAATAACTTAGAATAGTGTAACAAGGACTGATCAGTTGGGTGCACTATTCTTTAGTTAAAAACTTTTTTGCTTCAAATATTTTTGTGCCTGTATGTTGCATTGTTCTTTTGCAGGTTTTGCTTAAAGTAACTGTTGTATGCCATTTGACTCTTGTTTATTCTATTATTGATTGCGAATTTTATGGTCTTTGCATTGTTTTTATTGAATTGCAATATTGCTAGTGTTTCGGTAAAAAAAAAAAAAAAAAAAAAAAAATTCCCACGTGATTCAGAGGGTGTTTCGTAGACACGTTTGGCAATGTCGGACCCAGTGGCCTTGAGATTGCGCTTCAAGGAATTAGGGGAAGCTTTACACTTAGCAGGGGGAGACCTAATTGCGTATATCAATGCAGAGGTAGAGAAAGCAGGAGGCTAAGGCAGAGAGAGCAGCAGAGAGAGAGGCGAAGAAACTCGAAGCGGCAGAGAGAGCAGCAGAGAGAGAACAGAAAAAAGCAGAACTAGAAGCAGAGCAGAAGAAATTAGAAGCAGAGCAAAAGAAACTAGAATTAGAAGCAGCAAGAGAACAGAAGAAATTAGAATTAGAAGGAGAACAGAAGAAGGCAGCATTAGCAGCAGAGAGAGAAGCAGAAGTTAGGAGATGGGAGTATGAGCGGGCAGAAAAAGAAAAAGAAAGGGCAGAAAAAGAAAAAGAGAGGGAAGAAAAGGAAAAAGAAAGACAGCATGAGTTAGAGCTAAGAAGATTGGGATCAGGAGCTTCAAGTTCTTCCTCAACCCCTTCCCACTCAGATCAGCTAGAGGTAGCATCCAACCCTGTACAAGGAATGTCATTTCCACTGGACATTCAATGAGAGAGAAGAAGGTCTAGATCTCTATCTGACTAGGTTTGAGCGTCTAGCAACAGAGTACAAACTAGATCCCACTCATTGGTCTTTTAAGCTTAGTCAAGGGCTTAGAGGAAGGCTTATGACATCTACAGTAAGCTACCGACTGACAGAGTGACTGACTATCACAAAGTAAAAGAGGCACTCCTAACGGGATTCGAACTAACAGGAGAATGCTACCGGCAAAAATTCCGCACCAACCGGAGAGTGAAAGGAGAGAGCTATGCGCAGTTCGCGGATCGGTTGTCCACAACGCTGGATAAGTGGATTAGCCAGTCAGCCACGGCTAAGACGTATGATGGACTGACAGAACTGTTAGTATGGGAACAGCTACGGGAAACCATGACCCCCGAGCTGAGAACATTCTCAGTAGAGCAGGGCGCGGAAAGACTGGAAGATCTGGTCAAGGTCGCAGATAGGTACGTGGCCGCCCACGGAGAAGCCAAGAGCTTCAGGCGAGACCTAAAGCCTAACGGGAAAGAGGCACAGAAACGAAGCCCTAACCGGAAGAGCGCACCGCGAATAAGCCGAATAACCCCAGACCTGGGCAAAATAAAGGACCCAACACGGAATTCGGGAAAAGAGGTCCCGCAGAACAGAGACGGTATTGTTCGTTCTGCAACAGAAACAATCACTCCACCGCAGAATGTTTCAAGTTGGCCGCACAACGTAGGGAAGAGCGCGAAAGCCGGCCAGCGCACAGAGTTCTAACTCAAAGCAGCGGTAACAAGCCACACACAATCGGAGATCACCCATCGGTGACAGACACGGTCAAGGTCAACGGAAAAGAAGCGAACTGTCTGTATGACACAGGTCTATCATACGACGCGATAGTTAGCGAATCTCTTGTATCGCGCGCGGACTTGACAGACAAGACAGTCGACTTACAAGGAGCAGACTTGACGAAACCGACGACTACTTGCCCAATAGCATGGATCGAAGTAGAGAGTAGGTACGTCACAGGACGAATCCAAGCAGCTGTTTTACAGAAACCCCTGTATGATCTAGTGCTAGGTTGTAGGTATGTGTTCTTAGGCACGCCCCCCAAAACTGTAGAGATAGCTGCAGTGCAAACCAGGGCCCAAGCTAAAACCCAACCACCCCAGCCCGAGTTCGCTCCGAATCCAGGACTCGAAGAGATCAAAACAGCACAGAAAGAAGACACCTCGATAGCGAAGTGCTTCCAGAAGCTACCCAAGGCGCACACACCCCCGCACAAGGGAGACTTCTACATGGAAGAGGGAGTTCTACATCGACAAGGAGATGGAGATCACACCCAACTAGTACTACCAGCCACCCTTCGAGCCCAAGTACTAGAATTAGGCCACAGCATGCCACTCAGCGGACACATGGGAATTGGAGCCACAGTGCAGAGAATCAGCGCACACTACTATTGGCCAGGAATCACGGAGGATGTCAAGCGCTACGTGAAATCTTGCCACCAATGTCAACGATAATTCCCCGCGACATCACACCGTACCAGTTACCTTAGGACCATCAGTAGTAGTCGGCGTGCCATTCCAGCAAGTCTCAGTAGACATAGTAGGACCACTGCCCATGACCAAGAAGCGGAACAGATTTCTACTCACACTCGTCGACGCATGTACGATGTGGTGCGAAGCAGTCCCGTTGCCAGCGATCGACACCAAGAAGATTGCAGATGCACTCATCGCCATCTTTACCAGAGTCGGATTCCCGGACAGCATTAGTACGGACAACGGATCTCAGTTCACCGGCCGCCTGATGCAAGACGTGTTCGAGTTGATACAAGTTCATCACATTCGCACACCACCATACCACCCCGCCAGCAACGGACAAGTAGAAAGACTGAATGGAACCCTTCTCACCATACTCAGGAAAGTCGCCGACGACAATCCAGAAGCGTGGGACACCTACGTGAATGCGGCACTGTTCGCATACAGAGAAACGCCCCATGCAGCCACAGGCTACACCCCGGTCAACATTGCTATTCGGCAGACCTCTAGCAGGACCGCTAGAAGCCCTACGCAGAAGTTGGACGGAAGCCAAGATAGACGACACACCAAGAGGTGCCACCAAGTACGTCGCAGACCTGCAGGAAACCCTCAAAGCAACGTGGAAGAAAGCTGGTGAAGCACTGAAGAAGGCCAGAGCCCGTCAGGCGAAGTACTACAACCGCCACGCTAAGGACAGAGAACTGCAAGTCGGCGATCAAGTGCTACTCTTACTTCCAAGTGGAACCAACAAGCTGGACATCGCTTGGAGAGGACCGTACCGGGTGACTGCCAAGAAATCCAATACAGTCTACCAAGTAGAGGTAAACGGGAGAGCCCGGTACCACCACATCAATCTCCTCAAGAAATACACGGACCGACCAGCGACCCCCAGCACACACACATGGATGGCCATCGCCATCGCGGAAGAAGCTCATCCACAACTACACCAGCATCGCCGTACCACTGACAAATGGAACCCGGAAAATCGCCCCGGACAAAGTCGTATGGACAGCCGAATGCGAGACAGCATTCCAAACACTCAAGGACAGAATGACATCGGCGCCAGTACTCCACCTACCCGATTTGACTCAGCCATTCGTTCTTCGCACCGACGCAAGCGACTTAGGCCTCGGAGCAGTACTGCTACAGCGCGACCCCAAGAATGCGGAGACGCTATTCCCTGTCGCCTACGCCAGCAGAAAATTGAGACCCGCCGAGACCCACTACGCCACGTCGGAGAAGGAATGCCTTGGACTAGTCTGGGCCATACAGAAATTCCAACTCTACCTGTATGGGACCCACTTCACAGTTCAGGTGGACCACCAACCACTATCGTTCCTGGCAGCCTCCAAGTCTTTGAACTCTCGCCTGATGAGATGGGCACTCACCCTTCAGGCATACTCATTCCAAATTGAGTATATCCCCGGCAAGGAAAACCACGGAGCCGACTACCTCAGTCGCCATCTCGTGGAGGACACAGCAGCTGTCGCCCACCCAACACAACTAAGGGCCACAGCACCAGAATTCGTCCCCGCCCAGTAATACCCTGTCACTAGAGTCCATAGCTACCTGGCACAGCATTGCAGCTCAGGTAGAGCAACTTACTTAGCTTGTAAATAGGACCCTAGGATAGTGCAGTGTTAAACTAGGCCCTGTAGTAGAAAAAGGTCGAATCCAGTAGTCATCGCCTTTTTTCAGTTGAGGGAGCCTGTCACGAATTGGCTAGTTTAAACTCTGCCTATCGACTATTTAGCAATGTGTAGTCTTTGTAACAGTAGAGAGTCAGTAAATTATACAGCAGCAATTAAATTACAGCACACTGCGAGCCTGAGCCACACACACAGCGCAGTGACGTCAGCACTTAAGTTTTGAATCGGACCGTTGGAACCAATGGGAGAGCTTAGGCAAAGTGGTTGGAGCCAGTTTGACTGGGTCCAAACCACGCACAGTTTTGGTCAGTTGGGAGGAATACACCGAAGTGTGAACAGCTAGATAGCTAGAGAAATCTCTACACACTTAGACCAGGAAGCAGGACTTAGAAGCATAGAATTCTATCAAGTCACAACGGGCCTGAACTTGTCAAACAGGTAAATGAACACCCTTCTGTTTCATCGTGATATATTTATATTATTGTTGAAATTATGTTTGTGGAATTTGCTATGCATAAATGTGAATTATTAATCCGAATTTGCGTGACCATGTGGAAGAGCCGACCACGAGGCGAAACACGACCGGTTGCGCCGCCATGTTGTATGCTGTACGGAACCACGGTTGTTTAACTTATATGTATGTTTGCAGACCAGTGGCTGTACCACTGAATGTTTATATTATTATTAATTCTGTATGTGTATAGCTAGACACGATTGATATTTATGTATGTATAGGAATTTAGAGGGAGATTACAGCGGACCCCGGAAGTAGCAGAATGTTCGTCGCTTATGTATAGAGATGTGGAGCTATCACTGAGGGCTACTTGGCTTTCATGAGACGCTCTGCACAAACCGATTATTCAGGGTTGTGCAGAATTTCGTCTCTTATATTACAGACGAGCAGGCGAGCTATCCCGAGCTATCCTGGGCGCACCACTCCACAGAAACGACTAGTTGGCGGAGTATCCTCTACCGCACAAGACGGAAAGAGCGACCCGGAAAACTCCCTGTCAGACCCCACAGCGTGGCAAGGGAACCCAACTACACAACGACACAGGTGGACCAGAAGCTACCTCACAGAAGGACTTCGTACCCCCACTCATGAGTTAAGTGCATAACACGAAGGTGCACTTAAACTGATTATAACAGGACCACAGTAGTCCAACTCTTCAGAAACTGTAAAACGGACCACAGTAGTCCAAATCTACATGAAATATTATAGCAAGTGCCCGAGGAAGAAATTACAGCTGCATAGACTATCAGCGATCGAACTATTAGCAGTGACTGAGACTTTTTAAGTTAGATTAGTACTTAGAGAATCTTGTATAGAGTAGAAGAAATAAATGTGTGATTTTAACTGTTATCAAGTGGCTGGACTACATATGATTCATAGCCGTGTGAAAGCTAGTGTGACAGTAATCTTTTACCATTTTTCTATCTATTTCTGTACCCCAACCTTAACACAGAACGAGCTAAACAAATAAATTTATTAAAGTAATTCATAGGGTGACTTACTAGCAGTTCCCACCGAATAAACGTGAGGGTCCATAATTCCATTGTGCAGAGCCCATAAACCCCACGTGACACAGGCGATGTGTGAAATCTCGGTATTGTATAGAATGCCTAGGAAACATATCTAGGCATTCTATAGAATGCCGGATTTCACACATTGCCGGTAACATATCGTTCTCATACAGCCGTTTTCCGCCTCAAGAGATGCACAAGGCCCTGGTCAATACAGGTTCTAACTCCAGCCGCCCGAGGCGCCCGCTACGAGGCGCCCGCTACAGCATCGTCTGAAGCCGCTGAGAACTGACCACGGTCATGGATGACCGGAGATGGGGAAGAAGGAACGAGGACAGAGAAAGATGGAGTACGCTGGTCAAACGATCATCTGTGGTGCCCCAACGACTCTTGATTTACGGGATAGGTTAGGATAGGATAGTACTTATGAAGCTTGCACTCAACCGTCTAAGACATGAGCGTCAGGATCTTTTAAGTCAGTGCGATGGAATGCCTGCGTGCACAGACTAGACCTCGGTGTCCACTCTCATCCGAATGAGTATAACAATTTAGCAAGAATCAGTAGGCGTTCTATGAAACATTGCCAGGACTTTGTATCTAAGGATACAAAATAAAAATACTAAATAAATAAATAAATAAATAAATGATTTTTTTACAAATTCTGCTTAAGTTTAGTTAGGTCAGCTCGACTATTCTCTCATAGGAATTTCTAACAAGACGACTTTCTGGAAAGATCTCCAAAAGCGTCGTATGCAGCCTAACCGCGGGCATACATAGATAGATAGCAACTTCCCTCTACACCACAAGTTTGAGTGACGAATGTGCGTTGTGTATGTAGGGGTGTCTGTAACATGTCAGCCTGTATGTTGGCTTTTGAGTCTGATTTAGGAATAAGACGCGTCTTCTTTTTCTTCTTTTTCTTCTTCTTCTTCTTTTTCTTCTTTTTCTTCTTCTTCTTCTTCTTCTTCCTACTACTACTCCTCCTCCTCCTCCTCCTCCTCCTCCTCCTACTACTACTACTACTACTACTACTACTACTACCACCACTACTACTACTACTACAGCGGCAAGTGCCTTTTGCTGTCTTTCAACTGGTGATTAATTGCGACATCATTTAAGAAACTACTACTACTACTACTACTACTATTGCGGCAAGTGCCTTTTGCTGTCTTTGAAACTGGTGATTAATTGCGACATTATTTAAGAAACTACTACTACTACTAATAATAATATTATTATTACTACTACTACTACTACTACTACTACTACTACTACTACTACTACTACTACTACTACTACTACTTACTACTACTTGACGCTACAGTCAGTCTGAAAACGCGGCGATCTGTAATAAAATACATACGTGTTTCGCTTACTTTAACACACACAACAAAAACACATCTATCACTCAAGCATGTGGTGTAAAGGCAAGGAGATCGCTTTTTAAAAGGCGAAAGGAAATGGAATTTTTAGTTTTTGAAATTCTAGATTGACTGCCTCCAACGTACCATTATTAAAGGGAGGGAAGAAACCAAAGCACCCGGAGAAAACCCTCGGTGCCCTGAACAGTCTCGTAATTTTGTGACGTAAGTTGGACCTTTGCGGGAATCGAACCCGCGACCCTCGGCACAGGACACCGGAGTCTAACCACTGCGCCACCCTTTATCTATGGGCTCTCTCCCTCCCTCCCTCCCTCCCTCACACACACACACACAAGGGAGATCGCACGCGCAAACATACGCACACAAGAAAGCGCGCACGCACGCACTCTCAACTCACACACACACAAACACAGACACAGGAAGGCATACGCGAGCGCGAAGGAGATCATCCATCAATGGCACCATGATTTATTTACACATAGACGTCTGGCCTTACGTCCAGCCTCTGCAACCCGTCCCCAGAGAGGTCTGGTCCAATTTCGCTGTACAAGATTGTGTAACAGCACAGTATAAATAAAGTATATAACAGTACCGAGTAGACAGTGGATTGTTGTACAGCATATAGACCTCACAGGCTATTTGGTATTGTGTAGGCTTACAAGCTCTAAGTAAGGTACATGTCGGTTAAATACAGTTATGCATACACTGTCAGGAAGATAGATATACACACAGGTGCGTGTTCACAAACACATAACTACAAGCATATAATTATGCACGCGCACGCTCACACGCACAAAAATTTACACGCACACACACAAACATACATGTGCGCACTAATGTAAGGGAGAGCCCCCTTTTTTTTATCCCGCCGTAAAAACAATATGGAAACACAAAACACGATAATAATGGGCAGTGGAAACACAAAACACGATAATAATGGGCAGTGGAAACACAAAACATTATAATAATGGGCAGTGGAAACACAAAACATGATAATAATGGGCAGTGGAAACACAAAACACTATAATAATGGGCAGTGGAAACACAAAACACTATAATAATGGGCAGTGGAAACACAAAACACTAAAATAATGGGCAGTGGAAACACAAAACATGATAATAATGGGCAGTGGAAACACAAAACACTATAATAATGGGCAGTGGAAACACAAAACACTATAATAATGGGCAGTGGAAACACAAAACACTAAAATAATGGGCAGTGGAAACACAAAACACTAAAATAATGGGCAGTGGAAACACAAAACATGATAATAATGGGCAGTGGAAACACAAAACATGATAATAATGGGCAGTGGAAACACAAAACATGATAATAATGGGCAGTGGAAACACAAAACATGATAATAATGGGCAGTGGAAACACAAAACAATATAATAATGGGCAGTGGAAACACAAAACATGATAATAATGGGCAGTGGAAACACAAAACACTATAATAATGGGCAGTGGAAACACAAAACATGATAATTATGGGCAGTGGAAACACCAAACATGATAATTATGGGCAGTGGAAACACCAAACATGATAATCATGGGCAGTGGAAACACCAAACATGATAATTTTGGGCAGTGGAAATACCAAACATGATAATTATGGGCAGTGGAAATACCAAACATGATAATTATGGGCAGTGGAAATACCAAACATGATAATTATGGGCAGTGGAAATACCAAACATGATAATTATGGGCAGTGGAAATACAAAACATGATAATTATGGGCAGTGGAGACACAAAACATGATAATAATTGGCAGTGGAAACACAAAACATGATAATATATAATGGGCAGTGGAAATACAAAACATAATTAAGGCAGTGGAAACATAAAACATGATAATTATGTGCAGTGGAAACACAAAACATAATAATAATGGGAAGTGGAAACACAAAACATGATACTAATGGGCAAATACCTTAATTATTTCCTCTAAAGGAAGAACATAAAAACAACCGATAAACTTATTTTAAAACAAAAGGAGTTAAAATAACATTTAAAGTGTTTTTAATCTATGTGTTCCAAAATAGGAGACGTTCAGTGATTTGGACCATCTAGTCCTCGATTTTGGACCAGCAGCCCATATTGGTGGACTATGGCTCTTCCCCCCCCCCCCCCCCCCCTCTCTCTCTCTCTCTCTCTCTCTCTCTCTCACTCCATGTTTATTCCAGGAAATGCTGAACAACCGTACGCTCACCCTTCTTTTGATGTTGGCCACTCTCCCAGTGTTTGTTACCTCACCTCTACACTTGGTTACCCACAAACGCAAGTATATGCAAACAGCCATGAACTTTAATTTTTGACAGTTGCCAACAAACTGCTTCCTTCCAATGTAAGTAATATTTGACATCAGCTTGTGTAACACTTCCTGACACAGACACACACCGTGCTGTGGTTATTCATGGCTGTTTTAACCCTTTCCCTGCGCTGTAGACGTAGGCTACGACTACGTCTTCTCTGACTGCGGTGGTAATGCGTATGGGACGTACAACGTACGTACGTCCAATTGCAACGC
Organism: Oncomelania hupensis; assembly: GCA_036898135.1. Lineage (NCBI taxonomy): Eukaryota > Metazoa > Mollusca > Gastropoda > Littorinimorpha > Pomatiopsidae > Oncomelania > Oncomelania hupensis. Next base: position 81,971,061 of record CM072514.1, on the reverse strand, counting down.
TCTGTTACATTGGGTTCGCATAGCAGGGCCGAGTTCAACGTGCTATAAATAACGACTATTTATGCAGTTAATAGCCTATAAAAGTTAAAGACGATTTTGGACCGTTGAATGAATAATGGCCTGTAATATAAACTGTTAAACTACGTGAGTCATGAAAGTGCATGTTTGATTGTCTGCACTAAATAACTATTGGCTGTAGACATAGAAGATTTGTTAGAGTCATGTTCCAGTAATATGGACCACCTCATTCTACATAGATGGACCAGTGGTCCACATTAGTGGATTGTGGTCAAAATAAGAAGACACTTTTATTGTTATAGATAATGGGGTCACTTTATCGCGGCCATACCTCTTCGCTCCTACGTCGGGTGACTTGAGGTCCTTTCTTCCCAGCACCACTTATGTAGAATGAGCGCAGCATGGAAAACACAAACAAGCATTCAATAATGGTACAGGACGCAGTCAATATAAAAATTTCAAAAATAAAAATTCGATTTTCTTTCCGTCTTCTAATAGCGATCTCCCTGCCTTTACACCACCTGTTTGAGTGATGGATGTGTGTTTGGTATGTGTGAGGGTGGATGAGACAGGTGAGCGTGTATGTTGGTATAGGTCGCCGCGCTTTGAGCCTGAATGATTTGGGGTAAGGCGCGTATAGCATCCTGTATTATTATTATTATTATTATTATCATACCACAGTTCTCCTCATCCCAGTAAATGGGGGTGTACGTATTGCATCAGAATAAAAATGCCACACATTTCTACCCTTTTTCTCTGGGGAAAGCACAGCAGCCACGTAGCAGAGCGTCGCTAATCAAGCCAAGATAGGATAAACACCTGCGAACATTCCACCCAATCTCTCTCATAGAAACACCACCAGTAATATAATTATGTACTTTCGTACAGACATTAACGACAATGCAGAAAAACGGTTTATTTAAACTTGACGTCAGAACGCAAGCCAACCAATCAATAGACGCCATACAAGTTGCACCGACCAATCCTCTGCCTTCATACATAGTGGGACGCACGCAATTCAAAGGAAAACAACTGCAAAATACTATGTTACTGTTTGTGCGACTTCTCTCCCATTGTCTGCCACAATAGGAACAATGGAAGGTATTCTCGCGTACTGTGATGCATAGACTGAGCCTTACAAAAAATCTGGGACTTGCCTATAAACCTTCTCTTACAACGCAATTTAGAACGAGATAATTTTGTTTTACGACCGCTTCATGCACTAAGGCCTCTGATGCTGTGGAATGGATTTACGTTACCGGAACAGGATGCTAGTAAGCTACTCGGAGAATGCTTGCACGAGACAGGATTACTCGATGTTTGTTTATCTGTGGTTAAGGACGATGGGTAAATGACTTTTGAGCCTAACAGTGATGTTTGAATTTGTAGTCCAAATGTGTGTTTTTAATTTTTTTTTTTTTTACGGAAAGATAATACATGTCGTGTTGAACACAAAGTTCCGTTGGTAAAATAAGTTCTTTTCTGTTAAAAAAAAAAAAACCAAAAAAAAACAACATAATAATAATAATAATAATAATAATAATAATAATAATAATAATAATAATAATAATAATAATAAATTTTAAAAATAGAAAAAGATGTAATGAAAAAAATGGGGAAGGTGAGGGGGGTGGGGGGTGGATGTGTTGAGAAAAAGACGCAATCGTCGCTTTATATGGTATTGTCCTAGAATGACGCACGTGGTCCGTGTCATTTTACAGTGTTTCCAAGGAAACCGCTTATTTTCTGCGAGGGCGGACTCTCCATGGTCTACATGCAGATGTTCTTGGAATAGAAAATGACCAAAGTTCCAGCAAACTTTGATTAAATTTAAGATAGAAAACGAGGGGGGGGGGGTGATAAATAAGAAAAAGTGGGATGGGGTTACACATAGAGAGCGAGCGAGAGAGAAAGAGAGAGGAGAAGAAGAAGATGGAAGAAGAAGAACAACAACAACATCAACAACAACAACAACAACAAGAAAGAATAAGAAAAAAAAAGAAAGAAGCAGAAGATGGAGAATAAGAAGAAGAAAAAGAAGAAGAAGAAGAAGAAGAAGAAGAAGAAGAAGAAGAAGAAGAAGAAGAAGAAGAAGAAGAAGAAGAAGAAGAAGAAGAAGAAAGCGAACAAGGAAAATAATAAGAAAAGTATGATTGAAGAAGAAAGAAGGTGTAGATAACACTAACACAACATTCATAACAAGAAAACCGTCTTGTTGCGAAAGGTCACAAGCCAGTTTGATTAGACAATCGGCCTTTGAATGAATTGCTATCAAAGGAATCGTTGTTACCTCCCCTGCACGCTATAGAAAATGTCAGGAGTATTTCAGTTCTCCAAACATTTCTCGCAGCTCGTTCGTTGCGCAGCTGCAGTCCAAATTGCCGTAATCCGAGAAACCATTTTAAAGAAGGGCATGAGTCTTTTAAGGAAAGAAATGTAGTGATATCCTATTGATGTCATAGCGTGGGAGCAAAGGCGCTTGCATCTCAATGTTAATAAAACCGAAGCTTATAATAGCGGCGCTCTTTAAATGCTACATATAATGGTACAGAGAGTGAGAGAGGCGCTCTTTAATTGCTACATATAATGGTACAGAGAGAGTGAGAGAGGCGCTCTTTAAATGCTACCTATAATAGTACAGAGAGATGGAGAGAGGCGCTCTTTAAATGCTACATATAATAGTACAGGAAGAGTGAGAGAGGCGCTCTTTAAATGCTACTTATAATGGTACAGAGAGAGTGAGAGAGGCGCTCTTTAAATGCTACATATAATAGTACAGAGAGATGGAGAGTGGCGCTCTTTAAATGCTACATATAATAGTACAGAGTGAGAGAGGCGCTCTTTAAATGCTACATATAATAGTACAGAGAGAGTTTGATTGATTGATTTATTGTTGCTTTAGGTCCAGCGGACTCTTCCGAGCCAAATCAGGACCGGACAACCCCCGATCCGCATAAAGGATCTGCTGAAACAACCCCAGTGGGAAAATTGAATGCCCTCCAC
>CM072514.1:81928040-81963040 GCA_036898135.1 Oncomelania hupensis | reverse complement strand
GTCCCAGAGAGCGCGAGAAAATGTGAGAAATGTACTGCCGCCATTGATCCGTTTGAGACAAATAAATTGATATTATACTGAACGTTTCAATATGGCGGACCGTCAAAATCGCTGGATTCATCGTTTTCGTAGACCACAGCTATTTTGTGATAGGACCAACCCTCTAATAAATTTAAAACATGAAATTAGCTCTGCTTTCCTTCCACTGTGTTGGTGACTGTCCGAGGCTTACATCGACTGTTTGCTGCTCGTAACTGGTTACATAACTTAGCCCTCCCTACCGTCTCACACTGAATGCTTGCTTGCTTTGCTTTGCTTTGCTTATATAAATTAACGTCCCCGGACACAATGCGTATAGGGGACATATGACTGAATGCTATAAGTTCTGGGGAAATCGATTATATAACACTTCAAGAAGAAATTAAAGTAGCAATCTGTAAACAGCGGCAGTGATTGGGGAGAGGGGAACGTAAGCCAGTCAATATTTTCTGCACTGGCTAAACGCGCAGGAACACCAATATAAAGCGTAGACTTACTGTGTGTGTAGCACGCATCATGGGTGAATGCACAAGTATATCAACTAACAAGTTAGTATCTCGTATTGCCCCTAGTCGACGTGCGGTGGTCCCGTTTAGCCACAAGCTGAAACGGGGATATCCCAAACCTAAAAATAGAATAGAGAATTCTGGGAAATCTGTTCTCGCGAAGATGTGCTTGCTGAAATGAAACGAAAGTTGGGAGAGGAACTGCATATTTCTGGTAGTGAACAAAGGCAGAAACTTGTCAGCAGTATTATCAGCGATGGAGTTATAATGGATGAAGTGCTCCATACCTATAATTAAGGTTGCCTTTGCTCGAGCAAAGAAACTAAAGAAGGATTTAGCTGACGTTATTTTAGAAAAGGATTTCTCTACCCATAATTCCCCTGGGTTTTGAAGTTTCTAAAAAGTTATTTCAGGCCGATGACGCTCTATGGAGCTCAAAGCATGTAAAGGGAAGCAATCGGTTGTACGCGCACGTCGATAGAGACATAGAAGAGAGATACTAACTTGTTAGTTGATATACTTGTGGTGAATGCTATAATGCATTCAAATTAAACAGCGACTGTGTTTAAGCAGTACGCAAAGTTAGCGAGTGTTAAGGAAGGAATTAGTTAAAATACTTCATAATTTAAATACAATGCACATTGAACTCGGCCCTGATAGATAAAGCAGTTTTAGCTCTGTGATCACCACTTACCTCCCATCCCACCCTCCTAAAGCCCTGCAGCTCTGTGATTGACCTGAATTGCTACCTAAACCTATCCCACACAGACCTAATGCATTTTTTGTCTCTCTGTGATTGACCTGAATCACTACCCGAATGCTAAGCCACACATGTAAAGCCATTTTAGCATTGTGAGTGAGTGACCCGAGTCACTACCTAAACGCGACCGCACAGATCTAAGTTCATTTCGATCTACGATTGAACCTATAATCACTTATGAAACGCCAACCCCCACACACCTACAGACCTTGTAGATCTGCGACTGACTCAGATCACTACCTAAAGACCAATCCAAACGCCTAAAGTTCCTTTTAGCTCTGCAACTGACCACACCCCTAAAGACTTTAGAGGTCTGTGATTGACCTAAACATGATCCCTCACACCAACCTAAACCTTTTTGGCGCTGTGAATCACCCTACTCGCTACTGAAACACTACCCCTGACGCGCCTGAACCCATGACAGCGCAATCATAGGTCTGCTGCACCATTGCCTGAACACCATACGGTCCCAAATCCACTGCCAGCAAATGTGTCCCTAAACCTCTCTACGTCCTGCGATTGACCCTGTCCTGTGATGAAATGCTGCTAAGCTTCCTGCATGTTTATGGGCTGAAAGATGTAGAAGAGTAGCTCCGTGGTAAGAACGCTTATCTGGTTGTGCAGGAGATCCTGGGTTCGAGTCGCGATGTCGAAGGGAGATTTGACTCACCCTTGTCGATTTTATGTAATGACTCTTTATAGGGTAGTTCACTTTTTTCCTTTTTTTGCCGCAGAAGCATATTAAAGTGTGCGATCATATCCTGTCAAGAAGGTAAGCGACACTGATAGACTCAAATGAAAAACCGCGTACAAATCGTATTTATTTCCTTTTACGTATGTACACAGTTTTATGTTATGTTAGACAATTTATCACTCAAACATCCTCTTTCTTACAAGTTGCACACACATACACACGCCCACAAAATACACTCACATGGCGAACGCATCTAATTCGACCGGGTACTAGTCCAGAGGGGTGTCGGATAGCGCAGTGGTTGGAGCACTCGCAAGTTAAGCACCGTCCAATGCTGTTAGCTCTTGGATATGTGACCGCAACACGTGAAGCGACAAATAACAACGCCCCCAGTTGACTCAACTGTGACTGAGTACCTACTCTCTTAAGGCTGGGGAAGGTAAAGCAGCGAGGGAGAGAGATGGGCATCACCCTCATTACGCTGGCCCAAGATAAGTGTGATCTCTAACATCACGCTCCCCTACGGCCACAAGGTTATGGGACCACCTTTACCTTTAACTTTTACTAGTCCAGTTGTCAGGAGAGCGTTTGACAATGGGCAGCTGTTTGAGTCTATCAAGGCGCTGTTACAAGGTCAATAACTAGCCCCTAGAGCCTTGCCAAGAAGGGCAGTAACGGTCAGACCGTAACTTGGCCTTTCCAGAAGTATCTCGAGCGACAATTGGACGGGATGAGTTTCTAGAGGTGATCGTAGTAGTAGTAGTGGTAGTCGCCATCATAGTAGTAGTAGAACCCTACTTTCAGTAACATAAAAATGTCCATGCTGGATCTCCTTCCGTTGTCGTTTTGCTGCCTTTCAGCATTGTCACGTTGCAGCAACTGGATACTTAGCTTTATTGCATTGTGTGTATGCTGAATCTCGTTCACTTATCCTTACGCTGCTGTCGAGCTATCTTTCCGCAAAACGGGTACTTAACTTCAGAGCACCGCGTGTCTGACTTTTCTTCCGCCCAAACCAACACAATAACAGAAGAAAGGGCCACTGCTGGGGTCTGGTCACTGAAGGCAAGCCATCATTCTTAAGACTGTCCAGTCTAACCCAATGTCCAAGCGAGTGGACAGCAGAGCTAATGACCCGGGTTGCCTGACCCAGTAGTCGTTAGTCTGTCCAATCGCCCGCTTGCCTCTCAGCAGTCACGTACAGCGCGGAAGTACTCGAAATATCGGAAGGCGACGCTGCACAATATAGGCTCGGTCTTCTGCGTTAATTCGGTGCTATTTTCGGCCTTTATAATCTTTTTTTTTTCTTCTGCTTGTCCGAACTAGCAAAGGAAAAAGGGGTAGGAGTGAAATTGGAGTGGAGAGAGGAGGAGGTGAATCCCTATCCGTCTGGTCGTATTCGGTGCTTCTACATTCTCACAGTCTGTGACAATCACCATAGCTTTTTCATCCTCCAGCAAAGAAGAGCCCAGAGACGCGGAAGGGGAAGCAACTCCACGGCAAAGGTACAAGCATTGCCTTTTCCCGTTCCTGTCGGACTCGGACCCACTTTTTCATTAGCCCACCGGAAGTGGTCGTGTCACGTGGCTAGCCAAACGGAAGTGAAGAAAAGGTCAGGCACGGAGAATGGCCGATGTGCAGTAATGGAAAAGACAGCAGCTTTTGTTTACATAATTCAATAGGCGTTTGTAGAGCCAGCTGTTGCCTTAGTGGAAAATTTGACAATAAATGACGATGATTAAGACGACGACGACGATGATGATAATGATGATGATGATGAAGATGATGATAATATTGACGATTCGTCATTGAAAGACCTCAAACAATTCAAGCCAACTTTCAATCCTCTAGGAAACCCAAGTACCGTGCTATTGGTCAAACTATAAAAGGTGGACGGTGAATTGTTCGTCAAGGTGACGTCTTGTCAGCATCTGTTGTTTACTCACACACTACTTACCTCACGCAGCGAATCTGAGCCTCGCAGAAGTTTACGCGTATTCTTAACCCTAATAAATAATAACGTGAGGCCAACGTGAGTCTCAGCTGGGTTGTAAGCTTTTGCCCTCGTCAAAGAGATGTCTTGTCAACAGCCGTTATTGACTCAGACAATACTACCTGGGTCTCTGGTCTGTGTATGTGGTCTTGTTGCCGACACTTATCAATACACTTATTTCTTGTCTACGTCTCTGTTCTGCCTATGTTTTGTATGAAATACGAGAAAATTGGCAACAACAACAAAAAAAAGACAATAAAACAGAAGTGGATGCTGACGTAGACCTCTACAACCCGACATCTGATTTGTGGGCCAGACATCTGAAAAAATGTTTGCTAGGTGCTTGAGATATAATCATAACTACACGTGCTTGGGAGGAAGAGAAGATGGGCCCTCCCCCTCATTAAGCTGAAACAGAAAAAAGAGATGTCGCAAAACGCCCTCCCACGATCGAACGTTTACCTTCTTTTTATTTTGTTTTACAAGTCTTGAGATATACACCCACTAGGCATAGCTGTGCACGCGCATCCTTTTCATTCAATTGTATTGTATTGTATTGTATTGTATTGTATTGTATTGTATTGATCTATTCGGAAGTGACGACGTGGACAGAAGAAGGAAGCAAGGAAGGAGACGTGACAGAAGTGAGGAAGACAGAAAGAAGAGGACAAAAGAAATTGTACACTGCTGAAGGGTCCTTTCCGTTTCTCGCTATGCACTGTTGCGGCCCCAGCCATTCCACCAATCCAAACACGCCTGTGGACATCAGCGCTTCTCCACTTCAGATGTCCACCTTAGCCGCTAAATACATACCACTTTGTCGTCGATTTTTAGATGTTTAAGTTGATGATTATGATCATGATTATGATGGTGATGAAAGTTATAATGATGATGATGATGATGATGATGATGATGATGATGATGATGATGATGATGATCGTCACGATACATGATCGTCATAGGGATGATGACGATGATGATGATGATGATGATGATGGTGATCGTGACGCTATGTGATCGTAACAGGGATGATGATGAGGATGATAATGACGGTGATGATGATGACAACGATGATGATGATGATGACGACGATGATTATGATGGTGATGAGGATGATTACTATTGCGTTTCACCAACTTAAGAGCCAGCTCAAGGTGCTTAGCGAAAAGGGATTTGACTTCAGCCACCCAAGATTGCATGCATTAAAGAACTGCTCAAAGAAGAAAGAAGAGGAAAAGAAGCTATCAAAGAAGGTAGGGAAAAAAAAAACTTTACAGAGAACGAAAGAACTCACAGAAGTAGACATGACGGAAAAAAAAATGAAAAAGACATAATAGAGGTTGTCCATTGCCTGAGGTCCTGCCTTCCCCACAGAACAGCCTTGCGGACTCTGTCCAAACATGTGTAAAGTACAGGCGGTACTGTTGCTCTGTGTAAGTAAGTACTAGTGGAGTCTTCATCGATTATTTGGCGTTGAATGCCGGTGGAATTTGTAGCCCTCTTTTTAAAACTTGTACGATGGCATTTCCACACACGAACTACACCATACGAATTTTACTGTTATTATAGCGCATTTACCAGAGCTCAAAGAGGTGCGCAGGGCTTGAAATACTACTACTACTACTACTACTCCTTCGGATGAGAGTATGAACCGAGGTCTAGTCTGTGTCGCATACATTCCATCATAACGGACTTTAAAGATCCTGACGCTCATGTCCTAGACGGGTGAGTGCCGGTGACAAGAACACACCCAGCATGCACCTAGGTCCTTCTCCCCCATCCCTGGCTGCCCAGGATTGTGCTCAGTTGTCTGGAGCGTTATTACGATGCGCCCAAAGGCTGCAAGTTGGCGCCTCGGGCGGCTTGAGTTAGATCCTGTATCGGCCAGCGCCTTGAGCAGCTCTTGAGCTGGAAAAGCGCTATATAAGAACGATTACATAAATAAATAAATAAATAACTACTACTACTACTACTCCTACTACTACTACTACTACTACTACTACTACTACTACTACTACTACTACTACTATCCTATCCTATCCCATAACTCCGAGGTCGTAGGGGCACCACAGATGATCGTTTAACCAGCGTACTCCATCTTTCCCTGCCCTGAGCAACCCTGATTGTTTCGCTCAGTGTCAAACCAGTCCATTCTCGAATGTTGTCCTCCTACTTCTTTTTCGGTCTCCCTCTTTTTCTACCTCCTTGCACTGTGCCATGCAGGATGGTCTTTGCAAGACCTGATGATCTGGTAACGTGGCCATACCATCGGAGTTTACGTTTCTTCACCACTGTGAGCAGGTCATCGTGTTGTCCAATGGCTGATGGTCTGTCGGACTTAATTCGCCGTTGGTGATGTGCTGGGTATAGGAAATGCCCAGAAGTCTTCTGTAGCACCTCATCTCCATGCTTTGTATTCTTCGTTGGAGATCTGCTGTAAGGGTCCATGTTTCGCAAGCATATAGGAAGATGGAGATGACAAGGGTGCGCAGCAGCCTTACCTTGGAATGTAGACTGATGGTCCTGTCTTTCCAAATTGACTTCAACCTCGCCAGGGCAGCAGTTGTTTGTGCGATCCCGGAGAGGGTTCCCTGTCGGAAAACCATTGTCTGATACAATGGCTCCTAAATATTTGAAGCTATGCACTGCGTTGAGGGATTGGCCTTGGACTTTGATGTCCGTGTTGATGCCATTGGTATTGTTGGTCATCATTTTGGTCTTCTCTGCACTTATTTCCATTCCATACGCTCTGGAGGTGGTGTCAAGCCTCTGTACCAGCTGTTGAAGTTCTTGTTCCTCTCCAGCCAATCCATCAATGTCATCCGCAAAACGGTGGTTGGAGATTGCCCTTGCCCCTATGCTGACTGTGCCTTCGTGGTCTGCAAGGGCATCTGACATGAGGCGCTCGAGGAAGATGTTGAAGAGTGTTGGAAAGAGTAGGCATCCCTGACGCACACCGATTGTTGTTCTGAACCAGTTTCACATTTTGTGGAGGACTGCACTGGTAGCCTTGTCATACAGGATTTTGATGACTTCAATAATTTTGGGGCTGATGCTGTACACTCTCATGGTTGCCCACAGAGCTGCATGCTAGACTCGGTCAAACGCCTTTTTGAAGTCTACTACTATTACTACTACGACTACTACTACTACTACTACAAAGCGCGGCGATCTTAAGAGCTTGCTATTACAGAAGGAGAAATACAAATTAACTTTCCATTTTGGAAATGTTGATTCACTGCAACCAATACCATTATTGAAAGGATGGAGGAAAACAGGCGTACCCGGAAACCCCCTTAATTCCTACAAAATAATATAGTAACTACGAAGTTTGAGAAAATAAATGGAATGATAATTGTAGAGGCATCAGCAGCTGCCTTTGTCTGAGATGGAACATAAAAAGGTAAGTGCTAAGTTTCCGTCAGTGTTTTATTAGAGAAGGTGACCGGGGCAAGACGACAGGTATTGATGGGCGAAATCAGAGGGAACTTCACAGTACATTGACCAAGTGCCCCGCGCGTCTGGGAGTTAAACAGAAACTGTCAATTTGATTTAGATCGTTTGCGTGGAAGTGTCAGACAAAGATATACATTGTAAACGTAATTCGTTTTATACATTTTAAACGTATTTCGTTTTATACAGCGATATTTGTTTTTACTAGCTAAGGGAGCCCCTCAAGACACGATTTGAGTATGATTGAAGGAAAGGTTAGGGAAGAACTTATGTCACTTAAGTATTCAGATTACCGAGGTCTTTTCCTGAGTACTCCGGTTTCCTCATTCCCTTCATTAGCAGTATTGGATACAGTCAATCTAAAATTTCGAAAAAATAAATTCGGCTTACATTCCGTCTTCTAACAGCGATCTCCATGCCTTTACACCATATGTTCGAGCGATAGATTTGTGTTTGAATTGTGTATGTGAGAGTGTGTGCACCATGTGAGCATGTATCGCCTGCTTTGAGTCCGATTGATGATATGGGAATCGTGGATCGAAATGGCATCCATTACTATTATTATTATTATTATTATTATTATTATTATTATTATTATTATTATTATTATTATTATTATTATTATTATTATTATTATTATTATTATTATATTTAAAAAAATCGCGCTTATAAGCATCCTGTTTTAATGGGTATTAATATGTCTATATTATTTTCCTACACGCCGGGGTGGTGCGAAAGATTCTTCCAACCCAAACGGCCAGTAGCATCCTCGGATAATTTGCGTTTGGTCTTGACACAAGGGAGACCAGAACGAATGATAGCGTGTGGAGACGTAGGAAAAAAGATGGGGCTACCACATCCGTCTGTGATTTCTACTCACACAAGCTGTCATCAGCCTGTTTAACCAACCCAATGCGGCGGAAAGACCATTTGGTTGATCTAAAGAGACCACCAGCCCACGCAAGACCGTCAAGAAAGCTAAGATTAGCAGTACCATGAATACTATATGTGAGCTTACATAGAATTTTTATGTATGTTTATTCTGAATACCAATGGATATAGGGCAAAAAGTATTAGTTATTGTTCTAAACTTTATTTTCTCTCGAGTACAATGCAGAATCACCTCACAGACCATTCCGCTCAGCAATATACTAGCTGAGCCTTACTTAATGATAAATATAGGCTTTACTCAAAGACCTACTCGATCAAACTACTGTAACAAAATAAAATGGCTGTGCCACATGTATGGTCCTGAAGGCTGAATCCACTCAAAGCTATAACAGTCTAGAGAGGAAAAGAGATGATTTGGGTTGCATACGATTACATCAGAACAACTATTCTTTCTCCTCCTCCTTCTTCTTCTCCTCCTCCATGACGGCCATGCAATACAAAACAAGGGGAAAATCAGCAGAATGGCCAACCCATGGTACGTATATATATGCCCAACACGCAAGAGTAAGGCTTGATGTGAATGGTTGAACACGAACGTCACAGAAATCACGCCAGCTGTATTCAGTGTATTTAGTAAGACTGTTGGTGCAGCTGGAGGTTTCGTCTGGATGAGAAGGTGGGTGGGCCTTACCTCCGCTGGACCTCCTGTGTGGCACAAAGGGACTGTTACGGATATGGAGAGGACAAAACACAGTGATTACCGTGACCCGACATTGGTCAGGGCAGGTCCCTAATTTCCTGTGGGTCAGTCTGGACAGCGTCCGGCCCCTAGATACTAAATAGCTGTTCACCGATGGCGGCCAATATAAGCTTCCGCAACCTTATGTTGTTGTGTGACCTTGCTAATGTATGTACGGACCAGCTAATGTATGTATTATTTATTATTATTATTTATTTAATCGTTCTTATATAGCGCTTTACCAGCTCAAGAGCTGCTCAAGGCGCTGGCCGATACAGGATCTAACTCAAGCCGCCCGAGACGCCCACCCGCAGCCTTTGGGCGCATGGTCTGACGCCCGTACAACTGAGCACAATCCTGGGCAGCCAGGGATGGGGGAGAAGGACCTAAGTGCATGCTGGGTGTGTTCTTGTCACCGGCACTCACCCGTCTAGGGCATGAGCGTCAGGATCTTTAAAGTCCGTTATGATGGAATGTATGCGACACAGACTAGACCTCGGTTTATACTCTCATCCGAAGGAGTACGGTAATGACCAGCTAATGTATGTACGGACCAGCTAATGTATGTACGGACCAGCTAATGTAGCCTATGTACGGACCATCTCCAGTTATCCTATCCCTATCCTGTCCTATCCCGTAACTCAAAGGTCGTTGGGGCACCCCAGGTGCTCGTTTAACCAGCGTACTCCATCTTTCTCTGTTCTCAGGGGTAATTAATTTCCTCCTCATCATCATCATCACCTTCTTCTACTGCTCTTCTTGTTCTTCTTCTTCCTGCTTCTTCTTTTGATATTTCCAGCAAACGTATATATGTAAATATTTTACATAGACGGAAGGAACCAAAAACCAAGCCCAATGTCGGTCTGTCCATCGGTGTGTCGGTCCGTTGTGAGAGCCATATCTCAAGAACAACTGGACGGATTATATTTTGACGAAACTTCATAGGAACATTACCGACCTACGTTAGTGGCCTTGCCTTCATATTTGCCCTACCGCAAAGACTAAGGTCGCAAGAGTCATTGTGTTGCTAAAAGGTTTTGCTCAATATCTCAAAAACGTCTGAACCGATTTTGTTGAACTTTGGCATAAAGGAACTTCCAATTATGGGTCATTCTTCAGTAACAATCCGGTTGTCTGTCAGCTCCGTCGCTCCGAATTACAATTATTTTTGTGTTCAAAATACATGTTTCGTCTTATCACAAGTACAACTAAACCCAAATGTATCATTTGAACTTTGCGTATGCTTAAACTACTGCGAAGCATGGTACACCTTTCGTAGAAACACATTTGAATGGCTTGCCATCTTGTTTTTTTGTTTTGGTTCCTTGTTTATCTTTCCTGCTTTTCCTTGTTCGTTTTCTGATCAATAATAACAACAATAATTGACAACAACAACAAACTATAAGAAGAAGAAGAAGAAGAAGAAGAAGAAGAAGAAGAAGAAGAAGAAGAAGAAGAAGAAGAACAACAACAACAACAACAACAACAACAACAAAGAAGAAGAAGAAAAAGAAGAAGAAGAAGATTGTCTAGAGTTGTTTCCTTACAGATTTGCAACAGTTCAAAAAGCAGATTAATTAAAGGTAATAAGATCGCTTGGTCAATGATCACAGCAAATTAATGTTGATCGTGAACTGGACTTGAACCCGCGTCCTTTGAAACACGAGTTCAGCGCCCTTCCGGTTGAGATGCAAGACAACAGTTTTAATTAGAGAGAGAGAGAGAGAGAGAGAGAGAGAGAGAGAGTTGGGGCGACATCCTCTCTTTCTCGAATATTAGCATGCGGCATTTGCAGCACGGATGGGTTAATGATACGTGGAGCATTTCAGCTGAAGCGATAATTCTAATTCTCCCTGAAATGCTTCCACGCCGGTAAATTGAACCGCTGGCAACTGCTGCAATTGGGACCGATAAGAACATGCTATCCAGACATACACACACGTCACCCTTGTAGCTCCGGTAAAGAAAAAATTGGTGGGGTGATATGGAGGAGTGTGTGGGTGGATTGGGGAGAGGTGGATTGTGGGTCGGGGTGTGACTAGGGGTGGGTTGGTGGAGGTATTGGTTGGAATTGCCTAGTACCTGTGTAAACGAATGTAGTTTCTCAATCGTGGCACTGTCCTTTTTTTAAAAAAATATATCATTTTCACATAAAACAATGTTGTGTTTATTTACTAACACTTAAAAAAAACCATTTCTTATCTTATCCTATCCTGTAACTGAAAGTCGTAGGGGCACCACAGATGATCGTTTAACCAGCATACTCCATCTGTGACCTCAGCAACCCTCATAGCTTCGCTCAGTGTTAAGACAGTCCATTCTTGAATTTTGTCCTCCCGCCTCCTTTTCGGTCTCCTTCTTCTTCTGCCTCCTTGCACCGTGCCTTGCAGGATGGTCTTTGCAAGGCCTGATGTTCTGGTGACGGGGCCATGCCATCGGAGTTTTCGTTTCTTCACCGCGGTGAGCAGGTCATCGTGTAGTAAATTGGCTTGTGTGGTGGTCTGTCGGACTTCGTCGTTGGTGGTGTGCTGGAATAGGAAATGACCAGAAGTCTTTTGTAGCACCTCATCTCCATGCTTTGTATTCTTCGTTGTAGTCTGCTGTGTTTCGCAAGCGTATAGAAAGGTGGAGATGACAAGAGAGCGCAGCAGCCTTGCATTTGTGTGATTCTGGAGAGGACGTCCTCTCGGGACCTATTGTCTGAAACAATAGATCCTAAGTATTTGAAGCTTTGCACCGTGTTGAGAGATTGGCCTTGGACTTTGATGTCTGTGTTGATGCCATTGGTGTTGTTGGTCATCATTTTGGTCTTCTCTGCACTTATTTCCATTCCAAAGGCTTTGGAGGTAGTTTCAAGCCTCTGTACGAGCTGTTCATGTTCTTGCTCCTCTCCTGCCAATCAATCAATGTCATCCGCAAAATGGAGGTTGGAGATTGCTCTACCCCTTATGCTGACGGTGTTTTCGTGATCTGCAAGGGCATCTGACATAATGCGTCCCAGGAAGATGTTGAAGAGAGTATTGTATCCTTGACTCACGCCGACTGTTGTTTTGAATCCTTTCCCGATGGCGATATTGTGGAGGACTGCACTGGTGGTCTTGTCATACAGGCTTTTGATGACTTTAATAATGCTAGGACTGATGTTGCACACTCTCATGTTTGCCCATGGAGCTGCATGCCAGCCTCAGTCAAACGCTTTCTTGAACACTACAAGCACATGCTATAGATGTTGGTAGTGCTGCAGGTATTTCTTTCAAATTGTTCTGAGGTTGAAAATCTGCTCAGTGGTACTTTGCCCTGTCCTGAATCCTGCTTGTTCTTCAGCTATGACGTGTTTAGCTTGGGGTTTCAACCTGTTGAGTATTATTTTCAGGAGGACTTTGATGGGATGGCTGATGAGGTTTTCACACTCCTAAAGGTTACCCTTTTTGGGAAGAGTGATGACAACCGACTGGGTCCATAATGTAGGCCACTCCCCACTCTGCCAGATCTTGTTACAGATAATGGTGATGGCGTCAATCACCGCTTCCTCTCCTGCTTGACGCAATTCTGCGGGCACGTTTTTCTGCTGGCTTCCCCTTCTTCAGCGATAGCACTGCTGCCTCAACTTCTTCTCGGAGAACTTGGAGGATTTCTTCTTCTTCTCTGTTCTAGGGACATGCTAGAACTGATTGGTCTCCGTTTGGTGCGTGGTTGTAAAGGTCAGAGCAGTACTCTGTCCATCTATCCAAGACTTCTTGTTCTTCTACACATTTAAGTGTTTGCTACGCAAAGTCTGATGTAAATTTGACATAAGCTGTGCTGGAATCAAAAGTCTCCAACAGCCGGCGGTTGTTGGTGCAGATAAGGGAGGCATCGCTATCGATTTCCTCCTAACAAAACTTCAAAAACACAATTATAACACGATTTAGCACATAGTTGTAACTACACAAAAAACCCCAGAACAACCAGGATGAGAGGGAGAACGAGGAAGAGAAGAACAGCGATGTCGATGATGATGATGATAATGATGATGACGATGATGATTATGATGATGACGACGATGATGATGATTGATGACAATGGTCGAAGTGGTGGGGATTGTGGTGGTGGTGATGATGATGACGTTGAAGGCTACGTTGATTACGATGATGATGATGGTAATGGTGATGATGACGCTGCTGCTAGTGATGGTGATGATGATGACGATGACGATAACGATGATGATGGCAATAATGACGACGGCGATGATGATGATGACGATGATGACGACGGCGACGATGATGATGATGATGATGATGATGATGATGATGATGATGATGATGATGATGATGATGATGATGATGATGATGATGATGATGACGACGATGATGTACACTTGTATAGGGCCATTGGCTCCAGCTAGCAGACAATTAACGGCGCGAACGGTTGCTTTGACAACAAATCTGTAAGACAGGAGCTCCGCTAGCTTAGCAAGTTTATGCAACACTCACGCGACCTGGGCAACGTCAGTGAAGTAACATTTTGTGCAAGCTGGATCGCGGTGATAAGTGCTTTGGACAGCACTTTGAAATGTCGCTGCTTAATAACAATCCATGTTACGCCAGTAGTCTGCCAGCGTCCAAATCATATAAATGTTGTAGGTTATTTGCCACAAAGAAGGGTTTCCCATCTCGATAGCAAGTTGTCACCATGTCAATATTGATGCTGCGCATACGATACCTGTTGGGTAAACTGTGCTGGCGGAATGTTGTATGCACGCCTCATTAAAGGCCATATTTATGGCTCAACGTTACTGGTGTGTAGTATTTTGAACACACAAAAGCCGTCACACATTTCACTTAAGCGTACTGACGATAAAGATTATAATAAATAATACTGTCAAAAGCATCACTATGTTCACTTAATAATGTGCTGAAGTGAACAAAATGTTACTTTCACCATCATATGTTCTATCGATCACAAAATAAACACTCTGTTCATAAATTCTATATAGACTGGTGTATAATATGAAACAGTAAATGGAGGTGATGGTGGTGGTGGTGGTGATGATGATGATTGTGATGATGATGATGATGATGATGATGATGATGATGATGATGATGATGATGATGATGATGATGATGATGATGATGATGACCGAATGTTTGAAAACAAACTATCAAACTAAAATTAAAAGTACTAACACAATGGCTAGCTACAATAGACCACCACGAGCTAGGCACATTACTTCATTGGAACAGAGAGACATAGGCAGTTCAACCAACTATACACGCACCCACGCGCACAGCTCACACATACGCACACACGCACACACATACACACCTCATCTCCCCTTCGCCATTTCACACTGTACACATATCACAAAACTAAAACCATGACATATGCCACACACACACACACACAAACAAAGAGCTACAACTCACCAACAGTTCCGGCGGCGGGCGGAAGAGGATGGTGTCACATGTCATGCCACGTGTCAGCTTGCGCTTGTGCGGTAAGATTTTCCGTCGTATCGACATCCCGGGCGATACATTGAGTCCTCGCATAGGTAGCGTGGCCTGTAGGGTCGCTCCGAGTTGCTGGTTCGCCGGGTCGCCCGCTCTGGTATCTTTGGGCGACTTTTCCTTCTCCTTTATCGATTTTTCTTTTTCCTTGGGCGATTTTTCTAAGTCTTTGGGAGATTTGTCACGCTCTCTAAACCACTTTTCTGTCTCGAGTTTTGGCGATTTCTCTTTCTCTTTCGGTGATTTGTCTTTATTTTGGGGCGATTTTTCTCTATCCTTGAACGACAGCTGTCTGCTGGCCGTTCTCTCCTGCAGTTTCTCTTGCTCCTTCTCAGCGTCGGCCTGAAGGTTATTGCCTGGTTTCTCAGACTCCTTTCTCACCGTACTGTCCGAATAACTGCTGGTGGTAGTGGTGAAGCTAGAAAGACTTCTTTCCGTGTCCCCAAGGGCTAAGGGTGGGGTGGATGCCAGCGGGGACTGGAAAAAGAATCTTTCCCCCACAGTGTTAGTATCCCTACAGTCTCCAGAACTGCCGTCTTCGCTGCCAGTACCGCTCTTACCCGTGGAGTCAACGGCTGGGCTCTCTGGAGTGGGGGACAGGAGGTTTTCAAAGGGAGGGGGCCTAGAGAAATTTTTCTGTTTCGTGCTTGGGACAGAGCTAGGGGTGTCGGACGATGACGATGACGACAACGTGCCGAAATCCAGCGACGCCGGCGGGGGATGACGACTGGGCGACAGAGCTGGAGCGATGCTGACGCTGACGTTGCTCTCGCTCACTGTGAACGGTGGTGCTGATGCTGTGCTCGTAACGAACAGCTCCAACGATGACGCGATCTTCGATGACGCCAAATCGAATGACGCAAGGCTGGTAGACGCGGGAGGGGACGGTGACGGGCTTTTGTACCTTGACGTCACCGACGCAGTCTCCCTGCAGCAGTCTTCTGCGCATGCGCACGGTGAGGTCGAGTGATGAAGCGCTGGAAAGAAAGTCGACGACATCCGGGTCAATAAGCGAACAATTAGCGACTGTTACGTGACCCGCTTCAATTAGCCAGCACGCTATAAATAGTTCTGTAATTTCATTCCTCCGCAATTTCTCACTCACGAATCACATTGATAGAATATTCTCTCTATCACGCAGTGCGCATGCTATAATAGATCATTTTATTAGCATATTTGCTCAATCATACTCGGTAGAAATCACTGAAGATCCACTCATTAATTTCGTTTTTCTCGGTTTTCATACTTTCTCTTCACCCAACTGCAAACGGGAGATTTTTTTGTATACTTCAGTGATGCCTCTGACCACACTTGGAATACACCATCGTTCCTCCATCAGCTGACGGCAACTAAGCGAGTCAGTGGAATGTTAAATGTAAACTGATATATTCGTCATTACAATAACAAACTGTCACGCTTCCTCCAATGTTCCAGATTGTTCTGCCGGTGATGTAAGAAGAGACACATCGCTTTTCAATGCAAAAAAATCTGCTGAAAAAAATCCATCATTTGTAATTACACATACACACAATACTGCTACTCACGTTATTTTTTTTTAAATACAAACTGAACCTCTTCATTGAAGTGGAAATACACACACACACACACACACGCACACACACACATAAGCTTACACACGTACACGGTTGAGTAATACTATTCAACAGTAAGTTGTCTCACATTCAGAAACGCGACAGCAGTACTAAATGTTCATAGAGGGAATAATCTTTAATAGATGCAACACTGCAAGAGATAAGGGATTGTTAGGAAAGATGCCCGTCTCCTATACTCTAATGCCAGTGGTTTCAATGGTTAGTTGTAATCAAAGTTAACAATATTATTGTTGGTCATGATGCAGTTCCATAATAAACCTGTTTAACTTCCTCAGATTCTAGTTCAAACGAGCAGTTAAAAGGCAACTGATGTTGACCTTGCCAGAGCTTTACCTTTTGGGCTACGCGATGTGATTGTCTTGGACATATTTAGCACAGCCAATCGCATTGTTGGGCGTCAAAACGCAGCAATCAACGGGAACGACAAGCTACCAGAAATACAAAAACTAATTACTACACTGCTTTAACTTCAGGAATACCCCTAGAAGTGTATGCTGGTTACAGATCGCCGCGCCTTCTGCTTGGTTTAATGATTTGGAAAAAAAAACGCTCGTGAATAGCATTCAGTATTAGTTGTTTTAGTTGTTTTAGTGGTTTTAGTAGTAGTAGTAGTAGTAGTAGTAGTAGTAGTAGTAGTAGTAGTAGTAGTAGTAGTAGTACATGTAGTAGTAGTAGTAGTAGTAGTAGTAGTTAGTAGTACATGTAGTTGTAGTAGTTAGTGACTAAGTCTATCCATAAAAAAAAATTAAATAACTGTAAACCACTCATCCTCATTCCCCCTTTGGGGTAGCGGGACATCCTCATTCCCCCTTTGGGGTAGCAGGACATCCTCATTCCCCCTTTTGGGTAGCGGGACATCCTCATTCCCCCTTTGGGGTACCGGGGTTTTCTGTATACATGTAAATAGTATCCCCAATTTGTGCACATTTAGTTCTTTAAAGTACTGCTGTTTCAGTCATTCGCATTTGTTCTTTCTCGTTCTTGACCTTATCTATCGATCTACTACCTTCTTCGCTAGACCAGTCATGTACTTTTTTTATTGAAAACTCTCCCAAAGCTCCTCATTTGTGTATGGGATCTGTTGCTTCAGCTTGGGGATATTGGACACTTTCTGCCAAATGGTCACTTGGGCATTCTATAGCATTATTATAAAATATTCTGAATACACATATATTCCAAATTCCCAAAGTTATCAGAACCGTAAAACATTTTTTTAATTTAATAATAATAATAATAATAATAATAATAATAATAATAATAATAATAATAATAATAATAATAATAATAACAATAACAATAACACCAACAACAACACAGGATGAACCTCTGTCATTATATCGTTATAATTACGCAACATTAAATAAAGAAAGAAAGACATAATCAAACAAGCAAGCAAACCGAAAGAAGAATCATCATTTTGGTAATGTAAGAAGATACTTTAATTGGTATTATTGGAGATCGCATTATATGCTCTGTATTCCTCATTTTCGCGGCACTCATTGTGTCTTATCATATGGATAGAAAAGCTGCACGCAAGTCCCTACGCCCCTATCTTTCAATTGACCTTCCTGACCCTATCTAACCCTTCTGTGCGGTCACATATATATAATTATGATAAAGTGTAAGAGTAATTGTAGAGTATCGTCACACGACACCGGAGGGTAACGGCGACTATACATGTATTTGTCACATTATTCTGACCAGCGAATCAGTTGATGGTAAGGAGAAAATAATATGGTCACACTTTGGCCAATCCAGGATTCGAACCAGGTACCTTTCGGTTACTAGTAAGCCACTCTACCAACTGAGCTACCCGGCCCCACACATAAATATGATTGTTGCTGACGTCTTTTTATCAGTCCACTGTGCAAGAGCTCGTTTCTCGCTGGGCAGCAGACGACAAAATGACGGCCATAACAACAAGCAATTTGTTACGTGACGAAAATCATCAACATTTATCACAACGAAAAGGAGAAAATGAGAGAGGAGACGTAGTAGGGAAGTGTGTTATTAAAGCCTTGAGCGAGTTTCCCCTAACAAGAAATATTGGAGTTAAGGGGAGACAACGGATATCTGTAGAACACATAAATCAAGTAGTCTCCCTTATGGAGCACGATCACTGATGACCGGAATCTGCTGAGCAGTGATTGAATGACAACACAAACCAAGGTCTAGTCTATGCGCCCAAGCATTCTATTGCACGGACTTAAATATCCTGACGCTCAGGTCAGTGCCAGCAACCCAAATATACGAGGTCTTTTTCTCATCCGTCCCAGGTCGCCCAGGGTTGTGCTCAATTGTGTGAGGAGTGAGAACATGCGCCTAACGCGGCAGGTGGGCGTGCTTGAGTTGGATCCTGTATCGGCCAGCGCATTGAGCAGCTCTAGATCTGGAAAAGCGCTATATAACAACGATTACAAAATAAAATAAAATAAATAATGTTGAACACAAGCACTACTGCTGGGCAAAATCCTCCGAGTATTGACGGAAACGTAGGAAGAGATACACATCCTTCTGCCTCTGCCGCCTGTTGTTTAATGTTATAAACTGTTGGGATTTGTACACAACATTGCCATTTCACATAATATCACAGTAGAGTCATATCATATTTCATTTGATCAACAATCTCATTTTGAAGAAATTTAGCAAAATTCACAGCGGCAATGAAAACCAGATACAAGAATTGTCAGTCGTGCGAGCCCCAAAGTTGTGAACATTATTCTTCATTTCGACGGAGTACTCACATTACGAAGAAGAAGAAGAAGAAGAAGAAGAAGAAGAAGAAGAAGAAGAAGAAGAAGAAGAAGAAGAAGAAGAAGAAGCCTTTGTCATATTTGAAGACACAGACTAGACACGTATGTATAGCATAAGCCCAACATAAATCATTGAATTTCATTCCAGCCTGTCAAGTGAAGGGTCAATTCTTCCAGAACAAGCGACCTCACTGCTGTCAAAAGTCTCTTCTGTCAAAGCAACCGCTTACTGTTAAACAGCACAATGCAGAATATTTTCTCTACTGTCCATTACTCCTGTTATATACTACTACTACTACTACTACTACTACTACTACTACTACTACTACTACTACTACTACTACTACTACTACTACTACTACTACTACTACTACTACTACTACTACTACTACTACTACTACTACTACTACTACTACTACTACTACTACTACTACTACTACTACTACTACTACTACTACTACTACTACTACTACTACTACTACTACTACTACTACTACTACTACTACTACTACTACTACTACTACTACTACTACTACTACTACTACTACTACTACTACTACTACTACTACTACTACTACTACTACTACTACTACTACTACTACTACTACTACTACTACTACTACTACTACTACTACTACTACTACTACTACTACTACTACTACTACTACTACTACTACTACTACTACTACTACTACTACTACTACTACTACTACTACTACTACTACTACTACTACTACTACTACTACTACTACTACTACTACTACTACTACTACTACTACTACTACTACTACTACTACTACTACTACTACTACTACTACTACTACTACTACTACTACTACTACTACTACTACCCCCGTGAGGGTGCCGTGGGTTTCTGTATAAATAGTATTAGTGCTTTAAATTCCCATTGTCGCTGTCTTTCTCATTTGTTCTTTCTCACTCCTACTCTGTTCTATCAAAGTACTATACTATCTCCTTCTTCCCTAGACCAGTCACCTACCTTTTTTATCTTGAAAACTCTTCCGGGACATAACTCCTTATTTGTGTGTGCCGTCTGTTGTATCAGCTTGGGAATATTGGATGCTTTCTGCCAAATGGTCGCTAGGGCTTCCTACGATATTACTATTTAGCAATATAGGCATTTTATATGTATGTGTTTTGTTGATACTTTATAATGTTGTTTTTTTAATTCTTTTTCTTTTAAATTGAGGTTCGATAAATTAGAGTATAGCCTCAACGTCCCATGCGTGGGATGCCTTTATTGTACAGTGACCGATTGGTGGAGTGCCTTCAATGTTACCACTGGGGTTGTTTCAGCAGACCTTTTATACGGATCAGGAGTGAGTCCTCTTTCAGCCAACTTGTGGTCTTGATTTTGTGGTCCTGACTCGGCTCTTTGCAGTCCGCTGGACCCTGTAAGCAATGAATAACTAGCTAACTAACTAACTTCTACTACTACTACTATTGATAATAATAATACTTAATTTTGTAAAGAGTACATGCAGGCAGCACGAAAGCGCATAAAACGTCAAGATACACGTTATAAAAGAAAGCACACTGTCGCTATTTTCATCAAATAATCTCTATAACATAAAAAGAGGAACTTAAACTGAAAAAAATTGTGAGTTCCCAATAAAGATTGATTTGATGTTGGACTCGCGCCATAAAGCACTTCAGCAGAGTGACTGTTACACTCCGTTTGATGGTGGTGTTTTCTATCAGTAGTAGATTCAGCCCCAATGCGTGAATTCTCCTGATGAGTGTAAGTTCGGATTCGATTATCCACGCAACCCGTTCAATCAGCATACAAGTCACTGAGTCTTCGTATGAAATTTTCCACTTTTATTCAGCACACATCAACATCTGCATACAATCGCCTTTTCACTTTTACAACAACACAACATAGCCTCTCTCTTCTCCCGAACACCCTGGATCAATCGAGTATGACGCAATTTAACCAATCGCTTCTAACTTCGTCATCACTGTCTTACGTCATACATCTTTCCTTTCTGTCCAAGCATGTTCTCAAAATTTCTACGCCTTCTCGCGAAGCTTCTATTGACAGTAAACAGGCAAATCTAGAGAATTCTCCAATAATATCGACCAACTAAAATTATCAACGTTATACAAAGCTTCCTCTAACCACAACGCAAACTCAAATCAAAGGTAAATAAACTCTATTATTGAATACTTTGCAAATCGAAACGATTAGATCTATCGTGCGCGTTTCAGACATGCTATCGTTCGCGTTTCAACGTAACAGTGACTCAGCCTGGGTCTGACGATGACCGTCTAAAGGTCAGTTGTCACGCACTTTGGCTCTTAAACCAACAGAGGTCCTCCGTCAAAAACAAGGGTGGAGGAAACTTATTCCATAACTTATTTCAACGTTGACAGTACCACACTGCCTAAGAAACTGCTCCCATCACTGGACGATCATTGTTTGTATGTAGATTTTAGTCACACGACACTTTCGCATATAGGTGACTACTGGACCGATTTATACTGACACCAGCGGGCCAGTTGTTGGTAAAGGGGAAAATAATATGATCACACGTTGACCAATCCGGGATTCGAACCAGCGACCTTTCGGTTACTAGCAAGACGCTCTTACCAACTGAGCTACCCGGCCCCTTTGGACGATCATGTAGAAAAAAGGAACTATTATAGTAAGTTTGTCAGTCCTACCCAATGACGACTTCACATCACAGTGGACAGTATCGCAACCCGCCTTAAATAGTTTTATGGTAAGAATGAGTTTCTTAGGCATTGTGATCCTGTCAATTCTGACTGGAAATCGTCGGTATAGGAACACTGGAGTGCTTCCTTTTGTTTCTTTTTTTTTCCTAATTGATCGGTTTAAAAAAAAAACACCAACTTTTCTTACAATCTCTCTAATGTTAATACAATACACTACGGACTTCAACATCTCCATCCATGGCTACAATCTGTGGCAGAGAACGTGTTGAGAAGCAGAGCTGACCTAAGATGTTCACGCTTGACATTTAGGGCGACTGAAGGGGGCGCAATCGAATCTGCACACTCGTTGGCTACTTGGGCTATTCACGGTCACACATGCACGTACGGCATCCCCGTGGCCTACGTCATCACTAGTTACCGCCACTCTCTCTCCTCTCTTTCTCTTTCTCTCTCTCCATCTTTCTATGTCTTTCTCTCTCTGTCTCTGTTTGACTGTCTGTCTGTCTCTCTCTCACTCATACACTCACACACTATGATGTACAAACTTCCCACAAATATGAAGAAAGATAAAGAAGGAAATAATTAAAGAAAATAAAAACCAAACAACCAAAGAAGAAGAGGAGGAAGAGCAGCGACTATTATGATGATGATGATGATGATGATGATGATGATGATGATGATGATGATGATGATGATGATGATGATGATGATAATGATGACGACGACGACGACGATGATGATGATGATGATGATGATGATGATGATGATGATGATGATGATGATGATGATGATGATGATGATGATGATGATGATGATGATGATGATGATCTGAAGAAGAAGAAAACAAGCAATAAATTAAACATTAACGTCAAATCGATCGTAGCGAAAACATTCACATTAACAAGGGTATGAACCAGATCACCACCACACATTAAATACAGGGGATTTTCCAAAGCTATTGAACAGCCATCCACTCATTGTACGATTATGGGTAACAGATTAACGGTAATGAACTGGAAAACTAAGCTAATGATGAAATTTGACATTTAAACACTCCGACAACCCGTTAATCTGGCCATGTTCCCAGTGTTAATGACGTGTGCTAAAATTATTAAATCAAAGGTTCGTTCTCTAGCAAACCAACATGGTGTGCTGCACGCCGAAAGAGGAGGCAGCTAAATAGAAGCGGGGGGAGAGGAGGGGGGCGGAGGAGGAGGAGGAGGTTGAAGTAAGAGAAAAAAAGATCAACATGTCTTTTCATCGTTTGCAACAGCTCTCTCTCTCTCTCTCTCTCTCTCTCTCTCTCTCTCTCTCTCTCTCTCTCTCTCTCTCTCTCTCTCTCTCTCTCTCTCTCTCTCTCCTCTCTCTCTCTCTCTCTCTCTCTCTCTCTCTCTCTCTCTCTCTCTCTCTCTCTCTCTCTCTCTCTCTCTTTCCCTTTCATCTTTGAAAGAGAGCAGTGCGGGATTTTTTTTTTTAAATAACCAAAAATCACGGGTTGAGGCTATCACTGCTGAAGTACCGCCAGGATCGATTTTAGGGCCTTCATTATTTTCGTTATATATAAATGATCTTCCCATTCATAGTCCTACATCTTGTGAACTCTTTGCAGATAACACCACATTACACTCCAAGAATACAGAAATGCGTAATTTACCCTCCTCTTTGCAAAAAGGGGCAAATTAACTATAGGAATGGCCTAAATTGAATTACATAACACTTAATCCAGACAAAACAAAATCCATGCTAATTACAAAAAGACAAAAAAGTTCCTCTATGAAACTCCCTCCTTTAAATCTTTGCAACAAAATAGTTGAAAAAGTTCAAATGTCATAAACTTCTTGGCGTGATTTTAGATAATAATCTGTCTTGAATGCAACATATTTTAAATATTAGTAAAACTATTTCTAAACTTCTGATCAATTATAAAAAAATTACACATTTCTTAAATTTGCATTCTCGTAAACTATTTTATTCGGGACATATTCAGCCATTTATTGATTATTCTTCAACTATTTGAGATACTAATAGTGGCAACGCCATGACGCCTTTAGAAATCACAAACGTGCAATTAAAACGGTTATTCTTATAAACAAAATCTACACTACACCAATCTTAGCCACACACCACATCAAAGTTAGCACACCACACTACACCAATCTTAGCAACACACCACATCAAAGTTAGCACACCACACTACACCAATCTTAGCAACACACCAAACCAAAGTTAGCACACCACACTACACCAATCTTAGCAACTCACCACACCAAAGTTAGCACACCACACTACACCAATCTTTATTCACACAATAATCCACACCCTCACCCTTTCACCTCTGGTATTAACCTTTAACCTCCCTGCACGTGCGTAGCAGTAAGAGTAAACGAGACAGAACTTTATGAAGACCAAAATCGCAAGAAACAGCAATTCTCACTGCTCCAGCAACGGCGGTTTAATATTACAAAATAGTCTTCCGTCACCGCAGCGATTCTTTTGACTAGCGTCTACCGTTCTGATCGATTGTGTCAAGCTTCGTATTATCAACGCCGAGGAGGTTTTGTCGAGCAGGCCACAAGAAAATTAAAAATCGCGTAATATACTGGCGCTGAGTAGAAGGGACTGACTGGGTTTGCGCAGTGTTTGGCGAAGCCAGATGATAAGCTGTCGTGAAAGCTGGTGACCTTTCGGGAACATTGTCCTTTAATTTTAAAGAACAAGATGTAATATACCAAAAACATGACAAAAGGCTCATAGCCCTGGGGGCTGTATAGCCAAAACGTAGACTTCCAACTTGAAAGGAAAATCCACTACCTTACAATATACAGATGGTTGAAAAGTACCCCTACTTAATATTGCTTATAAACTTTGTCAATATTATTACCTCGGCAAGAAGCAATGAAGTATTGCGATCCTTACAAAAGGTAGAATGTAATTGCTATCACCGGTTTCCTCTCACAGTGACACGACCAGGCGGCCATCATGCTCCAAGGCCTGACACTGCGTTAAAAAGCTCAGTTGACAACAGACATAAGACAAGTGTCAGGCGACGAGCCATTAGGCTCTCGTCACTGTGAGATAAAATGAGAGACAAGCATGTACGTCTGACCAATATCAGGACCGCAATACACTTACTTTCATGCAAAGGCAGTGCTATTTACTAAAATTATCAGCCATTTTCAATAGGGAGGTATTTTTAAAGCATTCAGTGGATCATCAGATACGGTTTCAGAAGACTTCGGTGAATGAATGAATCGTTCTTTAATAGCGCGCTTACCAACTCAAATAGTTACTCAATGCGCTGGCCGAAATCAGGATCTAACTCATGCCAACCACGGCGCAAACTGGCAGCATCTGGCGCACTGCCAAACGTCCCAGGACAACTGAGCAAATCCCCAACGACCTAAACGTATTCACCATTATGTTTTTGAGCCGTCGCCTGGCCTTTGTGGTAAAAATGACCTGGTACTTTACCACACCGATGTGGCGACACGGGCAAAGTTGAAGCACCATTTACAGATTCATTACAGAAAGTCGATTTCTATTAGAGAGAGAGAGAGAGAGAGAGAGAGAGAGAGAGAGAGAGAGAGAGAGAGAGAGAGAGAGAGAGAGAGAGAGAGAGAGAGAGAGAGAGAGAGAGAAATGTCTACCGTCTCCCGTCCAGATCCGGAGATGGGTTTAAGTAACTCGATAAGGTCCGTGTCTTTTGTACTATGTGTTCTACGGCCCTACAGACTGGTTATTTCTCGTAAATTACTGATTAGTCACTATCGCAGATCATACAGAGTAGCTGAGACTAGACGAGATCTGCTCTGTCTCAAGACTTGGGAGCAGGCTAGTCTTACCAGCTATGCTACAATGATCGCAGCAGGAACGCCACGGTTAGCCCAGCAGCCCGCTCAGGCTATTGCGGAGGAGGTGCTGGTCACACGAACTGAAGTCATTTGTGTCGCTGGGACAGTAGGAGATGGAAGTCAAACAAAAAATTAGCCAATTTGATGCTCTCCTCAGCAGAGATAGAACTTATGAGAACTGACTGACTTACCATCTTTAATGACCCACTTCCCCCTTATAATTAGCCCTTTTAGAGTACCTCACCCTCACTCCCACTTTCACTCTCTCCCTTACCCTATTTCTTTAAAATATATGCTATTTTAAGGCGTCTTAAATCCTGTTTTGAATCAAGCTCACTTTCTTAATATATATTTATTTTTACCAATTACTTCTTCAGCCCGCAATTTTTCATTAAATACAAAGCATTTCAATACTTAAATGTTCTATTATCGGCTAGTCAACACTGGGATGCTTTTAAACATAGCTTTGCAAGAGTCTAGTCATTGGTATTGTATTGCCAACTTAGCCAGCATAATTATGCATGAAGTTGTAATGAACTACTCAAGCTACCCAATCAAAGGGGTCGGGCAGCCAGTGGCGTAGCTATGTGAGGAGGACGGGGGTCCAAATTTGAAAGTCCCCCCGGGCCCCATCCTGAGGAGTGTGCGAATTTTTTTTTATATTAAATATTAAATATTACGCCACCGCCATGTAATCTTGGTATTCACGTTGTTTTATAAGTTAGTGAATTTAGAAATATTTATTAAGTACATTATCTCATGTCATGATGTCGAATGTTAAAATGCAGGGCCCCCCAAAGAGGCCTAGCCCCCCAGGCCCCCAAATCCCTAGCTACGCCACTGATTAAACTTGATGGTCGGGAAATCCAGAGTATCGACGACACTGGTGTTTTGTTTTGTTACACAGATTTATGGTTGAGTAAAAATGAAAGGGAAGATTTAATTGTTCAGTGGATTCAAACTCCAAATGTGCTAAACTTTGAATCAAAGCCAGTGATGCTTCTGATGATAAAAGGAATAAAAATGTATAAGCTGAGGTATACAAAAACAGGTTTTATTTTCCCTATGATTGGGAACTGTTACACATTCATTTGCCATCCCATCAAGGATTATTTAACGACCGGCTGTCTTCTTAAATTATTTTCAATGATTACTCACAACTAATAATTAGTTCTGACAAAACCGCTAGCTACACTGGGTCAGATATAGCATTTGAATATAAAATAGTCATGCACTCTGAACTCAGTACAATGATCAGAAATCAAGAGGATAAACTAGCAATTTATTATGACAGGATCGTGCCTTATAGAAAGTTTAATAAAGAGCTATAAAACGTTTTATGGAAGATTAATTTGAATTTCCCTGCTATAAGTTTTAAAGGTGTATTGATGCTGTTTGTACAAGAATATGTTTACAACTGTGACAGTGAGGCGTTTGTAAATCCGAATATAACAAATGTAGCAATAGCGATTGAAGGCAAGCCTAATCAATTATTCACGGATAGAATGCTGCCTTGTCAGCAGTTTGACGAGATTAGTAAGATTTTAGGTAGGGCAACTTAAAAAACATAAGCATGCAAAATTAATTTTTAAAACTACTCAACCAACTAATTACAATATATTTATGTTATTACAAAGGCTACGAGACAGGATTTCAATCAAGTCGCCCGTTCAAAAGTTACTTTCTGGCCTTGGGAACAAGAGAGACAAAACCTCCAGGTATCTCGTTAAATCAAAACTTTGCGTCAAAGCAACTTTTTCCTTCAAACATAACCCCACCAATATCTAAGGACCTTAAATCATAACTTTATAACAAGCTGTACATTTCCCTTGTGTCAAAACTTCCTAGCAGGGGAAGTTTGTTTTTCAATTAGCAGGTTTTAACAAGCAGTAAATCTTAAAGAACAAAGTCAGGCTGGCAAACCATTTAAAACACAGTTTGATCAAATGAAAGTGTAAGAGAACAGTTTAGTTAGTTAATCGTTCTTGTAGCGCGCTTTTCAACTTTAAGAGCCGCTTAAGACGCTGGCTGATACAGGATCTAACTCGAGCTGCCCGTTGCGCAATCTCCTTACCCCATTTCTCCCCCCCCCCCCCACATACACACACATTCCCACGCGACTTTGGACGCATCAATCCTAAGCGAGAGAGTATGGAGGATATTACACTGTTTTTTTTATCAGTTGTTGATTCAGCCCCGATGCTTGAATCCTGATAAGTGTAACTCAGATTCGTTTATCGACGCAACCTGTTTAATCAGCAACAAGGCAGGAGTCGGTGTATGAAGTTTTCCAACTTTATTCAGCGTACATCAACAACTGCATACAATCGCTCAATCGCTTTTTCAACTTTCTCTTTTTCAAACACAGTGCATCCCCTATATAGTTTTTTCTATAATCTAGAGAACGTTCGAACATTCCACCGTGGCGCAATTACAACCAATCAGAATAAAATTCGTCATCAAGACTATGCACTGCCTTACGTCATATAACTTAGAATCATCTGGTAGCCATCACTAGATTTATCCACACGCTTCGATCGATAGTAAACAAGCAACCCTAGAAAATTCTCCAATAATATCGACCAACGAAAATTATCAACATTATACAAAGCTTCCAACTACAAGGCAAAATCAAATCAAAGGTAAATACACTCTGTTATTGCATGCTTTGCAAAACAAAACGAACGGATCTATCATGCGCGTCTCAAACGTAACATAGAGGAAGAGGCCTAACGCTTGCTGGGTGCATTTGTCCAGCTGACACTCTATGCGTGCGTACGCATACTAGACCTCGGTTTATACTTTCACCCGAAGGAGAGAGAAACAGCTTGCAGGACCCAGTAAAAAAAAAATCCCACAAACAAAATGAGAAACTGAGGAAGAAAGCAGGGAAACAAATCCCAAGATAGAACAAAAAGTACACAGCAAATTCTTATTTAAGGTCCCAAAATGGTTTAAACGGACGGTGAAAATCATGCTGGTGATGAAACAACAAAACAGCCAACAGGAAAGCTGCAAATTGTTATTTATCACCCCCCAAACAACTTAACCAAGAGAGAAGTGCGCATCTACAAGGGTGAACGTAGCACTGTCCTTCCTTTGACACCTCCCCCTCAAAAGATCCAGTTAACATGCACAGTGTTTCCTCATTGAAAAAAACAAAGATTTCAACCAAAAATATCTTTCGAAAGTATATTTGTTGAAATTATTTTTTTCTTTCTTTTATGAATACTTTCTGTAGTTCTCCTGCTTATTAATGGCAGCCGTTAGCTACCACTCTTGAGCTACACATAGCATCTACCACAGCCGTTAGCTAACACTCCTGAGCTACACAAAGCATCTACCACAGCCGTTAGCTAACACTCCTGAGCTACACAAAGCATCTACCACAGCCGTTAGCTAACACTCTTGAGCTACACATAGCATCTACCACAGCCGTTAGCTAACACTCCTGAGCTACACAAAGCATCTACCACAGCCGTTAGCTACCACTCTTGAGCTACACAAAGCATCTACCACAGCCGTTAGCTAACACTCCTGAGCTACACAAAGCATCTACCACAGCCGTTAGCTAACATTCTTGAGCTACACAAAGCATCTACCACAGCCGTTAGCTACCACTCTTGAGCTACACATAGCATCTACCACAGCCGTTAGCTAACACTCTTGAGCTACACAAAGCATCTACCACAGCCGTTAGCTAACACTCTTGAGCTACACATAGCATCTACCACAGCTGTTAGCTAACATTCTTGAGCTACACATAGCATCTACCACAGCCGTTAGCTAACACTCTTGAGCTACACATAGCATCTACTACAGCCGTTAGCTAACACTGTTGAGCTACACATAGCATCTACCACAGCCGTTAGCTAACACTGTTGTACTACACATAGCATCTACCACAGCCGTTAGCTAACACTCTTGAGCTACACATAACATCTACTACAGCCGTTAGCTAACACTGTTGAGCTACACATAACATCTACTACAGCCGTTAGCTAACACTCTTGAGCTACACATAACATCTACTACAGCCGTTAGCTAACACTGTTGAGCTACACATAGCATCTACCACAGCCGTTAGCTAACACTGTTGAGCTACACATAACATCTACCACAGCCGTTAGCTAACACTGTTGAGCTACACATAACATCTACCACAGCCGTTAGCTAACACTCCTGAGCTACACATAGCATCTACCACAGCCGTTAGCTAACACTGTTGAGCTACACATAACATCTACTACAGCCGTTAGCTAACACTCCTGAGCTACACATAACATCTACCACAGCCGTTAGCTAACACTGTTGTACTACACATAGCATCTACCACAGCCGAAAGCTAACACTGTTGAGCTACACATAGCATCTACCACAGCCGTTAGCTAACACTCTTGAGCTACACATAACATCTACCACAGCCGTTAGCTAACACTGTTGAGCTACACATAGCATCTACCACAGCCGTTAGCTAACACTGTTGAGCTACACATAGCATCTACCACAGCCGTTAGCTAACACTCTTGAGCTACACATAGCATCTACCACAGCCGTTAGCTAACACTTTTGAGCTACACATAACATCAATCACAGACCGTTAGCTAACACTCTTGAGCTACACATAGCATCTACCACAGCCGTTAGCTAACACTTTTGAGCTACACATAACATCAATCACAGACCGTTATCTAACACTCTTGAGCTACACATAGCATAAACCACAGCCGCTAAGAAGCAGAAATATAAAAGTGTTCTCGTTAAGACTTATCGTGTTTGGCTGATGCAAGAGACCCTACCCAACCCTATCCTACCTTACCATACCCTACCATACCCTATCCTACCTTACCCTACCCTGCCCTACCCTACTCTACCCTATCCTACCCAACCCTATCCTACCTTACCCTACCCTACCCTACCTTAACCTACCCTACCCTATCCTACCTTACCCTACCCTATCCTACCCTACCTTACCCTACCCTACCCTACCCCATCCTACCATACCCTACCCTTCCCTACCCTACCCTACCCTACCCTACCCCACCCCAGACACCAAAGACACACTCTTGAAGCCGCGTGTCCCATTCAGAAATTAGGTCTAGGGTCACACGGCTATGGTATTGCTGTACCGTTAAACAGGGGAGATCAATCCCATTCAAAACAAAAATGGGAACAAACAAATTAAAACTTTAGCGGTTTTGGTTTGAGCAACGGCATCCCGCTTGTTCATCGTTTAATGTTTAAACCCGGTTTCCCAAAATGTAAACAAATCCTTGCAAATTAAGTACCTTTAACAAAATACTCTTAATCCAATGTTCACATTCTCGCTGGATCGAACAACGCGCCGACCTCCAGGAGTCATAATTCCTTAAATGCCCAAGCAATAGTTTTGTAAACCCTTAAATGTACGGTCGTTATGGGAACACTATTGTAAACATTGGGGTTGTGGTGGGGGGGAGATATACTCGAAGAGAGAAGATGAAGTTAAAAGGAATAGTCGTTTTGTTAACTGTTAAGTGGACAGCCACATTGGGAAGTGGAAGTTCAGGT
Organism: Oncomelania hupensis; assembly: GCA_036898135.1. Taxonomy (NCBI): domain Eukaryota; kingdom Metazoa; phylum Mollusca; class Gastropoda; order Littorinimorpha; family Pomatiopsidae; genus Oncomelania; species Oncomelania hupensis. Next base: position 81,932,012 of record CM072514.1, on the reverse strand, counting down.
TGAAGAAAAAAGGAGGTGAAGTTTAACCGCATAAAGGTTTTAGGCATAGCTTACCCTTAAACAAACGTTTATTTATTTATTTCATCAGCCTTATATAGCGCTTTTTCCAGCTCAAGAGCGGCTCAAAGCGCTGGTCGATACAAGATCTAACTCAAGATGCCCGAGGCGGCCCACCTGCAAACTTTGGGGGCACTGTCTGAGGCTCAGAAGACTGAGCCCAATCCTGGGAAAAGGACCTAGTGCGTGCTGGGTGTATTGGTGTAGCCGGCACTCATCCGTCTAGGACATGAGCGTCAGGATCTTTAAAGTCCATGCGATGGAATGCGTGCGTTCACAGACTAGGTTTATATTCTCATCCGAAGCATTTGAAATAGAGAGGGAGAGAGAGATAGAGGGCAGGAGGGGGGAGGGAGGGAATAGTAGCGGAACGCACTCAGGGAGGAAAAAGGCAGATGGTATGAGGATGGAGAGGGAGGTGGGGGTGGTGCTGATAAAAAACCCACAACAACAAGCAAGTAAGCACGTTGCTACGTCCTCGAAAATATAAAAGTAAGAAAGTCGACTAAAAAAAAAGAAAAAAAGTTGTGCCTTTATTCTGACATTTGAAACTTTTCCATTCCCAGCTGACTCGACAAAAGCTGAGTTTCATCGGGGACGTATCAAAAGCAGATTATCCTTTACAAACAGGAGGACAAGAAGAAGAAGAAGAAGAAGTTTTGGGGGAAGGGAAATGGTAACAGCAAAATATGCAAATTGACATGTGGCGCAGCATTAAGCAGAAAACGCAATTGGTTGCCCTGGTTTCACCCAGCGTGCGGCATCTATGTCGGAACCTTGTTTGGAACAAGCCAACGCATCAGAACAAATGCGTGTTGATTGAGGCTGGTAGAGAGTTCCAACACGTGGATCCTCTCTCGGCAGAAGGGGAGTTTAATCGCGTTAGACCCCTAACATGGCTCCGACGTCCTTCCAACAACCTGCGTCTTTGGCGGCGAGTTAAGGATGAGCTGGGAAGCCCAAGGTTCGGTAGCCATATTGCAGGGAGAAAGCGGGGATGGAGGGGGGGGGGAGAGTGGGGAGGAAAGAGAGGGAAACACGCGACTATCGAATACAGGTACGTCTCTGACTGTGAGTATTTTTTTTGAGCGCTTGTACGCATATTTAAAAATGCAAACAACAAAGATTGTACTCTAACAGCGTCTCGAGTTGCGGCCGCTCCGCATCGTTTTCCGCAATAGGGTTACACAACCCAACTATTCCCTCTTTTTAATCAGCTCTATTTGGCTATAGTTTGGTATTAGCGCCTTAAGTCGCTGGGGCGGAGACATGTGCGCGGCATATTTTAGTGATGATGATGATGATGATGATGATGATGATGATGTTGATAATGGTGATAATGGTGTTAATGCTGATGACGACAACGATTATTATTATTATTATTATTATTATTATTATTATTATTATTATTATTATTATTATTATTATTGTTGTTGTTGTTGTTGTTATTGTGTAGGGGTAGAAATCACTCGTAGAGTAAGACTATTTACGTCAAATCATCATCATCATCATCATCATCATCATCATCATCATCATCATCATCGTCGTCGTCGTCGTCATCATCATCATCATCATCGTCGTCGTCATCGTCATCATCATCATCATCATCATCATCATCATCAGCAGCAGCAGCAGCAGCAGCAATATCGAGTAGACGTAAAAATCACGCTTAGAGTAGGTCTATGTTATTGCAGCCCTACGTGATTTGGGCTGAAGTTTGGAGAGCTCAGAGTTCGACAAACTCGTACTAATCACAATTACACTTCCCACACGCCCATCCAGTCAACGCACTTATCTTGATTCCCCCGAAGCACGTAACAGATACCGTCATAACGCGAGAAACAAACAAAAGTGCACTTAACGTCGCACTCCCAAAGCGTGATGCCCGAAATGCACGAAAGAGAAGTCGTCATAACTGGAAAGCGATAATCAGAGATCAACGGCGATGTTTATGATTGTCGTCAAAGCAACCGAGCTTTTATATCCCTCGCTCACACTCCAATGAATGATGCATAAACTGCCGCAGCACTCGAGCCAACCCATATTTTACATCAGCGTTATGTTTCGTCCTGGATGGCTCATCCTAGTGCTGGATGACCATTGCATCCTATATTGCCAACGTCGCTGTGAAGTCCCATTATCATGATGAATAAAAACATCGTCTACTTTAGCATCTATCGCATCTATAGTAGGCATACATCCAGGCTAACTCAATCCAACTACCCACCCCTTCCGATGCCAAAAATAAATAATAAATAAAATTTTTGAAAAAGAAAAACACAATTCACCCAACTTCATTGCATCTAGTACACTCTGCGCGGACCAAATCCAATAATGAAAGATTGTCAAAGATCATCAACGCGAATCGTAAAGGCTACGCGAATCTCTATATGCTATCCTTCTCCTCCTCCATCAATTCCACGTTTTCCTGCAATTTCTCCTTTTATTCTCCTGTGGATACTCCTTCAAAAAGGAAAACAAACAGATGCTTCGTCAAAAAGGTTAACAATAACAAACCCATCGGAGTTGTCAATGTTCATTAATATCGTCGTAAATGGCTCATACATCCATCAGACCTTTTTGCTTCTTCTTCTTCTTCTTCTGAATGAATGAATGAATGAACATTAAGGTTTAACATCTACAACCACCATTAGCGATATGGCAGACGGGGATAGCCATCCCAGGGAACAAGGGGTAGGAACTCAAATTAACACTGAACCACCAAAGCAATCATACTGCTAAAATGGACAGTGAAAATGGCCACTTTTTATTTAGCCTACCACGGGATTCGAACCTGGGTCATCGGTGTGCCAGGCGAACGCTCTACCAATTGAGCTACGGCGGTGGGACTTCTTCTTCTTCTTTTCATCCTCTTCTCATTCCCTCTTCCTTCAACTCTTCTCTTTTCTTCTTCCTCTAGATGCACGGCGATGTTTTCTTGTGGAAAAAGACGGAGACAGTACAGTTGGGGGTTCTCAAGGTTTATGAAAGCAGACACATCATCGTTTTCCCATCACGTCATTTTCTTCTCTCGCTTTCCCGTTATGAAGATGAGCATAAATCCCCCCGTCACCAAGGACAAACTTGCACACCATTTATCAGTTGTTTATGCCCAGGAACCTGAAATGTAATACAACGTCGAATCTTGCCTGGTGAACTCGGGTTCTTCATCTTCCTCTCCTTCTCCTCCTTCATCAAGACCACGCGAGTTCTAAGTCACAACGAAACCGCTTTCCCATCTATCTTCTTTCTCCACACACATGCCCACCTACCCTACAGTGTGAGGTAAGCATTTTTTAGCATCGTTGTGGAGTACATACACTGCATAGCATATTTCACGTAATATTAGGTTATGCTGACTTAGGGCAGTTTTAACATAATTGCCGAGCAGTGACGAATGTTTTTAATCAAGAATGACATCTCCCCCGGTAGCCCACGTTGTGAGGTAAGCGTATTTGTAGCATTGTTGTGACGTACACACAAAAATCCGTGTGGGTTTGTGTAGGTGGTCGCACACCAACGGTTTTGTGAGGTGGTTGAGATAAATGTATAGGCGATATGCTTGGGAGCTCAGCAAGCGGTTTTTGAGGTTGGCACTGTGGGGTCATAGGAAAATGTACCTCATAAAATTTTGGACCTCACAACCCCGTCAGAAAGTCTTACACACAACCTCATAACCTACGGTACGTAAACGCACACACACACACACACACACACACACGCGCACACACACGTTTCGGTAACATATTACAACCAAGAAGGGTAACTTGAACAACTTTGTACTAAACTCAGCACAGGTCGTCAATTACCAGTTACGTCACCCCCACCCTAAATCTTCTCCTCTCCAACACTTTTCAAGAGCCGATCATGACACTGGTTGATAGGTATCCGAGCGAGAGTTTTACCCTGCCGCTG
>CM072514.1:81778040-81920540 GCA_036898135.1 Oncomelania hupensis | reverse complement strand
AATGACTAACTAACTCCCATTTGTGGAAATTCCACATCGAACACAAGTAAACTTTCTAACAAAATCACCTATGCTCTTGGCATAGGATAAAGAAAATTAAGGTTTAATCGTGCAGTCATCATACAACTATTGTAACAGGCTACATATGTGTAGTTTTGCGATTCAGTATTGCGATTGGGAAGCGCAGTAGTGCAGGGGTCTAGGCACTAGCACTAGGCTAGCAATGTTTTATGTTAAAGGTCAACCACAGTGCTCGGTCAAAAAGTTTCTGCTGAAAGAACTTTACTAAATAATACCAGATGCAAAAAATTCGGTAAGCAAAGCTCTATCGTTTAATAGATATCGATCACTGAAAGTGGGATTTCCTACCTGTAATTAAGGGTAAGGGAAGTAATACTCTAAAACGCAGCTATCGCTGATCTTCCCTCGCAGTGACGTCAGCAGCTGTAGACAATGGCCGATTGCGAAGAAGTTACAAGCGAGACAAGCAGTGTTTCTTCACTCGATCTGTCGTGTTACAGCAGTGCTCTCTTCTGTTAGAAACGAATTCGACCCCCGAGTACTAATTGTAATAATAGACAAATAATTATACGAGCTAGACCCGTGAATACATAACCTCTTCAGGGGCGGATCAGTTAGTTTTTTTTTTGTTTTTTTTTTTTTTGGGGGGAGGGGGTTTCCAAAATTCGTATAAAAAATAAATAAATAAATAAAACAAATAAAATAAATAAATTATATATATAATTTATTTTATGTTTATTTTTATTTTTATTTTTATAATTGTATTCTCTCTCTCTCTCTTTCTCTCCTTCTTCTTCTTCTTTCTTTTCCTTTTTTTTTGGGCCGGAAACCCCCCCCCCCTCGTCCGCCCCTGCTCTTGCGTTCCCTTTTCTGAAAAGCTCCTCTGACTTTCCTGACACCCGCAAGTGATAGCAGACGATGGATGTGTAGTAGCCACTGTGACTGTAGTTGAAGTTGAAGCAGTACTAGTAGGCCTACTAGTAGTAACTTGAATCACTGTTGCTGTTGTTGAGGCTTTGGATCGTTGGAACAGAGATAGGCTTTAATGTCTGTATTGTTTTCATCCCAAAGCTCCGCATAAAAGTGGCACTTAGGGGGTAGCAGTCTTCAGCGAAGTGTTTTGCGCAAATTGCTGACGACGCACAAATCTCACCCACTTATTTCGCACTTCTTCGTTTTTTGGAAACCTATGCAATGTTATCCCATCCGCTTGTTTGTTTGTACAACCTCCAACGGCACAATATAGGCCACTGCTCTTCGTTTTCCTGCGTTTTGGTAGAGAAGTTTTTTGTTTGTATGTAGATTATAGTCACACGACACTTTCGCATATAGGTGACTACTGGACCGATTTATACTGACACCAGTTGTTGGTAAAGGGGAAAATAATATGGTCACACGTTGACCAATCCGGGATTCGAACCACCGACCTTTCGGTTACTAGCAAGACGCTCTTACCAACTGAGCTACCCGGCCCCTGGTAGAGAAGGGGCACTATCGGACTCTATATTGTCTCCAGCAGTTGACGTCACGAGCCATGTGGTCACGTGAGCGGGCTTTTCGAAGGTGCAAAAGTTTATTCGAAGTAGATTTTATTAAATATTAAAAAAAGGCAGTATTTTTCGGAAAAAAGTTGTTTGGCATGTGACTTCTTTTATTATGTAGATATTTTGTGCTCAATTTTATATTTCAATGACGTTGACCTTTAAGCAGCGTCGGGAAGGGTTAGTTACTTGGGTGGGGGAACAGTGCTTGGAGGGCAACCAGAATGTTTTGGGAGAGGTTTGAAGAAAAAAGGTAGGTGACTGGTCTAGCGTAGAAGATAGTAGATTTATATAACAGATTAGGAACGAGAAAGAACAAATGAGAGTGACGGAAACAGTGGTAATTAATATAAAGCACTCAATTTCCACAAAGTGGGGAAACTTTATACAGAAAACCCCGGCACCCCAACAAGGGATATTCTGATTATAAGGCATCTTCATAATAACAATGCCAATTTAAATTCCATTGTACTTACCCAAAAAATAAACGAATCATTTAGAAACTGGACTTTTTGATATTCTTCTATGTAGATCAATTCTTACTGCACTGCCATTTTATTCCTGACTTTCAAATATCTTTGGGCAAAATTAAGTAGTTAATATTTTAATTGATAGGTATTACGAAAGAAACCCTTGGATTTTCCTCCTCCTTCCCACCTATCTACACACCATTTCATCTCCTACATTGATGCCAGCTCGCCATGAGTTGTTGAGCAGTATAACTTTAAAGACAACCCACCAACAACACATTGACCGTGAGTTATTTTCACGAAGGCATAATTCACATGAACCCTTTCACGGCTTGTCAAGCACTGAGAATCTAATTTCACCTTACTACTAAAATACTTTTGGCAAAACAAAGTAATATTTTGTTTTGACCAGTCTTAATCACTGAGTTTACCTTTTTTTTTAAACTTAAGGTGGTTTTCGTGGCATTTTGAGCATGCACATTTTTAATGCTTCAATGGTAAATCCCGTCAGAGAACAACAGCAAGCGCGTACGCGCGAGTACACACACACACACACACACACACACCCACACACACACACACACACACACACAAACATACACCCACACAAGTATGTAAACCACCAAGACTGGATTTTACTAAGAATGTAGGAATCGGAAAGTGATTTTTGATGGAAAAGGGTTAGGGATAGCTCTGCAACTAACCCTTACCCGAACCCTTTTCTAAAAAGTTGCCCTACTTCGTCTCCTATAGGCGAAAAATTTATCCGAATATTCACTGTATTTTCCCCGTCCCGGATAGAGCACTCCTGTGTACTTAAAACACTCTCATGCACTAAAAGAGCACTCCTGTGTACTTAGAAAAAAGTGGGTGGCTCGAAAACAGTGGGTTGCTAATACACTCACCCATTTCCTGCATAAAAAGCAAGGTTAGTCACCCATTTCAGGCTTATACCTCCGAACCTATACACACACATACACACACATGCATACACACACACATACACAAACACATAAAAACACACGCACGCGCACGCACGCTGCAGTAACTAGCACATTGATTCTAATAGGCATATTTAACCATTCAAATTCAAAATAATCTTCGTAATATTATTTTGCTTTTCTATTCATATCATGAACATTCTACAAAGATATATATATTTATCCTGTTACTTTCTATTGCAATTCCCATTTTACTGATCACTGCACCACAGTAAAGTCAAATCCTTCTATTCAAAAAAGTCAACACAATGGTATTTGATTTGTCAAGAGAACAAGAACTTAATAACCCTGCTGTCTGAAGTACAACGAGTAAGCCCCAGCTCCCACTTCCCCCTGGCCTGGCCATATTGCCCCCTAGGTTAGAAGCCTAGCTCAGTATGTGGGTGATTTGTTGTATGTGTAATAACAGGACACAGATCAAACGTTTACTTTCTATTATCTGAACTCTGAACGTTCTATAGCTAGTACACTGTATTTATTTTTAGTTTATTTTTTTATTTTTTTATTTTTACAACTTTATTATTACCGAGGTGAAATTCGGGCACTTTCAGTTTTGAAAGTACAGCAGCCCCAAGTGAAGCGCTTTACCCAAGGTACATGCTTGGTGTGTTCTTATCACCGGCACTCACCCGTCTAGGACATGAGCGTCAGGATCTTTAAAGTCCGCTCTGATGGAATGCATGCCAACAAATCATACCAACAAATTACTATCTTCCCAATTAGTATTCCCTGAACTTGTTCACTTTCCGTGGCCTGATGCGCACGCAAATGTGAATCGCAGATGACTGCAAAGCGTGTCGAAATGCCTAATTAAATTGGACTTTGATGGCTTCCCATTACTCTGTTCGCTTCATTCCAATCGCAACTTTAATTCACGAAGAAGAAGAAGGAGAAAGAAAGAAAGAGTGAAAGAAAGAAAGAAAAATGAAACGAAGAAAGCAAGAAAGAAAAAATAAAAGATGAAACGACGAAAGAAATGCAAAATAATAATAATAATAATAATAATAATAATAATAATAATAATAATAATAATAATAATAATAATAATAATAATAATAAAAATAATAAAAATAATATACATGCAGGAGTAAAGAAGAACAAAGAAAGAAAGAAAAGAGAGACGACAAAAAAGTAAGAAAAAAGAAAAAAAAGTTAAAAGAAATAAATGCTAGAAAGAAGAAGAAGAAGAAGAAGAAGAAGAAGAAGAAGAAGAAGAAGAAGAAGAAGAAGAAGAAGAATTGATTGATTGATTTATTGTTGCTTTAGGTCCAGCGGACTCCTCCGAGCCAAATCAGGACCGGACAACCCCCGATCCGCATAAAAGATCTGCCGAAACAACCCTAGTGGGAAACTTGAACGCCCTCCACCGGCCAGTCACTTTACAATAAAGACATCCCACGCGGGGGACGGCTGAGGGTTTCCCTCAACTACGCGAAACCCCGGTTACAAAAACAAAATAGAATACAACCATCATTACAAATCATCAACGAAACATATACATATAAAATGCCTATATTGCTAAATACTAACATCATAGGAAGCCCTAGTGACCACCCAGCAGAAAGCGTCCAACACTCCCAAGCTGATCCAACAGACCCCATACACAAACAAGGAGTCTTGTCCAGGAAGAGTTTTCAAGAAAAAAGGTAGGTCATTGATCTAGCGAAGAAGAAGATAGTATAGCAGAGTGATAGGATAGAGCAGGAATGGGAAAGAGTATATGAGGAAGATAGCAACAGTGGGAATTTAAAGCACTAAATTTCCATAAAGTGGGGATACTATTTATACTGAAACCCCCGGCACTCCAACGGGGGTACTGATGCCGCAGTGAATCTGTCATGCCTACAAAGGCAAGACAGGTTTTCAACTGGGGCTTCCACTGTTCCCTTTATAGGTTAGAACAATCTACAGTGGCAAGATTGCTCATGACCCCAAGGGGTAAGAAGAAGAAGAAGAAGAAGAAGAAGAAGAAGAGGAAGAAGAAGAAGATGATGCAAACAGAGTGTGATCCAACGATAATAATGATAATGATGATGAAGTTAATGAAGATGAAGATGATACCAAGCGCTGGCTGTTATCATACCGATATGGTAAATTATACACAAGAAAAAACATGCCGATGTCGTCATAGACGATGGTGATGATAGTATGCACATAATAACAACCTCAACGTTCATAAATAACAAAAGGAAGACCTTAATGGTTATGCTGACTGGACCGGCCGGGACCGGAGACACAGTATATAAATGCACACCATGCTATTATCCATCTAAAGGGTACCAGACAACGATATGGACCTATCAAATAATGCTATTTATGGAGGAGTGAAATAAGCTTTACTTACGCGTGAACTAAAGTCGCAGAGTCCGGCAACATTTCACAACAGAATTTAATAAGTTAGTTAGTTATTGTTTATAGAGTCCAGCAGCCTTTAAAAAAAAGCCGAATCAGGACCACAATTTGGTTGAAAGAGGGCTCACCCCTTATCTTTATAAAAGATCTGCTGAAACAACCCTAATGGTAACAATGAAGTCACCCCACTAGTCAGTCACTTTACAATACGGAGACGACGAGGCTTTACTCTGACAGAACCCCCGTTAATAAAAACAAAATAGAATATACACATCAGTATAAAATATGAACGAAACACATACAAATAAAATGCCTACATTGGTAAATAATAATGCCATAGAAAACCTTAGTAACCACTTGGCTGAAAGCGTCCAATATCTCAAGCTGATCCAAAAGACCCCATACACAAATGAGGAGTTTTGGGAGAGTTTTCAAGAAAAAGGGTAGATGACTGGTCTCGCGAAGAAGATAGAAGATTGATAGAACTGAGTAGGAATGAGAAAAACAGCGACAGTGGGAATTTAAAGCACTAAATTTCCAGAAAGTGGCTATACTATTTATACCGAAACCTCCGTTACCCCCATGGGTGGGGGGAGTTCACAAGAAAAATCTATAGCAGTAAGTGTTCTTTACAGCAAAAAGGTTTTCACCACCACATTTCCTTAAGTAATAGCTCACCGAAACAGAACTCTATGAAAACTAGGTTTTAGTTCATCGTCGTCTCCAACTATTATTTTAAATATAATTTGCTGCCCACCCTCACCCCTTCCTTCCTTCCTTCCTTCCTTCCTTCCTTCCTTCCTTCCCTCCCTCCCTCTCTCCCTCCCTTTGTCAATGCGAGACAAGTCGTCGATACGCACATTGATAGAATAATAAAATCTTAAGAATAATTACACTTAATTAGATGTGCATGTCCTGTAAGTGTACGATACAATTTGACCTATAATTCCCTCTCCTTTTCCTTTCATTACGTTGTAAGGTTTTTTACTTGTGAGTTATGTTGTTCACTTCAATGTGTGAAAAGACAATAAATACAAATATCGATTTCAAATAAATCGCGCCTGGGACAATATGACAATATGACAATGATGACGATGATGATGATGATGATGATGATGATGATGATGATGATGATGATAATAATAAGAATAATAATAATAAGAATAATAATTATTATTATTATTTATTTATTTATTAATGTTATTAGAGAGTAATAAAAAACCATTATACAGCGCATTCTCACTGAACCTCATAGCGCTTTACAGAAATAAAAAAAATAACTGAAATAAATAAATAAATACATAAAGCAAAACATGAAATATCAAAATCAAAACACACACACACGCATGCACGCACACACACACACGCGCATGCACGCACACACACACAACTATGACTGTGTTTTAAGTATGTGATGAAGAAAGGTTCAGGATCGAGATAAAGGGATAGACACCGTTAAAAATGTGTGTTTTCAGTCCAGAGCGAAAGGAAAGAGATGATTCATTTGAAATAAATAATATTTAAAGAGGGCGAACATTTTATATCACAGTGTATATTGTAGTGTAATGTGTTGTTTCATGTCAATAGAAGGTCAACGACACAAATGTATGAAACATTGTTCTCTTCGTGTCAATATTTGACGAGTCGTGTATTTTGATACTACTGCCTCTATTGTAATGCAATTTGCTGCCGTATTATTATCGGCATACAACTGTCGATACATAGGATGGAATCACAACGTGGGAATAATGGCATGGCGTAAAAAAAAAGCGGCAGTGAACATTGTAGTTTTTTCTTTGTAAGCAGCTCGGATTGTTAACAAGGAAACGGTGTATGCTGACAATTGTCAACAGAACGAATTACAAGGTCGATAATACAGTGGTGTCACACACGTGTTTCTCCGCTAGAGATTGGTTTCGTGCGCCGTTTCAACGGTAGGACCGCCCAAGAACTCGATGGGGTTTGATTTATATAAGGAGCTAAACTATCAATCATGTTAGCTTATTTTGTGTGTGTCTGTGTGGTTATGGATATTTAGGACCCATTGTATCAAACAATCGGTCCCGACAGGAAATCCTCTCCAGGATCCCACAAACAAACTGCTGCCCTGCCAAGTTTGAAGCCCATTTGGAAAGACAGGACCATCAGTATACACTCCAAGATAATGCTGCTGCGCTCCCTTGTCATCTCCATCTTCTTATACGCTTGCGAATCATGGACCTTCACAGCAAACCTACAACGAAGAATACAAATCATGGAGATGATGTGCTACAGAAGACTTCTGGGCATTTCCTATACCCAGCACATCATCAACGACGAAGTCCGACAGACCATCACACAAGCCATTGGACTACACGATGACATGCTCACAGTGGTGAAGAAACAGAAACTCCGATGGTATGGCCACGTCACCAGAGCATCAGGCCTTGCAAAGACCATCCTGCAAGGCACAGTGCAAGGAGGTAGAAGAAGAGGGGGACAAAAAATAAAGGTGGGAGGACAACATTCGAGAGCGAAGCCATGAGGGTTGCTGATGAAAAAGATGAAGAACGCTGTTTAAACGATCATCTGTGGTGCCCCAACGCCTTTCGATTTACTTGACAGGATAGTGGCTATGAGTTTTCTCGGTAAATTGCATTGTTGTCATGTCGCATTAAGAAGATGATATAATGGGCACTCGTTTGCTGAAACCGACAGCTGAGTTTGGAATTTCGCGCATCCTCTTCCTTGTTGTGTAAACACACCACTGCGCCTATTAATATAGACTACCCACTTCCGCATGGGTGCTATTTTTAGGATCAACTTTGATGCTATTAAAAGGCACACGAACACATGAATTAATCGGTTTGCACGAGATTATTTTTCTACTTCATGATCATAGTGTTGCTTTTTTTCGGGTTGGGCAACTACATTACATTACATGATTATTGCTATAGGTCCAGCGGACTCTTCTGAGCCAAATCAGGACCGGACAACCCCTGATCCGCATAAAAGATCTGCTGAAACAACCCTAGTGGTAAAACTGAAAGCTCTCCACCAGCCAGTCATTTTACAATAAAGACATCCCACGCAGGGGACGCTGAGGCTGTACTCTAATTTATCGAACTCCCGTTTACAAAAACAAAATAGAATACAAAACATCATTATAAAATATCAACAAAACACATACATATAAAATGCCTACATTGCTAAATAATAACATCATAGGAAGCCATAGTGACCACTTGGCAGAAAGCGTCCAATATTTCCAAGCTGATCCAACAGACCTTATACACAAACAAGGAGTCTTGTCCCGGAAGAGTTTTCAAGAAAAAAGGTAGGTGACTTGTACATGTCTAGCGAAGAAGAAGATAGTATAGCAGATAGATAGAAAAGAGCAGGAATGAGAAAGAGCAAATGAGAAAGACAGCGACAGTGGGAATTTAAAGCACTAAATTTCCAGAAAGTGGGGATACTATTTATACTGAAACCCCCGGCACCCCAACGGGGGTAATGGGGCAACTCTCGGTGTTGATTTGAAATAGGATTTGTAACACTGAAATGCGTGGTCTCGGGGCCCTTTAATTAATGAAAGAATCTACATACGGTAGTACATAAAAGGTTAAAAAAAGGTAAAGGTAGTCCCATAGCCTTGTGGCCGTAGGGGAGCGTGATGTTGGAGATCACACTTATCTTGGGCCAGCGTAATGAGGGTGATGCCCAACTCTCTCCCTCGCTGCTTTACCTTCCCCACCCTCAAGAGAGTAGGTACTCAATCACAGTTGAGTCAACTGGGGGCGTTGTTGTTTGTCGCTTCACACCTTAGCGGTCACCCATCCAAGTGCTAACCGCACCGGACGGTGCTTCACTTTCGACACAGTAGCGAGTGCTCCAACCACTGCACTATCCGACACCCCAAATAATACATAAAGTAATCGTTAGTAGGCCTACTTTCCTTTTATCAAGGCATTTTTACAACACCACCTTTTCAAAATACCAATTTTATTCCTCGTTAGTACTGCGATGCCCAGACGGAGAAAACCATCAGGATGTGTTGTATTGTATTGTATTGCATTGTATTGTATTGTATTTATATTGTATTGTATCGTATTTATATTGAATTAACAAAAAGTGTGTGACCAACCAAGGAATTTTTTTTAAATTGCTAACAATCCATTTTGAACTGTGGCAACTGATGATCTTCTAAGCAAATGAAAATACTGAAATAGCAATGTGGGCCCGTGATGGGTCAATACAATAAGTATAGTATTCCTTACCGGAGGATAATTTATATCTAGAACAAAGGAAAGACCCTTTGTGTGTAACCAAACACTGATCTTTTTCTTCTGACAATTTCAGAAAAAAGAAAATAGAGGTTCCAAAAAAAACGAAATAAAATAATAATATGAAAAAAGAAACACGTAACCTGATCTCTTTAATTTCCTTTCTTTGTGCATTTCCAGACATTGATTTTCCATTTACCATCTTTTGTAATCGTTGTGGTAATTATTAAAGTGAGTTTGACGTCCAAAACACATTTGTGCAAAAACATATAAAAAAGAAATCCCAAATGACGCTAAAGGCTCACTATTTATTTATCCCTTTCTTTCTAATCCCTTTCCCTAACATTTATCAAAACTGAATCTGAACGCCGTGTGCTACCATTCAAAAGGTCGTCTGCTATACATACTGCGTGGCTTATCTCCCTTGGAATACCGCGAAAAAGCAACAAGATAGGAGTAATCGGTTCGTGGCTCAATGCTATCAGCGTGTGTCGGAGGGCTTTGGTGTTGCCTGTTTTTATGCCACGGGTTCTGGGCCTGTCCTATCGGGTGACGCGTAATGACTGTATTGAATCACAATTCGCGAAGTGACGTTATAAATGGACACTATGTCCTTTTAAACTGCATACATTGCGTATCTGAGAGCTTTCGTGTCAATTATGTGGATTATGAAACTCCTCTATGATCGTACTGCGTGCACAGCGTATCTTAGAGCTTTCATGTCAATAATGTGGATTATGAAACTTCTGTATGATCGTACTCTGTGTAATGTATAATTTAGAAAATTACCTTAGACTCAATGTTAATGTCATTGTTATTTTTATTTCAAACCATTGGATTCTGCTGTGTGTGTGTGAGTGTGTGCGCGCGTGTTTGTGTGTGTGTTTGTTTTAAATGAGATTCCCTATCACTTACCTCAAACAATTCTATGCTCTCTTTCGTTTACTTTCAAAACATTCCACAGCAGCACGACGCAGAAACCGTTCATTTTGATTTCAAACAAATAATAATAGGTAGCGTCTTTTTGTGTGGCGCTATCGTCATTCACTTCTGACCTTTTTGTTCGTCTGTTTTTATCTTTTTTTTTTTTTTTTTTTACTCTTCTATTGTTTTTTTTTTCTTTGTTTTCCAACCGCTACTCGCTTCTCTAATCTTTTACATTCCTTTCCCTTCCCGTCTTTTTACATTATTTCTTTTTAACGGTTAATATATCCTGAATCTCGTCGTTATTGTCTTGTTTGGTGTTGTTTTAAATTACTGTTATATAGCATTTCTCCAGCTCAAAAGATGCTAGTCAAGGCGCTGGCGGACAGAGGCTCTACCTCAAAGCGCCCGAGACGCCCACTTGCAGCCTTTGGGCGCATAGCCTTACACACGCCCAGACGACTGAGCACAATCCTGGGCGGTGGGAGGGGGGGGGGGAAGGGACGTAGTGCTCGCTGGATGTATTTGTGTAGCCGGCACCCACCCGTCTAGGACATGAGCGTCAGGATTTTTTGTTTTAATTCGTGCGGTGAAACGCTTGCGTGCACAGACTAGACCTCAGTTTATACTCTCAACCGAAGGAGCTGGGGCGCAGTGTCTCAGGGTCATGGAGGTTGGCGGTTTGTTTGGTCGCAATCCAGGCCGACCAAGGGCTTGGAACCACTGCCTTGTAAAAAGGTGGTCCCATAGCCTTGTGGCCAGCGCAATGAGGGTGATGCCCATCTCTCTCCCTCGCTGCTTTACCTTCCCCACCCTTAAGAGAGTAGGCACTCAGTCACAGTTGAGTCCACTGGGGGCCGTTGTTATTTGTCGCTTCACGGTTTGCGGTCACCCATCCAAGGGCTAACCGCACTGGACGGTGCTTAACTTGCGACACCGTAGCGAGTGCTCCAACCACTGCGCTATCCGACACCATATTGCTTTGCCTTGTATAGGCTGCAATGCTATCGCTTGACATTCGCTATTTCACGTATTTCCCCAATCCCCCCATTTCCCCCCTCTTGGCTAAAAAGCCCCCTGGGCGTATAGCCTTTCGTTATATAGATGGTAAAAATCATGTCTCTTGAAATAAAAACTCTTGAAACTCTATTTTGCCGTTGACTACTGCACTGGGCTAACTGCGCGCCCTGGTTCACTTAAGTGTGCTCCCCTTTCTATTTGTGTGTGTGTTTTTTTTTAAATCTGTGTGAGTGCCTGTGTGTGTATGTTTGTGTGTGTGCGTGTGTGTGTGTGAGTGTGGGTGGGTTGGTGAGCTCGCACGAGTGTTCGAATTTGCTAACAGCAATATTAAGTGTAGCGTCTTTGATGATGTCGTCCGCCGGAAAGAAGTAACGGCTTTTTATGCAGAGGCCCTCGTGACCGCATGTTTGGATCCCGACAGCATAAAAAGGAAAATGAGAGAGGGTGTAGACGAGGAGGAGGAGGAGAAGAAGTAGAAGAATGATGAGAAGGAGGAGGAGGAGAAGGATGATGAGAAGGAGAAGGAGAAGGAGAATGGGGAGAGGGAGAAGGAGAAGGAGGAGGAAGAGGAGGAGGAACAGAAGGAGGAGGAGGAAGAGAAGAAGGAGGAGGAGAAGGAGGAGGAGGAAGAGAAGGAGGAGGAGAAGAAGGAGGAGGAAGAGAAGAAGGAGAAGAAGGAGAAGGAGAATGAGGAGAAGGAGATGGAGGAGGAGAAAGAGAAGGAGGGGGAGGAGAAGAAAGAGGAGGAGAAGAAGGAGGAGGAGGAAGAGAAGAAGGAGGAGGGGAATGAGGAGGAGGAGGAGGAAGAGAAGGAGGAGGAGAAGAAGGAGGAGGAAGAGAAGAAGGAGAAGAAGGAGAAGGAGAATGATGAGAAGGAGAAGGAGGAGGAGAAAGAGGAGGGGAATGAGGAGAAGGAGGAGGAAGAGAAAAAGGAGGAGGAGGAAGAGAAGAAGGAGGAGGGGAATGAGGAGAAGGAGGAGGAAGAGAAGAAGGAGGAGGAGGAAGAGAAGAAGGAGGAGGATGAAGAGAAGGAGGAGGAGGAAGAGAAGGAGGAGGAGGAGAAGAAGGAGAAGAAGGAGGAGGAAGAGAAGAAGGAGGAGGAGGAGAAGAAGGAGGAGGAGGAGGAGAAGGAGGAGGAGAAGAAGGAGGAGGAGAAAGAGGAAGAGAAGGAAGAGGAAGAATGTAAAATTTCCTAGGGGGAAAATGGGGACAGTAAATCATCTTGTATCTTGTAAGAAGAAGACGAAATATGGCTACCATCAAATATAGGAGAAGAATTAGGAGGAGGAGGAGGAGGAGAAGAAGAAGAAAGAGGAGAAGCATATTTTTCTAAATAATCATTTGTTTAGATACAAAGTAAGATTTCTCTAAATTATATATTTTTGTCGGTAAATAACTTATTATTTACATAAACAATATATTGTTGAGATAAATAAATCATGATATATTTAAATAAGCCATCGTTGCTAAATAAGGATTTAACTGTATAATGCATTATTTAACACTTCGTGTGGAATAATGCATTATTTAGAAATGTTTGTACATAATGATTTGTTTACCTATATAATGCATTAGTTAGAAGAATTTGCTAAATAATGAATTATTTAAAAGATGTTGCGAAATAATGCATTACTTAGGTAAACAATTCATTGTTTAAAGACTGCAATTTACCTTATTTACGGGACTCGCAGATCCAAGTCCTATTACTGTGACATTGTGAAAAAACATATTATTTAGGAAGACATACGATCAACAATTAAAATACTATTTCTTTTCGCTCCTGGGCTGTGAATTTCTTACCATTCCAAATAAATAAATAAATATTACAATCTCGAAGAAGATAAAGCTTCTAACTGTTAGTAAACTAGGATCGATGACATTTCTACGTATGAATTTTCATGGGAAAAAAAGACAACTGAAATAAGAACGAAGAAAGAATACATGTATCACTCAAAAAATTGAAATACTATTTCTATTCGCTCTTGGGTTGTGAACTCATTTGTTGTTCAGGTTTGAGTTAGGACATGATTATGTTAAAGTGTCTCGTCCTTACAGGTGGTGGGATTTTGTTTCTTCTAGGATAGATTGAAAATCTCATCCCTCTTTCCGCGCTTCTTTTATCTCGAAATTGTCCTTATTCGCATCCCACGGCAAGAACGGCAAGGGATGATTATAGACTGCACTAGGTAAGACAAGACAAGACAAGACAAGACAAGACAAGATAAGATAAGATAAGATAAGATAAGATAAGATAAGATAAGATAAGATAAGATAAGATAAGATAAGATAAGATAAGATAAGATAAGATAAGATAAGATAAGATAAGATAAGATAAGATAAGACAAGGTAAGATAAGATAAGATAAGACAACTGTATTCTCTTTTCCAAGAAATTGCATAGTGGTGTACAACAATCAACAAGGAATAAACATCACAATAATAAAATTAGCAACGATGGCAACAACGATAATGAGGATAAAACTGTCACACATTTATAATTACACTTATGCATACTAACATTAAACGACAGCAAATATTATTAAAATGAAATTATTTTGGACACATACAAACACGCATAAATAAAAGACAGGTCAACCGGACCCTCACGCAGATACCTTTGAATACATGGTTCTCTTCGACTCCTCCCTCTCTCTCTCTCTCTCTCTCTCTCTCTCTCTCGCACACACACACACACAACCGTGTAGAAACGCCGTTGCGATGACTTTTATGAAACTCTACATACGTTACTTTGACATTTTTACAAATTTGTTCAGTTTTTGAAGCTAACCCTAACCCTATCTCTAACCCTAACCCTAACCCTTAACCAAAGCCTAACACAGCCCTAACCCTAACGGAACACTGTTTTGACGTCAAAATAACGGGATCCGTCAAAAGAAATTACGTAGAGGTTCCAGTGTATGTCAGACTAAAGACGTTTCCACCTAGCCACACACACACACACACACACACACATACGTATCATCACTCTCCCCATCCTTCTCACATCTCTTTCGTCCATTCTTCTGAAAGTTCTTTCGCTCATGATACATACATTTTCTCCAAGCCCTTACATAGATCCATTTTGGAGGGAGAACGAACTGGTCTGGCTAAAGCTGCGCTACGTTCATAATCATCTCATGCCGTTCTTGCCGTGGGGTAGGGAAGAGGAGGATTTTTTTATCTCCTCAAAAAATGCAGTAGGAGGGATAAGGTTTTCAATTTATCCGAGGAAAAGAAAAACCCCATCCACCTTCCCGGAAAAGAAATTGTGGCATAATCATGTTTTTACTCCAGCCTGGCCATGACAGCTCCCTTGCATCTTGCTCAAGGTGACGACGGATGAAGAAATAAGAAGAAAATGGGAGAACAAATGTGATGTCTTGCTTCTTCTTTCCATAAGTCTTTCCATTCGGAAAGTGGACCAGGAGCAATACGTTTACAACGAAACAAGAAGAAGACGCCGAAAAAACTATGCGTCTTATGGCATATGTTTAAACTAAATTGAATAACTAAAGAAAAAGAAAAAGAAGAAGAAGAAGAAGAAGAAGAAGAAGAAGAAGAAGAAGAAGAAGAAGAAGAAGAAGAAGAAGAAGAAAATGCGAACCTTATTTCTTCTTGTACATAAGTCTTTTATTTACAAAGAGGACAGCGAGTGGTATGTTCACAACGGAGCATGAGAAAGCCGAAAACATTGCTCTTGGTGGCAAATTTTCGAAATACCTTTAAATAACTGAAGAAGAAGAGGAAGAAGAAGAAGAAGAATAAGAAGAAGAAGAAGAAGAAGAAGAAGAAGAAGAAGAAGAAGAAGAAGAAGAAGAAGAAGAAGAAGAAGAAGAAGAAGAAGCGTGCTAGGGTCAAAACTGTTCTGTAAGACTTCGGTAATTTATCACACAAGAAGTGTGCTAGGGTTAAAACTGTTCTGTAAGACTTCGGTAATTTATAACACAATTTTCCTTTCAGCAACTGACACTGTAATTGATTCAAATGACAGAAACATGTCGATAAATGGGTGGTAAACATATTACAACATAACAGAAGAAGAAGAGGTAGAAGAAGAAGAAGAAGAAGAAGAAGAAGAAGAAGAAGAAGAAGAAGAAGAAGAAGAAGAAGAAGAAGAAGAAGAAGAAGAAGAAGAAGAAATGTTGCTAAGGTCAAAGTTGTCCTGTAAGATTGTATTTCCTAATCCACTGACACAGAGAAATATGCCTTTCAGCGGCACATGCTGCAAATACAATATTGATAATCAAATCACAGAAATGTGAGATGTGAGGGACAGCGCCCAATTTACGCGAAAACTTCTGAAAAGAAGAAGAACAACAATAACTTCAATACAACACAACACAGTACAATACATAACAATACAGTCCGGGACAACATAACACAATACATTAAAATATTTAAAAAAAAAATACAATACATAACAATAGAATCAAAGACCCACAATACATTACAATAAAGGAAACAATTTTATTTTAAAATTGAATGGATTAATGTTTAAGTTGTTTACTGTCTGTATCGCCTTTTATCATCATGTCATTTAAGCTTACGTGAAAGAAAATAATATACAGCTGGTTTTCAATGCATCAGGCTCAAACGTGCTATTGTGCATGATCGGAGAGAACTTTTCCATTCTCATCTTAAGTGAAACTCCTTTTTTTTCACAGCAACGTACAATTCAGTCTGAATGTACAACGCAATGTAATTAATACAATACAATACAATACCATACATCGCAATACAATTCAACACAATTCAACCCAACACAATGCATTACAACACAATTCAACTCAACACAATGCATTACAACACAATTCAACTCAACACAATGCATTACAACACAATTCAACTCAACACAATGCATTACAACACAATTCAACTCAACACAATGCATTACAACACAATTCAACACAATAAAATACAATACAATTCAACACAGCATAAGATGGATTTTAACCCATTCGTCCACATTCACCGCTAACCTTATCTCCTTTCAACAAAAATGCCACCACCAAAAAGAAGAAGAAGAAGAAGAAGAAGAAGAAGAAGAAGAAGAAGAAGAAGAAGAAGAAGAAGAAGAAGAAGAAGAAGAAGAAGAAGAAGAAGAAGAAAAACAACAACAACAGCATCAAGAACAACAACAACAAAACATTTTAACGTAGTTCGTAGCTCTATATATTCCCGCTTGCCACGCCATGTAAAATATGCATGTTCGCACATCTCTCTTCCTGATGACCTAACCTTCTCTCTGCCGTCACTTTTTTTTTATAATACCCGGTGTGACATCCTCAATGTTCCTAGTATCTTATTTTTTGGCTGGGAGCGACTGCGAGCATTCTGATTGGTCGACGCATTACAAAATTCGACGCATGCGCACAGTGCTGTCGTAGTCTTATTAAGGATTAGGGTTAGAGTTAGGGTTAGGGTTAGGGTTACCACGCCTAAGAACATCGTGAAAAAGCCGGCCCGATTTGACATGGCGCATGCGCAAAGGCGCCCGGCTAAAGTAAGACACCCGAAACTTTGACGACGTGACACCGGCAACCACTTTCTGCCCCACAAAGGTCTCCACGTAACGTCGCTCCTCTCCCCAACTAAAACCGCACCCACGGTTGTTTGAATGTGGTAAGCACACAATGTACCATACTCTCCAAACGTGCTCTTCTTGCAACGCACTGATGCCGAGAGAAGGAACACTCCACGACGGCTGTCAGCGTGGCATATCGCCAATGTATTTGGACACGCGATTACGGTATCCACAATGGCGCAACCGCCAAAGGCATGGCATGTATACTGTGGGATTATACCGGAGTTCGCGACACAGAGAAAAAAGAAGAAGAAGGAGTAGAAAGAGGAGGAGGAAGATGAGGAAAGAACGAAAAAAAGAAACAAAGATGGAAAGACGAAAGAAAAAGACGAAGAAGAAGAAGAAGAAGAACAACAACAACAACAACAACAACAAAAGCAAAAACAACAACAACAACAACAACAACAAGAGGATGAAAACAAAAACAACAACAAGAAAGCGGAAGAAAGAGAAGGTGAAGAATAAGAAAGAAAGAGGATGAAAGTATGGTTGTAATAATTCAAATTGTAGTAATGTTAGTTGGTTAGGCTGTAGTAATGTTACTTGGTATGATTGTAGTAATGTTACTTGGTATGGCTGTGGTAATGTTACTTGGTATGGCTGTAGTAATGTTACTTGGTATGATTGTAGTAATGTTACTTGGTATGGCTGTGGTAATGTTACTTGGTATGATTGTAGTAATGTTACTTGGTATGGCTGTAGTAATGTTACTTGGTATGATTGTAGTAATGTTACTTGATATGGCTGTAGTAATGTTACTTGGTATGGTTGTAGTAATGTTACTTGGTATGATTGTAATAATGTTACTTAGTATGATTGTAGTAATGTTACTTGTTATGGCTGTGGTAATGCTTACTTGGTTAGGCTGTAGTAATGTTACTTGGTTAGGCTGTAGTAATGTTACTTGGTATTGTTGTAATTCGACTTTTAAGATTTGCATTTGTGATTGTGTGTCCATGCGTAACAAAGTATTTTCATTTAAAATCTTACGAACGCAAACAGACTTTATAACAAATTATAGAATCGATTTGAACTGAACTGCGTATGAGATGGCGAGATGTGTTGTATATGTTACCGGCAATGTGTGAAATCCCGCTATGGTGCATTCTATACTTAATCTAGGCATTCTTTCTAGGCATTCTATAGAATGCCAGAGTTCACACATAGCTGGTAACATATATATACTCAATCTCGGAAACAGCAACTAGTAATAGTCCCCCCGTTGGAGTGCCGTGGGTTTCAGTATAATTAGTATCCCCACTTTTTGGAAATTTTGTGCTTTAAATTCCCACTGTCTCTGTCTTTCTTCTGTGTTTTTTCTCATTCCTACTCTGTTCTATCAATCTACTATACTATCATCTTCTCCGCTAGACCAGTCGCCTACCTTTTTTCTTGAAAACTCTTCCGAAACAAAACTCCTCATTTGTGTGTGAGGTCTGTTGGATCATCTTGTGGATATTGGACGTTTTCTGCCAAATGGTCACTGGGGCTTCCTATGATGTAATTTCTTGGCAATGTAGGCATTTTATATGTATGCGTTTTGTTGATAGTTTATAATGATGTTTGTATTCTATTTTGTTTTTGTAAACGGGGGTTCGATAAATTTAGAGTATAGCCTCAGCGTTTCCTGCGTGGGATGTCTTTATTGTAAAGTGACCGGCTGGTGGATTGCTTTCAGTGTTACAACTAGGGTTGTTTCGGCGGGTCTTTTATGCGGATTAGGGGTGAGTCCTCTTTCAGCCAAGTTGCGGTCTTGATGTTGTGGTCCTGATTTGGATCTTTGTAGTCTGCTTGACCCTGTAAGCAATAAATAACTAACTAACTAGTTCTAGTGCAAATTCTCTGAGCCATAGGAGCTTGATAATATTAGAAACGTCTACGTAATACTCCCTGTTATATATATATATATGAATAGTTCGCAAAGCTGTTCAAGTATATATAATATATATCACCTTGAGCAGCTTTGCGAACTAGTCAGTGTTATAATATTAGAAACATCACTTTATGAACAGTCGTTCACTACCATAGAAACAGTAAAGAATGAATGACCGGTAGTAATGGCATGAACAAAGATATGAAACGCCGGAACTACTACTTGACAGCGCGTGATAGCACAGTCATCCACTGCTTGCATGGTTGACGGTATAGGAATGGCGTGCCAATGATATGAAGGGTTTTGAAAGGTTGCACAGGCGACATATCGCAATTTCACAAATAATCAATGAGTCCTCTTTTCTTCTTTTCAGTTCTATTTTTTTTCAGGCAAGAATGATGAATCAATATGAAAGTGTCAGTTCTCACATATACAATGGCACGGCACGTGTGGGTAGCTTTTTTCCCCAGACCTACTCCAACCCCCCCTCCAACCACCCCCCCTACCTCCTCCCCCCCCCTCTCTCTCTCTCTCTCTCTCTGATACACGCATACGGCACAGACACCCCCCCACTCCACCTATCCGCTCCCACTCCTCATTCCTCCATACCCGCCATCCCTCCCTCTCTCTCTCTCTCTCTTTCTATGGCACACACATATTCTACAGACGTCAATCCCTAATTAATATTTGGCAAATAAAGACCGAAACATGTAACAAATCATGTTCATACAGTTATTAATAACAAGCACTTGTATATTTTTTTCCTATCGCATCATACAGTAGTTATCGTTATCAACGTTTTTATGGATCATGTAATAATTATTGTCATTTGTATATGTATTTATTTATGTATTCATTTTTTAAAATAATTATAGTTTAATTGTTTTTGTAACCTGCACTATATTATGTTTACAAGAACTTTCTCCAGTTTGCTGTGAGCGTAGTTTGAATTTCTAATTTTGAATTTGTTGTATTTTGAGACAATACCATTGTTCGAGAGTTTTGGTGAAGGAATGACCTCCCTTCCCCTCTGTTCCTTGGTATGCATATGGGCCCAAGGCCGTGAAAGGCACTAAAATCTGAAATCTATGGCACACACATACACAGAAACATGCACACTCCGGAACGCGCCCGCGCGCACTTACACATATTCATAGTTTATACTGGCCCGTCGCCCCCTCCCCTCCTCACCTCTCTCTCTTAATTAGTGCTTACTCTTTTACTTAGTGCTTAATCTCTTAATTAGTGCTTACACTTTTATTTAGTGCTTAATATCTTAATTTAGATCTTACTCTTTTACTTAGTGCTTAATATCTTAATAAGTGCTTACTCTTTTTTGTGTGCTTAATATCTTAATTAGTGCTTACTCTTTTTTTGTGTGCTTAATATCTTAATTAGTGCTTACTCTTTAACTTAGTGCTTATTATTTTACTTAGTGGTTACCTTTTTTTACTCAGTGCTTATTAATTTACTTAGTGCTTACTCTTTTACTTAGCGCTTATTATTTTACTTCGTGCTTATTATTTTTACGTAGTGCTTACTCTTTTACTTAGTGCTTATTATTTTACCCTTGTTAAATAACACTTTTATCTTATCTTATCTTATTTTATGTTCTCTCTCTCTCTCCATCCTCACCCCCCAGCCCCCCAACCCCCACCCCCAATCCAAATGCGTCTTATCGTAAGTCCGAAAACAGAAAGTTTCGCCAACGCCAATTTCTCCTTTCTTTCTCCAACCCACGTCAACTCATCTCTCTCTCTCTCTCTCTCTCTCTCTCTCTCTCTCTCTCTCTCTCTCTCTCTCTCTCCTCCGTATCCGTTTCACCTCTCATTACCTCCTCTCCCTTCCCCTCCCCTTAAGTTTCCCACCGCCCTCTATGTCCTAAGTGCGATGAGAGTTATGTCCCCATCATGTCATCCAGCGACCTTTGACCCCTCGCAACCCCCAACACCACCTTTACCACCACCACGACAACAAAATCGATTTCTAAAAGTTCCCTCACCTTCGTTATGCTAGACTGTCTCGGAACTCCCCTCCCCGTGTTTTTTTTCTTCCCAACCCATCCGCGCCCCTTAAAAATTAGATTGTGTGGTCCCACGCCGTACCGCCCTCTCTCAGTCCACTGTATCCACCCATCCCTGCTCATTGACCTCTCACCTTTTCCCATTGTAAACTCCTTCGCCATGTTACATCAAATCAATGCAACACATTTCTTCCTTATTCCCTTGAAGCCCTCTCAGGAATACAGACATTAATGGAAAGAGATGAATACATTTTAAAAACTCGAGTCATAAAACCCATCGGGAAAAAAGATGTTGCAGTTTCTTTCCTGAATGTTATCGAAGAGAAAAATATAAAATAAAACTGAGAGGCCATCACCCGCGCGCTCACAAAAAGCATTTTTATGCAAAGCTCATAACGCATGAACCAAGTTAACGTTGATTGCGTGACGCTTATTGGTATCATGCATTGTTTGTCTCGCTTTATACCGGGTGGTTCAAAAGTAAATCCCTAGTGAAAGTTCCATAATAACTTTGAGATATCTGCAACTGCACAAAACCATATGTACTGCGATGCTTACACACTGTAGGAGAATCTTATAGTAGTGTTAACATGCACACACACGCAAAGGCACATGCGTGCTTCCGTGTACCCTGAGAAAGCAGAATACAGAATGTATTTAGCCCAATAAAAACACGCATTTTATATGAAAATCGCTCAATGACAACACACATTGCATAGGGAAGAAGTCGATACAGAACATATATATGTAAACATACACGCTATATAACGGAAAGGGAGCCGACTGGTTGAGGCTTGGGAGAGAAATTGTCTACCTTAAATTTCTTGGTTAGACTTGGGTGGCTCCTGCATTGCAGAATCCTTTGGGGATGCCACTGTGTTATGCAGGACAAGGCAACACATTTGTTTTCCCCGGCTGACCATTCGCCTTCTGCTTTTGGTGGTGAGCGGGACTACATTGTCGGCAGGCATTTTATGCAAGTCTGTGGCAGCGGCTTTGAAGCAAAGTGTCGTGGCACTAGTAGCCGGCAACCCGGTTTACTACCAACCACGCTTCACCGCCTTGCAAGGCAAAATATTTTTATGTCCCTCTTTTGAGGGATAAAATGAAAATAACGGATCGAGATGGAACGTGTTCTCAAGGTCGTGGCCGAGAGACGGGAGTCAAATACTCCGCTCGGCTACAGGTGGTGCACAACGACCGGGAACACGATGATGCTGGACCGTGGTAACTGCTGAATGCAGGTTTTTTTCACTGTTAAGTCAGTAAATGTGGACTGACTGGGCGTAGTCGATGTCGGTTCCAGACATACCTGTGGCGAACGGGGAAACCACGGGGACATGGTTCGATTTGAGCAGTGGGATCTGTAGCGGAAAGGGATACTGCTGCGCTCCCTTGTCGTCTCCATCTTCCTATACGCTTGCGAAACATGGGCCCTCACAGCCGATCTACAACGAAGAATACAAAGCATGGAGATGAGGTGCTACAGAAGTCTTCTGGGCATTTCCTATACCCAGCACATCGCCAACGACGAAGTCCGACAGACCGTCACACAAGCCATTGGACAAAACGATGACCTGCTCACAGTGGTGAAGAAACGGAAACTCCGATAGTATTGGCCACGCCACCAGATTATCAGGTCTTGCAAAGACCATCCTGCAAGGCACAGTGCAAGGAGGTAGAGGAAGAGGAAGACCGAAAAAGAGGTGGGAGGACAACATTCGAGAATGGACTGGTTTGACACTGAGCGAAACCATCAGGGTTGCTGAGGACAGGGAAAGATGGAGTACGCTGATTAAACGATCTTCTGTGGTGCACCTACGACCTAGAACCGAATTACGGGATAGGATAGGGTAGGATAGGATATATATCTAATAAACACGCAGGCACACATTCACATGCAGACAGACAGACGCACAACCTGTCTACAATGCATGTTTGTTTCTTCCGTAGATTAGTCTCTCACACCGAAGCCAATGAATTATTTCAGAAGCGACTGACGTAGGACACAGACGCGTGCTAACAAGTGATTTGCTATAGAGGATGCGCTACAGGCACGTGTACCCAATTAGAGTAATGCCCCTGTGCGTAGCTCCATTATATTGACAACGCGACACAGGTAGTGGCGGCCGGAGGCTACGTAATGGTGAGCGGGAAAAGGAGAAGAGGTAGCGTGTGGATGAAAAACCAAGAGTTGTACTCTTTTTACGAAGCTAATATAACCCTGCTTTCTCGCTCAGTCACACGCTCTACTAAACAATCCACACTAAATGCACCATCTTCTTCTTCTTCTGCTCCTTCTCCTACTACTACTACTTCTTCTTCTTCCCCTCCGCCTTCTCCTTCTCCTCCTTTTTAAAAAGCAGCTGTTGCGATAAGGCTATTCCCCTTGTGACATCCTCACAGTTCCTAGTATCTTAGCTGGGCTGGGAGCGAATGGGAGCATTCTGATTGGTCGACGCGTTACAAAATTCGACGCATGCGCACAGTGCTATCATAGTCTTCGTAAGGTTTAGGGTTAAAGTTTGGGTTAGAGTTAAGAGTTTAGGGTTAGGGTTAGGGTTTGGGTTAGGGTTAGGGTTATGACGCCTAAGAACTTCGTGAAAAAGCCGGCCCGACATGACCTGGCGCATGCGCAAATGCGCTCGGATAAACTAGGAAACCCGGAACTTGAAGGATGTGACACCCTGCATCGTTTGTTCCGAGTAAATTTAAAAAAAAAGTGCATCTCTACTACAAATCCATGTAACAATCCCGAGCCATGACAAGGTTATTCAGCTCACCCTGCGTAACGATAGCTAATCTGGAAATCTGTGCACTCCATTTCAAGGAGATAATTTCTTTTAAAAGATCCATTTTCGCGGAATAAAAACTGTAATCTTTACTCTCATTTCAGCCATAAGATGCGAGGTTTAGCTATATTCCCTTAGCGAGACTTATCCAGACGGGTCCCACTCACGCAAATTAAATTTTTACTTTCAAGAGCTTTAGAACGGGACCTTACAAACCTCACTTACACCGTCTTTCTAAAATGAATATTTGACGGATGTCGATGAAATAAGTACTGGGATAAGCTTCTCAGGGCAATTTTATAAACATTAACCCGGAGGACGCTCTGAATGCCACCCAGTCTGGCGCAGCGCCTTGCTGAAATTTCTTATAAAGTTTAAACTCCATCTATTGGGTTAAAAGGACTAAGTTTCACACATCTGAGTGTCACAGATCAATTTGGAATTCACAGAGAATGTGGTCCCAATTTAAAAAAAAATTAAACGACCCCAAAAATAACCTCTTTCAAAACTATTGTTTATGTGCCTATTAATAGCATCGAGGTTGATTTTAAAAATAGCAATGCAGCGAACTGTGTGTACAGCACATCACAGCTATTTATTTACACACCGTGCAATACAACCCAAACATTCAAAAACTTAACAGCCGGTTTGAGCACCGATCACCCCTTGTATTAATCTTCTAATATGACAACAACGCAAATCCCCAGGTAAACTCGCTGTCAAGACGATTAAACAGAACTATGCTATTCCTTGATACCTGGACCTTTTAACCTTGGCTGTTAAAGCCACGGCTTTTTAGCATAGAACGCGAGCTGGACTGAATGGGGAGAAGGGAGAACCAGACCTGTGCACGAAAAAGGAGGACTGGTGGTAAGCTAGTTATTTTTAAAACAGCTTTAGCATCTACAATACTCTTTCAGGAGCACATTGTTTAATGCTTAATGTGCCGTTAAGAAGAAGAAGAAGAAGAAGAAGAAGAAGAAGAAGAAGAAGAAGAAGAAGAAATGCTATGTAAGCGCCTTTCCCCCAAATCAATCAGGCTCAAAGCGCGGCGATCTGTACCAACATACACTTTCACATGTCTCATCCACACACACAACATATACACATCTATCACCCGAACAGGTGGTGTAAAGTCAGGTAGATCGCTATTGGAAGACGGACAGAAAAACGAATTTTTATTTTAGAAATTTGTATATTGACTGCGTCCAGTACCATTATTGTAGAAAAAGAAGAAGAAGAAGAAGAAGAAGAAGGAGGAGGAGGAGGAGGAGGAGGAAGAGAAGAAGAAGAAGAAGAAGAA
This sequence comes from Oncomelania hupensis, assembly GCA_036898135.1. NCBI lineage: Eukaryota > Metazoa > Mollusca > Gastropoda > Littorinimorpha > Pomatiopsidae > Oncomelania > Oncomelania hupensis. Next base: position 81,895,375 of record CM072514.1, on the reverse strand, counting down.
GAAGAAGAAGAAGAAGAAGAAGAAGAAGAAGAAGAAGAAGAAGAAGAAGAAGAAGAAGAAGAAGAAGAACTCTAAAGACTACAGAAATAGTTGATGGGCTTAATGTCGCACCGGCAGCATGGGTTAAATCCTGTATCGGCCAGCGCCTTGAGCAGCTCTTGAGCTGAAAACAAACAAATCTCTGCATAACCAAAACAAAAAATGAATGAATAAATAAATATCTCTTTTTTTTCTGAGGAAAGTGCATGTTTTCAACAGTTGCTGGGACACGTCACTGTGGCCACGTTGTCCATGAATCTTCATCACTTTTGCTTCAGTGGTACACACGTAGAGAAAATGGCGCGAAAGGAAAAGGGTGGCACCAAGCGAGATAACTACCGACCTCGCCGGAATTCCACGCAGATTTACGTCCCCCTTGTTGCCAAGAAAAGAACCTAAGACCTATGTGACGGACGCCCTTTTGACCAGCAGTTGCCAAGCAAAGTATACGAGAAGCTAAGATCTATGTGACAAATACCCTTTGGGCTGAAACATAACTTCCAGGTTTATGTTCCGCCTTTAGCAGCGCTTTGACCTGGCAAGTGCGCTATATCCAAAAGGTTTCATTTGAAAGTACGATCCAAATTACCTGAAAAAATATTAAGAAAAATAATATTATATCTAAATGCTTTTCTTTTGTAAACCTACTTTTGTTACAGAAGCTCAGAAGAAAATGTTCAGCATGCTTTAAAAAAGCTGTATTGAATTGTGCCACATGGCAAATCTCCAGAACGGATTGTCAAATTTACAGCAACCTTTTGTTAGAATACTGTCCCATGAACTTCAAAGCTTCCAGGGTGTTTTTTTTACACGATGTTTGTTTTTTTTCTTGAATTTTTTTTTTCAAAATAAGTTTGTTTAAAATACTTTTGTAGTGTGTGCTTGTTGAGCATAACACCGTCCATGCTACTTGGTGGCCATCTTGAACAATTGCAAACGAGCACTGCATGTCTTAAAAATCTTTCCATAAATATTTGTCTTGTTGCTTGCGTGAACAATCATTTCACCTTATAACATGCTAATGAGTAAACTGAAGTCAAAGTCAAATAATGGTATTGTAAAGTTAAGAAACAAGGGATTTGTCTCGGAATCGATATAAAACACCCACACTCATCCACCCCCCCCACCCGCCAACCACACACACACATGCACACCCACACGAACATACACATGAGCGCGTATATACACCAACAGATGCAGACAGGGCAATGGCTAGAGAAATTCCCAAATGAAAAAATATTGTACAAAGGTTTCAGAAATACAACGAACTTTTCCTTCAAACATACAGACACACAATATAATTATAATACAAATACTGAATTTCCTGGAAAATGCCAACAAAATCGTCCTACTAAACCCTTAATGTCTATCGTCTTGTGTTGATTGCGCTAACACTCATCCTCATAACATGCTGGGTGTGGACTCTCATATTTTATGGGAGAATATACGTAAACATGCACAACCGCTTTAAACCCTTGAATGATATATGCCTTGTCGTTTGGTCGAACATCCCAAATATACCAGCGATTAACGCATTGTCAGTGCGGAAAATCTTGGATTGTGCCTTGAAAATGCAAACAAAGACGTTATACTAAATAAACCCTTCAGTTGGCCAGATGGATAATCTGAGCTTTGAAAGTGGACATCTCCACCATCTTCCTCAGTTATATCAACTGCTCAATGCGGAAAATCTAGGTTTCTTGGGAAATGCTAACACGAAGCGTGCTGCTAAACCCTTGAGTTATGATGTCCTTGTCAGAAAGTGGAGTGAGGGGATATCAATTTGTAAACAAGGCACAGCCAAGCCAGTTCATTTGTAAACAGATAAAGTAAGCCGCACAGACACAAGCTAGCAAACTTACTCACACACTTCCTGACGTAACTCATGCATTTGAAACTTTTACATCAAAGAAGAAGAAGAAAATAAAGAAGAAGAAGAAGAAGAAGAAGAAGAAGAAGAAGAAGAAGAAGAAGAAGAAGAAGAAGAAGAAGAAGAAGAAGAAGAAGAAGAAGAAGAAGAATTTTTAGTTAGTTAGTTATTCATTGCTTACAGAGTCTAGAGCCGAATCAGGACCATAAAATCAAGACCACAACTTGGCTAAAAGAGGACTCTCCCCTGATCCGCATAAAAGATCTGCCGAAACAAGCCTAGTGGTAACACTGAAAGCACTCCACCAGCCGATCACTTTACAATAAAGCCATCCCACGCAGGGACACTGAGGGCTATACTCTAATTTATCGAATCCCCGTTTACTAAAACAAAATAGAATACAAACATCATTATACAATATCAACAAAACACATACATATGCCTACATTGCCACATATTAATATCATAGGACGCCCCAGTGACCATGTGGAAGAAAGCGTCCAGTATTCCCAAGCTGATCCAACAGACCTCACACACAAATGAAAAGTTTTGTCCCGGAAAGGTTTTCAAGAAAAACGGTAGGTGACTGGTCTAGCGAAGAAGATAGTATAGTAGATTGATAAAACAGAACAGGAATAAGAAAGAACAAATGATAAAGAGAGCGACAGTGGGAATTTAAAGCACCAAATTGCAATAAGTGAGGATACTATTTATACAGAAACCCCCGGAATCCGTAAGGGGGCGAAGAAGAAGAAGAAGAAGAAGAAGAAGAAGAAGAAGAAGAAGAAGAAGAAGAAGAAGAAGAAGAAGAAGAAGAAGAAGAAGAAGAAGAAGAACAAAACAACAACAACAACAACAACAACAACAACACCAAGGATAAGATGAAGAAGAACAAGAACAATAATCACAAGGAGGAGGAGGGGGAAGACGAGAAGGAGAAGGACGATGATGATGATGATGATGATGATGATGATGATGATGATGATGATGATGATGATGATGATGATGATGTTGATGATGTTGAGGAGGAGAAGGAGAATGAGGAGGAGGAGCAGGAAAAAGTAAATGTACAGACCATCTCCCTCCTCACTCATTTCCCCCTCCTCCCCCTCCACCACCCTCCTCCAAACAAAAAGAAAAAGAAAAAAAACGAATTTAAGAAAGAAACAAATAGCGTACCGATAAAATTACACATGGTGCAGCAAAAACATGATTACAACAACGAAACATTTTACTCACACACAATTGCACACACACACACACACACACACACACACACACACACTCTCTCTCTCTCTCTCTCTCTTACACACACACACACACGCACAGACACACACACATACACGTACACACCGAACTGCAAAATGCGCTTCCCTTTCTGACTCTCTTCAGTGGTGCAACTCCTCCTTCCACCCCCACCCCCCTCCAGCAACCACCCAAACTCACTCGCCCCCCTCCCCCCTCAGTATGTGAGTCTTGCGTAACGCAAACTACTTTTTAGGAAGGCATCATGCATGTTTAAACACCGTAGCAGACTATACATAACACGAAAGGACGAAGAGCCAGGGGAAAGCACTCTACTGCACAATAAAAAAAAACAACAACCGAATGCAGGGCTACAGAAATCAGGAGACAGCGTTGCCGAGACTAAACTTCTCCTGCTCACTCCACATGAGAGAGGGGGAGAGATGGTCTCGGCCGTGTTGAGAGGAAATCGGGCAGAGACTGGTCTAGCTATAAAACGAGTTGATCCAGGTTGATTTGGGAGTTTGGGAAGTCAGAAGGGTAGGTAGGAAGGATAGTTAGGTAGGAAGGATAGTTAGGTAGGAAGGAAGTAAGGCTCAATTCGCTCCTCCTTGGCGCGCTTTAAAGGAGCTTGTTGAAATATTTATCCTTGCGAGCGTATGTGTGTGAGAGCACTTAGGGCAAGCTTTAAGTTTGGTTTTACGCTATAAAAATAATTTATTATTATTTTTTTTTAATTATTATTATTATTATTATTATTATTATTATTATTATTATTATTATTATTATTATTATTATTATTATTGTTAATATTATTATTAAGTAATTTAGGGGATATGAGGTAGCGATTTAAATGGGAAAAGTAGAGAGAGAGAGAGGAGAGAGAGAGAGAGAGAGAGAGAGAGAGAGAGAGAGAAAACAGACAGATAGAGGCAGAGTCAGAGACAGACAGGCTGAGACAAACAGTATAACAATATCTCAATGTTCTACGAAGTTGGAAAATACTGTTTGCGATTCCTGATGAAGAAGATGTTTTAGGACATCATACTGTGGAGTGTTGCCACCAATCAATAGCACGTTAAACTCCCCGGTCTAACGCTGAAGCATTCTTCAAACGCCTTTCCATTTGATTTATTGACGGTTTAGAAAAAAAAAAAAGACCGCAAGCAACCGGATATAGAGATCGACTAACTTTAAAAAAAAATCTTCTCCCCAACTTACGTTTGTGTGGAGAGATTTGGCTTGTTGTCACTGGCAGCTTAGCTACAGAAGCAAGGAAATCTCGGCAGCCACCAAATTTGAAGCGTTTAAAACAGCTCGCGCTGAAAGTCACACGAGAAACAATTCTGCTGCAATGCTTCGCCAACATTATTTACAAAACTTTGTATTAAAAGTGTTTACCAACGCATGAAGTTCACACGGTAAAGCAAACATCTGCAGCATCAGCGCGATAAAACTGAGCGCACTCCACAATTTTCTGAGAGTTGCGTACTCTTTGCGCGGCTAGTTTGGTTGTATAATCACGGCCGACTCACCTGATAGCGATGATGAGATGGTTTTAGTTGCTATGTGTACTGTACTGCTAAACAGAAAGCGGAAGAAAATGAGGCAATACTGAGGAAAACCTTGGCTGGCTCCTACTGTTCCACTGCACGTCACCGAAGTGCATTCAGTGCTGCAGCATTGCCAAATGTATGCATTCTGATTGGCTACAACACTGTTGCTGCAACAGCAATTTTGAGCACGTTACAAATCACGAAATACTTATTTAAAAAAAAAAATAAAGAAAAAGGTTGCAAAACATATGCTTTAGACATGTCACACGTGAACACAGCCAAAACAAGAAAATATTTGATGTGTTCCCCCCCCAAAAAAGTTCAGTGTTTTGTGTTCCTAGCGTCACTTCCGCTTTAGCTTCCTTCTGATAAAGTCAAGGCTTCTCTTGAGTCATAACTTATCATTGGTTTCGGGTCACTGTCATTATTTCCCAGCCCACTGCGCCATAATCACCCATTCAACGCGAAAAATCCTTTTGAAATTGACAGTGACCAAACAAACAAACAAATCAGAAAAGTAAAGCTTATAACAAAATACCCTTTTCCAAAAAATTTTTTTTTTTAATTAAAAAAATAAAAATTAAAAAAAATTACGTTTGTTTATGAGTGTGGTGATAGCTTACGATATTCGGCAAAGAATACGAACTCCGCAGTGAAATCCATACGCATAACACATCACTATGTCGTAGCTTTATAAAACGTTCTTAATGACACCGCCCGGTGGATTGGGGCTCTTTGTAATGTTACAAAAAAAAAACGTGAGATAAAACTGTTTTAGACAAATGATTTCAACGTGGGCAGAAAGACTTCTCGGGGCGATGCGCGCAGGCCGACCTCGAAGCAGCAGCTACAGGTCACTGCCTGGCTGTGTAGGTGTTTTGTAAAACAGACAGCGTCTATAGAAAACAAAACAAGAAACAGAAAATTCACACCTTAACGTTGTGGGTTTCGAGCAACAAAAATGCCCACTGTATCATGTTTAATGTAACAACAAAGCAAATTTGCTGATTAATTAATTTTCGCGAAACAACTTTGAGATGACGTCATTATTTGCTTACGTAATGACCTGTCAGCGCTCGTCTTCCAGTAATGTCTACTAAAAAAGGAAAAGGGGATCTCGAGTCACCATTACAGTTCTATTTGCCGTTGACTCTCAAGTACGGTCTAAATGAGGTAAAGATGTCTGGCATAAATTTACCACAAATATAGGATAGGATTTCGTCTACCTTTGACTATTTTCCCTTTTTGCAAATAAATGCTGGAGACAGTCCTTGAAGACCTGATAGAAGACATTATTGGAGTAACATTTCAGACAAGCTGGAACAAACATAGTTTCAGTCCGGCCGGGGCCGACGTTTACCACAGCAACTACTTTGATTATCTACTGTTATTAGTACACACACTTTCGCGACGGTACTATTTCAGTGGGTGCCTCAGGAGGCTTGAGTGAGATTGAGTTTGCGTGTCCGTCTGTCTGTCTGTGGGTAATTCGACGCCTGGCTGAAAGTCTTAATGCTTCTCTGTTTGCCTGTCTGTTCAAAGCAAGTGGGGACGAGGTGGTGGTGTAAGGGGATGAGCGGGGGGGGGGGATGGGGGAAGGTAGGGTAGGAATGCAGAGTGGAGTGGGAGGAGGTGGATTTAATGTAAATTCAATGCCTGTGTCTGTGAATATCAACAATCATTTAAGCCGCGTCAATGAAAAGTGAAACTGCTCGAACGCGTTCTTGTCCTTGTGGGGGACGTCTGCCCGTTTCTCTGTTGTCTTGTTTGACCAAGGCAAGTCAGGGGAGTGAACACGAGGGGTGAGGGGTGTAAGCGGGGTAGGGAAGCAGGGATGAAAGTATAGATTGAATATCCGTCACAATCATGACGTTCAGCATGTGGTGCTCAGCTTTTGTGTTTGAGTGAGATCGCTTCCTTCTTTCCCCCGTCTACCTCTCTGTCTGTGCTTTTGTCTCCTTCTCCCTCTGGGCGCGACTCTATCTCGGGAGGAATTCAGTGTCTGTCAAGTTGAAGCAGCGTTTAAGCTGCAAGGTTCAAGGAAACGTGTGTGACAGGCAACAGAGAAAAGCCCTCTTCATGTGTCTGGGACGTCCATCGTGAACTATTCTTACTCTGTCCCTATCACAGTACAGACTTCAGCTACACAGTCACGTGTCTAGCACATCCTACAGCCAGCAAATAAAGCAATTTTATATGGATAAATGCCAGGATGTTTAAATAATTCTAATATATAATTGTTTTTTTTTTTAAGAAAATGCCTACAGTATACGCAAACCTTCTTACAGCATGGTTTCCAGAACCTTCAACAAGCTAAAGGCAGCAGCCCCCATGGAAAAAAAGAAGAAGAAATATCGCATGCTCAGCGCAATGGATACAGCACCGTCCCATAATTTTAGAATAGTGCCATAGTCCCTCCGCGCTATCCCCAACATATCCATTAGGATTGTGCTCAGTTGTCTGGAGCGTTATTACGATGCGCCCAAAGGCTGCCAGTTGGCGCCGTGGGTGGTTTGAGTAAGATCCTGTATCGGCTAGCGCCTTGAGCAGCTCTAGAGCTGGAAAAGCGCTATATAAGAACGATTAAATAATAAAAATAAAATAAAATAAAATAATAATATTGATAATAATAATAATAATAATAATAATAATAATAATAATAATAATAATAATAATAATAATAATAATACCCACTTGTTTTATTGGCAATGATGATGATGATGTGTCTGCGTGAGTTTGTACGCGTTCCTGTGCGTGCGTGCGTGCGTGTGTGTGTGTGTGTGTGTGTGTGTGTGTGTGTGTGTGTGTGTGTGTGCATGTGTAAAAAGCTTGTGGTCTCAGGCTTCAGGCACCATATTATAATACAGAGTAATTGTGTATGGCGGCTATAAATTTGTTCTGACTTTCCGAACACCGCATTATTGTCACGCCTGTTGTAAACTGCGATTGATCTTAACAAGCTGTTGCTAAAATAACTCAACACAACACAACACAACACGTCATGTATCCCTTTTTGTTCAGTTTTCATTGTAATGACTTTCCTTATTGGTGTATCAATAAATGGGAAAGATGTTTAAACGCACTGCCTGCAGTATTAATGAACTATTTGATTTAGTGTTGATTCTATGATTGTTTGATTTACTGACTTTCATTGGTCGCACGATTTAAAATCAAAACATTTAACAATCACACTCACACACACACACTCACATACACATCTCCTCCGGTTCTATGGTGGAAAGCGAGAAAAACGAGAGCTGCCAAAATTATGCCTATATAAATATTATATAAATGTTTATAATAATCTTCATCATCATCATCATCATCATCATCATCATCATCATCATCATCATCATCATCATCATCATCATCATCATCATCATCTCGATCTAAACTTCACTTATGTCGACGATAAATGCGACTCCATCTTTGTCCCCTCATCTTCATCTAAGACGTCACCACCCCAGCCCGTCACCATAAAAGAAAAAGCATGGTCTAAAAAAGATGTTGAACGATACATTATGAGACAGTGGAAAGTTCACTATGCTGTGTTGGCAATAAAACCCTTTTTTTTAATTCTTTTTTGTTGTTGTTGTTGTTAGCGAGCTAACTTCTAAAGCATGGGCTTCCTGCAACGTCCAGTTATATCCAATGAAAAGGTCATTTCAACATCTATAAATAAATAGACTCAGGGCCGGACCTAAGTTTTTCAGGGGTAGGGGCCCAAATTTATTTGAGGGTAGTAGTGAAGGTGCGAAGCGCCGAGCCGAGTTTGCTAGGGGGGTCCGGGGGCAAGCTCCCCCGGAAAATGTTTTGAAAAGGGAGAAAAAATGGTGCAATCTGGTGCAATCTGAGCATGTAAATTGCAAAATTTTGGTGATATAGTTTGCCACTGATTTTTTTTCTTTTTTTTTTCTTTTTTTTTTCAAAAAAGGATAGGGGCCCGGGCCCCTCGGGCCTCTAGGGCAGGTCCGGCCCTGAGACTTGAGCCTCTCTATTATAAGGGCGCCCATTTTCTATCTGGATAATATTGGTTTCCTCTACTCTCATGGCGTGGTTGAAAAGTACCTCCCTATTGGAGATTCTTTATAACGTTTGTAAATTACACTACGTTACCATGTAAACTACATATACTGTGATCCTTATAGTAGTTCAATGTAAATGCTAATCTTAGAATTGATCTCACAGTGACGAGAGTTAGTTAATGATTGTTTGTAGGGTCCAGCGGACCGCAAAGAGCCGAATCAGGCCAACCCACACAGAGAGCGGTCCCTAATGGCCTGTCACTTGGCACTACGTGGGTGAGCTCAGCTGGCTTCCCGTCAGTCGAGGCTGCTCCCTGGCGGCGGTTACAGACCCTGGTGGACAACACTGACGCCTACTTGGCAGGTCAACACGGCGGCACAGTTTCTACGGCGGATCACCATGAGACGTGTCCACTAAAACTGACCAACTAATTTGTCAAGTTGTTGGCAAATTTCAAAAAGGAGTTATCTTTCAACCAAAATGTATCATATCTACGGTTGATCTGGAATTAATGCCTAGACAGGGATGAGATAATAGAAGGACAGACAATAAAGAAGAAGGAGGAGGATGAAGAGGAGGAGGGGGAGGAGATAGATAGATAGATAGATAGATAGATAGATAGATAGATAGATAGATAGATAGATAGATAGATAGATAGATAGATAGAGACAGGAGAGAGAGAGGCAGACAGACAGACAGACAGACAGACAGTGTGATAGGCTGACACAGAGATCGTGTACTCTTAAGTTCGAAAAGGAAAGGAAGAAATAAATACTGGGAAATATTGCCAACGTTTTAAACTCGTATTGAGGTCAATCCCTGGCCTTTCCCAAAGTCGTCAACTTCCGCTAGCATTTTGCAGGAAGGTTTAAAATCCTGCAGAAAAGTCGATCCATCGCTTTCCTCCATCAGGGAAAGAAACCCTTTCAAGTAGAAAGGCTAGGCCAATACAATCCGAGAGAAGGCGAAATAAATCAAACATGGCGGAACTCCTCCATTTTGGGCAAAGAGCCATGTCGCTAACATTAGGACATAAAATCTACAACATGAAACAAATCTGAAGCGATCGAGCCGTTTGAGGTTTTGTGCCGTCTCTTCCTTAACCCGCCCCACTTTCTCTCTCTCTCTCTCTCTCTCTCTCTCTCTCTCTCTCTCTCTCTCTCTCTCTCTCTCTCTCTCTCTCTCTCTCTCTCCATCCATTCAGGAAAAATATTTCCGTCAGTCTTAAATAAGTAGTTTCCAAGTTTTCCGCCCGTTTAGATTCCATAGGTGACGCACACTTTAATTGCATTGTCCAGGTTTATAATCCACATTGAAACGTTCGTAATGTACACTAACTATTGTATGTACAACTGCTGCTATATAACCTTTTATACATATCTCCACTTTCTGGCAATTTAGTGCTTTTCATTCCCAATGTCACTGGCTTTCTTCTTTGTTCCTTCTAATTCCTACTCTGTTCTATCAATCTATTATACTATCTTCTTCCTCGCTAGACCAGTCACCTACCTTTTTTCTTGAAAACTCTTCCGGGATAAAACTCCTCATTTGTGTGTGAGGTCTGTTGGATCAGTTTGGGAATATTGGACGCTTTCTGCCAAATGCTCACTAGGGCTTCCTATTATATTATTATTTTGCAATGTAGGCATTTTAAAAGTATGTGTTTTGTTCATATTTTATAGTGATGTTTGTATTCTATTTTGTTTTTGTAAACGGGGGTTCGATAAATTAGCGTATAGCCTCAGCGTCTTTTCTTCATCTTCACCTTTCATCCATTAGACGGCCTCAATCATCAGGTTGATTACTCTGCCGTACTGAACGGGGTTTGCGTGGGGAAAAGAAAAAAAAATTGATAGGAAGTGACAGACCTAAGACAGATGAGAATGAAATCTGCACTAAAAGGACACCTACTCTAAGTGGGTTTTACTTGCAGGGTACTACTTTTCCCTCTTCGCTCCAGGGAGCTAGCAAGTCCCAGTATGTCCTAACACAAAACGGGGCCCCAAAAAAAAAAAAAAAAGAAAAAGAAAGGGGGGGATGTCTTTATTGTAAAGTGACCGGCTGGTGGAGTGCCTTCAGTGTTGCCACTACGGTTGTTTCGGCAGAGCTTTTATGCGGATCGGAGGTGAGCCCTCTTTCAGCCAAGTTGTGGTCTTGATTTTGTGGTCCTGATTCGGCTCATTGCAGTCCGCTGGACCCTGAATCACTAGCTAACTATCGCGCTCATTCGCAAACTACATACATGCACAAACAATATCACCGAGTGGTCGGACAGTACAGTAACAGCGCGCAAGCGAGCTCATTTAACATAGACCAGGATACATACGAAGACAAAAGAACAAGGAGTGTGGAAACGGGGCCATTATGGGTTACGAGAAGAAATCGGAGGTTAGCAATGACATTTGTTCCACAGTAAGGATTGCAATACGTTGTGTTTCATGCACATGCTTTACTGTTCACAAAATGAAGGAGCACATTTCAACTAACTGATCTCACGAATGCAGGCACAAATAACTACAGAAAGGGGCGGACCCAATGAAAAAAGACGCTCAAATAAATAAGTTTTCAAAGAAGAAGGAGAAGAAAAACAAGAAGAGCGCGACATTTAAAAAAAAATAGAAATATTTATGTAAACGGTTTATTTAAAACCCACAATTGCAAAAAAGGACGTGGAAATAAATAAATAAAATGTAAAAAAACAAAAACAACAACTGTAGTTGAATGTTCTTTCCAAAGACCTGCAGGCCAGTTTTCAGAAAATTGCATTTCCTTGTGCCTGATTTCCCGGAGGACAGCATTTCTTATTCCGGGCATTGTTCAACTGTAATGACGCCTTTAAGTTCTTTGTAAGGTCCACTGTATTGACATTGACGTGGCTTTGTTTTTTCCTTGCTCCTCATTTCGTTTCTTTGCATTTTTAAAATCTTGTATTCCTTCTTGATTATTAATCTCACAATCATTATACCCGCCTCCACCACCCCCCCCCCACCTCCCTTTCACATCTACACCCTTATGTCACTCTCTACACCCTTATGTCACTCTCTACACCCTTATGTCACTCTCCCCACCCCCATTGGCATCTCCGATCTTTTACAATGGTTGTAAAAATTTTATGCATTCACACTCAGGCCGATTTAAAAGCCACTTTTCTAAATCTTCTGATGCTGAAACAAATGCAGTTTTTCATATGTCTCCTACTTTTTCATAATCCTTACCGCAAACTTCCTCTCCCCCTCCTTCTCTACCCCAATCATCTCCATCATCACTCCACCCCACCTTCGTTCCCAATTCATAAAATTTACAATTCATAACATTCACACTTCAAAGCAATCACATTCCTGCCGATTTAAGAGCAAACTTTAAATTTATTTTATTTGTTAAGGTTCAAGCAAACTGACTTTAATGCGGCTAAGCTTCAATTTATGTAACCCCTCGTTGTTGTTTTTTGTAGTTTTTTTAGGGGGTTATATTTCAGGCCCATTCCTTTCCTCTTTACTTCCTGCACACGTCTTGTTTCTTCTCTTCTTCACAAGGGCAACATCAAACTCACCAATCTTTCTTCCGCTTTAGCAAGAATCCTGAATGAAAGAGAAAAAAAAATAACTATAAAGGCCTCTCTTAGTTTCACTTTCCTTCAAAGCAGGGACCTTATTTATTTTCTTAAAACGGTAATACTTGCCCTTCCGTTTCAGTTCAAAGAAATCGAAACGTGAACCACACCCAATCTTCTTTCTCACAGGAGCACCTATCAGTATTTAAAACAAACAAAAATATAGGTTTTGTTGCTTTTTACGATCTTAAAAAACCCAAATAAATAAAACTTTAAAAAAAGAGAAAATTTTCGCGTATTAATCTTTAAGCAAAATCATACAAACTCGCACGCCTCCACACACAGACACCAATGCTACACAAATACACACACGCGCGCCTCCACACACACACACCTAGGCTACACAAATACACGCGCCACACACTCGCACGCACACAAAAACATACGCTCGCCCCTCCTTTCGCTCCCAAGCAACCACACGCGCGAGCGCACAAATATAAATCTAAAAACTGATGCTTTTGATGCAAGATCTGCAATTCCGCTATAAAGCAATTATGTTAAAAGACTGGGCCATTTTAGCCTTCGCTTTTACACAAGAAAACCCCGCCGCTTGTTAAAGCGGGTATACTTAAAGAGATCTTGAAGTTTCTTAAAGGTAAAGGTAGTCCCATAGCCTTGTGGCCGTAAGGGAGCGTGATGTTGGAGTTCACACTTATCTTGGGACAGCGTAATGAGGGTGATGCCCAGCTCTCTCCCTCGCTGCTTTACCTTCCCCATCCTACCCTTAAGAGAATAGGTACACAGTCACAGTTAAGTCAACTGGGGGCGTTGTTATTTGTCGCATCACGTTTTGCGGTCACCCATCCAAGTGCTAAACGCCCTGGACGGTGCTTAACTTGAAACACAGTAGCGAGTGCTCCAAACACTGCGCTATCCGACACCCCAAAGTTTCTTGTTTAGATCGAAACTGTGGGGAAGAAAATGTCTCTTTCACGCTAATAGCTGACTGTTTACCTCGACCCACGTTGACAGCGCCCCCTCCACAGATCATTTTTACCTTCACATTGAGTGTTGTCCCACATAAAAAATAAGCTTACGAAAATAAAAATCTGTTGAAAAGTATAGTTGTTGTTGTTTCTTTAAATTTAAATTCCGTACTTTTTGTGCCTATTAATAAACAATGGCAAGCAAACATTTTGTAGCTAAAAAAAAAAAAAAAAAAAGCATACATCTATCAAAGCCGGCAACAGACAGAACCCGTAAAACAATTGCTCGTAAGGTTTTTCTTTTTGGTTTGATAAAATAGATTATATCCTATCCTATCCTATCCTATCCTATCCTATCCTATCCTATCCCTGACACCAAAACTGCACACCTCAAGCCTAACCGCGTGGTTCAATTAGAAATAGTGACAATGGTCGCAGGGCTGTACCGTTAATACAGGGGAAATAACTCCCTGTCAGAACCGACGTAAAACATTCAAACGTTAGCGTTTGGTTTGAGCAAAGGAAACCCACTTTGTCATTGTTTATTGTAACAATGCGAATTTTAGGGTAAACCTGTTCTTGCCAAAAGTAAACAACGCCTTCCAATTTGGGGCCTTTTAGTGCAAGAACAAAGAGTTGCGACCCTCGAACGCCAGTGTGCAACGTTGTAAGTGCACACGCTTGCACCCATCGTCTTCCTCCCTTGACCTCTGAACCCTTCCATTCAGGAGAAAAGACCGCGTGAAAATAAGCAGAGCCAGAGGAAGGGAGTGAAAAAAAAGAGTGAAGACGTAGAAGAGGAACCAAACCAAAAGAAATTAAGATAAAAGGTTGCGAGAAACAGAAAAAGACGAAAATGTAATAACGAATCAATCGGCTGAAGTAAGCAGTGCCTCGTTCACAACGAAGCGGTTTTTGAAGAAGACGGAAGAGAAGAAAGAGGAAGCGGAAGAAGAAGAAGCGGTTAAAAAAGAAGAAGAAGAACAAGAGAAAAAGTAGAAGAAGAACAAGTGATTAATTGGTTGTGTTTAATTGGACGTGCATAATTCCAGTAGGTCTATTAACCTTTTTCTTTTAAATACCTTATTTAGTCATGAAATAAATAATTGATAAAAATAACTGTAGCGCGGTTCCGGCCCAAGCGTTGCCAAGGGACTAACCGATACTTCTATCGAACTCCAAAAGCCCCAGGCGCCAAATTGCTGCATCGTCTGACGCCTCAAACAACTGAGTAAAAAATCCTGGCCAACCGGGTAAAAGGGGAGAAGGGTCGTAGTGCATGCTGCGGTATTTAGGTAGCCGGCACTCACCGTCTAGGACATGAGCATCAGGGTCTTTAAAGTCCGTGCGAGGGAATCTGTGCGGGCAAAGACCAGACCTCGGTTTAAACTCTCTCATCCGAGGTAGTAGTTGGTCAGATAAGCCTCCTAACTAAGTTGTTGGTTTCTTTTTAGTCCCTCCGTGGATCGAACCTAAGCTCGCTCGTTGGAGACGCATTGGAGACGAGTGTTCTATCGCGAGAACTGGTCGTCGCTTCCCATCCAACTCCCGATTCTCTGTCTTGTCCCCACTGTCTCCGTCTTCTCTGTCTGTAGTTCTTTTCTTCACCTCTTTCTCTCTTCATCTCTCTTTCCTTTTTCATTCCTCCCATCCCACTTACCCCCCCTCCCCCTCAATATTTACTTACTTTCTGCCTTCTTTCTCTGACCTCCTTTCCATCTCAGAAACATTTTATATCTGCCAGCGCCGCTCTAGCAATCCAAGCATCCTAACACAAAATTGATAAATTCAATAATGTAGCTGTCCCTTTCTCAATCCCGTCTTCAGATAGGAATATTACCAAAGAGAAACAGAAACAAAATCAATTCATGGTTTTGGGGGCCAGTTGTTTTTGAGTGTGTGCGGTTTTTGTTTGGAAAGGGGTAGGAAGGGATAGGAATAGAAAGCCAAATGACAGTAGACGCCGCGTGTGTGCATGTGCAAGAATCATGTGTGTGTGTGTGCGTTTGTGTGTGTGCAGAGGTGAGAGAGAGAGAGAGAAAGAAAGAGAGCGACAGATAGAGAGAAAGAAAGAAGAAGAGCAAGAAGAAGAAGAAGAAGAAGAAAAAGAAGACACCCCGAGAAGCATTGGTCGACGGCTACTAGAACCATGCTGTAGTAGTCGCCTCAACAGGCTATAAAGCATGCCCTCATGTTTCAGAGCACTGCTTCCTATACGCTTCAATGTAAGTTTCGTCTCCTCTAGGGGACTGATTGATTGATTGATTGATTGTTGCTTTAGGTCCAGCGGACTCTTCCGAGCCAAATCAGGACCGGACAACCCCTGATCCGCATAAAAGATCTGCTGAAACAACCCTAGTGGGAAAATTGAATGCCCTCCACCGGCCAGTCACTTTACAATAAAGACATCCCACGCGGGGGACGGCTGAGGGTTTACCTCAACTACGCGAACCCCCGGTTACAAAAACAAAATAGAATACAACCATCATTATAAATTGTCAATAAAACACATACATATAAAATGCCTATAGTGCTAAATACTAACATCACAGGAAGCCCCAGTGACCACCCAGCAGAAAGCGTCCAACACTCCCAAGCCGATCCAACAGACCTCATACACAAACAAGGAGTCTTGTCCAGGAAGAGTTTTCAAGAAAAAAGGTAGGTCATTGATCTAGCGAAGAAGAAGATAGTATAGCAGAGTGATAGGACAGAGCAGGAATGGGAAAGAGTAAATGAGGAAGATAGCGACAGTGGGAATTTAAAGCACTAAATTTCCATAAAGTGGGGATACTATTTATACTAAAACCCCCGGCACTCCAACGGGGGTACTGTTGCCGCAGTGAATCTGTCATGCCTACAAAGGCAAGACAGGTTTTCAACTGGGGCTTTCACTGTTCCCTTTATAGGTTAGAACAATCTACAGTGGCAAGATTGGTCATGACCCCAAGGGGTATCCTCTAGGGGACGAATTAGGTCAAACTGTATTTGTTTCTAGGTCAACTGTCTTTTACGAACCGTTTGAAAATATTTTTGAACCGTTTGTTGACGCCGGATAGTGTCCTCACTTGGTTTCATACAATTTATGAATCCAACAAGGCAAATGGGTTTTTGAGACGGAAAGAGCAAAATGTTGTAGAGCAACATTCTGTATATATTTACATTGAAATTGCGCTTTTTCCGTCACTATAGAGCTTGAAGCGTATAGGAAGCAGTGCTCTGAAGCATGAGAGCATGCTTTATGGCCTGTTGAGGCGACTACTAAAGCATGCGTCTGGTAGCCTTCGACCAATGTGTACCGGGTAAAGAAGAAGAAGAAGAAGAAGAAGAAGAAGAAGAAGAAGAAGAAGAAGAAGAAGAAGAAGAAGAAGAAGAAGAAGAAGAAAGAAGGGATGTAGTGTAATAATTTTCTTCAATTTTCTATCTTCCAATAATTGTTGTTGTTTTTGTTGTTCTGCTTCTTCTTCTTGGACTTCTTGTTCTTCTTCCTGCTCTCACCCTACCCCTCCCACCCTGTTAAGGTGCCGGTGATTTCTGTATAAATGGTATCCCCATTTTGTGGACAGTTATTTCTTTAAATTAGCTCCGTTTCTGTCATTCTTATTTGTTCTTTCTCGTTCCTAATCTGTTCTATCAATCCATTATGTTCTTCGTTAGACCAGTCTCACCTACCTTTTATCTTGACAAATCTCCCAAAACTCGTCATTTGGGTATGGGGTCTGCTGGGTCAGCTTTGGGATATTGGACGCTTTCTGCCGATTGGTCACTAGGGATTTTTATGGTATTATTATTTAGCATGTATGTGTTTTCTTAATATTTTAAAATGGTGTTTATATGCTTTTTTTTGTAAACGGAGGTTCGATAAATGAGAGTGCCGCCTCATCGTCCCCTGCTTGGGATGCCTGTATTGTAAAGTGACCGGCTGGTGGTGTGCCTTTGGTTTTACCATTAGGATCGTTTCAGCAGATCTTTTATACGGATCAGGTGTGAGCTCTTTTTCAACGAAGTTGTGGGCCTGATTCGGATCTTTGCAGTCCGCTGAAGCCTATAAACAATGACTAACTAACTTCTTCTCCTTCTTCTTCTTCTTCTTGAGCATTTTCTATTTATTTTTTTTTAATTGATGAGTGAAACTGATAACAGCTGGCAATTCAAACAAAACAATTGTTGCTATCATGATAATTGTTCTTCTTCAGTTTCCACATTTCTTACTTGGCGTGTTTTATTTTTAGCGGAGCATGAACATAAAACAAAAATCTCCATGCAGCTAGACTCCTAGATCCTCCTTGTTTTCCTTCATCCATATTCATCGTTTCTATTTTCAGCCGCCTTATCTTAATTACTTGGATGGGTGACCGCACTTGGAAGGCAACCGACAAACGGCACCAAATAATGCAACAAGCGCGCCAACCCACTGTAGACCACACAGCTGTGAATGAGGTTACATTACATTATTATTGCTTTAGGTCCAGCGGACTCTTCCGAGCCAAATCAGGACCGGACAAACCCAGATCCGCATAAAAGATCTGCTGAAACAACCCTAGTGGTAAAACCGAAAGCTCTCCACCAGCCAGTCACTTTACAATAAAGACATCCCACGCAGGGGACGGCTTATCGAACTTATCGAACCCCCGTTTACAAAAACAAAATAGAATACAAACATCATTATATATTATCAACAAAACACATACATATAAAATGCCTACATTGCTAAATAATAACATCATAGGAAGCCCTAGTGACCACCTGGCAGAAAGCGTCCAATATTCCCAAGCTGATCCAACAGACCTCATACACAAACAAGGAGTCTTGTCCCGGAAGAGTTTTCAAGAAAAAAGGTGGGAGACTGGTCTAGCGAAGAAGACGATAGTATAGCAGATTGATAGAAAAGAGCAGGAATGAGAAAGAGCAAATGAGAAAGAGCAAATGAGAAAGACAGCGACAGTGGGAATTTAAAGCACTAAATTTCCAGAAAGTGGGGATACTATTTATACTGAAACCCCCGGCACCCCGACGGGGGTTGTGAATGAGGTAGGCCTACCTGGCTCTTGTTTAGATCCAGGGACGGTAGAGCAGGCAAGGGAGGCTCCAAGTGCCTCTCTAGTTTCTCCAAAGTTTTCGGGATCACTTTAACCTTATCTAAATTGAATTCCTCAACATAAATGGCAACAGCATGCAGTCACATTTGAACGAACACGATATTTGCATGGTATTGTTGTTCTTATCATTCTTCTTCTTCTACTTCTTCTTCTTCTTCTTCTTCTTCTTTACAACTTTGTTCGTCATTCAGTTAAAAAAAACAAACATATGTTCACCGAATGAAAACTGACATCAGCCACCGCGGCTGCTACTTCAGAAGCTCTGATTGTTATTCTTCTCTTCGTTTCTGTTTTGTCTCTTTTTGTCCCTCTTTTCTACATTCAACTTGAGCTTGAAGTTGTTTAATGTCATTTTTATCTCCGCATTATTTACATTTTATTCGCGGAATGAAACTGACAACAGCAGGCGACGCGAGGAACTGACGCACGCTGGGCGAAATTGACACACAACCAGGGACAGCTGCTGCTGTTGCTCGGAGCGTGCGCGGAAACACTGATCACGTGCTTCGGGTTTCACTTTGATAGAAGCGTCATCAGTTTCTTTCAACTTTATGCTTCCTCGAGTGTTGCAGCTTTTTCTCTTTCTTCATGCCCTGCATGCATTCGGAAGACGCACAGAATGTTATGAATTTAATGTGCGTGCGTGCGTGCGTGTGTCTGTGTGGGTGTGTAAGTGTGTGTGTGTGTTAAAGAAGAAGAATAAGAATGTGTGTGGGGAGGGGGGGAAGGGGGAGAAAGAGGGAGAGGGGGATGGGAAGGGGGAGGGCGAGGGGGGGGATATAAAGGCAGAGGAAGGAGATGATGCAAAGCAGAGAGAAGATTATGATACAGACGACGACGATGATGATGATGATGATGATGATGATGATGATGATGATGATGATGATGATGATGATGATGATGATGATGATGATGAACAAAAATGAACAAGAAGACACAGAAGAAGAAGAAGAAGAAGAAGAAGAAGAAGAAGAAGAAGAAGAAGAAGAAGAAGAAGAAGAGACATGCCTTACGTAAACAAAAATCGCCCCTTTCCATAGAGGAACAAAAATCGTAACGCTAGTTCCGATAAGAATGGTATTAAATCAAATGGTGAATGACAGAAATGCCTATTTCCACCAAACCATCACTACACTTGGAAAATCCTTGAAGTTGAATAGTATATCAAACCGCCTATTTGGCGTATCGATTTTCAAACATGGCATTGTTAGCTCCCGATCAGTAGGTATCCCAGTCACTCTTATATCACTAGACGGAAATGGAGTTAATTACAACACAATACTATGTGATATAATACAACACGATACGATACAATACAATACAATACAATACAATAGCACTAGTGTTATTACTACTACCTGTGTTGTGGTGTGAAAATCGTACTCTCCAACAGAAGCAGGTACAATTCATTTCTGTTTTCGTCTATTCATTTGAGCCTGACTGTTTAATATTGCTTGCGGAAAATTAAGACAACGCATTCCGCGAAAGTATTATACTCAGGGACACGTTATCTACGATGTAGGAAACTCCTCCTCCTTCTCATGTAAATAACGGGAACCTATTTCAGATGACTAAATTGTCTAAAGACGGCGAACAATGTAACAATTGTTTACAGCAAACTACTATCCAAAGGGTATTAGTAGCAAGTTAAAGAATTCAGAGCAGAAGTGACCTGTTCCATTTTCAGCGTCATTGATTTTAAATATACGAGGAGGGTGAAGGTGCAGTGGCGAGGCGGGACCACAACGAACCATAATGTCAGTCTGTCCGTCGGTCCGTTTGAAACCATATCTCAGCTACCAAAAAATACACTTAGCGAACATTAGGTATTTCCCCATCCCCCCACCCCCACCCCAATCCTTGGTCGCCTAAGATTGCGCGTAGTTGCTTCGACGAGAGTCAGCAAGCTGCGTAGCAGGGTCTGGCTGAGGCTTAGGTCGCCTGTCCACTATTGAAGAGACGGGAACGTACCCCTCTGCCAGGCTCAGCTACGCAGAGTGCATAGTCAGAAGATGCACCTACGATTGTGCACGGCGCGGACGGCCCGAGTTAGGTCCTGTGTTTCGGTCAGTGCCTTGAGCACAGCAGCTCTTGAGATGGAAACGCGCTATATAAAGACGAAGAAAGAAAAAAAATGAAAGAGAGGCTTTGAGCAGGCAGGCGGGCAATAATAAAGTTATCATAATCCATCTTCCCTTTTTTAATGATAAAACCTTCGTGCATTAACGAGCTCTGGCCGTAGAGAGTTCCAATATCCTGTTTCTTGTCGCGGACAAAAGACGACGCTCAACACCAATTCCAGGAACGAAAAGAAGATCGGGTTATGAATGCGCTAGCGTTTTCCTTTGATCTGATGTGGAACAGATTCATATTCATGCCTGGAGGATGATGAGGATTGCAGTAAGAGGATTTAGGTTATCCTCCTTCCGGCCTGCGATGCGAGATAAAACTTTCCACAATATTCTACAGACGCCAATCACGATCTCCTGCCGATAACCGTAAAAAATAGAACAATGTTCTATCATTGTTGCACAATATTCAAAAACGGCGAAGGCGCAATTCATCGAGCTAGACTCAGCGCCTAATCGTGGATAAGTGTCTCGCAGTCGTTACCAAAATTCGGCATACAGTACAACTATGGCGATGAAAGATGGGGGTTGTATATAAAAGTCGGATTGAAAGATCAAAACATACATCATGCTTAAATATCGCTGTCGTCGTTAAATGAAAAGATTCTTCCCAATAGGAAAATCCTCTTTGGGGCAGTTAGTAGTTAGTAGTTCAAAGACTTAATTATGTAAGCTATCACTATGAAAGTTGGTGACTGTTTATAGTAGTAGTGGTAGTAGTAGCTACTTAGTAATAGTAGTACGTACGCAGTAGAAAGTAGTTAGTAGTAAGTATTTAACAGTAATTAGTGAGTAGGTAGTAGTAGTAGGTAGTAAGTAGTAGTAGGTGGTAAGTAGTAGTAGGTACTAGTAGTAGTAGTAACTAGTAGTAGTAAATAGCAGTACTAAGTAGTAGTATTAGTAGAAGAAGAAGAAGAAGAAGAAGAAGAAGAAGAAGAAGAAGAAGAAGAAGAAGAAGAAGATGACGATGATGATGATGATGATGATGATGATGATGATGATGATGATGATGATGATGATGATGATGATGATGAAAGATTATTATGCTTAATTAAATATTGCTATCGTCTTTAAATGGAAAGAAGCTTTTCGATTGTCGTCCCAAATAAAAGTAGTAGTAGTAGTAGTAGTAGTAGTAGTAGTAGTAGTAGTAGTAGTAGTAGTAGTAGTAGTAGTAGTAGTAGTAGTAGTAGTAGTAGTAATAGCAGAAACAGCAATAGTAGTAGAAGTAGTAGTAATAGTCGTAGTATTTAGTAGTAGTAGTTACATTACATTACATAACATTACATTACATTGGTTATTGCTTTAGGTCCAGCGGACTCGACCGAGCCAAATCAGGACCAGAGAAGTAAAGGAAGACTCACCCCTAACCCTCATAAAAGATCTGCCGAAACAACCCTAGTGGTAACACTGAAGGCAATCTACCAGCCGGTCACTTTACAATAAAGACATCCCACGCAGGGGACGCTGATGCTATACTCTAATTTATCGAACCCCCGTTTACAAAATCAAAATAGAATATTAACATCATTATAAAATATAAACAAAACACATACATATAAAATGCCTACATTGCCAAATAATAACATCATTGGAAGCCCCAGTGACTACTTGGCAGAAAGCATCCAATATTCCCAAGCTGATCCAACAGACCTCACACACAAATGAGGAGTTTTGTCCCGCAAGAGTTTTCAACAAAAAAGGTAGGTGACTGGTCTAGTGAAGAAAAATATAGTATAATAGATTGATAGAACAGAGTAGGAATGAGAAAGAACAAAGGAGAAAGACAGCAACAGTGGGAATTTAAAGCACTAAATGTCCAGAAAGTGGGGATACTATTTATACTGAATCACACCGGCATCCCCACCGGGGGAGTAGTAGTAGTAGTAGTAGTAGTAGTAGTAGTAGTAGCAGTAGTAGTAGTAGTAGTAGTAGTAGTAGTAGTAGTAGTAGTAGTAGAAAGGTCCATTTATACATCTTGCTTAAATCATGCTGTCGAAGTTATTTGCAGAAAGCCTTTTCCTGTTCGTCCTCATAATAAAAGGTCTTTGGGTCAGTTGTTGGACAGCGGCAATGGTACAAACAAGACAAATAGAAGATAAACATTGTGCAGAGTAGTATTACAAAGCTCCATGCATACATCATTCTGGCGTTGTGAACCCAAACAAAGCTTTTAACCTATCCCTCCCAATAGTAGACCCACTGTGGGTCAGCGCAGAAGGCCAGACGCAGTCTGGGTATCGGGTGAAATGGGATCAGTGCTTTTTCTTTCGGACTCCTCATTGGAAAGTGTATGTGGGGTATCCTGAGAAGTGTTGGATGAACCACATATACCCCCGTTGGGGTGCCGGGGGTTTCAGTATAAATAGTATCCCCACTTTCTGGAAATTTAATGCTTTAAATTCCCACTGTCGCTGTCGTTTTCATTTGTTCTTTCTCATTCCTGCTCTGTTCTATCAATCTGCTATACTATCTTCTTCTTCGCTAGACCAGTCACCTACCTTTTTTCTTGAAATATCTTCCGGGACAAAACTCCTTGTTTGTGTGTGAGGTCTGTTGGATCAGCTTGGGAATATTGGACGCTTTCTGCCCGGTGGTCACTAGGGCTTCCTATGATGTTATTATTTAGCAATGTAGGCATTTGTATGTGTTTTGTTGATAATTTATAATGTTTGTATTCTATTTTGTTTTTTGTAAACGGGGGTTCGATAAATTAGAGTACAGCCTCAGCGTCCCTTGCGTGGGATGTCTTTATTGTAAAGTGACTGGCTGGTGGAGAGCCTTCAGTTTTGCCACTAGAGTTGTTTCAGCAGATCTTTTATGCGGATCGGGGGTTGTCCGGTCCTGATTTGGCTTGGAAGAGTCCGCTGGACCTAAAGCAATCATCATGTAATGTAATGTGATACACATATACTTTGGTTTCTCCCTGTCTGCCGTATCCCCAATGGTGGATGTGGACGTTAAACTTCAATGTTCATTCATTCATTCATTCTATTGTCATGAAATTTTAAAAACAATACGCTTGAGCCTAAAACCTGTATTCTAGTAAACGATCCAAAGTTAATTAAATTACCCTCTCTCTCTCTCTCTCTCTCTCTCTCTCTCTCTCTCTCTCTCTCTCTCTCTCTTTCTCTCTCTCTTCATACCCCTTCCTCTCCTCTCTCTTTCTATACCCCTTCATCCTCTCTCTCTCTCTCTCTCTCTCTCTCTCTGAAAGGTGGCAGGGAGCCAGAACAGTGCCAAAACAATGGCCTGGGAATGTTGTACAGAGTATGAAGAGGTCAACAGCAGGAGGGGAGGTCACGCTGGCACCACTCGTCACTCTCAGCATCCCTGACCCCCGTTGCATAACATTTACACTAACGCACCGCTTAAGCCATTACAGAGTATGCAAAGGCCCCCCAGGAGAATTGACATCGCCTCCACTAGAATCATCCGATAGGATAAATCCATCTATTGCTTAATAAATCAAGAACATACTTTGGTTAAATCAACATTCCCCTCTTACCTTCCCCCCCACCCTACCCCTCCCTATCCCCAAAAAAAGGAAAGAAAAGAATAAAAAAGCATACAACAAAACAACCTACATTTAAAATCAGGCTTTAGACCCACATGTTGAGGTCCAGTTTACACAAAGCGCCCGCAGTTACGCAGGATGAGATAGAAAGAGCATCATTGAACAAAAGATAATAAAAAGAATCAAATAAATATATGAAAGAAGAAAGAAGAAAGAAAGAAAGAAAGAAAGAAAGAAAGAAAGAAAGAAAGAAAGAAAGAAAGAAAGAAAGAAAGAAAAGAAAGAAAGAAAGAAAGAAAGAAAAGACGAATTTCCAGAGAAAAACCCGCTGCTTGGTGAGGATGGCTAACAAATATAATTGAGACCTATTGTCAAAACCGTTGTGCGCTCTAGTAAGAGAGTGGAGCTGTAAAGCCCATGCCACACGAGCGTCAAATCTACTGGACTTGACGCGAATCGGAGCAATTTTCGACTTCGAAGTCGGAATTTCATTTTGACTTGAATCGCGCAGTGCCACACGAAAGTCGCACATCGAGTCAAACTTGAGGGTTATTGGTCTTGAAGTTTTGCTGTACGTGTGTTGTGATCACGTGATTCGTATTCTGCTTCTCATTGGCCAAAAGGTCCGAATCACACAATCGAGACTCGCGGAATTAGAACATGTTGAAAGTCGGCAATCGGAGCCAATTCAAAAATCTGGATTCGCGATGCACAGGGTGCCACACGACAATCAAGGGATTTTGTCGTGATTTCATGAATTGGATTCAAGATTTGACGCTCGTGTGGCATGACCATTAGAGTTGATGGTTTTGAATGACGGTGTGCTGCAGCAGAACATCTTCACCTTTACACCACAGCTGGCTCTGCCCAAGATATTATTAAAGGTAGGGATATGTCGGGTGACACTTAAACACCTGTTGTTCTCCTTTTAACACTTGTCAAGATAGAAAGGCACGGTGGCCTAATGGTAGAGCTTTGGCTTGCGGATCTGAAGGTCCCGGGTTCGAGCCCAGGCCTGGGCATTGGGTTGTGTCCTTGGGAAAGACACTTTACTCCCGTTTCCTACTCCTTCGGATGAGAGTATAAACCGAGGTCTAGTCTGTGTCGCATACATTCCATCATAACGAACTTTAAAGATCCTGACGCTCATGTCCTAGACGGGTGAGTGCCGGTGACAAGAACACACCCAGCATGCACCTAGGTCCTTCTCCTACATCCCTGGCTGCCCAGGATTGTGCTCAGTTGTCTGGAGCGTTATTACGATGCGCCCAAAGGCTGCAAGTTGGCGCCTCGGGCGTCTTGAGTTAGATCCTGTATTGACCAGCGGCTTGAGCAGCTCTTGAGCTGGAAAAGCGCTATATAACTACGATAAAATAATAAATAATAATAATAAAATAAGAACAAAAGAGAAACAAAGAAAGAAACGATGTAAGACACAGGCACCTGAGCGAACGACTGAAAGGAATGGGTGTTGATTTTAATTGGAGTCTCGCACCTGCCCTTGTCACAGAAGGAGGTACCCTGGGGCGTAACACGAAGGGCCTAAGGCAATACGTGGGCGCTTTGGGTGGCTTGAGTTCGATCCTGTACCGGCCAGCGCCTTGAGCAGGTACTGAGCTGGAAAGCGCGATATAAAAACGATACATGATGGCCGGGTACGGGTCCTCAGCTGGAAACTCAGCTTCCGCTGCTCGCCAGGCGTGCGTTCTTCCATTGAGACGCACTGCCAGCCCAGAAGAAGGAGGAGGAGGAGGAAGAGAAAGATAGAGAGAGAGAGAGAGGGGGGAGATGGGGAGAGAGAGGGAGATTGATTTTTGATTGATTGATTGATTTATTGTTGCTTTAGGTCCAGCGGACTCTTCCGAGCCAAATCAGGACCGGACAACCCCCGATCCGCATAAAAGATCTGCCGAAACAACCCTAGTGGGAAAATTGAATGCCCTCCACCGGCCAGTCACTTTACAATAAAGACATCCCACGCGGGGGACGGCTGAGGAGAGAGAGGAGAGAGGGGGGAAGCCCAACTGGCTATGAGATGAGATAAGATAGATAGATTATGCTTATAAAATCGTTTGGTATAATTGTCTGGACGTTTTGCACAATGTTGTTTGGTACAATGAGGTTTTACTGTTTTTTGAAAAAAAAAATCATATTTTATGTCCTGCTTCTCTGTTTACCTCTAGAATAGGCGCAAACTATTCTCCGTTGCCTTCTGCAACCTGCGCCTGTGTTCCGAGCATGCGCAACCCGAGAATGAAACCTTTCTGGGCATGCGCAATATGTGAAATTTGCTCCTCTTCGGAGCACGCAGAGTGTTTCTATAACTCGGTTGTTGCTGTGTTTTATGACGGCGTATGGCAAGCACGTGCTCCCACAGGTAAACATTTTAACATTTGCTCAAATTTTGTATGCAGCATTTTTTCACGCGCATCATCCCCTCTGTCGAATGGTGTGGCACGGCTTTCAGATTCCTTTAAATTCCCCAGCTGCTGTCTTCTCCACACCACCACCACCCCCCTTCCCTCGCCCTCTCTGCCCTTATCATCTCACCATCTGCACCCCTACCTCACACCCCGCCACCACCATCATCATACCGCAATCTCCAACCTTGCATTAAAACGCCTGAATCTCTCTCTCTCTCTCTCTCTCTCTCTCTCTCTCTCTCTCTCCCTCTCTCTCTCTCTTTCCCTCTCTCTCTCTCCCCTTCGTCGTCAGTTGATTTCTATTTTTAAAACAAGCTTTCCAGCTTTTCCCTCTTCTGTCCATATTTGAACAAGTGGGACCCACGGTAAGCGAAACAGAATTTGGCGTTTACGAAACATGACGTTTCATCTGCCTTGCCGCCAAAGGTCGGCAAACAGCCTCGGCGAAGTCCAGTTTGCTGCGGAAATCCCCACTCCCCTCTACCGAATTTAATCAAATTTTTCCCGTTATAAAATGTTCCTCCCTCATGTTTCCCTCCCAAAATTGTAACACCCTCATCACTTCCATTTCAAATGTCACCATCAGGATCGCTTTAAGAAATCTATTATTACCAGAGACTACGTAACATTTCGATTGGAACACTCCCTCTTCAAAGAAAATAATAATGAAAACAAAGTTAAACAATTATAAACACGAATTAACCATGCTTCTTTGGCAACACACATTATTTACTTCCCCCTGTTCTCAGATAACATTCAATTCTCTTTTGTTTCAAAACTTTTAGACTCTGTTCTCGTAGTCTACATAATTATGAATTTAGACCAAAAATGCCGCGCGACGACGCTGTTGCTCCCTACTGCTACCAATATCACTCCACACAAAGCAAAGGCCTCCTGACATTGAAATTAACGGTGTGTTGTTGTTGTTGTTGTTTGTAGATTATAGTCACACGACACTTTCGCATATAGGTGACTACTCAACCGATTTATACTGACACCAGCGGGCCAGTTGTTGGTAAAGGGGAAAATAATATGATCACTCGTTGACCAATCCGGGATTCGAACCAGCGACCTTTCGGTCACTAGCAAGACGCTCTTACCAACTTAGCTACCCGGCCCCGCCTAACGGTGTGGTACATGGTGGGGGTTTTAGGGTCAGAGAGCTGCTCAACGCAAGCGTCTACATACAACCTGCCAAGACCACAACTTACAGCATGAAGTGCAGAGTCGAACGCCGTGAACAACTAAGCCACCCTGTTGAAATACAATGTAGAGATGTTTATTTTAACACCTGACCTACCTTTTTTTGTTTGTTTACAGAATGACTGGGGGTTTTAAAGTGCTGTGACGGCGACACTGGAAGGGAAGTGAACCTCCGATTAAAGCCTCATTTAAAAAAATCGATTCCTGTGGAACAAATCTTCACGATATTCGAACCCAGGTTCTCCTTTATTCCGGCGCTATGCCAATCATTCTGGAACTGACCACTCTGCCAGCCACTCTCATTATTATTAATATTGTTGAATAGACAACATCGCACAGTTTAGTTTACCCTAGACGAGACCCTCTCTCCCTTTCCAACTCCTCTCTTTCTCTACCTCTCTCTCCCTCCTCTCTCTCACTCTCCCGCACCCCCCCCCCCTTCTCTCTCTCTCTCTCTCTCTCTCTCTCTCTCTCTCTCTCTCTCTTCTGAAGTGAAAAGGTCTGTCCAAGCCTCCGCCTTGCAGTACGTACGCGGCACCACCAGTTAGCCCAACAGCCGATACAGGGAGTCAATGACCTAGAAAGAATTGAGGTAAACCTTACGTGACGGAATGATGACGACGGTTTGTTGCCCCGACATCCGTTTTCATTAATCATGCGCTCTGCAGTTCTCTCGCTCGCTGCTGCAGTCGCTAACTAGCATGTACTGAACAAGCTGACAAATACGTCTCGCCATAAGGAATATGGTACGTACCCATAAGGCGGAAAAACGCGCGAAGCGGCAGCGAATCAAGGATACGTAAAACTCTTTTGTGTTATCTACCGTTCTGGTATAAAAGATCCGCTACCGGCACCCAACTTCTGTAATAATGTTCCGTGTGGTTATTAATCATTACAAAAATACTCCTGCAATAAGGATGTCTCTATTTGTGGCCGCTCCGCGTGTTTTTCCCCGTTATAGAAATGTGCAACATTAGAAATCGACCTGCATCTGGTAAACAGCCAAAACCTGCTTCCAGCCCTTAGGCACTACATCAACCACCACACTGATAGGAACAATACGATGGCCAGTGCAGTGATCAATATTCTTGATGCTAATCGGTGGTTCTTACAGTATCCTCAGAGGACATGGAGATATTATTGGCGCGATACAAGTGAACATCAGCATTACATAGCGCGCTTATAAACTCAAAGAACTGCTTGGTTTACAAGAAACTATGGTGCGGCCCAAGTTTGATGTCATCGGGTTCAAACCCGCGAACCTCCGAATTTGAAACGTAGCGCAATGTCGACTTGGGCTGCAATATGTTTTGCACGTTCGCAATATCCACTAATGTCGTCAGCGTTTTTGGAAATGAAAGGAGGATTGAAAGAGAATAACACGAAAAGGGAAGGAATGAAAAGAAGGTGGGCTAAAGAGGAGTGACGGGTGGCTGCGTGGTTGTGGTTGTCGCGAACCGATCAGACACATGTACAGGCGCAGGCACTTACATATAACCATACACTCACACAAGCGCTTCTGATCGGTCGGACGTCCTTCAGTCGCTGAGACGAGAAAAGAAAGGACGTACAAACACACACAACATGTCACAAATGACAAAGATTTATGATCACAATTCCAATCACGCTTTATTCATACAAATAAACCAACTAACATTCACTGACACAAGCTAAAATCAATTAAAGTGATGGGTCAAAAAAGATTAACAATCACGATAGCATCAACATGAGAATAGAGAACGTCAAAGTCAAAAGGAGCAGGGAGAAGAAAAGGGAACAGATAATTGATGGAAATGACAACAACTGTTGGGAGAGATGAGGTTCGATCCAGATCCGGATCCACGTGGTAAGATGATCGGAACTTGCCGCCTACGGTGTCGACAAATGTCACGCACGGGGTCATGAAAAACAAAATCTACGCAGTTAAGTCGTCACCAAGAAAGGGGCAGACGATGACTTGGAAGCAGACAGGCGATCACGTAGAAACCACGACACAATGAAGAGCAGAGGTGAAGTATTAGAGTGAAGAAATGTATGATAAGCCTGCAACAGTTAATGCATCCGAGGTAATCGCAGTCTATCCCGGATGTATCCAACGTACCCACTATTCCCCCTCTCATTCCTCCCCCTCTCTCCATCTAACTCAGTTGTTCTAGCTCTATCCATCACTAACTGTAGTCCTTAGTGATGGCACTAGCTAACTATACAGAGATCTCACCAAAAATCGTCACCATACATATTCAATTAACATCAATACAATATCAGCACATTGTTATAAACACAAGATTAAAATAGAATACGTGAAGACGAAATGGAATAATGTACTGCATGAAGGATGACTAAATAACTGTCATACACGTTCACGCCTCTACTCAACACCACCCATGCTTACTATCACAGCCACGCCACAACATAGAGCAACCTCACGCAAGCCTGCGCGCACAACACCACAAAGAAAATGTAAGTTTTCTCGTACTCAATACGGCTTATGGAGTGAAGGAATCACCTCGAGTTGCCCCGCCACGGTGCTGGAGATTGACACAGTATTACTGTACCAACACACTACCAATCCTGGCAGTACTTCTAATCTAACTGACTTCTAGCACAAGTAACGTCACATCACACGAACTCACATGCCAACAAGGCAACAGTCACAAACTAGACTTTCAACTAATTCACCCCCCCTCCCCCACCCCCCACCCCCCAAAAAAGGCTATTTTCACAGACCAACGAAGTTATTCTCAAAGACAACTTAATCTAACAACGCTGCCAACTGTCTGCCACTGAACAAACACTGTCACTGCTTATTCAGCCCTGTCAATTTTCTCTAGAGAATTCCAAATCATTAGAAGATCCAAGACACCTAAAAGAAAACAGGGATTTCCTCTTTGAAACTCTAGCCTGCAGTGCACCTATTCAAAAACTTATTACATTTTGCCATACTCTGTCTTGGCCTCGGAAGGTTATAACCTTCGCTCAACTGTCGCCACAGACACGTGCACTCCGTGAAACTATCCTTCCATCTTTCATCCACCCCCATTCACTCCCACTATATCATCCACTCTTTCACCCGTACTTTATCCAAACTATCTGAGACAAAAATTAATACTTCTCGCTGCGCGACTGTGGGTAGAGAGGATTAGGTTGGACCCAAAAAAAAGTGAAAAAAGTTATGTGCTTTTTTAATTCTTCACACACAAAAAAACGTTTATTTTCCAGACCTGCTCGCTTTAACAGATACTTTAAATCGCGTGCGGATTTCATGAAACATTTCCTGTCAAGGTTCTTTACTCGTTGGATGGACATCAAGTTCCTTTTTTCCTTATCAATACGTATCATTACATTTTCAAAGAAGGGACAAATTGCTAAACATCTTCTGAGTGAATGAAGACGAATGGGAGCCAGTGCTGTTTCTTGACGTATTTCCTTTTCGTGTTAAATGTTCATTCTTCCGAAAAGAAATGTAAATCAAACACATTTTCTGAAAGAAGAAGAAGAAGAAGTAGAAGAAGAAGAAGAAGAAGAAGAAGAAGAAGAAGAAGAAGAAGAAGAAGAAGAAAACGACGAAGAAGAGGGAAAAAGAGCCATTTAACAAAATGAATGTTCAACATCGTTTACACGCATCAGTAGTCTACATTTTTGAAAGGGGATAGTTAAGTATATATCCTGTCTCATAAGTTCAGGACAACGAAGAAGGATAAATGGGGGGAGGAGAAGGAAAAGGAAGATGAGCAGGACGAAAATTACATTTGTAATAACCCATAAAGAAGAAGAAGAAGAAGAAGAAGAAGAAGAAGAAGAAGAAGAAGAAGTACAACAACAACAACAACAACAACAAAACAACAACGATGAAGAGGATAGGGCGAAGGAAGAGAAAAAAAAAGAAAAAGAGGAGAATGGCAAAGAGAATAAGAAGAAACTCTGTTCACGCCGATGGGAATTGGGGTTTTGCCTGAAAGGGAGAGGGGCTGAGTAAATTACATGGGTGACCTAGAAAATAGGATAAATGTAGATCATTATTTAAGGTGCTATCGGTGGAACACAATATAGACACAAGCACTCTCCCACCCACACACGCACACACTCACACATACACTTTATATTATATATATATATATATATATATATATATATATATATATATATATATATATATATATATATATATATATATATATATATATATATATATATATATATATATATCAACGACACCTATAATAAGGACTAGAACCGCGATTTTTCCGTCAAATTAGCGGAGGCAATAGAGAAAGCGAGAGTCAAAGAGAGAGAGCGCGCGCTTGCGGTATGATGCGAAATTGGAGAACTAAAATTAGACAAGTGCTCGCTCAGCCATCCCATAATAGTTGTTGTGATGTGGCGGAAGAATAATCTTTAAACTAACATGAAACAATTTTTAATTGTTTTAATACTTTCTCATTACATTCTGATACTTAATGCTTTTATTTATTTGACAACTGCTGCTTTTCTTTGCGTTTCTAACGTATTTATGCTGTTGTAGATAGTACAAAGTTGGCACTATTTTCTTTGCGCATTGGGTTACTAACAGGAAACGTTGTTTGCCTGAAGCGCTAGTTTTGGAATAGCAATGGCGATCTTTTGTTTTCTTGTTTGATGATGGTTTAAGTGCTATTTGTTTTTCATTAAAATGGTGAAAAAGTGTAGTATTGTGAATTGCAGAGGCAATTATGATGAGAAGAATAAGGTTCGTGTGTTTCGACTGCCAAAAGATGAGACGGAAATGCAAAAATGGTTAGGTGTACTGCCTCCACGTGAAAATTTCATCCCTACACGTGAGAATTGCTTCATTTGTGAAAGGCATTGGAGTAATCCGCCTATGACTAAAATTCCGGGTGGTTCCACTCGCCCAGCGATTCCACCTAGTGTTTTTGACGTGCCCAAGTCATGCCTGCCTACACCTAAGCCCTCACCTCGCCCAGTGAAAGATGAAGATCGTCAAGCCAAGCTTTTTTTTTTCAAGGGACAAGATCATTTCTTTTGAAAGTTTCGATCCTAGTGAAGACCTACTAGTGAAGTATAAGAATGTTTTGATTTCACGTTCACATGATCGATTTGTGTGTCTTTTGATGTCGGATGATTATAGTGAATGTAGTGTTTCAGTTGTGATGGAAAATAAACAGACTTTGTGTCTCCCCTGACCCTAAGTGCGTTCAAAGAGGGCGTCAGAGTTCCTCTAGGCTCAATTTTGAATCCAAATAATGGCCTTAACTCCAAGTCGCAGTTCTTTGATGCTCTTCATTTTGCTGTCAACTATGAGATTCCCCTGGAAGAAGTAGTTAAAAAAGTGACAGTTAATTTGAAAGCTGCAGTAGACTGTTCTACTTCTGTGGACCACAAGGTAAAGAAGTTAGACTTCTTAACACACCAGTTGGAGTTGCTAGCACACAAACAGTTCACAACTAGGGACATTTGCTTTGCAATTGAATGCTTTCCTCGTTGTAGCTATGAACAGTTGAGAGAACACCTAGTGCTACCAAGTAAGCGCAAACTTCAAAATGTCGTTTCTTCAGTTGACAAGGATGCAGTTTTGTGTAACACATTTAAAGTTTTGCTGCCTCAACAAAAGAATGTTTTCTTGTTAATCGATGAGGTCAAGATACGACCTACCATTGCGTTTGCTGGCGGGGTTCTCAGCGGCATGGCCAAGAACAACGAAGAGTGCCGTGCAACATCCATGCTGTGCATAATGATGAAATCTTTGCGCAAAGGTCCCAGTGTGATGTTGTCAGCGATCCCTGTGCACAAGCTGACAGCAGAGTTCCAGTTCAAGGCAGTGATGGAAGCAGCTGAGGCTGTAGAGAGACATGGGGGTTGCGTGTTAGGCTCCATCACTGACAACCATAAGGTCAATCAACAGTTCTGCAAGTTTTTTGACAGACCAGACGAGAACAGAGCCACAGCCAGACATCCACTTGATAGTGAGCGACCTTGGTTTCTCCTCTTTGACACCGTACACCTCTTAAAATGCATTCGAAACAACTGGATCACTGAGAAAACACAGGAAATTCGTCTCAATGGCCAGTCAGTGGCTTCTTTTTCTGAAGTCAAAAACCTTTACGAAGAGGAAAAAGACAGCATCCTCAAGACCACCCCTTTGACCAATGCCTCTGTCAACCCATCAAAACTTCAGTTGCAGAATGTCAAACATGTTCTCAAAGTTTTTAATGAAAAAGTAGTTGGAGCGCTGAAGATGAAAGGCTGCATTGAAACTGCATCAGTGATAGAGACTGTCGTGAACTGGTGGAACACAGTCAATGTCGCAAAAAAAGGATTGGATAAGCGCTTGAGGGACCCCCATCGTGCCGTACAAGAATCTAGTTCGTCCAGTCTTGACACTTACATCAACATCTTCCAAGAAGCTGACTCAGGGCATGGCCCTTCGCGCATCAAATGCCTCACTCACGACACCAAGAAAGCCTTAGTGCAAACTATGCAGGGACTGAAAGCAGCGTGCAGCTACCTGCTTTCAACAGCAAACTTTGATTATGTTGTTCTCCGAGAACTTCAAAGTGACCGTTTGGAAGGGGAATTTGCTGTTTACAGACACTCGACTGGGTCAAATGTCTTCATGACAGCCGGGGATGTTTTAACAGCATGCAAGAACAGGCTCGCTCGGTATGCTGCATCCTTTCTCCAGTTCATTGAGCTCCAGCCTGAGCCCCAAACACACGTCTGCTTGGGGGATGTCATCACTGAGGATGCAGATGCTATCGAGAATTGCATTTCAGGTGTGACCCTCAGTGTGAATGAGGAGAGCAGTTGTGCTTATGTAGCTGGTTGGTTGGAGACCAAGTGCGGCTTGACATTTGACGAAGAAGAACCAGTTGTGACAAGTGAGGTGAAAGACTTTATTGAGACTGTCTCCCGTGGATCCCTCAAAATTCCTCATGACTGTACATTTCAACTGGTTCGACTTGGACTGTGTTTTGTCAATCAGGCGCGACATCGTGCATGCTGCCGCAAGCGACTCTCTAACATTCTCTCCATCATGGCCAGTTACAACAACATCG
Organism: Oncomelania hupensis; assembly: GCA_036898135.1. Classification (NCBI taxonomy): domain Eukaryota; kingdom Metazoa; phylum Mollusca; class Gastropoda; order Littorinimorpha; family Pomatiopsidae; genus Oncomelania; species Oncomelania hupensis. The sequence goes on along the minus strand of CM072514.1, from coordinate 81,860,680 downwards.
ATTTGGACTCCCCCAGGATGTACAGCTCTTTGTCCAATGTGCTTCTTAACGGATTGCAAAATCTGGAAAAAGACCACCAAAAGAACGCGGTGTTGCTCCAGACGTCGGTAAAGAGGGCACGGTTGGCGAATTGAGAGTCACCAATTGGTATGTCTTTGAAAAATAATTCTGAATCTTAATCAGTGTGTGGAAGGGATGTGTGAGGGTAATGTTCTTTGTGCACAGCATGTAAATGTTTCTAATGTATCATCTCTCACTCTCTCCCTCTCTCTTGATCTCTCATTCTCTCTCTTTCTCTCTCTCTCTCTCTCTCTCTCTCTCTCTCTCTCTCTCTCTCTCTCTCTCCCACTTTCATCCTTTATCTCCCTCTCTCCCCTTCTCTCTCTCCTTTTGTGCCATTATGTTGGAATTGTCAGTGTGACTAGTTTCTTTAGTGTCATTATGCCTAGAGCTGGCTGTCTATTGGCTTGTTTGTCGGCCGGCTCTTTTCATCTTTGTATAACCTCTTTCCATCTTTGTATAAAATATACTAAATAGGTTTGTATCACTTGTTTAGTTTTAAAAAAGTAACATTTACATAAGAAAATAGACTTCTTTACTCAATTGTTTAAATATTTTAAGACTGAGAGTCTCTTTTGTATAATTTTGACTGATTAACATAATGTCAGGTAGACACAATTAACCTATGTATTACAGTATTAGTAATAGCATCACTTTATAGAAAAGAGCAGAATTTATCACAAAATATTTTATACCATTACATTTTAGTCCTTACATATTTACACTATGTGTCTAGCAACTGTAATTTGATTGCTCCTTCAGCTTTTAAGTGTTTTTGGCAAGTGAGACTCTGGCCCCCGCTAGCGGGGTCAGGAAACAGAGTCTGCTAGTCCTGTAAGTAGGTGTCGTTGATATATATATATATATATATATATATATATATATATATATATATATATATATATATATATATATATATATATATATATATATATATATTTAATCAGTGGTGACATCTCTCTCTTAACACACAAAAACATACACACAAACTCTCTCTCTCACACTCTATCTCTCTCCTCTTTCTTCTCTCTCCCCCCCCCCTCTCTCACCCTCTGTCTATCCCTCTCTCTCAAACGCACGAACGCATTCTCCAACCCACAACATCAACTCCATTCAAAAAGGTACGTACATTTATTTACACATAAAAGATTTCAGACAAAAATACTGTAATGACTGGTGATGTTGAACTTTAAAAAAAAACTAAATCGATAGTTTCTTCCTGAAATCTCTCTCCTCCATCCTCAATCGATCTGACTTGACCTTTACAAGTTGCTCTCCTACTTCACATTTTGTTGTCATTAGGATTTTGTCTTTTTGAAAACCATCATGAAATGAACTGGAACGACAAAACGTGCACCGCCAAAGGCTGAATGAAGTAGCAGAACAGTGCTGCGCAGTCTCCCACTCTGGTCGATCTTCCTTAATGAAAAAAACTGAGGAACTGCTAATCCACAGAGGAATTATGCTCTAAAAGTAAGATAATTGTGTATTTGTTCCTGAGCTTTAAAGCGTCTCGAACTATCTTTTTTGGCTTTGTCCGTCCGTCCGGCGTCCGTCAGGAAGTGACATTCGCGCACTTTTCTTTGAAACTAATGGACAGATGTTTTTGAAACCTGGATTTAGTTAGGACATAGTGAACCATACCAGATGAGAAAAAAGTATGCATATCAGGTGACGTCATCATGATGAGTTCATCATTTGTTTTTGTTTTTTTTTCTAATCCTAATTTCTGCCAAAATGCTTGAAAGATTTGGCTCAAGTACTTAGACTTTATCTGTGTCTCCAAGGTGAAACCAAACTTAGGCAAATCGAGATAATTAATTATGCTAACGTCATTTTAAAAAAGATTTGTTTATAGCCCACTTACGAGTTCAAGGAGCAGGCTGAAATCAGGTTCTAAAACAAAGCCATCCAAGACGCCATCTTGCTGCTTCAAGCGCATGAACAAGACCGAAAACTGCCGCCCGCTCCAACAATTTCACCCAATTACACATTACGGGAAACTCTTCACGACTGTCGCGCATGTTTGCGCGCGCGCGCGCACTCACACACATACACACACACACGCACACACACACCCGCACGCATACACAGACGCACATCCACACCCGCACGCACACACACACACACACTCACACACACACCCCTACTCCCACACATCCCCCTCCTCTTCTTCATTCCCACCTCGTGACCCAGCTGCCAAGACCAAAACAAATACCCAATGCAAAGTGTACATAGTGGAAAAGAGTCCTTCATTAACTCTCCCTAGTTTGATCACCTTAACAGCCCTCGCCGCCGGTCAAAGTAGGCTTGGGCTAAGTCTTCCCCGCTGTGCAAAGGACAATTGACGACTTGCTTGCACGCTGCACAGCGGAGATTGGCTGGGGTTTGGGATTCCCTCTATTGGCGGAGACACCAACACAAGCCTCGGTCAGTATGTATACCGTGGTTGGAGCACTCGCTACTGTGTCGCAAGCTAAGCACCGTCCAGTGCGGTTAGCACTTGGATGGGTGACCGCAAAACGTGAAGCCACAAATAACAACGCCCCCAGCTGACTCAACTGTGACTGAGTACCTACTCTCTTAAGGGTGGGGAAGGTAAAGCAGCGAGGGAGAGAGATGGGCATCACCCTCATTACGCTGGCCCAAGATAAGTGTGATCTCCAACATCACGCTCCCCTACGGCCACAAGGCAATTGGTCTACCTTGACCTCTTTTTTTTTCCTTTTTTTAACCTAATATTTGCAACAAAACAACAACAACAAAAACACCTACATCTAAACTTCTTTTGATGATGAAGAACATATTAAGACGTCTAGACCCTAATTCCAACCCCGCAATTTTAGGACTGTAATATCAAGTTCAAGTTCAAGTTCAAGAATACTTTATTATCTCAACAGAGAAATTATGACATACAATTGCTGATCGGTATGAAACATTGAACCAATACATACATAGATAAAACAAGTATACAGTAGACTACATCTATATTAAATTTCCAGTATTAAATGACATCTCAAACATCATCACAAACATCAAGATCTTATATACAAAAATATTACCTATATATACTTCAAAAGGCATTATATCTACACATACAAATGGATTCACAAGCATTTTGGAGTGGGTTGGGAGAGGGCAGGGTGGTATATCAACAAATATTTACGGTTTTGTGAATCTTTTTATTTCATTTGGAAATCGTTGATTAATCATTTTTCTCGAAAAAGAACAATACCATTTGGCATAGACAGAAGAAAACAAAAGCTAGCAATCAAACTGCACAAATTATAAAACGTACAACCTTAGCTTCCCACATGATCTCTCGTCACTTTTCAAACCTTGCGGCGTTAGATCCTGTATCGCTCTGCGCCTTGCGCAGATCCTGAGCCAGAAAAGTGCCATATAACAATAATAAAATAGAATTATAACCTTCGCTATAACAAGGCACTACTTTGGTTTATTTTTTTGTTTGTTAATTTCATAGAAAGAAGTAAGCTAGTTAGTTATTCATTGTTTACAGGATCCAGCGAACTGCAAAGAGCCGAAGCAGGACCACAAAAATCAAGACCACAACTTGGCTGAAAGAGGACTCTCCCCTGATCCGTATAAAAGATCTGCTGAAACAAACCCAGTGGTAACACTGAAGGTACTCCACCATCCGGTCACTGTACAATGAAGGCATCCCACGCAGGGGATGCTGAGGCTGTACTCTAATTTATCGAACCCCCGTTTACCAAAACAAAATAAAGTATAAACATCATTATAAATTATCAACAAAACACATACATATAAAAAGCTTACATTGCTAAATTATAATATCATAGGAAGCCCTAGTGACCATTTTGCAGAAAGCGTCCAATATTCCCAAGCTGATCCAATAGACCTCACGCACAAATGAGGAGTTTTGTCCCTGAAGGTGGGTGACTAGTCTAGCAAAGAAAAAGATTATATAGTAGATTGATAGAAGAGTAGGAATGAAAAAGAACAAATGAGAAAGACAGCTACAGTGGGAATTTAAAGCACTAACTTTCCAGAAAGTGGGGATACCATTTATACACAAACCCGCGGCGGCACTCCCACGGTGAGTACCTAAAAAGATTAAGCAAAATAAGAACTCATGAATGCTAAAGCACTAAATGCATGCTTTTGAAATTGGTGTGCCGCCCCTTACAATGGACTTCAAACTTTCCGGAATGCAGCGTTCAATAATCTTGTGTTTAAGAAGCTTCCTAATAAAAGTGCTGTCAAACATGAACATGGAAGCCCGTGACACAAAATCGATTAACCGTGCAAAAAGATATAAGAAGATAGGAAAAGATGAAGGAATAAGAGGAAGAGAAGAAGATAGAGAAAGATGGTGGTAAAGAAGAAGAAGAAGAAGATGATGATGAAAACGGAAAGTAAGAAAGAAAGAAAGCAAGAAAAAAACTAGAGGGCCAAGCTCAATTAGGTGTAGCGAAGGAATGATTAGGAGAATAGATTGTATAAAAAATATCAGTCAAATGTATTAAGGTGAGAGAGAGAGACAGAGAGAGAGAAAGAATTGGAAGAGGGCGGGGGGAGAGGGGGGCGCAGTGAGAGACAGAGGAACAAGACAGCGAGAGACAGAGGAACAAGACAGTGAGATACAGAGGAACAAGACAGCGAGAGACAGAGGAACAAGACAGCGAGAGACAGAGGAACAAGACAGCGAGAGACAGAGGAACAAGACAGCGAGAGACAGAGGAACAACACAGCGAGAGACAGAGGAACAAGACAGCGAGAGACAGAGGAACAAGACAGCGAGAGACAGAGGAACAAGACAGCGAGAGACAGAGGAACAAGACAGCGAGAGACAGAGGAACAAGACAGCGAGAGACAGAGGAACAAGACAGCGAGAGACAGAGGAACAAGACAGTGAGAGACAGAGGAACAAGACAGCGAGAGACAGAGGAACAAGACAGCGAGAGACAGAGGAACAAGACAGCGAGAGACAGAGGAACAAGACAGCGAGAGACAGAGGAACAAGACAGCGAGAGACAGAGGAACAAGACAGCGAGAGACAGAGGAACAAGACAGCGAGAGACAGAGTAACAAGACAGCGAGAGACAGAGTAACAAGACAGCGAGAGACAGAGGAACAAGACAGCGAGAGACAGAGGAACAAGACAGTGAGAGACAGAGGAACAAGACAGTGAGAGACAGAGGAACAAGACAGCGAGAGACAGAGGAACAAGACAGTGAGAGACAGAGGAACAAGACAGCGAGAGACAGAGGAACAAGACAGTGAGAGACAGAGGAACAAGACAGTGAGAGACAGAGGAACAAGACAGCGAGAGACAGAGGAACAAGACAGTGAGAGACAGAGGAACAAGACAGTGAGAGACAGAGGAACAAGACAGCGAGAGACAGAGGAACAAGACAGCGAGAGACAGAGTAACAAGACAGCGAGAGACAGAGGAACAAGACAGCGAGAGACAGAGGAACAAGACAGTGAGAGACAGAGGAACAAGACAGCGAGAGACCGAGGAACAAGACAGTGAGAGACAGAGGAACAAGACAGCGAGAGACAGAGGAACAAGACAGCGAGAGACAGAGGAACAAGACAGCGAGAGACAGAGGAACAAGACAGCGAGAGACAGAGGAACAAGACAGCGAGAGTCAGAGGAACAAGACAGCGAGAGACAGAGGAACAAGACAGCGAGAGACAGAGGAACAAGACAGCGAGAGACAGAGGAACAAGACAGCGAGAGACCGAGGAACAAGACAGTGAGAGACAGAGGAACAAGACAGCGAGAGTCAGAGGAACAAGACAGCGAGAGACAGAGGAACAAGACAGCGAGAGACAGAGGAACAAGACAGCGAGAGACAGAGGAACAAGACAGCGAGAGTCAGAGGAACAAGACAGCGAGAGACAGAGGAACAAGACAGCGAGAGACAGAGGAACAAGACAGCGAGAGACAGAGGAACAAGACAGCGAGAGACCGAGGAACAAGACAGCGAGAGACAGAGGAACAAGACAGCGAGAGTCAGAGGAACAAGACAGCGAGAGACAGAGGAACAAGACAGCGAGAGACAGAGGAACAAGACAGCGAGAGTCAGAGGAACAAGACAGCGAGAGACAGAGGAACAAGACAGCGAGAGACAGAGGAACAAGACAGCGAGAGACAGAGGAACAAGACAGCGAGAGACAGAGGAACAAGACAGCGAGAGACAGAGGAACAAGACAGCGAGAGACAGAGGAACAAGACAGCGAGAGACAGAGGAACAAGACAGCGAGAGACAGAGGAACAAGACAGCGAGAGACAGAGGAACAAGACAGCGAGAGACAGAGGAACAAGACAGCGAGAGACAGAGGAACAAGACAGCGAGAGACAGAGTAACAAGACAGCGAGAGACAGAGGAACAAGACAGCGAGAGACAGAGGAACAAGACAGCGAGAGTCAGAGGAACAAGACAGCGAGAGACAGAGGAACAAGACAGCGAGAGACAGAGGAACAAGACAGCGAGAGACAGAGGAACAAGACAGCGAGAGTCAGAGGAACAAGACAGCGAGAGACAGAGGAACAAGACAGCGAACAGAGGAACAAGACAGCGAGAGACAGAGGAACAAGACAGCGAGAGACAGAGGAACAAGACAGCGAGAGTCGGGAGAAAGTTCAGATGCGACGGACGGAGAAGAAACTTAGCAGGAAGTTTTTTTTTTAATTGATTAATTTTTTTTATTTAATGGACAGACAAGGGAAGGCACGGAATACTTACTGACGGTAATAATGGCATTGCGCATTTCCTTCAAATTTTTTTTTCTGATATATATATATATATATATATATATATATATATATATATATATATATATATATATATATATATATATATATATATATATATATATATATATATATATATATATATATATATATATATATATATATATATATATATATAAATTATCTGGCCATAGTTTTTTTTTTGTTTTGTAATTTGTTCTGTCGTTTCGTTTCAATAATTTTCTCGGCCTTTCTTCCTTTCTAAAACTTTTTTTGGGCAAATTCTGTCTTTATTTAAAATAATAAATCTGCCTTTATTTTGTTCAGTTCAGTAATATGGTGCCGGCCACACAATTATTTTCTTTTTAGCGATTGTCCGCTCTCTGTTAATTTTCCTTCAATGCTTCCCGTTCTTTCCTTTCCTCTGATAGTTTTTCTTTCTTGTTTTTTTTATATCAATGTCGTCTAGAATTTAAATGTCATGTTGTTATCTTCTTAGTAAATTTCCCCTTCAAAACTTTCCTACATTAAAGCAAAACAAAAAGGTATGAACACTACGAAGGCAGGTCATAATGGCATGTGAGTATGTAGGTTGTGGTAGGTTTGTGTGTGTGAGGGGGGGGGGGGGGATGGTGTTGGGGAGAGAGAGACAGAGATAAAGAGAAGGAGAGAGAGAGGGAGAGAGAGAGAGAATGAAAAACAAAGAAGGACGGTCCTTGTTCAAAGAGCAACTTGCCCCTCAGCATCACGCACCACCAATAATTCCATTACAGTTCGTCCATGTCATGCCGTCACGAATACATTATCACGAAAAGCAGAACTTATTTCTTGTATTATTGAGAATTTGTATTATAAGCGCTTTTGTTAAGTCGTTGAACTTGATGTACTTTAATACATTTTTGTATGCCGTCATGTGATGGCAGTGAGAATGAGGTGAGGGCAGAGAAGTAGGTACCTGCATGGACAATCGTGAGAGGTACGCTTGTGAGGGATTTTGATAATAACGATAATTACATTATTTAACACGCTTTATTAAAACCTGAACATTTCCTTTAGCTCGTTCCATGCATGGCACGCTAAAGAAGTAGGCTTACGTGTGATTATCTCGTGCCACCAGGAGATTAATGTAAGATTCACCTTACACAAATGTAATAATGATGATATTTTAATTGCGTCATATGATCTATTCAAATTACAATCATTACGTTGTTCATGTCGCCGCCATTAACGTACCTCATGTGACATGTGGATTAAAATCCTATCCTATCCTATCCCGTAACTCGGAGGGTCGTAGGGGCGCCACAGATGATCGTTTAACCAGCGTACCCCATCTTTCCCTGTCCTCAGCAACCCTGATTGTTTCGCTCAGTGACAAACCAGTCCATTCTCGAATGTTGTCCTCCCACTTTTATTTGGTTTCCCTCTTCTTCTACCTCCTTGCACTGTGCCTTGCATGATGGTCTTTGGATTAAAATACAATTTTTTTTAAAATCCGTCTCTTCTCCTCCCCCCCCCCCCCACACTCGCTCTCCGCTCCACCACCACCACCACCACCACCACCAAAAGAAGCATTTCTGCAATAAGGCAAGACGTTCTGCTTTCTAAACAATGCCGTTCAGAGAAAGCGCCCAAATGCTGCAAGTTAAATCCTGAATCGGTCAGCGCCTGCAGCAGCTTTGCCTTTGAGCTGAAAAAGTGCGCTATATCAGAATGATTAAATAAATACCTGCATAAATAAAAATAAAAACATGAAAAAATATGTTTTTTTTTTCTTTCCTCATGACAAATCGATACACTGTTCTTGGCTTTTGAAATTAACTTGCATTTATGTAATTAAATATACACATTCTCAGCATCCCTGTCTCTAATGACACAACATGCATGTCGTCTGCATTGGATTTGGCATCAGAAGCTCGATCACCATGACAACCACAACGTATCCAATGTCTTTTCGTTGCTCCATGCTATGATAACGCGGGTACCAATGGGGTTTTACTGTTATAACATTTAATTAAATGTGAGAAATATTAATTTGTGCGTAGTCGTTGTCAATGGAGTTCCTTTGTTGAGATAACAACATATTCGTGTTCGTTTTCAATACAATGTACAGCAGAAAGAGGGAAAAGAAAAATACTGAATAGGTGAAGGTTCTGAAGACCCGATTATCTCCTGTAGTGTAATGGCAAAATAAGAAAGGTCTATCGAAGGCCTGCTTCGTAAGACTGCTGCGCTCCCTTGTCATCTCCATCTTCCTGTATTCTTGCGAAACATGGACCCTCACAGCAGATCTACAACGAAGAATACAAAGCATGAAGATTAGGTGCTACAGAAGACTTCTGGTCATTTCCTATACCCAGCACATCACCAACGACGAAGTATGACAGACCATCACACAAGCCATTGGACAACACGATGACCTGCTCACAGTGGTGTAAAAACGGAAACTCCGATGATATGGCCACGTCACCGGAACATCAGGCCTTGCATAGACCATCCTGCAAGGCACAGTGCAAGGAGGTAGAAGAAGACGGGAGACCAAAAAAGAGGTGGGAGGACAACATTCGAGAATGGACTGGTTTGACATTGAGCGAAACAATCAGGGTTGCTGAGGACAGAGAAAGATGGAGTACGCTGGTTAAACGATCATCTGTGGTGCCCCTACGACCTCCGAGTTATGGGATAGAATAGGATATCGAAGGTAGATTTCAGAAAACCAACATTTTGTTTCCGGATAGTTAATCGTCTGTTTGCATTTTGATGACTCACTTATAACTGAAACGCATACTATAAAACATGAAATAAAAATAACTAATTTCGTTTTTAAACACCCAACTAATTATTAAAACTAACGTCTCTGGACTTGCTGTGATTTGTGTTGGCGCGCCAGTATTGAAGAATGACATCCATATTATACAGTCCTATCAGCACATCTACCGTCTATGTGTTTGTTCATTGTGCAGTAGTATTTGGCGGTGTTGCAGTGGTTCCAGAAAACCCAAAACAGATCTATTACTTCCAGTCGGTACTTTTGGTCTAAAGGCAGAAAGGAAAGAGAGTGATAATGAAGTACTAACCACTGGCACCAGAGGAAGAGCAGTTGGGGCAAAGAGTATTTTCCTTATCACTCCTTTTAACGCTGTCATTGTTGGTTTAAATACAATTTACCACACCAATTCTCCTGCTATCACTGAACAGGATGTTGTAGAGTGAATAATAATAATAATAATAATAATAATAATAATAATAATAATAATAATAATAATAATAATAATAATAATAATATTAATAATAATCATCATCATCATCATCATCATCATCATCATCATCATCATCATCATCATCATCATCATCATCATCATCTTCTTCTTCTTCTTCTTCTTCTTCATCGACATCATCCTCATCAACAACAACATGAACGTCATCGTCATTGACATCATCCTCATCAACAACAACATGAACGTCATCGTCATCGTCATCAGCCCATCCTCAGCAATTACAAATTCTGAAGTCCCTTTTTTAAGGCGAAACTACACACCTTCTAATCTAGCGGGAGGGGGGGGGAGGGGACAAAGATCTCAAAATAACATAGTGATATATTATAACTGATTTATTATGCATTATAACAATTTCTACTACCAAAACAATTGGTATTACCAAATCTCACAATGAAGTCACATCGTAAGATCAAATCACGATGCAGACGCTGGTCGGAATATCCACGGAAAACGTAGGACCTTCCAGGAAACCAGCAACCAGAGACACTTTCAATGTAGATAGTCTAAGATCACCACAGTCGACGGTAAATTAAACACACAAGTAATGTTTCTTTATGTCCCCACAATCAACAGCGATAAGTAATGTTTATTGATTTCACCACAATCACCGTGACATATAATGTTTATTGATTTCACCACAATCAACGGTGACATGTAATGTTTACTGATTTCACCACAATCAGCGGTGACATGTAATGTTTACTGATTTTACCACAATCAACGGTGACATGTAATGTTTATTGATTTCACCACAATCAACGATGACATATAATGTTTATTGATTTCACCACAGTCCATGGTGTCTTAAACACGCAAGTAATGTTCACGAAGGGCACGTCATCGGTGACCAAAAAGCATATCATTAATGTTGAAGTCTTAGATCACCGTTTGTGACATCTTTAAGTTTCTCGGATTCTAAGAATACCAAAGTCATCTCTGATCTAAACACACTAGTAATATGTTGTGCATCACAACAATTAATCTCTCATATAACCATTGAGATATCTCTTGAGGATCTTCGGATTCTACCATAAAAGCAGTTCATGAGGAAATACATGACGCTCACGAGCAGTGTTTCCATTCAGAAAGGCCAGTCTTTCAGATCACCGTTGAGATAACTCGTGAGAGTAATCGGATTATAAGACCAACACAACCAGCGGTGACTTACAAAAACAAGCAGTATTTACTTTTCTTAACGCTGTCGATCAGCCAGATCACCGCAGAAATATCCCTGATCACAAAGGGCTCGACTAAGATTCCTTGATAGATCTTGGTCAACTGATCTGCTCTGTCGCCATTAACATACAATAACACAAACGATGTTTACTGCATCACTGCAGTCAAGTCTGTCAGACCAGTGCTGTGACATTACTTGCTCACACCACTGAAATTCTTGAGATCAACACTAAGACAAATCACCCACGAGATCAATCACGAACCGTCAACAACATCTCGGGGATAATCACTGCACCATTCCTGAGACAATGGTCTACATTATCACCAATGCCGAGAACGACAGAAAGGAATATTGATTAGACAACATAATGGCCTGTGTCTTAAGCACACATACACTATCACTTCATCATCATTACATGTTTGACAATCACATTCACAAAACCACACAACGCCGCGTAGAACACCTCACACTCAAGCAAATATTGTTGTATTTCCAGGGTATATTTTTGAAATAATTCGAAACAGTCGAGAACGAGCCAAATGTCGGACTGTCCGTCTGTCGGTCGGTCTGTCCGCTGCGGGCCACATCTCAGGAAGCACTGAACGGATTTTGACCAAACTTCATAGAGTTTTATTGTCAATGATGACAACACAGACATTAGCCTTTGACCACACTCACAGACCTAGCAAATTAATATTACAAAAAGTATACCCAAAGCGTATTAAAAGAAATTAGACTTAATATAATCTGCTCAACCGTAATCTTTAATTGTACGCCTATTAAGTTAGAATCATTCTTTGCATCGGCATAAACGTGCCTATCTTTCATGCACTGTGTCACCCATGTATATAAGCAAACATTGCCATTTAGTGTCTTGTATCGTCACGTATAATAAGCCACCCTTAACTGATCTCCCGGGTGCCTCTCAATGAAACGTGGCTTTAAAAAAGCACCATGATGATTATAGCAGACTTAAACCAGGAAATCAATCATTTATTTCAAATTCGCAGGCGTCAATTCCTGTCAAATTCCCTTGTGTAAAATGAGAACAACATACAAGTATCATCTTAACATAATAATAAATCAATTGTTAACAATTTTGGAATCGGGAATCTAAATCAGTACACGATGATGGCAACAACCACCCAAAACAGTTACAATTGTGATTTAATTAGAGCTGTCATGTCAGCTGCATTATTTCAATAATTCATTGCTAAATGATTGACATTTGGACGGGGAGACAATCCTATCAAAATTGGACCCTACTATAGGTGCGGGATGTAAACAAGGGCCAAGAGAGATCACTGCAGGTAAGTCCACCAATACTGAGCCACATATGGACGGGAGATAACCCTGTCAAAAGTTCGATCCTAATGTAGTGAGCTAAGTCGACCATTCCCAGCATTACATTCACAATGTAGACCAATTTTTTTTAAAATTACTTTGCTGATCATGACTTGGAGGGTCTACGCACTATAAAATTGCAAACCACTTTAAGGAAATCATAAATCCAATTTCTGGAATTGCTAATTCAAAAAAATAAGACCTGCCCCGATAAACTAAAGACAGAACCATAATCTCTCACACGTTTCTTTTTCAAAAAACGCTAGTTTTTATTGAATCATTCTGAAATAGCGCTTTTCCAGTTCGAGACATGCTCAAGGCGCTGACTGATACAGGATCTCACTCAAGCCGCCTAGGGCGCCCATTTGCTGCTTGTGGGTGCATCGAATACAACACACCATCACACGCACGCACGCACACACACACACACACACGCACGCACACACACACCTACACAATACCACCAAATGAATTATATCATACAGTACCCAATCTTTTCATATAAAGTGACAATGCCGCCTTATTGAACCAGCATGCCAACACGAACATTTCTGGCTCTTCTTCTCTTATAGGAGATTCACGATGGCAACTGCGTGGAAAATCCCATTCCTTCTTATCTTGAGTGGCACTGCATGACGACTGCAGTACTTAACCGCAAGAGAAAGAAAGCCAGTCAAATGTCATCCGCCTGGGTGGTTAATTCGCTAACTTAGTAAACTCAAACCCGATGCACAAACTGCGCGCAACCGTCACCCTTAACTTGTAAACACAACATTGCAAAATAGCATCTCAAACGAAACACAGGCGATAGAAGAATGAATGCACACACTTATTCTATTGCCACAATTTTTATCACTGAGATCTCATAGTAGTTAGTAGCATGTGACAGTTTTCACTAAAAGCATACCAAACTAACTCAAGGCTCGCGTTCAGTGCTAGAAAATCCTCCCAGGACATTCCGAACGGCGGCGCGGTTTTTTAATCTCTCTCTCTCTCTCTCTCTCTCTCTCTAGCAGAAAAGGTTTTCACCGCAGACCTGCCGAGATGTGGACTTAGAATGTACTGGATATGAGTCTTCGTAGACCTGCCGGGACACGGACTTTTTAGTATGCACTGGATACTTGTCTTTCGTGTGTGGACCCTCGCTCCTCTGCTCCCATAGCTCGTACTTCACGTTTGCAGTAGGAATATAACCGCTTCACACTACCATAGCCAGTATAGGCGTACTACTAACTTCATTAACCGCACATAATTATAATGCCTAATGAGATGCGGAATACTGACTGAGAGTCTAAAGAGGGGTCGCGACTGGCGGTATTTTTATCCAGTTTTTAAATCCGTTTTCTGTTCTGACATTCTGATATGTTAATATCACAACAAGTTTTGTTATTTTCTCTGGAAATGTTGAAATATATTTTGGTAAAATAAAAAGTATGTAAGTGGAAATTCTGCTTAACTAGCTGTAATTTAATTTCTACTTTTCACAATTCCTACTGTTACTTTCAAGCTGATAGCATGCAGACTGTAAATAATAGAAATAAGCGTTCTGACGTGAGACACTGTTGACAATGAGGTTTTTCATGAACATGCATCACATGTACCACAGGACAGAACGTACTAACAAACTATGAGTTGTGTTGAGCCTGTCTACCTTAGATATCATATTGCAGAGACTGTATCATGGAAACAGATATCATAAAAACCTATACTAGCTTAGCAAGCTCGCTGCAGAGAAAGGTAGTGTTACACTGTGGTTGGTTTTTTTTATCAGTAGTTTATTCAGCCCCAATGCTTGAATCCTGATAAGTGTAACTCAGATTCCTTTATCCACGCAACCTGTTCACTCAGCAACAAGGCAGGAGTCGTCGTATGAAGTTTTCCAAATTTATTCAGCGTACATCAACAACTGTATACATTCGTGCAATCGCTTTATCCACTTTCCCTTCTTTTCAGACAGTGCATCACTTATATAGTCTCTCTATACTTTAGAAAACGTTCGAACATTCCAGCATGACGCAGTTAAGTTACAGCCAATCAGAATAAAATTCGTCATCAGAACTATGCACTGTCTTACGTCATATAACTTTATTTAGGTCAGAAACATCTCGTAGCTACCATTTATCTACACGCTTTGATCGATAGTAAACAAGCAACCCTAGAAAACTCTTCAATAATATCGAGCAACAAAAATTATCAACATTATACAAAGCTTCTTCCAACTACAACGCAAAATCACATCAAAGGTAAATAAATTCTGTTATTGCATGCTTTGCAAAACAAAACGATCGGATCTATCGCGCGCGTCTCAAACGTACTATCGTGCGCGTCTCAAACGTAACATGTAGTTTTAAGCGTGAAACATTGCTTGCGCAGAAAGCGTGCCAAGGCTCCATGCCCATGTAACTCTCTGTGGCTGGACTCCTTCTCTTTACTTGCAGATCGCTCGCAAACTCGGAGCTTGTCGCTTTGGGACCTGGGTACAAAATCCAATACTAGGACCAAAGTAAAACAATACAATACTATGGCAATAGTGAACATTTGACGGAGACAGAGCCTATTGTGAAAGCTCGAGGGTAGACAGTTTATAGCTACCGTCAAACTTTAGTTTTGTGGAGACACTTACTATTCTTATTTGGACGGAGACACTTTTGCGGTGGGATGAGGGCGAGAGTGGCATTTCATAGTCGTATTTGGATAAAGACATTCAATAGATGTTCTCTGAGGGAGACAGTTTACAGCCTTGCTTTGCAACAATGTTTATTGCGAGTTGAGTTAGTTTTCGTTTGATGGGGAATGGCGCTGTATACTCTGTTGGTCAGTTGTCTCCTCCTCATTCGCCTTCTCATCCTCCTTCTCCTACTACGACCATCACCAACACCGTCGTCGACGACGACAACGATGAACGAAGCAAGCGCCTGCAAACCAGTAATGGCAATTTACCATCATGTGCACTGTCCGCGGTCATACAGCGTATTCGAGACCGGGCTAGAACTGTCAAGCACTAGAGAGAGGGAGAAGGCTTGGTCTAGTTCCAGCTGCGCTATATGGTTTTGCCTTATGTCTCAATATTGTATCCCACACAAAGAAAAAAAAGAAAGCCAACAAATAAAAACAATAATCTAGGGGGATAGATGAACGACCGTTCCTTTTGGAATACTCTGTATTCACAGTGGATGAACTTCTACTGCTATTGCTGCTACTACTATTGTTATTAGGCCTACTACTGCTCTCGTTACTGCTGCTGCTGTTAGTCGTTACTACTGCTGCTGTTATTGCTATTGTTGCTCCTGCTGCAGCTACTATACTGCTTCTGCTACTACTACTACTGCTGCTGTTATTGTTGCGATTACTACTGCTTCTGCTATTAATGCTGCATGCTATTAATGCTGCATGCTATTACTGCTACTACTACTACTGTTGTTACTACTGCTGCTCCTGCTCATGCTGTTACTAATACTACTGTAGCTACTGCTTCTTTTACTACTGCTGCTCTTTCCGCTACTGCTACTCTTGCTGCTCCTTCTAATACTGCTATTCCTTCTAATACCGCTTCTACTGTTGCTGATGCTGTTGCTCCTACTGCTGCTCTTACTGCTCCTGCTACTATTACTAATAGATAACACCGTGAGTGATTTATGTGTTATATTCGTTCTATATCTCAAGTATTTATTATACAAGAAACAAAATTACTACGGCGAGTGGGTGATCGAACTACTGCTTCTACTAAACTACTTCTGTTACTATTGTTACTACTACTACTACTACTACTACTACTACTACTACTACTACTACTACTACTACTGCGGCTGCTTTTTTTACTGTTGGTACTACTACGTCCACGTAAATAAACAACTAATCAGCATTAGTGATTGCTGTTGTATGTGCACGGCCGGTCAACATTGTATTCGACAGAAAACAAATTGCCCAGGGAAGGGATGACCTTTCTATATAGTAGTATTTCGTAAAGCTGAGCGAAGGCCAGCAACCACACACAACTACCTCGTCTTGGAGCGCAATTACTTACAAAACAAGAAACAAAGAAGGGGAAAAAAACCCCACAGAATGCGGTTGCGGATCCGTGGTAATTTAGTTGCGTAGCTGGTGCGCCAAAAGATTCGGGTTCAAATCCGGCTACCATAAAACATAGGCGCTCATATCTGAATTTGAATGATGCCGACAAATAACAGCGTTTGGCACTCTGTACACTGGTATAATTATATACAGAAAGACGCGCTTCTTAAAGAGAAATTCTCACAATCCAATACGGGCGCCTGTGGTACAGACTGATCAATGTTAACGTTTTGGCATTACTGTTAACTTGCGTGGTGATGGGATCCTATGCACCTATGCCAACACACGCCAACCACGTTTGGCGAGCGAACCAGGAGTTTCAATTTCTGCAAATGACTAACAGGAGGTCCCCCCTACCCCCCATTTTGTACTGATTGTGGTTCACTTTTCCTTTGAACCAACTCAAAGACACGTACAAAAATAAGTGGTCACTCTGTTAAATAGTCAAATGGTTACGCTACAGAGAACACGTGACTTCTAGTACAAGAAGAAGTCAACAAAATAGAGCAACCATTGACTGGAAATTGTACAAAGGGGTGGCCCTGTTCTCAGTTGATGGTGAGCTGATTTCCTAAGCTGAAGGTCGCGGGTCAAACACCGCCGGGTACTCCTTCCCTTCAATAATGGTGTCAATCTAAAATTTCAAAAATACAAATGGCCGCGCTTTGAGTTCGATTGAAGAAAAGCGCGTGATAGAATCTCGTATGATGATGATGATGATGATGATGATGATGATGATGATGATGATGATGATGATGATGATGATGATTAAACACATGCATATTTCCACACAAGAAACATGATCACGGCGCTGAGACTGCTGAATGAGCTGGTCCAGTTCACTATCTCACTCAACCAGCCCTACACAATGACTTGCAGCATCGTAACGTTGTCACATGAATCAACATTTAAAGCTTTGAAACACCGATCGCACGTGTCTAAATGATTGACATATTTCGGTAGGCTCAGATCAAAACATAGGCCGGATGGGGACCGGACGTGCGGGCGGCAAGTGGCTTGTGAAGTTGATTTGTTATTTCTAAAACTTCCGCTTTTCATAGCGTGGGCATCCCCTTTGTTTGTCTAGGTATATATATAGAGGGGTTAGCTATGAAGGGGAGTCTGTAATTTTTACCTATAACTCACAGACGGGGCGATTTTTCGAGGCATTCGGGAGTCGGAATTGTTGTACATGTATTGTAAAGATGAGACAGTCAGAGGGTACTTTGCAGATTTGGGAGCAAGTTGGAGTTTTATCTGTATGTGCAATTATCTTTGGATAATTGGGCACGCCAACGTAAAAAAATTTGCGTTTAAAAAAAAGAATCAGGGCCCGGATGGGCTTATCTCATTACTTTTACTAATGTGAAACTCCCTGGTTACTCCTTGGTGGTGGATACGTCTGCTGATATGTCAGTGAGGGATATTCAATCATTTTCTCCTAATCTTCTCGTCTGTTTGTTTATATATATATATATATATATATATATATATATATATATATATATATATATATATATATCTATATATATATATATATATATATATATATATATATATATATATATATATATATATATATATATATATATATATATATATATATACCCCCTTTGAGTGAATAGAACTACTTATATATTTGTGTGTCTTTTTACAAATCTGTGAACATTTTGGATCAATCTTTTTTAGAAGTCTTTAGTGCATAAATATTTTGTTTTGGTGTAAAATCACACATTTGGAGACGCATTATTGTGTTTGCATGGAGTGTATAGTACAAGGTCTGTGAACAACTGTGTCGAAAGCCACCACTGGAAGTGCATATAGACAACATTTTATTTTATTTGTGTAATTCTGGATTTTTGTGACGTTGTGTGGGATTGTAGGGAAATGGTGGATTACATTATTGTTATTCAACCATTGATTATGAAAATTCATTTTCTGATTGTTAAGTTCGTTGCTTAATATTTTGTGTTTGATTTGACTTAAACCTTTTTGTTAAATGGTATAAAGCTGTGTTAGTGTTAGACTCAATAGGAAGAGGGGGTGTTTGATTGGCACACAAACAGCCCGCATTTTGGCGAGCAAGTCACATACACGTTGCATACACACACAAAATGCATAGCCACACAAAATGTATCGTGACAATCGTATCCAGGCCAACTCCCTATGAGCTTGACGCCTGCCTTTGATACGATACGACCGGGTTCAATGAAGTGTCTGGCAGTGCAGCTAAAAAATCTTTATTTAGAACCATATTTTTCTAATTATATGTAAATAAAAATTTGTTTACAAACAATGTAAGATTTCTCTAAATAAAACATCTTGTCAGTAAAGAGAAAATATATTATTTAGGGAAATCTTGCATTATTTGTAAACAAACGATTATTTAGAAAATATGCTTCTATATATAGTATATTTAGCTGAAATGGTACAAAATATATTTAAAAAAATCGCAAATAAACAATTTCAATTTAAGGGAATTCCATATGCGTGAACAAATGTATTATTTACATGTAGAAATGTTTTTAAATAATTATTTATTTACCTAATGCATTATTTGGCAGAATTTGCAAAAAAAATGTATTATTTAAAAGATGTTGCAAAGTATTGCATTATTTACGTAAACAATTCATTGTTTGGGGACTGCAATTTTCATTATTTAGAAGATTCGCAGATACAAGTGTAGTGATAATGAAAATTGGAAAATCGTGATTTTACGTGATTTGTATCGTGATTTAAAATGAGGCAAATGCTTTATTTCACTCGATTTTGTTATTATAACTGCAACGTTAACGGCTCCGGAAAGGAGAGATCCATCATTATTTTTGCATTGGCGGGATTGCCTTTAGAATAAATAAACATGGAGAACTCACAAGTTAACGGCGATCTTGTGAAAAAAAGCAGGAGCGTTGATTCCAGTTCTTTAACAATTCAATACTCCTGCTACTTCTTCTACACCTATCTCTGCGTTTTGTGGTAAATACATACAAAAAGAAAGCATACTTTTTCTCTGACGGAGATACTGAAAACACTGAACACTCCCGCACAAAACTGACCTTGACCTTTCGTTCTGGTCGTTAAAGACGTTTTCTCTTCGAATTTGTGGAGTTATTTATGTTGAGAAAAAAAATAAATAACACAAATTTTGGATACACAATCTTTGAAAAGACCTTGCATTTAATTATAGAAAGCAGTCAAATTATAAAGCCAAGTTTTCAAGCGAATCCTGAAATGGCCTAAATAATGAAAATTGCAGTCCCAAAACAATCAATTGTTTTCGAAAATAAAGCATTATTTAGCAGCATCTCCTACATAATACATTATTTAGCAAATTCTGATAAATAATGCGTTATATAGATAAACAAATCAAATACACTATTTCCACCGTGGGGGTACCGGGGGTTTCTGTATAAATAGTATTCCCACTTTCTGGAAATGTCATGGTTTAAATTCCCTCTGTCGCTGTCTTTCTCCCTTGTTCTTTCTTATTTCTATTCTGTTCTATCAATATACTATAATATATTCTTTGCTAGGCCAGTCACCTACCTTTTTTCTTGAAAACGCTTCCAAAACTCCTCATTTTTGTATGAGATCTGTTGGGTCAGCTTCGGAAAATTGGACGCTTTCTTCCAAGCGGTCCTCCTATGATATTAATGCTTAGCAATTTGGGCATTTTATATGCATGTGTTTTGTTGATATTGTATAACGATGTTTACATTCTATTGTGTTTTTGTAAACAGGGGTCCCACATATTACAGTATAGCCTCAGCGTCCCCTGCGTGGGATGCCTTTATTGTAAAGTGACCGGCTGGTGGAGTGCCTTCAGTGTTACCACTAGGGTTGTTTCAGCAGATCTTTTATACGGATGAGGGGTGTCTTCTTTCAACCAAGTAGCTAAAAGTGGTTAAACAAAAAAACCGCTAATAAATATTTTACAAAAGGAATTTCATACAATGCTCAGCTCTCTAGCAATTGGGTTAACAATTGTCCCACCTGTCTTTTGACCCGACAAAGAATTTGAAAATGGACGAACTTACTACAATCAGGGGCGACTGATGCTTTCTGTACAGGTGATACAGTCACGTGCCAGAGTACTCTGCGAGCGATACGTAGAAAGAACGTATTGCCCTGATTCTACAACCAACCTCCATTTGTGTAAGTGCCGATCCATCAGTGCAGAGCGTAGTATACTGAACAATCCTGCTGCATCCTGCGTCAGTTGGACTGCGGAGTCGTCGTAAGTCGCAAAACTTTCCATTGGTGGCGTCTTGCCTTGCCTTGCCTTGCCTTGCCTGTCTGTCTGTCTGTCTGTCTGTCTGTCTGTCTGTCTGTCTGTCTGTCTGTCTGTCTGTCTGTCTGTCTGTCTGTCTGTCTGTCTGTCTGTCTGTCTGTCTGTCTGTCTGTCTGTCTGTCTATCTATCTATCTATCTATCTATCTATCTATCTATCTACCTATCTATCTATCTTAGTTTTCATTTCACTTCATTTATTTCATTTAATGTTTGTAAACATTGTGATTTTAAACAATGAAATAAATAAATAAAACTGCACAATTGAATTATTAACAATGTAACATAATCAAACAAAGGTAAAATATGAGGTAAAATGCCTACTCTGTTTCACATAATCAACATCGCTTCACTGTCTCGCTTATTTTTACGTGAATGATTTGCATACCATATTTAAGCAGTTTGTGGTTCCAATGAGTTTTTTGAGTTTTTAACCCTTATATAAAAATAATAATAATAATAATAATAATAATAATAATAATAATAATAACCATGATGATGATAATGATATTAGTAGTAGTAGTAGTAGTAGTAGTAGTAGTAGTAGTAGTAGTAGTAGTAGTAGTAGTAGTAGTAGTAAATGCTATGTTACGTGCTTATCTCGTAGCAATATCGGCGTTCTCTCCTAAAACCATTTTTCCTGATCCACTGACCTTCACAAACTTAACATTCACTCCCATCACCATTCACCTCCCTTTTCTAAGACCTAACCTAACCTATCCTATCCTGTCCCATAACACGGAGGTCGTAGGGGCACCATAGATGATCGTTTAACCAGCATACTCCATCTTTCCCTGTCCTCAGCAACCCTGATTGTTTCACTCAAACCAGTCCATTCTCGAATGTTGTCCTCCCACCTCTGTTTCGGTCTCCCTCTTCTTCTACCTCCTTGCACTGTGCCTTGCAGGATGGACTTTGCAAGACCTGATGATCTGGTGACGTGGCCATACCATCAGAGTTTACGTTTTTTCACCACTGTGTGCAGGTCATCGTGTTGTCCAATGGCTTGTGTGATGGTCTGCCGGACTTCGTCGTTGGTGATGTGCTGGGTATAGGAAATGCCTAGAAGTCTTCTGTAGCACCTCATCTCCATGCTTTGTATTCTTCGTTCAAACGGAGACCCATCAGTTCTAGCATGTCCAGAGAACAGAGAAGAAGAAGAAACCCTCACAATTCTCAGAGAAGAAGTCGAGGCAGCAGTGCAATCGCTGAAGAAGGGGAAGCCAGCAGGAGTGGACAACATACCCGCGGAACTGCTTCAAGCAGGAGGAGAAGCGATGATCAACGCACTCACTAAACTTTTCTAAGACATCCCTGAGAATAACGTGACCTTTACAGGTAATTTTTTTTTTCATGTCGCGACATTTCAGAAAAAAACAAAAACTAAAACAAAACAACAACAACAACAAAAACAACAACAAAACAGTCGCGCAATTAGCATGCCTTTTTAATGAAATTCCAAGCTTTGCGGTGAATGCAATCAGCATACAATCGTGACGAGTACATGTTGGGTGCGTCAACCCAGCCCTTTTAATCGTGGTGGAAAATATTAAGGTGATGGCTTTGACTTTTTACGACTGTGTGACATAAGAGAACTGCCAAAACAAAACACATTTACAAATGTGCCATGCAATCAATAAATGTGTGTGTGCGTGTGAGTATGTGTTTGTGTGGTGTGTGTGTGTGTGTGTGTGTGTGTGAGTGCACGAGCGGGCTATATGTCAATATGTGTATGATGGTATGTGTGTGTGTACATGCGTGCGTGTGTCTCGTGTGCGTGTGATTGTGTGCGTGCGTATGTGCCAGCGCGCGTTTTAATAGCAATAAACGCGGCAAGTCATAAATATTGCCACAATTTTTATTGACAGGAAAACGTGCGATCTTTGAAGGTTTGCCTTTGATGTCACATAGAACGTCATGGAACGATTTGGAATGTGCCTTTGATCTGAAGGAAGGAGGAGCTTAAACTGAGTGACAGATGGCAAATGCAACTGTATACTCCTCGAGGCCTCCTTCCTCCCCCCCCTCCCCTCTCCCAACTCTCACTACATCCTTCCAACCCCACTCCCTGGTTGAAACAGTTTAAGAACGGTTGTTGTTGTTGCTGCTGCTGTTGGTGGTGGTGTTTTAGCAGCTGTTGTTGGTGGTGTAGCAGCTGTTGTTGGTGGTGTAGATTTCTGAAGGAGATCAGTAGTATTGGATAACACAACTCTCGTAGCACTCAACTTTCGCAAGTTTCTTAAAACCTTTTTTTGACACGATTTAAAAAGAACATAATTTTATCGTTTTGATATAGCACTTTTCAACTAAACAACTGCTTAAGGCGCGGCCGATGGTTGTATATTCCTTCATTTGTTTCTCATCTTCTATTTTAGTTTAAATTTTAAAAAAAAAGATACACAGACTTACCCCTGGTGCATTTAACATAACAAAGCGCTCAGATTTCTATTGATCCAAATGCCCACGGATGTCGTTTTCCGGCCAAAGCATGATCGGAATACTCGTAAATTAGATATATAGTTTTTCTTTGTATGTTTTGAAGAATGTGTCGCAGTCAAAATGTGATTATTTAGTTGTGGCAAGCAACAGCATTTTCTGCTACCCCTCCCCCTACCCCTTTTTCTTCCTACCTCTCTCTCCTTCCCTCCTCTCCATCTTTCTCGGCTGTTCTCTTTCCTCTGGTCCTGATTTGGCTCGGAAGAGTCCGCTAGACCTAAAGCAATAACCATGTAATGTAATGTAATGTTCTCTTTCCTCTCCACTGGCGATGTCTATGGAGGGGGGAGGGAGGGTGTTAACCAACAATCTAACATCAATAAATGCGTACTAAACTATTTTAAACACCAAGTCCAACAACAACCGTACAGTTGAAGGGCGCAGACAATTCCATCAGCTGTCAAAACACAGCGACGGTGTCAGGAAGGTCCAAATCTCCCATGACAATTTTTATAATACTGGCGCGCCAAACATCAAAGGAAATGCTGCCACGTTCGATATATTGATGAATAACATATGGATGTAAGTGTCGGTGGGTCTGTCACGACCCACACTCAGTTTGAACTTTATATTGTTGTTTGTAGATAGGTGGTCTTCTCGCAAGTGCCTATGAATCATCGTGTTGTGTGCCTTTGAATAAGCCGGGACAAAAGTAAATGAAAAGTGTGACGTAACTTATTGTCGTACAAAAGAGGAAATGAAGAAAGAGAAAGAAGACAGGTATTTGGTCGTTACATGGAGGTCCCAGGAACAGTGAATCTAGGAGCAGTGTGTTGAATCGTTTTTCGTCCCTGCTAATCCTTTATCCGTCAACTGTACGCTTAAGGAAATACGTACGTGATATCCTCACGTAGCGGTGCCCTACGACAAGAACTTGAGTTTTCACCAGAAGTCGTTTGAGAACGATGAGGGAGAAAGAGTTCGACCTTGAAACTGGTGCAAGTTCGACTGTTTGTTTTAGTCAATGAAGATCGAGACGACTAGTAGACCTGACCGTTGACCTACCTGTACCAAAAGGAATGCTGCGGATGAAGAGACGTATCCGACCTTAGCCGCATCACCGTATCCACGGGTAGTTGAGTAAGTGTGGACTTGGCTGCCGTGAACTGACAAAACCGAGCAAGTCCACAAAACCTACTTTCGAGAAAATCGACGTTTTGTGTTGCGCTATATTACGCGATCGTTTCTGGAAGTTTAAAGGCATATTATAATGCAATTCCTCGATTTAAGAGTGCATACCTTGAATGTTAAAGAAATGTTTGATAGATTTGATGTTTTAAGACTATTTGTGGACTTGCTTTGTTTTGTCAGATTATTCTTGAGATAGATCTTTGTTGAGAACATGACAAAACCAAGCAAGTCACCCGCTTGGTTTTGTCAGTTTATTATTGAATTAAATCCTTGTTAAAAAAATTCACAAAACCAAGTAAGTCAAATCCGCTTGGTTTTGTCAGTTTATTATTAAGTAAATCCTTGTTTTCAAAATTCACCAAACCAAGTAAGTTCCATAGGCCGTTTCGTTTCTTTGTTAAAAAGTCGGACGAGATGAGTCACATAAGTTGGGCTTTGTAAGATGTGGGTGCGGCAGTTACAGTGAGTGTATATGTGTGCCTGTTTATTGTTTTTAGCCATTCTTCACTTAATATTCCTGGGTTGGTATGCAGGAGTCATGGTTTTTTTTGCTCTCCCTTCAAAATAATATTAGATGCAGCCAATTTAATTTTAAAAATACAAAACTATTTTCCTTTCAGTTTCCTATTGTAGCGATATTCCTGCCTTTACACCACGTGTATGTCTTGTATTTTGTTGCCCTTGTTGTGTGTCTGTAATATATTTGTTGCTGTTTGTTTGTGGGTTCGGGCACTGAATAGAATAGGCCCAACGTTTCCCGGCGTGTCGTAAGAGGCGACTAACAGGGGTAATGTTAGCACGGCATCACTGGGCGAAAGTCTTCTACACAGAAGTCACCGGCCAGGGCGAGGAACCTCACGTTGCTACATGTTCAACCACCACGTGCTCGGGGCCAAGGCGAGCCACACTGTATTCGTGGATTTCGGCTGTGCCCAACAGCCTGGAGAGGATTGGGCACCGCCAGGTCATTTTTTGCCCAAGACACACTACATGCATAATGACACTATCCACTAATTCCATACCGGATAGGTCGTCGCCCGGCTCAAGGACCGCGCCTTCCGTTGGCCACCAGGACGGAGGTGTTAAGTATGCTACTGATGGACAATTTAGCAAGATCCGCACGATAAACAACATCGTCATAGGAACCTGGAATGTCAGGACCCTAACTGCGGAAGGAAAATTAGAAGAACTGGCCCACGAGTTGGACCACTATCGATGGAACGTTCTAGGCATTAGCGAACTGCGCTGGAAAGGCCTAGGTGAAACAACGACAGACAAAGGCCACAAGCTCTATTTCAGCGGTAGAGATGACAGGCACGAACACGGCGTTGGATTCTTGGTCCACAAGAACATTCTAGCCACTGTCATGGGTTGCCGCCCAGTAGACTCATTACCATCCGCCTGAGAGCAGCCCCTTTCAACATCACCATCATCCAGACCTATGCCCCAACATCAGACTATGACGACAGCGAAGTGGAGGATTTTTATGAAAATCTACAGGCGGTCCTTGACCAAGTGCCGAAGAAGGACATAGTCATAGTGCAAGGCGACTGGAATGCCAAGGTTGGCCAAGATGCGCACCACAACTGGGGAGACACATGTGGACCCCACTGCAACAACGAGACAAATGACAGGGGTCTGAGATTCTTGGAGTTTGCCAGATACAACAATCTGGTACTGGCAAACACGCTTGGTCTCCACAAAAACTCCAGACGATGGACATGGCACAGTCCCAGTGGGGAGCATCACAACCAAATAGACTACATCATGGTCAAGAAACGCTTCAGAACAAGCATCAACATTGGCCGGGCACGCACTTTTCCAGGAGCAGACATCGGAAGTGACCACGATCCCTTGATGATGTCTTTCCGGCTCCACTTGAAGAGAGTAAAATACTGCACTAGACTGAAGTTCGACCTGGACAAACTGCAAGACCCGGAGGTGGCAGAACTATTTCAGGCCACAATTGAAGGGAAATTTGCACCACTGCTCATTTTGGGGGCTGGTGAAGTAGATGTCAACACCATGACCACCACCTTCCTCAGCTGTGACAGATGCCGCCACTGAGATCCTTGGCAAGCACCGACCAACTGAACTTTTGGATCTGTGTGATAAACGAAGAGAGATTAAAAAAAGAAAGAAAAAGAACACCTCACAAGGAGCTGATGTCTACCGAAAAATCAACAATGACATCCGAAAAGGCATGCGCACAGCAAAGGAGAACTGGATAGAAGATCAATGCCAGGAAATAGAGAACAGTCTGAACAAAAACAACAGCAAGAAGGCCTACCAGACTGTAAAGCGGCTGACAAGTTTCAAACAGCCCAAAGTCTCCACGATCCAAAGCAAGTCTGGCATATATATGCCTTACAGAAGAACAAGAAGTCTTGGACAGATGAACAGAGTACTGCTCTGACCTTTACAACCATACACCAAATGGAGACCCATCAGTTCTAGCATGTCCCGAGAACAGAGAAGAAGAAATCCTCCCAATTCTCCGGGAAGAAGTTGAGGCAGCAGTGCAATCGCTAAAGAAAGGGAAGTCAGCGGGAGTGGACAACATACCCGCGGAACTGCTACAAGCAGGAGGAGAAGCAATGATTGATGCCCTCACCATTATCTGTAACAAGATCTGGAAGAGTGGAGAGTGGCCTATACCATGGGCCCAGTCGCTTGTCATCACTCTTCCCAAAAAAGGTAACCTTCAGGAGTGTGAAAATTACCGCACCATCAGCCTCATCATCCATCCCAGCAAGGTCCTCCTGAAAATATTACTCAACAGGTTGAAACCCCAAGCTGAACAAATCATAGCTGAAGAACAAGCAGGATTCAGGGCAGGGCGAAGTACCACTGAACAGATTTTCAACCTCAGAATAATCTGTGAGAAATACCTACAGCACCAACATCATGTGTTCATAGACTTCAAGAAAACGCTTGACCGAGTCTGGCATGCAGCTCTATGGGTAACAATGAAAGCGTACAACATCAGACCTAAAATTATTGAAGTCATCAAAAACCTGTATGACAAGGCTACCAGTGCAGTCCTCAACAACAGCGCCATCTGGAACTGGTTCAGAACAACAATCGGTGTGCGTCAAGGATGCCTATTCTCTCCAACACCCTTCAACATCTTCCTAGAGTGCATCATGTCAGATGCTCTTGCAGATCGCGAAGGCACAGTCAGCATAGGGGGTAGAGCAATCTCCAATCTTCGTTTTGCGGATGACATTGATGGATTGGCTGGAGAGGAACAAGTACTTGAACAGCTGGTACAGAGGCTTGACACCACCTCCAAAGCTTGTGGAATTGAAATAAGTGCAGAGAAGACCGAAATGATGACCAACAACACCAATGGCATCAACACGGACATCAAAGTCCAAGGCCAATCCCTCAACACAGTGCATAGCTTCAAATATTTAGGAGCCATTGTATCAGACAATGGGTCCCGACAGGAAGTCCTCTCCAGGATCGCACAAACAACTGCTGCCCTGACAAGGTTGAAGCCATTTGGAAAGACGGGACCATCATTCTACATTCCAAAGTAAGACTGCTGCGCTCCCTTGTCATCTCCCATCTTTCTATATGCTTGCGAAGCATGGACCCTCACAGCAGATCTACAACGAAGAATACAAAGCATGGAGATGAGGTGCTACAGAAGACTTCTGGCCATTTCCTATACCCAACACATCACCAACGACGAAGTCCGACAGACCATCACACAAGCCATTTGACAACACGATGACCTGCTCACAGTGGTGAAGAAACGGAAACTCCGATGGTATGGCCACGTCACCAGATCATCAGGCCTTGCAAAGACTATTCTGCAAGGCACAGTGCAAGGAGGTAATAGAAGATGGAGACCGTAAAAGAGGTGGGAATACAACATTCGAGAATGGACTGGTTTGACACTGAGCGAAGCCATCAGGGCTGCTGAGGACAGAGAGAGATGGAGTATGCTGGTTAAACGATCATCTGTGGTGCCCCTACGACCTCAGGGTTACGGGGACAGGATAGGATAGGATAGGATAGGATAGTTTGTTTGTTTGTTTCCACACCTCGTGGAAG
Organism: Oncomelania hupensis; assembly: GCA_036898135.1. Taxonomy (NCBI): domain Eukaryota; kingdom Metazoa; phylum Mollusca; class Gastropoda; order Littorinimorpha; family Pomatiopsidae; genus Oncomelania; species Oncomelania hupensis. The sequence continues at coordinate 81,832,024 of CM072514.1, read as the reverse complement.
TTGCCGCGTAGGCGGAAGATCTACAGGATCCTTCATGGTGGGCAGGAAAGTACATGAAGAAAACTCTTTTTCAAAAAGCCGAACACGTCCTTTGCTGACCGAAATTTCGTCATCATTTTCACAGGAAAATAATATTGCACAGCAGCAATAACATGAATTCTCACTGGTCCACTTCATCTTAAGGCGCTTTCTCATTGGTCGGGAGGACTTACTTTTCTTTGTCAGGTTATTGTAGAAAATGACGTCATCATGCCAACTCGAGCATCAGCCAGAGGATCGCCGAAACAAAATCGCAGGGGACTTGCTTGGTTTTATCAGTTTATTCCCCCACTTAAAATTTTTTTAACAAGGACTTACTCTATGATATCTTAAAATCTAAACATAGTTCGGATTTGATTTTTACAGGTAAGATGCGTCATTCTCTTGCAAGTTTGATGGCGCAAAAAACTCATTTTCGACCTTAGGTGGACTTACTCGGTTTTGTCAAATCACGGCAGTTGGGTGTTTTCACTGGCTAGTCGGGTGTCTCTTTGTTGTCATTTATTTCTGTGGTCCGTATTTTGTCGTGTCATTGTTAGCTATCATTATGTTGTGGGGCTAAAATATTATGGGGAAGTATTATACTCGAATAAGTGATACCATATTTATTACAATCATTATTCTTCAAAGCATACAACACATTCAAGGTTGCAGTCATTCATTCATACATGCGTTAGATTTACATTTGTGATTGTTACAATACAAGAGTTAGCGATTATTATTATTAAGGAAAATGGTTGAGTTTTCAATTGCATCAGGTGCATGTATAAATTGTTACTCAAATTCTTAGAAGATTTTGTATGGGTTATGTTGCAGTGTACCCTTCGCTTTTTGCCTTTGGTTTCATCTTCAACTTCGATTTTACCTTCAACTTCAACTTTAACTTCGACTTTGTTTTTGGTTTTACCATCACTTTTCACCGATTGTATTATAATAGACTTTTTGCCAGTGAACTTTTTGCCTTCGCTTCTTCACCACAGACTTTGAAATATTGGATGACCACGGCGGATGCATCTAATCGTAGCAGCTACAGTCCCAGTGACATTCGAGGTGTATGCACTTATCGATTACATCTAGTGCATTGACAATTTTTAGTTTATTTGCCTACTGTGTTCCCGGGACATATATACATTTCACTCCTGCGTTGAGCGAGTTCATGCTCTAGTGTCTTCGGGACGTTTTTGTTATTATGCAATTTCGTATTGCAAAGGTTTGATCGCAGGAGTGTGATATGTATTTGTAAAACGGGACTTGTGAACTGAAATCGTTATAACAGTAGTAGCAACAAATTTGTAAACAGTGTATAGGTTGTGTGCGAACAATGAGTGAACAGTAGAAAAGGAAAACAAAGAGACTGAACGAGAATACTGTGTAGAACCATTTAATTTATTTAAAACAAAGAACATTTCATTCTGTCGTTTGATTTTATCACCTTTATAAATTTTAGTTATTCATTTACGACTCCATGTTATGTTCATGTGAATAAATTGTTGTTTTATTTTGCCAACGTAATACTTGTCTCTATCTATTCATCCGTTGTTCACGTATGGTTGCATACACTGCTCAGAGTTCCCCTTTATGGTAAGAGAAACGAAGGACCGTAAGGGGGGGGCTTTGACATATTTGGTGGCAGCGGTCGGATCGAACGGATGAATGGAGGAGATAGAATTACGTTGACATTGTTGTGTTATACCATACAATCAGAGTAAGTGACGTGGGTGGTTGGCGGGTGCTGGAGCGTTTTGAATCGCGTGGGCGCACTTAGAGCACCCGACAGTAATAAGGTAAGCAACCAAGCCCACTCTTTACTATAATACAACTTAGTGTCATCTGAGCCAAACCGTGGTATAACTGTTGAGTTATTTGAACTCTGAGATATATAGTTGGTAAATAGATTTGTTGTTTACCAATTATACAAGAAAAGGTGGTCGGCTAGCAAAATGTCCGCCACCCGGAAAGGTACAAAACGTGCTGGAGCCAAGAAAACGATTGGTGGGGAAGGGACATCGATCACCCCTAGCAGCGACTCAGCCGATATTGTACTGGGAGCATCGGGAGAAGCGACCATGTCCAGTTTGACGAGAGAAGAGACTCTGAGTACGTCTGTCTTAGGTTTCCCTCGCATGGCGGTAGCCGTAGAACCGTCAAGGAACCAAGAGACGTCCGAAGTGATTGACGTATCCGTGAAGTATAGAGAATTAGGTATGAGCCTAGGCCTGCGAGAAGAGGCGCTAGCGAGATTTGTCGTGGATGGCATCCAAAAGGAAGAAGAACGAAGAGAGCGAGAAGAAGACAGACGTTTAGTGGAGAGGAAAATGGAAGAAGAGCGAAGAAAAATAGAAGAAGAGCGAAGAGAGCGCGAAGAAGACAGACGGCTAATGGAAAGAAAAATAGAAGAAGACAGACGTCTAATGGAGAGGAAAATGGAAGAAGAGCGAAAGGAAAAAGAAGAAGAACGTCGCCGACGCGAAGAGGAAAAAGAAGAAGAACGTCGCCGACGCGAAGAGGAAAAAGAAGAAGAACGTCGCCGACGCGAAGAAGAAAAAGAAGAAGAACGTCGCCGACGAGAGGAAGAGAAAGAAGAAGAACGAAGATCATTAGAAATCAGAATGGAGGCAGAGAAAGAACGGATGAAAATGCAGATGGAGGTGATCAGAGAAGAACGCGAAGTTTTCGCTGACCGTTCAACTCGTAGAGAACATCATGATGGTTACCGACTGAAAATTCACCCTTTCGATGGTAGAGAAGACATCGAAGCTTATCTGCGTCATTTTGAACTCATAGCTGAATCACAAGGATGGAATAGAGATTGCTGGGCAGCAAGGTTGTCTCCACTATTGTCAGGAGAAGCGCGCGATACGTATTTGCGTCTGACACCCGAACAGGCTCAAGATTTTGAAGAAGTACGCAACGCGCTGTTACGTCGTTTTCGCCGCGATGCGGAATGGTATCGCCGACAGTTCCGAGGGACCAAGAAAGAACAAAATGAAACTTTTCCGCAATTTCTCATCCGGTTGCAGACATCTGTAGAAAGGTGGTTTTCCTTGGCAGACAAAGACATCGATGAAGCGAAGTCTGTGTTAGACATGTTTTTGACTGAACAGATATATTCAGTAATGAATCCTGAGCTCGAGATGTTCGTGCGTGAACGATTGCCGACAGACGCCGCACAAGCAGCCGAATATGCTCAACTGCATTTGGACGTAAAACGAGCCGTATCCCGAGGACCTGTTTTCCAAAGAGCGAGTCCACGAACACCGAGCAGTCAACCCGAGCGTAGACCGAACGAGTCACAAACGAGATTGAGGGAACCTATTAGGAGACCAGTTGTCGGTAGAGATGAAAGAGACAGGAGGAATTCAGACGAGTGCTATAAGTGTGGGGGTAAGGGGCACTTCGCCAGGCAATGCATGAAAACGCATGCAGTCAGTCATGTTACAATTGCGACCGACACCCTACCGATCTATACTCCGCCAATAGACGTCCGATCTATTAAACCCTATAACCCGTGGAGTGAGGGTCGGATCAACGAAAATACAGTACGCATCATGCGTGATACTGGAGCAGAGATGGGAGCAGTTGCTTCAAAATGGGTCAAACCTGAAGATTACACAGGGAGGAGTGTTGAAGTGTACTTAGCAGACCAGACAAAAACAGGAAAGTACCCTACAGCATGGGTGAAACTTGAATCAGGCTTTGTGACAGGGACTGTTGAACTGTTCGTCCTTGACCACATGGGACCTGACATTCTTCTGGGTAACTGGATTACATTTTCATCTGGTTACCGAAGCCCAGTTACCATTGATGGTAGTGAATGTGCCGTGGCAGCAGCAGTCGAAACAAGAGGACAAATAGAACGTGAAAAACGAGCGACAGTACCTTTGCAGGTATCGAAAACTCTAGGAGTGGAAGTCACACCGACAGAGTTGGCTGCATTGCAAGAAGAAGACGATAGTCTTAAAAAAGTTCGAGCGTTGGCTGATGCCCAGAGCGAACTGAAGTCAGGAAATGCTACAGTAAAATTCACGCGAAAGAAAGGGTTACTATACAGGTTGCATCAGTTGCGAGGAGTGGAGACATCGCAGCTAGTAGTTCCCAAGAAACTACGAAAAGAAGTCATGAGGCTAGCTCATGATCCTCCCATGGCAGGACACCTAGGAGGAAAACGAACTCGCGAACGTATATGGAATACGTTTTTCTGGCCTGGTATGTGCGCAGACGTTCGCAGGTACTGTGCATCATGCATTGAATGCCAGAGAGTGACACCAAGGGGTCGAGTCAGCAAGGTACCCCTACAAAAGATGCCTTTGATGGACGAACCATTCCAAAGAGTGACAGTCGATGCAGTAGTGACAGAAGACGATCAATGGAAAGAAGAACAAGTGGGCAACGACATTCCAACGTGTCCGTTAGTGGCGACCGAGGGTCCGAAAGATGTACACGTTGACCCAGAATGTCCAGAAATTCATGAGGACATCCTAAACATAGTGTCAGACTATGCAGACATTTTCACTGATTTCCCTTTACGATGCACCTTGGATACGTGCGAGATAAAGATGATCAATGAAGAGCCAGTCCGTACAAGACAATACCCTTTACCTCATTCGCAAATGCAGGTGGTGAAGGATGAAGTAGAAACGATGATGAAATTACGGGTCATTGAGAGAGCAACGTCACCGTATAGCTCACCGATTGTGCTAGTGAAAAAAAAAGATGGACAAATACGATTTTGCGTTGATTTTCGCAAAATGAATCGTAACATCGTCTTCGACGCTGAGCCTCTACCTGATATCGATTTTTTGTTCGCGAAGCTCGCAAAAGCGAAATACCTGAGCAAAATAGATTTGTCAAAAGGGTATTGGCAAATCCCAATGAAAAAAGAGGACAAAGAAAAGACAGCGTTCACCACTCCTGAAGGTCAGTTCCAGTGGTGCGTGATGCCTTTTGGATTGAAGACTGCCGGAGCTATATTTTCCCGAATGATGCGGAAGTTATTGGCACCCCTTCACATGCCTGAAATAGACAACTTCATGGATGATTTGATGATAGCTACTCAAACAAAAGAAAGGCATTTGGAATGTCTAAGAGCGTTGTGTCAGAGACTCCGCGAAGTGCAGTTAGCTGCAAGACCGTCAAAATGTTTCCTAGGATTTCAGAGTTTGGAGTATCTGGGACACATGGTAGGGCGAGGTAAGATTCAACCAGACCATCAGAAAATGGATCGCATCGGAGAAACGTCACAACCAACTACAAAGAAACAAGTGAGGTCGTTTTTGGGGTTAGCGAGCTACTACAGGAGGTTTGTACCAAACTTTGCAGCCATAGCCGCACCTCTATCCGATCTGACGAAGGGAGGAAAAACAGGACCAGTCGCATGGACGGAAGCATGCGAAAGAGCTTTCAACACTTTGAAAGAAAGGTTGTGCTCTGTGACGAGGCGGACAATCGAGCCTCTGACGCAGGCTGCACACACTCATCCCTTCCACACATCCAGTCACCCCTACCACGCACGCGGGCTAACCCGCCTAAGCCCCGCCCCTCGGGGATCACTGTTAAAACCTAGCACACAGCCAGATCCGCCGTCAGTCACAAGCCATCAATCCTCGAAGCCACAACAATCTGCCCTGGACACGTCCCCATCAACTGGCGACCTCTGAGCTACGGCAGTACTCTCGTGATACGACCCGTCTTAGTCAAGGTAAGAGAGGAAACTTGCTCTTTGTCATGTAGCATACCCATCACCCGTCGATCGCCCAACATGTTCGTATGTCCTGTTGATATGTATGTTCGTGTTTATAGTTTTGTCTTGATGTGTTGCTGTGACATGTATTATTTCCTTGTATATATTATCTGCCTTGTATATGACTCATGCCATGGTTGAATTTATACTTGTATGCTCCCCGTTAGCCCCATGTGTAAATATCCCATGCCATGCTGTCCCTCCACATAGATTAAAGTCCCCTAGTACAGCCCCTTGCCTGCAACCCCCATTGTCCTGTATCTACCCCATTTGCTTTTCTCCTATGCTCCCACTGTATAAATATCTGCCCCTGTTGTCCGCCACCCCATCTTAAGGCGCCGAAGATATCATATATTAGCGGCTGCCAGTAAACTCCACAATAGCCCCATAAACCTGGTTGCAATTGTTGGACTGTTGGTATGCACCGGCTAACCCTTGGCCGGTCCAACCAATTTGAAATCTGATGGGCACATGCGCCAACAGGCGCTGAACCCAGAATATACCTATCCCCCGCTGATACAGAGTCTGTATTGCTTTACAGACGGGCTCCTGTGCAGGGCGAAATACCCCGGCCCTGTACCAGCTTTAAGTCGCTGACCCGCTGTAGGCCCCTGACAACCCAGGGAGTCAACGCGAAGCGTTTCAACCAAATTTCATCATTCCCAAGCCAGCTAGCAACGTAAGCTGAAAACCACGCCTGTACCTTCAAACCAAAGTTGCACCATCGGTCGATTACGCAGGAATCTGACCGACTGACCCGCATTGCCACCCACGCGACGCTAACCTTGATCAACTGTCCAGACTATCCTGGACCAACCACCGCCCGTCGCAATCCGAGCTAAGTTCTCACCCAACGAGCATCACCACTCGCTGATTATCTGGCCAAGTACTCTGGACAATCCAGTTATCCTCCTGCCCAGTGATGATAGCAGTCCTCAGTAGCACTAGTATCCCTGAAATCGTCCACCCAGAATATCTCCAAGATACTCCCTACTATTACTGACAATATCCAGTGACTCACTCTTAGGTTATTCAACACAGACGACCCAATTCTATTTAATAAAAGTGCCTAGTTAGAAATTGTACCTACCTGGACTTGCCCTTGTTTTGAATTTCTCAACTAGTGTAGCCTACCATCTTTCTCGTCTGCACTTTGACTGCCTTTCATTAATTAGTAACTCCCAGCTCTAGTCTCTTGAATGTCATCGCAAAATTGGCCTAAGCAAGGGAGGCAATACAGTGCGAGAGATTAAGAGCTTACCCTCAACCCCCCCAACCCCTTTCTTTGTGACATGCTCTAGTCCTGTATGTTGTCTGCCAGATGGCGAAAAACCGTTTGTTTTGCAAACAGACGCGTCAGACACAGGTATTGGAGCAGTACTATGCCAAGATCAGGGTCACGGACTCCAACCAGTGGCTTGTGTCAGCCGGAAGTTAGTTGCCGCAGAAAAGAACTACTCAACGATTGAGAAGGAATGTTTAGCGTTGATTTGGGGACTTCAACGATTTCAGCAATATGTGTACGATCGGACAGTCATCGTACAAACTGATCACCAACCGCTGAAATACCTTCAGAAATCGAAAAATACCAGCAGCAGGTTGATGAGATGGGCGCTGTTGATGCAGTCGTTTCCACTGGTTATTGAAAGTATTCCTGGAAAGGAAAACGTCACTGCAGACTTTTTGAGCAGAAACGTGTAAGTCGTGAACTTTGAGTTTGAACAAAACCAAGGTTTTGTCTTGAGGGGGGGGGGGGGTGTATGTCACGACCCACACTCAGTTTGAACTTTATATTGTTGTTTGTAGATAGGTGGTCTTCTCGCAAGTGCCTATGAATCATCGTATTGTGTGCCTTTGAATAAGCCGGGACAAAAGTAAATGAAAAGTGTGACGTAACTTATTGTCGTAGAAAAGAGGAAATGACGAAAGAGAAAGAAGACAGGTATTTGGTCGTTACATGGAGGTCCCAGGAACAGTGAATCTAGGAGCAGTGTGTTGAATCGTTTTTCGTCCCTGCTAATCCTTTATCCGTCAACTGTACGCTTAAGGAAATACGTACGTGATATCCTCACGTAGCGGTGCCCTACGACAAGAACTTGAGTTTTCACCAGAAGTCGTTTGAGAACGATGAGGGAGAAAGAGTTCGACCTTGAAACTGGTGCAAGTTCGACTGTTTGTTTTAGTCAATGAAGATCGAGACGACTAGTAGACCTGACCGTTGACCTACCTGTACCAAAAGGAATGCTGCGGATGAAGAGACGTATCCGACCTTAGCCGCATCACCGTATCCACGGGTAGTTGAGTAAGTGTGGACTTGGGTGTTTTCACTGGCTAGTCGGGTGTCTCTTTGTTGTCATTTATTTCTGTGGTCCGTATTTTGTCGTGTCATTGTTAGTTATCATTATGTTGTGGGGCTAAAATATTATGGGGAAGTATTATACTCGAATAAGTGATACCATATTTATTACAATCATTATTCTTCCAAGCATACAACACATTCAAGGTTGCAGTCATTCATTCATACATGCGTTAGATTTACATTTGTGATTGTTACAATACAAGAGTTAGCGATTATTATTATTAAGGAAAATGGTTGAGTTTTCAATTGCATCAGGAAGCATGTATAAATTGTTACTCAAATTCTTAGAAGATTTTGTATGGGTTATGTTGCAGTGTACCCTTCGCTTTTTGCCTTTGGTTTCATCTTCAACTTCGATTTTACCTTCAACTTCAACTTTAACTTCGACTTTGTTTTTGGTTTTACCATCACTTTTCACCGATTGTATTATAATAGACTGTTTGCCAGTGAACTTTTTGCCTTCGCTTCTTCACCACAGACTTTGAAATATTGGATGACCACGGCGGATGCATCTAATCGTAGCAGCTACAGTCCCAGTGACATTCGAGGTGTATGCACTTATCGATTACATCTAGTGCATTGACAATTTTTAGTTTATTTGCCTACTGTGTTCCCGGGACATATATACATTTCACTCCTGCGTTGAGCGAGTTCATGCTCTAGTGTCTTCGGGACGTTTTTGTTATTATGCAATTTCGTATTGCAAAGGTTTGATCGCAGGAGTGTGATATGTATTTGTAAAACGGGACTTGTGAACTGAAATCGTTATAACAGTAGTAGCAACAAATTTGTAAACAGTGTATAGGTTGTGTGCGAACAATGAGTGAACAGTAGAAAAGGAAAACAAAGAGACTGAACGAGAATACTGTGTAGAACCATTTAATTTATTTAAAACAAAGAACATTTCATTCTGTCGTTTGATTTTATCACCTTTATAAATTTTAGTTATTCATTTACGACTCCATGTTATGTTCATGTGAATAAATTGTTGTTTTATTTTGCCAACGTAATACTTGTCTCTATCTATTCATCCGTTGTTCACGTATGGTTGCATACACTGCTCAGAGTTCCCCTTTATGGTAAGAGAAACGAAGGACCGTAAGGGGGGGCTTTGACAGGGTCCCATTCTATCTTGTCCTGGACAGTGCTGCAGAACTCCCTAACTCGAATTTCAGTTGCATAGATGACATTCCGGTTTCGCTGATTAAAAGTAATAAATTCACCATTAATTATCTAGCACGTAGTTGAATTTTTTTTAAAAAGAAGAGAAAATGGAGGATACTCCTTCAACTAATACAACAATGTGAAGGTTATAGAAAGGTCAAAAACTCCTATAACCATGGAACACAACATTAGGAAAACAGCCCGGTTCTATCTAAACGTGAATAATGCATGGATATCAGACTGTCGTCTGCTGACAGACAACACATTCTATACAGGACTTCGCTATAAAGGTAATGGCAACTCGCGTGCATATCAATCTGGGTGGATATAATGGTTTATGGCCTTAAGACAGCGCACTTGATGCTGCAAGTTAGCGCCTCCTTCGGCTTCAGCCAGCGCCTCGAGCAACTCTTTGAGCTGGTAAGTGCACATCTGGCCTAGGAGGTCATTTAAACTATGGTATTTTCGTGGCTGTGGTACGGAGCCCTGTTGACGTACAGAGACTGGGCGACACTTGGACGGAAGATAACCCTAACCTTGATCAAAAGTTCGACATTCATAGAGATTCAGGCGAGGGGACATAACTGCAGCTCACTCGACTAGAAATTGAGCGAAATTGGACAGGAGATAATCTTGTCAAAAGTTCGATCCTATGGCAGCAAGTAGCTAAGTCGGCCATTGGCGATATGGCAGAGGAGGATAACGTTATCCCCCCACCCCCTCCCACCCCCCTCCCCCCCGTCCGCCATATCACCAATGAACGGTGGGTGTGGGGATGACACGTCGATGCACATTCATTATGTGGTTGCCAGACGTTTACATCAAAGCTGTACAACTTATCAGTACAACTTATGTTAATCTGATGAATAAAAATTGATGCAACAACAACAAAAATCAAAGCTGACGACAGCACCGGCGACAACGAGCAGGAAGAAGAGGAAGAGACACCGAATACAGCAGAAAAGTTGTAGAAGCAGCTGGAATAGTGTAGCATTGAGGGTGGGGGGAGGGGAGTGTGTCGCACAATACAACACAACAGTCACATCTGCGTGACCTTAAATATGGAATTTGCACAAGCGTAAGTCGTTTGACTGACATGTACGTGTAAAGAAGGGGGACGGTGCATGGGGTGATGGGGTGGAGGGGTGGGGAGGGGGGTGATATGTGCGTGTGTGAAAATGTTGGGTCGGCAAGGGAAGGTGTAGGCGATGTCATGAATTGGCTAGATTTAACTCTGCTTATTACTATTTAGCCATGTGTAGTCTTTGTAACAGTAGAGAGTCAGTATATTACACAGCAGCAATTAAATTACACAGCAGACCACACACGGCGAGCGAGCCACCCACATCGCAGTGAGTCAGCACTTGAGCTTTGAATCGGACCGTTTTAACCAATCAGCAGCAGGCTAAGTGGGTAGAGCAGTTTTGACTGTGTCAAAACCTAGCACAGCTTGGTCAGTCGTGTGTGAGACGAGGAAGAAGTAACATCTCCTTAGCTAGCAGAGAACTATCTTCACTCATAGACCAGGAAGCAGGACTTAGAATCTCAGAATTCTATTCAGTCAACACGGGCCTGAACTTGTCAAACAGGTAAATGAACACCCTTCTGTTTCATCGTGATATATTTATATTATTGTTGAAATTATGTTTGTGGAATTTGCTATGCATAAATGTGAATTGTTAATCCGAATTTGCGGGACCACGTGGAAGAGCCTACCACGAGGCGAAACACGACCGGTTGCGCCGCCATGTTGTATCCCGTACGGAACCACTGTTGTTTAACTTATATGTATGTTTGCAGACCAGTGGCTGTACCCGTGAATGTTTATAATATTATTAATTCTGGATGTGTATAGTTAGCCACGATTGATATTTATGTATGTATAGGAATTTAGAGTTGAGATTCCAGTGGAACCCGGAAGTAGCAGAATGTTCGTCGCTTATGTATAGAGATGTGGAGCTATCACTGAGGGCTACTTTGGCTTTCAGTGAGACGCTCTGCACAAACCGATTATTCAGGGTTGTGCAGAATTTCGTCTCTTATATTACAGACGAGCAGGCGAGCTATCCCGAGCTATCCCCACTCCACAGAAACGACCAGTTGGTTGAGGAGACTCTACCGCACAAGACGGAAAGAGCTGCCTTGAAAGACACCCTGTCAGACCCCACAGCGTGGCAAGGGAACCCAACTACACAACGACACAGGTGGACCAGAAGCTACCTCACAGAAGGACTTCGAACCCCCACTCATGAGTTAAGTGCATAACACGAAGGTGCACTTAAACTGATCATAACAGGACCACAGTAGTCCAACTCTTCAGAAACTGTAAAACGGACCACAGTAGTCCAAATCTACATGAGATATACTAGCAAAGTGCCCGAGGAAGATAAAACAGCTGCCTAGACTATCAGCGATCAAACTCTTAGCATTGAAAGAGACTTTTTAAGTTAGATTAGTACTTAGAGAATCTTGTATAGAGTAGAAGAAATAAATGTGTGATTTTAACTGTTATCAAGTGGCTGGACTACATATGATTCATAGCCGTGTGAAAGCTAGTGTGACAGTAATCTTTTACCATTTTTCTGTCTATTTCTGTACCCCAACCTTAACACAGAACGAGCTAAACAAATAAATTTATTAAAGTAATTCATAGGGTGACTTACTAGCAGTTCCCACCGAATAAACGTGAGGGTCCATAATTCCATTGTGCAGAGCCCATAAACCCCACGTGACAGGCGAGAAAGACTAAATGGAAATAAACCCCTTTTAAAGGCAGGCGATTGGAATGGCATCCCAGATGACTGTCCTTGTCGTCTGGGCCAGGGCAGAGGACCTGCACTTCAGATGTACCACGCAAAAAACCCACAGTTGTAGAGATAATGTAAACATTTTCTTCATGAATTGTTTCTTCGTGGCGACAGCGTTGACTTCAGCAAAGTCTGGACCCATCGTGCAAAGACTGAGACCACGTGCAGTGTGAGCCTTAAATCAGGGATAAAACGATACACACACACAGGCGGCGGAAGCGGTGGGGGGGAGGGGGTGTGTGTGTGTGAGGAAGGGGGGCACTTGGCCCTCCCAGAAAAATATTGGGGGGGGGGGGGGGAGAGGGCAAACCTATACATTTGCATCCCCCCCCCAATATTTAGCCCCTCAAAAAACATTATTTGGAGGTTCAAACCAATATTTTCCCCCTTTCTCCCCCTACCCCAATTCTCAGCCCCTTAAATTAAACTTTTTTTTAAATGGAAAGAGAGAAAACAAAAACGATATATAACGATAAAGCTTCTAAGAGAGAGAGAGAGAGAGAGAGAGAGAGAGAGAGAGAGAGAGAGAGAGAGAGAGAGAGATGCCGCATTCTTTGATCCGGTGAATACTACTCGCTATATTCTTTGTACTGACCCGGGGAAGCTTGCGTAAACCATTGAACTTCGTATTTTTAACATCCGGCCTCGTCACTTCAAAAGAAATAGTGGTCGATAACGCTTTAAATTGAGGAAGAAACGATTTTGCTGGTAAGTCTATTCTTTATTTCTGTCTGTTTTAAATTATTTTTCGCAATGAAACTTGAAAAAAATATTTTTTTTCAGGTTGGATCATTAGAACATTACCATTAGATCTCTTTTTTTAAAATATGTGCGCCCCCCCCCCCATCCCCCCTCTCCATCCTGAGCAGCTTCCGCCGCCTGTGACTCACATTAATGTCTGTACTATTAACATATTTCGCATTGTTATTCATCGTTATTCTTACCACAGTGGTCATTCTCATACAAAGACAAGCCGGGATCAAGCGGATGGAAAGTAATCAAAAGTGTAGATATCGAGAGACAGTCACCAATTCAGTAACAAATAGTACCGTTTGCTATGTCGTACACTCTTCAAGTAATAATAATAATAATAATAATAATAATAATAATAATAATAATAATAATAATAATAATAATAATAATAATAATACCGGATGCTAATACGCGCTTTACTTCGAATGATTTCGAACTCAAAGCGCGGCGACCTATACCAACATACACGCTCATGTGCAACAAATATATTACAGACACACAACAAGGACAACAGTATACAAGGCATACACGTGGTGTAAAGGCAGGGAGATCGCTATAAGGAAACTGAAAGTAAAATAGTTTTTTGTTTTTTTATTAATTTGACTGCGTCCAATATTATTTTGAAGGGAGGGAGGAAGCCGGAGTACCCGGAGAGACCCCTCGGTGACTCGTAAAGTCTCATACCTTGGTCACAAATCTTTGCCCCAGGTGGGGCTCGAACCCACGACCTTCGGCATTGCCACCCCATGTACCGTCTCCACTTGTTACATAGGAGTTCATGTCTCCTTTCAGTACCATCTTTAAATGTAAGCATGTTTCATCTCTCTCAAAGCTGCCGTCCTGCCTAACACGATCTGTATTTGTCCTCTTATTGCCTACAATCTTAGGGCTGTCCTGTAGCACAGTAAGTCGTGAGTTGATTTCCTTGGCCGAAGGTTGCGGGTACGAACCCCCGCGTGAATCGAACTGACGTGACTGGGGTACGAGACTTTTCAGGACACCGAGGGTCTTCTCCGGGTACTCCGGTTTCCTTCCTCCCTTCAATAATGGTATTGGATGCAGTCAATCTAAAAATGTCAAATCTATAAATTATTTCTATTCCGACTTCTTTAAAAACGATCTCTTCAGATCACCGCGCTTTAAGTTCGATTGAAGAAAAAGCGCGTGATAGCATTCTTTATTATTATTATTAATTACTACTACTACTACTACTACTACTACTACTACTACTACTACTACTACTACTACTACTACTACTACTACTACTACTCAGCGGACTAACAATTTCATGACTCAAACTAGCACTACCAAAGTTAAGAAAAAGATGGTTGAAAAGTAAACCCCCCTATTAAAATCCGCTTACAACTTTCGTAAGTATTATTGCATTTGTATGAAACAAAAGGTATGGCGATCCTTAGCGTAGAAGAAATGTATTGTAGATTTCCGATTCCATCTCACAGTGACGGGAAAAGCCCAAACCGGCCCGTGGCTCAACAGTGTGATAGCGGGCTTAGAGAACATAAAACATTACAAGGCATAACTTCCCCCCCCCCCCCCTCATAAGAGCAAGTGTCGAGAGACGGGCCTTAATTATGGGCTGCTGCCGTCACTGTGATATGAAATCACAGATAAGTCATTAAACTGTATCCCCTGTAAGGATCACAATACATTGTATTTCATGGAAACTGCAGCACAATTTATACACAATGTTAACCAGAAGTTGGTTTTTTTTTTCAAGCATCTTGTAGAGTTTGGGCTGAATCTAGCAAGCAACAAACAATGAGCAACTCTACATTTCAGGTAGACAAATTAATGTTACTGTTAAATTTAGAGAATGGCATTTGTGAACAAAAATAATCCGTCGGTAGTCCTCTGACGTTGAGATTATGTAGCAGACAGCCTGACAGTCAGACCAGACAAATCCTACCACATACTGTGTCTTACTAGTCAACATAGACATTGTTAAACTGTTATTTATCAACAGCTGATTCAGCCCCGATGCTTGAATCTTGATATGTGTAACTCGAATTCGATTATCCACGCAGCCTGTTCACTCAGCAACAAGGCAGGAGTCGTCGTATAAAGTTTCCAACTGTATTCAGCAGACATCAACAATTGCATACAACCGAAAATCATTACAAAGATCATCCTTACAAGCAGACAGTGCATTACTTATAAAGCCTCTCTGCAAAACCAATGTCCCATCTCCGTAGCTCTAGTGCCAGAGCGTTCGCCTGGCACGCTGATGACCCATGTTCGAATCCCGTGATGGGCGAGATAAAAGTGGCTTTTTTCACGGTCCATTTTAGCAGTATGATTGCTCTGGTGGTTCAGTGTTCATATAGGTCCCTACCCTTTGTTTCCTGAGATGGTTATCCCCGTCTGCCCTATCGGTGTACACGTTAAACTTCAATGTTCATTCATTCTCAGCGATCGAAAAAAAATTGGAACATTCTAGCATGACGCAATAACATCCAATCAAAATAAAACTCGCCACCGGAACTATGCACTGCCTTTCATCATTTAATGTTTAGATTCGACCGGCTTTTACCCGCAATGCCTAGAAGCTTCGGTCGATAATAAACAATTCCAGAAAATTCTCAATATCGACCGACGAAAATTATCAACATAATAAAAAGCTTCTTCTATAGCAACAATGCAAAATCAAATCAAAGGTAAACGCACTCTATTATTGCATGCTTTTCAAAATAAAATGACCGGATCTATCGTGCGAGTCTCAATCGTAACGCACGTCAAAGAAAGCTTAGAATACGAATACAAAAAAGGTTGTCCCGTACGCTTTTGGTCATTGGGAAAAGAGGCCTTTAGGGCCTCCTTCTTCTCTAGGCCAGCTTAATGAGGGCGGTGCTATCTCCTCTGCCTCCCTGCTTTACCACCCTCTGATCTACATAGATCCAGGTACCCATTCACAGCAGGGAGGTATCCATTCACAGCAGGGTGGTATCCATTCACAGCAGGGAGGTATCCATTCACAGCAGGGTGGTATCCATTCACAGCAGGGTGGTATCCATTCACAGCAGGGTGGTATCCATTCACAGCAGGGAGGTACCCATTCACAGCAGGGAGGTACCCATTCACAGCAGGGTGGACTGAGTTATGTCATGCGCTTGTTTCAATCTTTTTTTGTGGTGGTTTGGTGGTTATCTTGCAGGCATGGTGACCCATCCAAGTACTCAACCCATCCAAGTACTCAACCCATCCAAGTACTAAACCCATCCAAGTACTCAACCCATCCGGACGCTGCTTGAAACATTGCTACTGCTCCACCAAGAATCCCATTATAAAACAACCGCTAAAAACCTCTGGGCAATTAGATCCATTTACAATCAGTCCATTATGTCATTAATAAGTTCTACAAATGCCAAAGAGATAACTTACATAATCCATTTGGTTAGTTAGGCATATTGGATCATACTTGGCATCCGTGGAGCTCAATTAGTCGCTTTCTGTGCGAAAGCATGGCAGTTGTAGAACAACGCTATACAAGGTCATGGAGCCTGGAGACATACCTTTTATTGTTCTCTCAATAACCTTAAGCTTGGGCTTGCGCGCGGGTGAACCTAAACAATCAAACACACACACACACACACAAGCACACCCGCGCGCGTACCCACACGCACATACACGAACGCACAACAAACACACACGCACGCACACACACACACATGTTCCGTGTAAAATCGGCTAAGTCCAGCCCATTTAATTTCAAACTGCTTGTTACGATTAACACGATGTGTCGACAGTTGTGATTAACATTTGCTTTAAATTGCTTAGCGTCGACAGCTGTGATTAACCTGGATTTCAAATTGCTTAGCGTCGGCAGTTCTAATTAACCTTGATTTCGAATTGCTTAGCGTCGACAGTTGTTGTGATTAACCTTGAATTTCGTCAGGTTTACGCGATAACCTGTGCAGTTAAAGAGAGTACAAAGAAAAGATTGCAAAGAGAGAGGAAGAGGGAAAGGGAGAGAGAGAAATAAATGACAGGTTTTGTTTCTCCCTCAAAATCATCATCATCAGCAACAGCATTATCATGACCGTACTAGCACTAGCTTAGCGTATTTGAACATAAACTGGCATTTTGCTGACATCAGGGTTGAGAAGAACTAGAAAAGAAAAATAATATATTTTGGAAACTAAAATAAACCAAGCGCTTGTTGTTTAAGTACAAGCAGAAGTAGAACAGGATGAGGAGGAGCTGCAGCAGCAGCAGCAGAAGAAGAAGAACCGGGTCGGATTTGAAATCGTCGATACGTCTGGCTAATTTGGAACATTGATCTGACAGTGACGCGACACCGGTCAATGGACTTGAGTCAGAGGTCAGTCTTAACTGGACAAACCTCTCCAGCCATTGACAGGAAGCCGACATCATTAGCGACGTCTTTTGGCCAATGTCCGATCCAAATGGATCCAACCAATCTTACCCAAACCTAATCCAAATCAGTTCAAAGCATTCTTGTTTAGCGGAACCACTCTACGCCGACAGGGCATGCTCGGGATCCATAACAGAAAATAGTTATTGTTGTGAACAAGCTAAATTATACTTTTATATTGCACAACCCCAGTATCTTGTACAATGTGGGCGAACGCGGTTACATGTACCACTAAGAGCTCAGCGAGTGAATCTTGATGAGTCTTCGGACAAAACACACAAGCTCATCAAAAAACATAACATGTTAAAGACGCTGGAAACCTGTGCTGCTGTGGAAAACAAAACAAAAATCATGCAACATTATGTTAAGTTTATAATGAAATGACGCAGTTTCCGGCAAAAAACGAGAACATGTACGACACGATGACGAACCTCCCGCAGAAATGGCGGCGATTCCGACTAAATGAAGGATTTTCCGACATAATTCCTTCTTTAAAAACACATTTAGCTTCATACTGTTTTGTGTGAATACACGACTCCACTGATCCTACAGATGATGCAAACGGGCGGACTCATACCAAAAGTCTCAACAATTAAGGTTATGTTATGACCTTTTTTGTTTATTAAACAGGCTGGCAGACCACTCAACAGTGCTCCCTTTATTCGCCGCCTAAAGTTATTCTGAGATGTTTATTTAAGAAAGAAAAAAAAAGAAGAAAGTCACCCCACTTCTAAGAATGGAGTCGTTTTGGAACTTCCCTTAAAGTTCAAGCTTAAAAGGATTAACCTAGGGGATCTCTCCAAAATTGGAAGCTGGAAATGAAATCAAACACTCACCAACGAAAACAGGCCGCGTGGCCTACAGAAGAGAAGCAAATGCAATTACTTTTTCCTTCTTCCCCTCGAGGCCCTCTTCTTCCCATTGTCTTTTGCCCCAATCGACCCCCGATTTCATGCTGCTGTGTGTCTGCTTGTTCCCCAACCCCCACCAAATCCATTCTCCCAACTCCCCTTTTTGTGTGTGATCTTTTCCTTGAACTCCCCTTTTCCCACTTTTAGACAACGAGAGGTTGAAATCAATAGAGGAAAGAGCGCAATCCATGTTTTAAAAGCGTGGTCTGCTAGAACAAGTAGGTTAGGAAGGGTAGTCGAAGGTCAAGAGTTGCAGTTCCGCAGGGGACGGACTTTAGTGACTTAGGTAGGAGGTTTTGTTTAACCTCACCGAGGGGCTTCCTCACGGTACCCAGGTTCTCTTTCTCCCTTCAGTAATGAAGGCAGTCAATTAAAAATTAGAAAAACACAAATATTACTAAAATGCAATGTTCTTCCTTCTCCGAGTAGCGGTCGTTCTGCTTTAACACCACATGTTTGAGTGATGTGTGTTGTGTATGTGAGAGAGAGAGAGAGAGAGAGAGAGAGAGAGAGAGAGAAAGAAAGAAAGACAGATAGACAGATAGACAAACAAACAAAAACAGAGTGTATCATACGCGCGTGCTTATTGGCACAGGTCGCCGGGATTTGAGGTTGATGAGTGATTTGGTATCCATACTACTACTACTAATACTACTTATTATTATGATTATTATTATTATTATTATTATTATTATTATTATTATTATTATTATTATTATTATTGCGGATCAATTAGCATATAAAAACCCACCCCCACCCACCCACCCAAAATAAAAGTTTTTAAAAAGTATAAAATGTGGTTAGGGGAGCGAGAGGGGAGGTGGGAAGGAGGGGGGTGGGATGATGGAGGGAAGAAAATGGAGAAGAAAAAAAATTCTCCATATGGACACACGAAAACAAACAGTTTCTCCACAATACTATCAACCTGTGGCGATCTTCGCCTACAGCCAGAGAGGCAGACAGACCTGTACAAACAAAAGACAAGACCTCCACAGTACCATCAACCTGTGGTGATCTTCTTCTACAGTCAGAGAGACAGAGATAAACCGTCTTCACATACGCAAACACGAGGACAAAAAATATCCACAGTACCACCACATTTAATATTTAATAATTCATTTTATCTTGAAATAAAAACTACACACTTTTATATAATTTTTCA
Source organism: Oncomelania hupensis (assembly GCA_036898135.1). Taxonomy (NCBI): domain Eukaryota; kingdom Metazoa; phylum Mollusca; class Gastropoda; order Littorinimorpha; family Pomatiopsidae; genus Oncomelania; species Oncomelania hupensis. The sequence goes on along the minus strand of CM072514.1, from coordinate 81,812,696 downwards.
TCAAGCGTAACTTAAAACACCATAACAATCAACCAACATAGTGTGTACAGACAGACAAATACTCTCTACGCAGACAAATAATAACAGATTTTTTGTTTAATGTACCTGAGACTGGGGAGACCCAAAGTTTGTGCAGAACACAAGGCATAAAGGTGTTTCCCTAACGAGACGGGACTGTAGTTTACTGACAGTACTCTGGATATAAACCTTATGAGATACTGTCCTCTGTGCAGTCAGAGCATGGCAGGACACACCTAGCCCTTCTTCCCTACTGCCTGTGGTTAGCATTTGTGGCTTTGTGTCACAGACACAGATGGCTATTTCACTGTGTCCTCAGCTTGTTATGTATAAATCAATCAGCTGGGAGACTTGCTCAAAATCAAGTGATTGATTTTCCAAAGCACAAGAAGGCGCCCGACTTATGGCCTAAGGGGAAAAAAAACACCAAAAAAACAACCAAAAAAAACAACACCTTCATGCAAAACAAAAAATCGTATACCCACAATTTGGATGGTTTGGGAACTGTCATGGGAAGGAACCCAAGTTGTTGACAGAGAATGCATTGCCTGAAATAGTTATTAAACCAAGGTTTACAGTGTTGGTAGCTTTGTACGAGGTTTTGTTTAGAAGAGGACTGCTGGCCAGTTCAACAAGGGAGACTGGTCAACACTTACATTGTACTTTCCATTACATGATTATTGCTTTAGGTCCAGCGGACTCTTCCGAGCCAAATCAGGACCGGACAACCCCTAATCCGCATAAAAGATCTGCTGAAACAACCCTAGTGGTAAAACTGAAAGCTCTCCACCAGCCAGTCACTTTACAATAAAGACATCCCAAGCATGGGACGCTGAGGCTGTACGCTAGTTTATCGAACCCCCGTTTACAAAAACAAAATAGAATACAAACATCATTATAAAATATTAACAAAACACATAGGCTACATATAAAATGCCTACATTGCTAAATAATACCATAATAGGAAGCCTTAGTGATCACCTGGCAGAAAGCGTCCAATATTCTAAGCTGATCCAACAGACCTCATTCACAAATAAGGAGTCTTGTCCCGGAAGAGTTTTCAAGAAAAAAGGTAGGTGACTGGTCTAGCGAAGAAGAAGATAGTATAGCAGATTGATAGAACAGAGCAGGAATGAGAAAGAGCAAATGAGAAAGACAGCGACAATGGGAATTTAAAGCACTAAATTTCCAGAAAGTGGGGATACTATTTATACTGAAACCCCCGGCACCCCAACGGGGGTGTACGTTCAAGAGAAGAGATCCTAAGCTACGTAGTTTCACCAAGGAACAAAAGACATATTTTCCCCTTAGTACCATCAAGCAACTGCGGTCACTGTCCCATGGTCATGTGGTCTGTGGGGAAATCAGCGATACTCCGTCGCGTGTGCGCGTCGTACATATTAGTCCACAAACCCACAGTGGATCTGACCTTCGCACGGGGCATGCCGAGACAACAACCGGTGGTATTATACATGGAGCATCTGAGCTACCGGGGACTCTACAAATTTTCGGCGAATGCTTTTATTGTCTCCCTTGACTGGAAGCGCGCATTGAAGTCTCGGGTTGGATTTTAGTGCACGTTGGGTGTGTTTACGTTTCTGGCACTTTCCTGCCTAGGACATGAGCACCTCAGGATCCCTGAAGTTCGTGCGATGGAATATATGCGTGCATGCGTGTATGCGGTTCATACTCTCGTCCGAGGGACATTGCACTGTAAATCAATGCATGATGCTTGGTATATAAGTATACAGCCCACATGATGTACCTTGTGGTCTAATAACTATAGTGTTTCGATTGTAATTACAGGAATACCGAGAGAGAGAGAGAGAGAGAGAGAGAGAGAGAGAGAGAGAGGGGGGGGGGGGGGGATTGTTAATATGTATCAGATACTTTATTGCCAAATGTCATACAATCCACAAAGAAAGACACTTCGCCGTGAAGTACATACACGAAAATTTATTAAATTATATCACCTTCGTATATGGCAACATCAGGCTTATTAATCGCATAGAGAAGACAATGAAGAAGAATATAGAGAAAAAAGAGGAGGAAGAGGAAGAGAAAGATGAGGAATGAGAACACGGAAATCAATGTTTCAACACGCTCTGGAAGCGAAGGATTCTAATAACAAGCTATTATTCTGCTTTTGTCACTGACAACTTCCCGTCAACGTCACGATCGAGCCATTCAGGCAGAGGGGAGGGGCTGGAGAGAGAGAGAGAAAGAAAAGAAAGAAAGAGATTATGTTGTTTTGTAGATTATAGTCACACGACACTTTCGCATATAGGTGACTACTGGACCGATTTATACTGACACCAGCGGGCCAGTTGTTGGTAAAGGGGAAAATAATATGATCACACGTTGACCAATCCGGGATTCGAACCAGCGACCTTTTGGTTACTAGCAAGACGCTCTTACCAACTGAGCTACCCGGCCCCACCCGGCCCCACTGAAAGAGATTAGGCCTACTCTTATATAGCGCACTTATAAGCTTAGAGAGCTTCTCAAAGCGCTGGCCACTACTATCCACCAATCACAAAATAGTTTGCTGAGGTCAGAGAGAGAGAGAGAGAGAGAGAGAGAGAGAGAGAGAGAGAGAGAGAAACACAGGGAGAGAGATTGTGGGTAATGTTGTTTTCAAATAATTGTCTGTATGACGTTTTCCCTGTTGATGCTCTTGTGAACAAACAATGCTGTAACACTTCCCTGGTCCTGGTATTTCGCTGCCCCAGTTCCCGGTGTTGACCTAAAATGGCCCGTCACCCGACTAAACAAAACGTACATCCAAGAGTCAGGCGACGAGCACATTACACGCTGATCTCGCCACCGTGAGACACATTCAGGGCTAAGCAATTCTATTCTACCACTGTAAGGAATACAGTGCATGTTGTGTCATGCCAATGCAGTACTAGTTACAAAAGTTCTCAGTAATGTGTAATAGGGTGTAACTTTTTAACCATCCTGCTCGCAGCAACATTTTCCGCGTTCTTTCTATCTGATTTAAACACAATTCAAAGAAATACACGATTTCTCCTCCCACCCCCACCCCCGCCCCCCTAACCCCTAGAATACGGAAATCCGTCCTTTATGCGGGACAGTTGTACCAGCGCTGATCTCTCTTCCTTTTTTTTTTACCCCTCCTTCTCCTTTGTTCTTCTTTGGTCTTCTTCTTTCTTCTCTCTTCTTCCGATTCTTCTTCTTTCTTCTCCTCTTTTTTCTTCTTTCTTTCCCTCCTTATTCTTCTTTCTTCTCCTCCTTTTTCTTCGCTTCTTCTCCTCCCGCTGTGGGCGATAACCGAGGGGTTGCAGCCGTCTCCAGCAAAGGCCGGTAATCTGTCGACGTTTGCTTTTCTTCATCAGCGAGCGAGGCTGGCATATTTATGACTCCAGATCTCGTGTTGGGACCAACCCGTTAAACAGCCCACATCCACTACCACTGGGCACTAAAACCCACAGCTCAGTCGGGGTGTGAGGGATGAGTATGTGAGTATGTAGGGTAAGGGCGAAAAGTTGGGGAGACATTCGTATACGTTTTTACACTTTTACATATCGGTCCATGTTAAAAAAAATAAAAAAAAAATAATAATAATAATGGTAATAATAACAAAAATGATAATAATAATAATAATAATAATAATAATAATAATAATAATAATAATAATAATAATATAGATCTTTTAATAATCAATCTTCATATCTTAGGTGACTGAATCTTATTTTTTACTTGGAATTTGATATTTACTTATTTACTGTCCAGAGTTGAAACGATGTGATTGCATTTCTAATAACATTTTCTGGTTTTACATTTCCCATCATTTTATTTATATTTTTTATTTTTTTAATTACTTTATTATTTTGTCAGGCTTAGTAAGCGATTAGTACACTGTTTTAATGCGAATATTGTGTGCTTGAGGTTTATTTCCAACTTCTTACTTTACATTTTAATGAATTTTGTTTTTTATTTTATTTATTGATTGTAGTCTATCTGTTTGATGCGCCTTGAGCCGTCTATTGTTTGATAATGCGCTTTATAAATAATAATAATAAAATTAATAATAATAATAATAATAATAATAATAATAATAATAATAATAATAATAATAATACCGGATGCTGTCGTGCACTTTTTCTTTACTCGAACTCAAAGCGCGGCGATCTAAAGAGATCACTATAATAAAAAATGGAATAGAAATCAACGGCTTTGTTGTTGTTGTTTTTTAACGTAGATATAATATTATTTTAATATTATTATTAAATAAGGGAGAAAACCGGAGTACCCAGAAAACACCCTCGGTATTCCAAAAAGTCTCGTACTTAAGTCACGGAAATGCGGAATTTGGGAAGAGTTTTCACCAAAAAAAAAAGTAAGTCGCTGGTCTAGTGAAGAAGAAGATTGATAGAACGGAGTAGGAATGACAAAGAACAAAAGAGAAAGACAGCGACAGTGGGAATTTAAATCACTAAGTTTCCATAAAGTGGGGATACTATGTATAATTTTAATTTTAAAAAAATGCGGCACCCCACAGGAAAGGGGTGGGGGAGGGGGAGAGAGAGAGAGGAAGAGAGATGTAGAGCGAGAGAGGGAGACAGAGAGACGAAGCGTAAGGTGTTTTCAACAACGGGTGTGCCCAGTGTTTTTACACATGATAAGAACGTTTGTCCCTTTAAGGTGAAAGGTCTTAACACTGAAATAAAAGAAAGATGGAATCACACCGGACTGTTAAAAGAAGAAGAAACAATCATTTGTTAGCATGTGTGGACCACGATGGCCATGATTACAAGGCTGGGTGGTACCCAAACAAGGCTGACAAAGAAGTGTAGAAGAGATCACACGCATTTAACTTTTAGGTGATAACCAATGTCTGCGGGTTGTGACATGTATTGCACTAAACAAAGATTGTGATGTCAAACTCAACTTCTGCTACGTTTGTCAGATACATACAGTGTTACAATGTTTTTTTTTTATTGTTTTTAAAAAAAAATCAATAGTTGATTCAGCCCCGATGCTTGAATTTTGGTAAGTGTAACTCAGATTCGTTTATTCACGCAGCCTGTACAATCAGGATTCGTCGTATGAAGTTTTCCAACTTTATTCAGCATACATCAACAACTGCGTACAATCATCACAAATCTCTATCAATCATTTTTTCACTCTCTGAATGAATGAACATTGAGGTTTAACGTCTACACCCACCATTGGCGATATGGCAGACGGGGATAACCATCCCAGGGAAAGAGGGGTAAGGACCTGAATCAACACTGAACCACCAGAGCAATCATACTGCTAAAATGGACAGTGAAAATGGCCACATTTTATATCGCCCACCACGGGATTCGAACCTGGGTCATTGGTGTGCCAGGCGAACGCTCCACCATTTGAGCTACGGCGGTGGGACATTTTTTCTCTCTCTCACACAGTGCACCGCTAATATAGCCCCTCTATAATCGAGAGAATGTTCGAACCTTCCAGCATGACGCAATAACAGCCAATCAGAATAAAATTCGTCAGCGGAACTATGCACTGTCTTACGTCATATATAGGTAATAAAACAACCAACCAACCAACCATAACCTTATTTAGGTTAGAAGAATTTCTTAGCTACCACTAGAATGATCTACTTGCTTCGATCGATAGTAAACAAGTAATTCTAGAAAATTCTCCAATAATATTGACCAACGAAAATTATCAACATTATACAAAGCTTTTTTTCTAAAAACAACAACACAAACTCAAATCAAAGGTAAATACACTCTGTTATTGCAAGGTTTGCAAAACAAAACGATCGGATCTATCGTGCGCGTCTCAAACGTAACACATAGACATACAGACATTTCAAAGAGACACGTAGACAGACGGGCAGAAGACGCATTCACTCAGACGGGCAGAAGACGCATTCTCACACACGGACAGTAAATGAGGGAGGATGAAAACGTACATATGTATAGTTAACGCAGTTCTACACAGTGACCTCAGTCCGACCAATGCTGACTTCACACACAACACAACATGCACACATATAAACATACAACACAACACCAAACACACACACACAAAACACACACCTTAACGCCAACGCCAACGCATGCACATGCACACACACTCTACGCCCTCTTAAGAACATCCTCTCTCTCTCTCTCTCTCTCTCTCTCTCTCTCTCTCTCTCTCTCTCTCTCTCTCTCTCTCTCTCTCTCTCTCTCTCTCTCTCTCTCTCTCTCTCTCTCTCTCACAGGGTGGGTTTCGCCTGCTGGTTGGTGGGAGGCAGGGAGACGACCAGCAGAATATAAATGTCGGTAGTGATTAACAAAGGCACAAAAACATGCACTAATTACTGCTCAATCTCTTGTGGGTAGACTTATATAGACTGATTGTAATGTTGTTTTGAAATAGTGAAAGTGTTTTTAACGTTTAATTTTAACTGTCTAATTTTTCTTAAATGTCTGAACAGACACAATAAATAAAAGACTGATTGCTTGAACACAAGACAGTACACACACACACACAAACACACACACACACCTACACACAAACACACCTGTCCAGCATCTAGATCAAACTCTCCACGCTGGGGACGAATTGTGGATTTTGGCATCTGTTTTTGGCTGGGTCGTCTCCTGGAATCTGTAGCCAGGGTTTGTATGCAAACAACCAGACGTGGTGGCTTCGGCTAAGGATTTACGGATAGACAGAGCGTCTAACAACATCTTATCTTAACCAATGAGTTGCTTCCCTTCAGCAGCACCCCCTCCTCCCAGCTCTTCAAACACCAAACCCCACCATGAGCCCACATCCTCACCCGCCTCCTCCTCTTCTCTCCCCGATTCCCTTCCACATTCATCCTACCCAACGCCTTCATCCTTCTAAATTCATTGTATCTATTCTGTTTGGAACTTTCCTTCTTTGCACAGGAACGGGTCTCGCGTTGTCCGATCACCTTATACACTATCCTCTCAAGTCTCTTGGTGCAGCGACGTGGGCACACGCTACATCACGTTTCGCCAAGCAACGCTGGGACCGGTCACACCCCTAGTCCACCCAGCTGTGAATAGGTACCTGGCTCTGGAACCGGGGAAGGTTAAAGATCGAGGGAAGGAAGATAAACAGCGCTCTCATTAAGCTGAACCAGAGAAAAGAGGTATCAAACGCCTCTACCCAAGGACTGAAAGATTACGGGTCACACCTTATTACCTTTGCTCAGTCTCTATCTACTTATATAATGGTGTTCTTTCACTTACCCCCGTTGGGGTGCCGGGGGTTTCGGTATAAATAGTATCCCCACTTTCTGGAAATTTAGTGCTTTAAATTCCCACTGTCGCTGTCTTTCTCATTTGCTCTTTCTCATTCCTGCTCTGTTCTATCCATCTGCTATACTATCTTCTTCTTCGCTAGACCAGTCACCTATCTTTTTTCTTGAAAACTCTTCCGGGACAAGACTCCTTATTTGTGTATGAGCTCTGTTGGATCAGCTTGGGAATATTGGACGCTTTCTGCCAGGTGGTCACTAGGGCTTCCTATGATGTAATTACTTAGCAATGTAGGCATTTTATATATATGTGTTTTGTTAATAATGATGTTTGTATTCTATTTTGTTTTTGTAAACGGGGGTTCGATAAATTAGAGTACAGCCTCAGCGTCCCCTGCGTGGGATGTCCTTATTGTAAAGTGACTGGCTGGTGGAGAGCTTTCAGTTTTACCACTAGGGTTGTTTCAGCAGATCTTTTATGCGGATCGGGGGTTGTCCGGTCCTGATTTGGCTCGGAAGAGTCCGCTGGACCTAAAGCAATAATCATGTAATGTAATGTAATGTCTTTCACTTTCTTACTTTCAATCTGGGGCATTACTTTCGTCATCAAGGGTGCCTGTAATGAGTAATTTACGTTTCCATGATTCTATGTTTTACGTTTGTGTTTGTTTGCGTGTGTGTTTTTTAATGTAGCCGAGCGGAGTATTTGACTCCCGACTCTCTGGTGAAGAAACGTAAACTCCGGTGGTATGGCCACGTCACCAGATCATCAGGTCTTGCAAAGACCATCCTGCAAGGCACAGTGCAAGGGGGTAGAAGAAGAGGGAGACCGAAAAAGAGGTGGGAGGACAACATTCGAGAATGGACTGGCTTGACACTGAGCGAAACAATCAGGGTTGCTGAGGACGGGGAAAGATGGAGTACGCTGGTTAAACGATCATCTGTGGTGCCCCTACTACCTCCGAGTTATGGGATAGGATAGGATATGATAGGACTCTCGGCCACTGCAGAACACGGCCCGATCCGAACTGGTAATTTTCATGTATCCCTCGTAAGAGGGACAAACAATTATTTGCCCTGCAAGGCGGTGAAGCGTGATGTTAGTAAACTGGGTTGCCGGCTACAAATGCCACCACCTCTCTGCAGGCCACTGTCACTAACCTGCATATGTATTAGCTTGCGTGTGTGCTCGTGATTGTATTTTCCAACTTTGATAGTATATATCAGATTAACTTTTTAAAAAGATTTATCGGTGAGGAATATGCGTGCGAGTATGTTTGTGTTATGAAAAGTTTCAGTGAATAAAGGGAGAGAGAGAGAGAGAGAGAGAGAGACAGACAGACAGACAGACAGACAGAGAGAGAGAGAGAGAGAGAGAGAGAGAGAGAGAGAGAGAGAGAGAGAGAGAGAGAGAGAGAGAGAATTCAGACATTATTGGCAACAGGTATTCAGATCTTAGGCGGGAACCTAATGGTTCCTCGTATCATCTACACTCTTCTGCGAGTTTCAGTCATACAACGACAAGGCAAATAATAACTATTATGCAGCGTACAAAAAAACTAAATGACAATCAATACTGGTGTTACAATTACACAATACATAACAAACAACCCAATGTATATCAATTAATCAGGTGGTACAATTACACATACATTTAAAGACGTTCAATTGCAGATCAAATAATCAAGCAGCACATTGCAAAACGGTTGACAAAGTCAGTGGCTACGTCATATTAAGGTAATTTTGCCTTAGTGTATGTTTGAATAAAGGAAAAGTGGTCGGTTAGTTCGTTAGTCATTGTTTATTGGGTCCAGCGGACTGCAAAGTGCTGAATCAGGACCACAACCTGGTTGAAAGAGGACTCACCCCCGATCCGTATAAAAAGTCTGCTTAAAAAAAAACTACTGGAAACACTGAAGGCACTCCACCAGCCACTCACTATACAATTAAACCATCCCGTGCAAGGGACGCTGAGGCTATACTCTAATTTATCGAATCCCCATTTACAAAAACAAACTAGAATATAAACACCATTATACCGTTTTTCCGGTGATGAAAGACTGGGATCAGCAATGATATCCTTCCCTCTTCTACGGTGCACAGAGTTTGGTGTATTGATATGCACTTCTCCTGCACCTCTCCATATTAACGACGCATAATTAAGACGAGAAACTTAAGGCAGTGGGACGTGAACAAAATTCTTCTCGCATCAGGACCAACAAAAAAAAATTTAATCTGCCTAAGAGATTCAGATTTTGGGAGACCAGTTTGCAAACGTAATCTACATATTTATGCCATCTAAGTTCATGAGTAATAATAACCTCAAGCCCGCGATGAGTTTCAACTTGTTCAACAACATTGGTCCCATGAACGAGGTCAAGGCAGAACGGCGTTCTCTAGTGTTTTTGTCTGCACGTTATGACCATGCTCGTAGTCTTTTTTTTTTTAATGTAGAAACATGTTGTTATTATTACACCATAGTGCAACGTCATTCATTGCATCCTGAAGATCTGACTCAATTTTGTTTTAGGTCATGAGAAAAAATGTAGATAAAACTGCCATCAGCAAAGATCACAGGATACAGACCTTGCAGATATGTGAAGGGAAATGCCATTTATAAACTGGCAAAATAGTAACGGACCTAGAAAAGATCCTTGGGGTACACCTGGCTGTGACACTATCTAAGAGAGAAAGAGAAATAGAGAGAGAGCGAAAGAGAGAGAGAGAGAGAGAGAGAGAGAGAGAGAGAGGATAACAATTTTATTTAACAAATGTAAAAGAGTAAGCACTGGATGTGCTTTTTTTAACATCTTGTCCTTGGAGCATCTATATATATATAAATTGCTTAGCCGGAAGTCCTTCTTCGCCTCTACTATAAAGTTTGTCCGGTATGGACGCTGATCTGGGCAGGTGCTGGCCGCTGCGGATCGGCCTGCTGTGTGCTCAAAACCAGCCAAATCGTTATAGCCGACATTTCCTTACCGAACGTTTAACCGTTTCTGAGATAAATAAATAAACAAAATGTCCACAAACTGCAATAGCCTCATTCCGCGCGCTTCCATTAAAAATCAAATTGAGGTTTCAGCATGTTTTCCCATATAGACCAAAAAATTGATGGTCTTTCTAGGAAGTGTTGGGTTCAAACCTCACGAGGGCCATATTTTTTTTTACACTACAATATGGATATTTTTCTTTTTAATTTAGGCTTTTTACCTTTAATTTATTATTATTATTATTATTATTATTATTATTATTATTATTATTATTATTATTATTATTATTTGTAAACTAATAATAATAATAAATTATTATTATTATTATTTTATTATTATTATTATTATTATTATTATTATTATTATTATTATTATTTTTATTATTATATCTTATATCAAATTTTCTTATAAAACCTTGGTGTTTTTTATGATTTCTATTTGTATTATTCTATATTTATTATTATTATTATTATTATTATTATTATTATTATTATTATTATTATTATTATTAATATTATTATTATTATTATTATTATTATTATTATTATTTATAAACTAATAATAATAATTATTATATTATAACAATTATAATATCTTATATCAAATTTTATTTTAAAACCTTGGGTGTTTTTTATCTGATTCTATTTGTATTGATCTATATTCAATATTATTATTATTATTATTATTACTACCAAGGATCGGGATGGGGTGGTACGTGTAGGTAAAAGGGGGCTACGGGTAGGTTTAAAGGGGCATGGGTAGGCATAACGGGGATACGAGTATATATCTTATAAGGGGGTATGGTGATGGTCGATTCCTTTCATCCATACCTGCGAAACGATCAACGGGGAAGTATCAAGGAGGGTACAGGTAGGAACCAATGGGGTATGGAAGGTATCAAGGGGGTATGGGGAGGTATCAAGTGGGTTCGGGGAGGTATCAAGGGGGTATGATGAGGCATCATTGGGGGGGGAAGGGGAGATATCAGGGGGGGGGGGTATGGTGAGGTATCAAGGGGGATATGGGGAGGTATCATCGTCCAAATGAAACTCGCAGACAAAAGTTCTCTCTGTCTACATTTTAAACAGCATCATGTGTACCCTGGCTTGCCAGGGTACAAAAACCACTAGTGAACAATAATAATTAGTATATCAATGTAACTTTATAACAGTAATATCATAATATATAACAATATAATCAAGATCTGTGCACACATGCACATACGCGCGAACACACACAAAAACACATTTATTTAAAACAGTCTAACGAATATTCTTAATGTAGAACTCAAAGTACCTAATTCATTAAATTTTTTTAAAATGAGAGAGAGAGTGAGAGAAAAAGAGACAGAGAGAGAGACGTGAAGTGACATGATGTGAAGTAAACCGAGGAGAACGTTTTAATAACAAATAAAAGAGAACAGATTAGATGAGAGGACAGGACAACAAAAACAAAAGAATGAGTCAGTACAAAAAACGAGAACAGAAAAGTGTATAAAGACGACAGAAAACATGAGAGACGAGTGAAAAGACGGGGCACAATAATCAAAATCTCCAAAAACGAAGGATAAAACAAACTAAACTTTGAGTAATTGCTAATTTATTATGTTCGTTTTGTGTATCCAAAATGCACAGAATGTGATATTCAATCAAGAACGTGAATACATGTAATTAATTAAAATACAATGTTTCCATAAAATTAAAGTAAAACGACCTTTAAAAACGGATTTTAAAAAAAAATCCTTGAAGCAAAATGTATGTGTATTGTTTCAGCAAATCGAAGTAACATTATGTAAATTATATACTCGTCTTTCCTATAAAATTAAATGTAAATGATATAAAAGCTAAATTACTGTTTCCATTATTACAACATAAAATTAACATTCCGTTTTATTCCACGTCCGTTTGTCTCCATGTACAATCAAAGTGAAATTTCACAAATGTAAAGATTCCTTATGCATCAAAACACATCACCAAATAATTATGACTTCAAATAGAAAGTCGTGAAATCAATGAACTTTAACTTTAAAAAAAACAACAACTATTTATTTATTTATTTATTTATTTATTTATTTATTTATTTATTTATTTATTTATTTATTTATTTATTACATTGTATTTTATTCTTTTTCTTCATTTTCCTTTCGTCTAAATTATGTATTCCCGAACGTTTAAAGTGTATCGGACCCACTCAAATCAAATTTGCATATGCTTTGAATGATTATGAATATTAAGTAACATTCTGGTCTCAGGGTCTTGTACAAAATACTCACATAGAAATGTTTGTCAGAATTTCTAATTCTTGAAAACGTGACATGCATACCTTCCTTCGTATGTTGAATTCTTCGATAAAATATAAGTACTCCTCTCCACAAATGCATGCATGTGTATTTCTATGTGAATACAATTAATGCACACGTTAGAACTGTCTCTCTCTGTCTCTCTCTCTGTCTCTGTCTGTCTGTCTGTCTGTCTCTCTCTCCGCCTTCAAGCCCGCCGTACAGCAGTCTCATCTTTCGGGGAGCTGGTTAAGGTCTACCTTCACTCCCTCGTCTGTCTACTTCACGCAAAAATAGTAATTTCTCATTTTTATGTTTTCGCCCAAGGTCCAACCCTGCCCCCAACCACTGAAGCCCATTCCGAGTACCCCAAAACCCATTATAGCGACGATTGTTCCCCAAATATCAACCCAAGTTTGACCTTTCTTACTTTCTACAGAGAGTGTTACATAATTATATCATACCTCGGTGATCTGAACAGTTTCGTGCCTACTTCACATAAGCTCGTCCCCAGCTAAAATCGAACCCGCGACCTTCGGCATAGGAAACCGATACTGGACTTTGGCTTACCAGGTTGACTTGGGTTCGAACAGCACCATCTCTCATTATTGCCATTTAGCTACAGTGGACCAGTACTCTCTTTATTAGTCTGTTGGATCAGCTTGGGAATATTGAAAATATTCAGTTTTAGTACAACTTATGTTAATCTGATGAATAAAATTTGATACAACAATAACTACAGTGGACCTTGGCTGACCAGACTGCTTGACAAGAGTGGACATGAGGACGTGATTGGATCAGACTGAATGACACCGGACGTTGCAACTGCCAGCGACCTCTAGCGGTCCTTTCTCAGCACCTCCTGCCAGCGCTGTTGATTAACTCCTGCAAGGAGACTGGAGTTTGAGCACGGAGTTACATTACTGGACTTCTAGCTCACAACCAAACACTATTATCTGTCCTGAGCTTTTTGACCCTTTGTGTTTTGCGGTACACTTTGGCTTGAACATACATTTATTCAACAAAAAAAAAACAGATAATAGTAGAAAACAAAATATCAGGGCGAACAAAAGAACTAAGCTTAAATGAGTGCTAAGCAATATATTGTGTAAATCAAACTCTGGTGTGACCAGATACAACCGCAAGTTTGCATAATTAATATAGAATTGTATAGTATAGGGAGGCACGGTGGCCTAATGGCAGAGCTTTGGCTTGCGGATCTGAAGGTCCCGGGTTCGAGCCCAGGCCGGGGCATTGTGTTGTGTCCTTGGGAAAGACACTTTACTCCCGTTTCCTTCTCCTTCGGATGAGAGTATAAACCGAGGTCTAGTTTGTGTCGCATACATTCCACCATAATGGACTTTAAAGATCCTGACGCTCATGTCCTAGACGGGTGAGTGCCGGTGACAAGAACACACCCAGCATGCACCTAGGTCCTTCTCCCCCATCCCTGGCTAGGCTGCACAGGATTGTGCTCAGTTGTCTGGAGCGTTATTACGATGCGCCCAAAGGCTGCAAGTTGGCGCCTCGGGCGGCTTGAGTTAGATCCTGTATCGGCCAGCGCCTTGAGCAGCTCTTGAGCTGGAAAAGCGCTATGTAAGAACGATTAAATATAATAATAATAATAATAATAATAATAATAATAATAATAATAATAAAATAATAATAGTGTAGTGTAGTATAGTATAGTATAGTATAGTATAGTGTAGTGTAGTGTAGTGTAGTGTAGTGTAGTGTAGTGTAGTGTAGTATAGTATAGTATAGTATAGTATAGTATAGTATAGTATAGTATAGTATAGTATAGTATAGTATAGTGTTTTTTTAAGAGTATCTTTGTATCTGAAATTGGCAATACCATTATTTGACCTCATAAGAATTGACTTGATCAAAAAGCGAAATATATGTAGAGCGATGGAGAGTGAACATCTACAAAACCACATATAACGTCCTTTGGCAAAACACTCGTTGGAATAAGCCTCAGAGAGAGAGAGAGTGTTACACTCGTTCGATGTTGGTGTTTTTCTATCAGTGTTTGATTCAGCTCCGATGCTTGAAATCCTGATAGGTGTAACTCTGATTCGTTTATCCACGCAGCCTGCTCACTCAGCAACAAGACAAAGTCTTCGTATGAAGTTTTCCACTTTTATTCAGCACACATCAACAACTGCATACAATCGCCTTTTCACTCTCCTCTTTTTACTTTCCAACTCACTATCAACCATCATCTATCAACAACTGCATCCATTTTATAGTTTTTCTCTCGATCGAGATAACGTCAGAATGTTCCCGATGACGCTTTACCACCAATCAAACTAAAGTTCGTCATCACTGACTTACGTCATACATCTTTCTTCACATTCCAAGAATGTTCTCAAGCATCGCGAAACTTCGATCGATAGTAAACAAGCAGATCTAGAGAATTCTCCAATAATATCGACTAACGAAAATTATCAACGTTATACAAAGCCTCTCCTAACAACAATGCAAACTTAAATCAAAGGTAAATACACTCTATTATTGAATACTTTGCAAAGCGAAACGATTAGATATATAGTGCGCGTTTCAAACATACTATCCTTCGCGTTTCAACGTAACAGAGAGAGAGACAGAAAGACAGACAGACAGACAGACAAACAGACAGAACAGAGGGGCAGGCATAGTGAGACAGCAGGCAGACAGAGAAAGACAGAAACAAGGAACGAGAGACAGAAAGAGATAGACAGGGATAGACAGACAGACTGACAGAGACAGGCAACAGATGGAGAGAAGATAGAGAAAATGCTTGGCGCGATGTGAAAAACATTACATTCCCACAAGCGTCAACAGAGGAGCATAGAAATCACAAGAAATCATGCCAGAGTAGAAACCCATGTCCTATCAGCGGGTGATATGCAAACATCACCGCCAAACCACACACGAAACATACAAAACACACACAGGTAGATAAACAGACAAACTAACAATGCACGTACAAGGAGATAAATATATAAATCATGCATACGAGCACATCTCCCCTATCCCTCCCCCCCATCTCTCCCACCACCGCACCCTTACCCCTATCCTCCCATCGCATCCAACATCCCTACACACACAGACACCAAGAAAGAAATGGAAAGTATGCTTTAAGAATAATATAAATCACACACGCACGGGAATCACGCATCGCTTATGCATGCACAAATATTGCCACACACGCACACACACACGCACACACCCACACACGTGGGCAAGTAAACAGAGAGAAATGAAGCAGTAGGTAAGAAAGAAAAATGCATCACCAAAGTGTACACAGCAAACGCATTTGCACTTAACACGACTACACACACACGCGCGCGCGCACACACACTACACCATACGCATGTTTACTGGGATGGAATGAAGTCCACATCCATGAGTTGACTACAAATATAAAAAACCAGAAAGACTCAAACAGAGAGAGAGAGAGAGAGAGAGAGAGAGAGAGAGAGAGAGAGAGAGAGAGAGAGAGAGAGAGAGAGAGAGAGAGACAGACAGACAGACAGACAGACAGAGACAGAGAGAGAAATAGAGAGATCAGAGAGAGAGAGAGAGAGAGAGAGAGAGAGAGAGAGAGAGAGAGAGAGAGAGAGAGAGAGAGAGAGAGAGAGAGAGAGAGAGAGATATGACGGCATCGATGACAAAAACAGAGACAAACAAACATAAATAAAACACAGAATCACGGGACAGACGGACACGGACGAACAGACAGATCAACTAGGAAAGGTAAGGAAGTTCCGAACACAGAGAGCCAAGACAGACAGACAGACACCATACACACACCACACACCACATGTGGTCATACAAACACCGGTAGAGAACGACAGAGACAGCGAACAATTCAACGTGACACAGAAAATGGACTTACCTTTCGTCGGAAACGAACTTTGTAAGCATCAGGGGCAGGTAATCCATTGAGGGGAACACCTGAAAACAGACGAGGGAAGAAAAACGGATGACGAGAGCCGCACAGACGAAAACATGCATTAACGCGCATTACAACAACAAAGAAAACAGAAACCATTGTATTGTAATCCCCCAGCCTGCTCCATACCACACCAATATTACAACCCCCTCTCCTCCCTCCTCAACCCCACTCCTTCCCCTCCCCCACAACGTTTTTTTTTTAAGGCTAGAATCATTTGGGAATCTATCCCTTTTCTCAGGGACAGCTTGGCGAGCGTAGTGCCCATCAGCTCTCCATCGCAGCCTTACTTTCCTACCCTTGTCCTCAAAAAGGAACAAAGTACACGTCCTTGATGGGTTGAGAGTTTCGTTTTGTTTCATGGACCGGGGACTCGGATCTGACTATTCAAGTACAACTCGGGGTCAACGATGCTTAACCACAAAACACTCCGCCCTAACCCTAACCCTAACCAAGACACTGCTGCGCCTGTGATCAACAATAACAGACGGCGGTTTCTTGTTTTGTCGACGTTGGGGTTCTGTTAGTATGTTTATCCAATTTGTTTCTCATTATTGTTCCATTTCAAGGCTAGCAGTTCGCAGGTTTATTGTAGGTCTAATACCAGATTTGCCAGGTTAGATAGCGCAAAGGAGAATTCACCCACAACAAACTGCTAGCTCTGCCAACATGATTCCCACGCGTCAGCTCATGTTTGTAATACCACGGTTTTCACGCAAAGAGAATAAACGGCATTACAAAAACAAGAAACCAAAAATCCCCCGCTTTATTACATCCCGTATCACTCCCAAGTCAGATCATCAGATAAGGCTTTGGCCCGGGCACATTCGTACGACAACCACAAAAACTCCAAGGCAGACTCCATTTTGTTTTACTCTCGTGGCGTGTCAGATCATGTTCTGATAAAACGGTAGATTTTTTGTTCAGAAAAAACAGAGCAACTTCCTATCCTATCCAATCCTGCAATGCTGACAGCGTTTTGTTTTAACTCTAGTGTCGTCAGGTTATGGTCGAATAACACGTTTCGCCAAAAGGGATAAAACGAGCTTTATGCATATTATATTAGCACACTGCTTAATATTTCACCCCCTTTTTCTACAAGAGTACTGAGAATGCTGACTGCTTGGAATTTGTTACGTTGAAACGTGAACGAAAGTATGTCGGAAGCGCGCACGATAGATCTAATCGTTTCGTTTTGCAAAGTATTCAATAATGGTGTTTATTTACCTTTGATTTGAGTTTGCATTGTTGTTAGGAGAGGCTTTGTATAACGTTGATAATTTGCGTTAGTCGATATTATTTGAGAATCTTCTGGATATGCGTGTTTACTCTTGATAGAAATTTCCTGATACATGTAGAAGCAAGAGGTCGTTCTGGAAGATATAAAAATATGTATTGACGTAAGTCAGTGATGACGATCTTTTATTCGATTGGTGGCAGTACGTCATTTTCTACCATGTACGAAATCTTTCCGGAAAAGAGAGAGGTTATTTAATCGTGTGCAGAGTTGCTGTTGAGAGACAGTAAAGTTGTTGATAGTGATTTGGAAAGTTGCTGTGAAAGTTGTTGAGTTGAATTGAGAATTGTATGCAGCTGTTGATGTGTGCTGAATAAAAGTGGAAAACTTCATACGTCGACTTTGTGACTTGTATACTGTTTGGACGGGCTGTGTGAATAAACGAATCTGAGTTACACAACTATCAGGAATTCAAGCATCGGGGCTGAATCAGATACTGATAGAAAACACCAACATCAAACTGAGTGTAACATTTTGGGGGCCAAGCCGCGATTCACGCCATAGCCAAGGGTTCAACTGCTACAAGCGAGTCAACGTTACGAGAGGCAGTCATCGAGGGTAGCCGCCAACGAGTTGCGTCGAGAGGGGCCAACATACTGGGACTACATCACCGATAGGTTCGGGTTGACTGCAAGGGCGTGTAGTCGCTGAAGAGTTGCTTCGTGAGCGAACAACAGATCGGGACTACGTTGCTGCCGTAAGACTACGTCGAGGGACAGTCTCGGAGCTACATCGCCAGTATTAGAGCGAGCGTCGAGCGGACGTCGCGTCTACTTCAGCACAGGAGCGTGTACATCAACACCAGCGTGGTGCAGCGTCGCATACGACGAGGACAGCGGGGCCTGCGTCAGCGAAGGCGACTAGTGACAAGCATCAGCGCTACTGCAGAAAGCGTGCTGTTCTAGAACAGTCTAGAAGGGTGCAGCACAGTCAAGAACTTTCTAGAAAAAGAACTTTCCAGAAAAAGAACTTTCCAGAAGCATCAAGATGGCTGACTTCTGGCAGAAAGGGATTCAACTGAATCTAAAAGGGAAACAGTTGACGGAGTACGTCAAGTCCCAGGAGAGAATACAAGAACGAGAACTAGAAGAGCAGCGTCGCCGTGAAGAAAGAGAACTAGAAGAGCAGCGTCGCCGTGAAGAAAGAGAACTAGAAGAGCAGCGTCAAGAAAAAGAAGAGCAACGACGTCGTGAAGAAAGAGAAATAGAGGAGCAGCGACGTCGTGAAGACAGAGAATTTGAACTGAAGCGTCTGGAAATTGAACAGCAGCAGCAAGAAAGAGATCGTCAGTACCAGCTAGAGTTGGCGCGTATCCAGAACAATCAGCATGCGCCACAAGTCACCAACGATCATACGGCTCCAAAATTGCCAGCTTTCGTCGACGGGAAGGACCCGATCGACAGCTATCTGGCGAGATTCGAAAGGTTCGCCGAAAGCTCCAATTGGCAACCTCGAGACTGGGCGATTCGACTGAGTGCACTTCTGACGGGGCAAGCTCTCGAAGTTTACACCAGACTGTCGAACGATGACGCCAAAAACTACGACGTCTTGAAAGAGGCCCTGTTGCAGTGCTACAACTTTACAGAGAAGGGCTACCGTAAACGCTTCCGTGAATGCCGGCCTAAGTCAGACGAGACGCCAAAGCAGTTTGTGGAGCGCCTGTCGTCATATCTACACAAGTGGGTGGAGTTATCAGGCGAAATGAAGTCTTACGACAGTCTCCATGACCTGATTGTGAAAGAACAATTTCTCAATGCCTGTCACAAGGACCTAGCGACCCACTTAGAAGAACAAAAGCTGAAGACGCTTAAAGATGTGACTGAGGCTGCTGAAAGATATCTCATCGCTCATGGGAAAACCCTGGGGCCACACAGCGCGACGAAACATTTTCAGAAGACTGGAAACCATGTGAACCAGATCCAGGGAAGCCAGACGAGCCAGAGACAGACAGACTCCACGCCTCCTCCCAGGGAAGGGCATTCAAGGGGCTGTTTCACCTGCAACGCTACAGACCACAGAGCTTCTAACTGTCCTCAAAACAAAAGTAGCGGACAGCGGAGCAGTACGGACAATTCAGCGGCGGGCAACCGGCAGAGGCGGTTCTCCAATCAACGGCAAACCAGTAGATCTGACCATCAAGTGTGCGGCGGGAGCGTCATTCTTCCGAGTGAGACCGAGCGCACAGCTACTCCTGCGGACGTGCAAGAGTGCATGACTGATGGCCAACTTCTCCTTGCCAACGGGAAATCCATCCCCGTCGTCGCTAGCGCAGCTGTGACCGTACAGAACATGCCTGTTTCCAAGGGACGCGTCGGAAATCATGAAGTGACTGTTTTAAGAGACTCTGGCTGCAGTGGGGTCATCGTCAGAGAAGACCTAATCGCTAAAGAACAGTTCACTGGCGATTCAAAATGGACACTTATGGCCGACAGCAAATGTGTGAGAGCGCCAGTTGCGAAGATTCATGTCAACACCCCTTTCTACATAGGCGAAGTAGAAGCGGTTTGCCTGAAGAAGCCGCTATACGATTTGATGATCGGGAACATCGACGGCGCGAGACGACCCGACGACCCCGATCCAGAGTGGAGTCCTGCCTCAACCCAACGTGTCGAAGTTGTAGAGGAGGATCCATTGCCGTTTCCCGATGGAGACCTTACAGAGCTGCTACGGGATAATGTGGTTACTCCGGCTCAGCCCTGCCGACCAGAGATCGTCGGTGCTGTTACTACCAGGGCCCAGGCTAAGAGAGACAAGACGTCTACGCCACTGAAGGTCGCCGACAACTCTAAAGCTGCCATCGTGGACAGAGATAAGCTGATCCAGCTCCAGGAAGCTGATAGCACTTTAAACAAGTATAGGAACCGCCAAGACCACGTAACCAAGGGCAGTGGCACGGTCTATTTTGAGGTGAAGGCCAAGATCCTGTACAGAATCTTCCAGCACCCGAGGGTCAACGGAGGTAAACCACTACGTCAAGTCTTGGTACCGTTACCCCTAAGGCGCCAGGTGATGGAAGTAGCGCATGACTCAATTATGGGAGGTCACCTGGGTATCAAGAAGACGTCGGATAGAATCAGGCGGTGTTCTACTGGCCAGGACTTCATGCGGACGTCAGCCGTTTCTGCCGATCATGTGACATTTGCCAGAAGACCATACCTCGAGGAAGGGTCCCGAAAGTGCCTATGCAGAGAATGCCTCTGATCGACCGACCTTTCAAGAGGGTGGCCTTAGACTTAATCGGCGAAATAAGACCTCCGAGTGAAGAAGGTCATCGATGGGTACTGACTTTAGTAGACTATGCGACTCGGTACCCAGAAGCAGTGCCACTGAAGAAGATTGACACTGAAACTGTAGCAGAGGCACTGGTGGACATGTTCAGTAGACTTGGAGTGCCTGAAGAAATTCTGACAGACCTCGGGACGCAGTTCGTCTCTGACTGTATGAAGGAGGTCAACAGACTGCTGAGCATCCGGCATTTAACTACGACACCCTACCATCCAATGTGCAACGGGCTTGTCGAAAAGTTCAATGCTACGTTGAAGTCCACCTTGAAGAAACTGTGCAGCGAGCAGCCCCAGACAATGGCATCGCTACATCAACGCCTTACTTTTCGCCTACAGAGAAGTACCGCAGGAGTCCACCGGTTTTTCTCCGTTCGAGCTGCTGTACGGAAGAACCATCCGAGGGCCGATGCACATCCTAAAAGAACTGTGGACGAAAGAAGTAGACACCCCAGAGGTGAAGAACAGCTACCAGTACGTGTTTGAGCTACGAGAGAAGCTGGAGCAGACTCTCGAGATAGCCAGAGAAAACCTGAAGAAGTCCCAGGACTGTGGAAAGCACTACTATGACCGTAGGGCTGTGAACAGGAAGTTCAAACCTGGCAACAAAGTGCTGGTGCTGCTACCTACCGATCACAATAAG
This sequence comes from Oncomelania hupensis, assembly GCA_036898135.1. NCBI lineage: Eukaryota > Metazoa > Mollusca > Gastropoda > Littorinimorpha > Pomatiopsidae > Oncomelania > Oncomelania hupensis. The sequence goes on along the minus strand of CM072514.1, from coordinate 81,791,006 downwards.
TTGCTGATGCAGTGGAAAGGCCCGTACGAAGTGGAGACCGTGGTGGGAATCAACGACTACAAGGTGAAGGTCGGCCAGCATTCCAAGATATACCACGCCAACCTCCTTAAGCTGTACGTGGAAAGGCCATCAGAGACTGTGCACGCAGCCACAGCAGCTGTGACCGACGACAGCTTTGACAGCGAAGAACTGTTGGAACTGGGAGACTTCCACAGCAGAGAAGGCATCGATGATGTTAAGCTAGGACCGAGCTTGACGGAAGGTCAAAAGTTGGAGCTCAAGGACCTTATGGGCGAGTTTCCCCACAACTTCAGCGATGTCCCTGGCTCTACAACTTTGGTCGAACACGAAGTCCACCTCACTTCGAATATCCCTGTTCGATCCAAGCCCTTCCCGATCCCTTTCAAGGCCCGTGAATCCTTGAAGAAAGACATCGATGAGATGCTGAAGATGGGCATCATTAGGGAGTCCAGTTCCCCTTACGCATCCCCTGTCGTGGTCGTGAAGAAGAAGGACGGGAGCAATCGAGTATGCATCGACTACAGGAAGGTTAATAAGATCACCGTCTTCGACCCTGAGCCGATGCCTACCGCAGCAGACCTCTTCCGCCAACTATCGGGGAGTAAAATCTTCTCAAAGATTGACCTCAGCAAGGGTTATTGGCAAGTCCCCGTGCGTCAACAGGACATACCAAAGACTGCTTTCATAACTCCTGATGGGACGTACGAGTGCCTAAGGATGCCCTTTGGCATGGTCAACAGCGGAGCCACCCTGAAGAGAGGAATGAGGAAGATGCTCAAAGGGGTGGACAACGTCGTGTGTTACTGGGACGACCTGCTAGTCCACACCCGCACCTGGAAAGAGCATCTGCAGATCTTGAGGGAGCTGTTTCACCGTCTCACAGAAGCCAACCTGACCGTGAGACCCAGTAAGTGCATTCTGGGGACGGACAACGTAGACTTTATCGGCCATTCGCTGAAAGAAGGACAAAAGGGGCTTCTACTAGAAAACGTCACCAAGATTCTGAACGCTCCACGTCCCCAAACCAAGAAGCAGGTGCGATCTTTCCTGGGGTTGGCTGGATACTACAGGGAGTTTGTACCAAACTACTCCGCCATCACAGCACCCTTGTCGGACCTGGTGCGGAAAGGCTGTCCAAACCAAGTGCAGTGGGGACCGTCTCAGTAGAGGGCATACCAGACTGTGCGCGACCTCCTTTCGAAGGATCCGGTGCTACGACTGCCTGACACTTCCAAAGAATTCGTCTTAAGAACAGACGCAGCGGACGAAGGCATCGGCGCCATACTGATGCAAGAACACGAAGGAAAACTATTTCCGGTCAGTTACGCCAGCAAGAAGCTGTCCAGGGCTGAGAAAAATTACTCGACCATGGAGAAAGAGTGCCTTGCCATCATATGGGGAATCCGGAAGTTCGAACTGTACCTTCAAGGAGTGAAGTTCGTGCTACAGACTGATCACAAGCCGCTAACTTACTTGAACTCTGCCAAGTTTGTGAACAGTCGGATCATGAGATGGGCTATGTACTTGCAGAACTTTAACATGCGAGTAGAATCTATCAAAGGATCGGACAATGTTGGTGCGGACTTCCTCAGCAGAGTGTGTGAGTAAAGAACATTGACTGTGTGGATGAACTGTGAACATTGACAATATCCAGATAGACTTGAAGATGAAAATCATTGACTCTGTGTAGATAAGCTGAGCGCAATTACAGTATTCAGAAAGTCTTAAATTAGTTTCAATTGAGGATTTTGTTTGTGCATTACGTTTCAACGTTGTTGAAAGAAATTGGGTAAATTTCTTCTTGAGTGGGGGGTTATGTTACGTTGAAACGTGAACGAAAGTATGTCGGAAGCGCGCACGATAGATCTAATCGTTTCGTTTTGCAAAGTATTCAATAATGGTGTTTATTTACCTTTGATTTGAGTTTGCATTGTTGTTAGGAGAGGCTTTGTATAACGTTGATAATTTGCGTTAGTCGATATTATTTGAGAATCTTCTGGATATGCGTGTTTACTCTTGATAGAAATTTCCTGATACATGTAGAAGCAAGAGGTCGTTCTGGAAGATATAAAAATATGTATTGACGTAAGTCAGTGATGACGATCTTTTATTCGATTGGTGGCAGTACGTCATTTTCTACCATGTACGAAATCTTTCCGGAAAAGAGAGAGGTTATTTAATCGTGTGCAGAGTTGCTGTTGAGAGACAGTAAAGTTGTTGATAGTGATTTGGAAAGTTGCTGTGAAAGTTGTTGAGTTGAATTGAGAATTGTATGCAGTTGTTGATGTGTGCTGAATAAAAGTGGAAAACTTCATACGTCGACTTTGTGACTTGTATACTGTTTGGACGGGCTGTGTGAATAAACGAATCTGAGTTACACAACTATCAGGAATTCAAGCATCGGGGCTGAATCAGATACTGATAGAAAACACCAACATCAAACTGAGTGTAACAGAATTGTGCGCCTTACAAGTATAAATCATCATCATTATCATCATCATCATCATCATCATCATCATCATCATCATCATCATCATCATCATCATCATCATCATCATCATCATCATCATCATCATCATCACCACCACCACCACCTTGCTGAATTATAGAGTTAGTTGTAATGCAGAACTCTGGTTTTCTTCCAAATCCATGGCATGTTTGTAAGACAAAGCTCTCGTTACGGTCTTTGCTGTTGTGCAGAATTACAAGGTTGTATTTTTAAAAATCATGACATGTTTGATCATGATCTGATAACAAGCTTTGACGACTAGAGGGGAAAATTCCCATTATAACAACATCCACCACTTGTGCAGACGCCATGTCAGATCATCTCCTGTTAGCAGCAGGCTTTGCAGTGGGGAAATCAAAACACACTCTTTGTGGATGAGCATTCAATGCCGTCTGCTGAACATAAGGCCATCAGTAAATTGCTGACGTGACATTTAAAGTCAATACCCCAAAAAACGTGTCATTTTAGTAGCCGAGGAAAGTGTTCTTTAAAAAAATATAATAAAAATATATACTGTACTTCTAGCTTCAACAAGGGGTTGATGCTACTTGTAATGAAGGAAGAGGTCCACAGTAGCAGTGACATATACAATACAATACAATAAAACTTTATTGGCTGATGTTCATCACATACACACAGTTGGTTGGGTTTAGCTCGCAGGTTCGTATGCATTGCTCTATCGTAACTGTCTAAATAGCTGATATGGTTTTGCATCTAGTCAACCTATAGGCGCTGTTCTGCCTGTCTAGACGTATTACAAGTAGTGGTAGTTACATGCTTATTAGACTCATTGGTTGTTACAGAGTCGTCTCCTTCCATCAGTGCCTACTTCATAAAGTCGACTTGAGCAAGCCTGGTCTAAGTGGACAAGAAACTATTTGTGTATGCGAGTGACTATTTCTTTTCCACCACCCCACACCCGCTTACACACACGTATCCACAACACGCACACGCACACACACACACACACACACACACACTTTTTGACAACCAGTATCGTTTATCCAAAGACAGAAGTGTCCCTCGCCTACATCCCGATGACGAGTAAAAGGAAAAAAACAACAACACAAAAACACAAAACAAAACAAAACAGAAACATCGGGTTCGGTTACATCGAACCCACCATGTTGGAATACCTATCTGAACTCGACAGTTCAATTATGAGAAACTGAATACAATACGGCACGGTGAATACACCCCCGTAGCTGATGCTTTCTTTATGCAATTATTGGTTCGTGTCTTCATTATGGGGTTTTCTTGGCAGCGGGTGACAATAAGCTATAAGCAGGATGAGGACTAGAGACGTAATACGCTCACCGTTTTCTTGGGACAGAGGAACAGACCTGAAGGACAAGAACGAAAGACGCAGCATGCAGGAGAATAGGCAGAACGAACGTCATCACGATGGGATGTACTCGTAACACGACTTTCTAACCACCATGACGGCAGAAGAACAAGAAAACCAAAACAAAGAGGATTTTCTACATTTGCAAGAAAAAAGGGGCAGACACACCAATTTAGACAGGTCGAGAGAGAATAGACAGACCAATTTAGACAGGTCGAGAGAGAATACACAGACCAATTTAGACAGGTCGAGAGAGACCAGACAGACCGATTTAGACAGGGCGAGAGAGACCAGACAGACCAATTTAGACAGGGCGTGAGAGACCAGACAGACCGACTTAGACAGGTCGAGAGAGACCAGACAGACCAATTTAGACAGGGCGTGAGAGACCAGACAGACCAATTTAGACAGGTCGAGGGAGAACAGACAGACCGATTTAGACAGGTCGAGGGAGACCAGACAGACCAATGTAGACAGGTCGAGAGAGACCAGACGTAAGTGGGGACAGAAAAACAAGAGAAAAGGAAATGAGCTTGCAGACAACAGCGACACAACCGTCAACTGATTTGACGATAACAAGAAAAAAGGATTTGGCGATCTAGTGGCAGCTCCTATGTGAGTGAAAATGGCTTTGCTGCTGCTGCTGCCCTCAGGGCTTCCATATGTTACTCGCTCGTGGCTCGCCACAGTTCCGCAACGAAATATTTCATCAACCCCTCCTTCCCCTCCCTCCCCCCTCCCTCTTTTTCTTTCATCTAAACGTGCAGCAGTGCTTAAAACAGATGCATCTTAGCATAATGTCGCGTCCCGGTCTACAGCCCACCCCCACCGCTAACACCACCCACCTCACCCTATCCTAGATCGATGTAATTTACTGATAACAAGGGGTTCAGTTGGAAGCTCATTTTATCAACGCCGTGTTTTACTTGCAAGGTGGTCGAAAAGTAACTCCCTATTAAACTTATATGCTAATTATTGTAAAATAGTACTGCCTTTGCGTAAAACAAATGTTCTGTGATCCTTACTGTAATAGAATGTCAATGCTGACCTCTGATTTTATCTCATAGAGCCAAGCGCAGCCCGTAAGTACCCAGATGAGGTGGAGGAGGAGGAAGAAGAAGAAAGGGGAGGAGTTGGAGGTGGCGGATGAGGAGAAGGAAGGTTGCGGTCAACAGGAGAAGGAGAGGAGATACAAGAAGATGAACCGGAAGAGGAAACGAAGAAGTCTAATATGGAGAAGAGCGACATACAAGAAATAGCCCAGCAAGAAGAAAGAAACGATAATTTGATTCCAATGTCTTCAGTGATGGGCTTCCCTGCGGAAGGAGAGTGCGCTTTTTAAATGTTCCTTTTATTTTCAATGTGGAACGACCGTTGCTTGGCAGACCCTTCTGGCTGCGCGCGTTACAAACTTTAAAAACAAGGTTAGGCAGTATTAGTACGGTAGTACGGCGAGAGGCGTTACGGATTTAACTTACTTACTTAGTAATTGTTTAAAGAGTCCAGCGGATTGCAAAGCGCCGAATCAGGACCACAACTTGGTCGAAGGGATGGCTCACCCCTGATACCTAAAAGAAAAGATCTGATCTGTTGAAACAACCCTAATGGTAACACTGACGGCACTCCAACAGCCGGTTAATTAACAATAAAGGTATCCCCGGTTATATTACCAATAAAGGTATCCCATGCAAGGGACGCTAAGTCTGTAGTCTAATTTATAGAATTTTCTTTCACAAAAAACAAATAGAATATAAACTTCATTATAAAATACATAAATGAGGAGATTTGGGGAAAGTTTTCAAGAAAAAATGGTAAATGACTGGTCTAGAGAAGAACATAGTAGATTAATAGAACAGAGCAGGAATGAGAAAGAACAAAGGAGAAAGAAAGCGACAGTTGGAACTTAAAGCACTAAATTTTCAGAAAAATTGAGATACTATTTATACAGAAACCCCCGGCACCCCCACGGGATCTTACGGATTTAGCTCTTTTTTTTTCTCTCACTCTCTGGGACAGCTTTGCGAGATCTGGCACTAATCCTCCTGTCTTCATGACCACAAACATTTAGGTTTAACGTCTGAACCCACCATTGGCGCTAGGGCAGGCCGGGGTAAAAAATCCAAAAGGAAGAGGAAGTAAGAGACTTAACTCCACATTGAACCACCAGAGCGTGCATACGTACTACTAAGATAGACAGCGAACAATGGACACTTTCATTGGGCCCACCACGGGATTTGAACCCTGGGTCATCAGTGTGCCACGTGAACGCTGTACCACTGAACTACGGCGATGCCAGTCATAAGGGAGTCCACCTTGCTGATTGCTAAACGCTTTACAGATCTGCGCCTTACCCACAAGGCTGACCTGTTGTGGTTTTTATTTTATTAATTATTTTTTAATTAATTAATTAATTTTGGGCAGGGAATTTTTTTTAATTCAAAATTTAATTTTACTTGCGCCCAAAGAAAATGTTTAAAGAAAATATCACCAGCGAGATGTCGATCACGTGATACCAGAAAAGCAAGGGAAGGGCTGATGGGAAACGACAAATGGAGCATGCTGGGAAAAGAACGCTCACTAGTCACATGACCAGTCACGTGCCCCTTTTCCGCGACTTCAAGCGAGCACTGCCATCAATGGCGACGGCACGAGAAAAGAGCCAAAGGAAAATGTCAATTACAACAGGGTGACACAGGTTTCTGTTTCTTTTTTCCAGAGAAAGGAAGGAACAGAAGAAGAAATGCAATTATAGCGAAGCTCCCAGGGTTTTGCTTTTCCAAGAAGAATTTAAACGCACACACAAAAAAAGAAAATAAATACAATTAAAATAAAAAATACAGTAAAATAAATAAAGGGCAGAAATGCAATCTTACCAAAAGTGTTTCAGTTCTTGTTGTTAGAAGAAGAAGAAGAAGGAGGAGGAGGAGGAGAAGGAGAAGAAGAGGAGAAAAAGGAGAAGAAGAAGAAGATGATGAAGAGAAGAAGGAGGAGGAGGAGGAGAAGAAGAAGGAAAAGGAGGAGAAGAAGAAGAAGAAGAAGAAGAAGAAGAAAGAGAAGGAGAAGAAGAAGAAGAAGGAGAAGAAGAATGAGGAGGAGGAGAAGAAGAAGGAGAAGAAGGAGAAGAAGAAGAAGAAGAAAGAGGAGGAGGAGGAGGAGGAGGAGGAGGAGAAGAAGAAGGAGAAGAAGGAGAAGAAGAAGAAAGAGGAGAAGGAGGAGGAGGAGAAGAAGAAGGAGGAGGAGGAGAAGAAGGAGGAGAAGAAGAAGAAGAAGGAGAAGAAGAAGAAGGAGGAGGAAAAGAAGAAAAAGAAGAAGAGGAAAAAAAGAAGAGGAGGAGAAGAAGAAGAGGAGCACAAAAGAAGGAGGAGGAGAAGAAGAAGGACGAGGAGAAGAAGGAGAAGAAGAAGAAGAAGAAGAAGAAGAAGAAGAGGAAAAAGCAGAAGAAGAGTAGAAGAAGAAGAGAAGCAGAAGAAGAATGAGGAGGAGGAGGAGGAGAAGGAGGAGAAGAAGGAGGAGGAGGAGGAGAAGAAGGAGAAGAAGAAGGAGGAGGAGAAGAAGAAGAAGAAAAAGAAGAGGGAGAAGAAGAAGGTGGAGGAGGAGGAGAAGAAGAAAAAGAAGAAGAAGAAAGAGGAGGAGGAGAAGAAGAAGAAGAACAAGAAGAGGAAGAAGAATAAGGTGGAGGAGGAGGAGAAGAAGAAAAAGAAGAAGAAGGAGGAGGAGGAGAAGAGGGAGAAGAAGAAGGAGTAGGAGGAGGAGAAGAAGAAGAAGAAAAAGAAGGAGGAGGAGGAGAAGAAAAGGAAGAAGAAGGAGAAGGAGGAGAAGAGGGAGAAGAAGAAGGAGGAGGAGGAGGAGAAGAAGAAAAAGAAGAAGAAGGATGAGGAGGAGGAGAAGAGGGAGAAGAAGAAGGAGGAGGAGGAGGAGAAGAAGAAGAAGAAGAAGAAGGAGAAGAGGGAGAAGAAGAGGAAGAAAAGGAGAAGAAGAAGAGGAGGAAGAAGAAGAGGAGAAGAAGACGAAGGAGGAGGAGAAGAAGAGGAAGAAAAGGAGAAGAAGAAGAGGAGGAAGAAGAAGAGGAGAAGAAGACGAAGGAGGAGGAGAAGAAGAAGAAAAAAAAGGAGGGGAGGAGAAGAAGAAAAATAAGGAGGAGGAAGAGGAGGAGGAGAAGAAGAAGAAGAAGAAGAGGAGGAGGAGGAGGAGGAGAAGAAGAAGAAGAAGAAGAAGAAGAAGGAGAAGGAGGAGGAGGAGGAGAAGAAGAAGAAGAAGAAGAAGAAGAAGAAGAAGAAAAATAGGGAGGAGGAGAAGGAGGAGAAAGAGTGAAGGCAGTAACTGCTTTCAACGCACTATAGGTGACGTACTACGACCTTAGAGTGCTGTGACCATCTGTATCGTTTGTACAGCGTGCAAAGCAGATTTACATAAACATGAAATATTTTGATTTCTTCTCTCTGATCCAAGGTTTACGTCTGATGCAAGAAAATGTCTCTTTCAATTTGTTTCCCTAGAATCATGATATACATTAAAAGTAACATAGACCTTCTTCTGGTGAAGGTTTTCTTCTTCTTTGACAATATTTGGCTTACAGATAGTTCAGATAGTGTGTCACGACCCACACTCAGTTTGAACTTTATATTGTTGTTTGTAGATAGGTGGTCTTCTCGCAAGTACCTATGAATCATCGTTTTGTGTGCCTTTGAATAAGCCGGGACAAAAGTAAATGAAAAGTGTGACGTAACTTATTGTCGTAGAAAAGAGGAAATGACGAAGGAGAAAGAAGACAGGTATTTGGTCGTTACAGGGAGGTCCCAGGAACAGTGAATCTAGGAGCAGTGTGTTGAATCGTTTTTCGTCCCTGCTAATCCTTTATCCGTCAACTGTACGCTTAAGGAAATACGTACGTGATATCCTCACGTAGCGGTGCCCTACGACAAGAACTTGAGTTTTCACCAGAAGTCGTTTGAGAACGATGAGGGAGAAAGAGTTCGACCTTGAAACTGGTGCAAGTTCGACTGTTTGTTTTAGTCAATGAAGATCGAGACGACTAGTAGACCTGACCGTTGACCTACCTGTACCAAAAGGAATGCTGCGGATGAAGAGACGTATCCGACCTTAGCCGCATCACCGTATCCACGGGTAGTTGAGTAAGTGTGGACTTGGGTGTTTTCACTGGCTAGTCGGGTGTCTCTTTGTTGTCATTTATTTCTGTGGTCCGTATTTTGTCGTGTCATTGTTGGTTATCATTATGTTGTGGGGCTAAAATATTATGGGGAAGTATTATACTCGAATAAGTGATACCATATTTATTACAATCATTATTCTTCCAAGCATACAACACATTCAAGGTTGCAGTCATTCATTCATACATGCGTTAGATTTACATTTGTGATTGTTACAATACAAGAGTTAGCGATTATTATTATTAAGGAAAATGGTTGAGTTTTCAATTGCATCAGGAAGCATGTATAAATTGTTACTCAAATTCTTAGAAGATTTTGTATGGGTTATGTTGCAGTGTACCCTTCGCTTTTTGCCTTTGGTTTCATCTTCCACTTCGATTTTACCTTCAACTTCAACTTTAACTTCGACTTTGTTTTTGGGTTTACCATCACTTTTCACCGATTGTATTATAATAAACTTTTTGCCAGTGAACTTTTTGCCTTCGCTTCTTCACCACAGACTTTGAAATATTGGATGACCACGGCGGATGCATCTAATCGTAGCAGCTACAGTCCCAGTGACATTCGAGGTGTATGCACTTATCGATTACATCTAGTGCATTGACAATTTCTAGTTTATTTGCCTACTGTGTTCCCGGGACATATATACATTTCACTCCTGCGTTGAGCGAGTTCATGCTCTAGTGTCTTCGGGACGTTTTCGTTATTATGCAATTTCGTATTGCAAAGGTTTGATCGCAGGAGTGTGATATGTATTTGTAAAACGGGACTTGTGAACTGAAATCGTATAACAGTAGTAGCAACAAATTTGTAAACAGTGCATAGGTTGTGTGCGAACAATGAGTGAACAGTAGAAAAGGAAAACAAAGAGACTGAACGAGAATACTGTGTAGAACCATTTAATTTATTTAAAACAAAGAACATTTCATTCTGTCGTTTGATTTTATCACCTTTATAAATTTTAGTTATTCAATTACGACTCCATGTTATGTTCATGTGAATAAATTGTTGTTTTATTTTGCCAACGTAATACTTGTCTCTATCTATTCATCCGTTGTTCACGTATGGTTGCATACACTGCTCAGAGTTCCCCTTTATGGTAAGAGAAACGAAGGACCGTAAGGGGGGGCTTTGACATAGTGATCTATCATTTCGTGTTTTATTTTATCTTCGTTCCTCCCGTTGGGGTGCCGGGAGTTTCTGTGTAAATAGTATCCCCACTTTCTGGAAATTTAGTGCTTTCAATTCCCGCAGTCTTTCTCCTTTGTTCTTTCTCAATCCTGCTCTGTTCTATCAATCTACTATACTATCTTCTTTTCGCTAGACCAGTCACCTACATTTTTTCTTTAAAACTCTTCGTAAACTCATCATATGGGAATATTGGACGCTCTCTATCAAATGGTCACTAGGACATCCCATGATATTATTATTTAGAAATATAGGTATTTTATATGTATGTGTTTTATTTATATTTTATAATGATGTCTGTATTTTATTTTGTTTTTGTAAACGGGGGTTCGACAAATTAGAGTATAGCTTCGTCGTCCCATTACATATTGAACATTTAATAACAAAGGCAAGAAAATCCCTAAATTTATTAAAAATTATTAGTGTACAAAATTGGGGTCAGGATACCAAATCCCTCTTACATTTAGCAATATAGCAGTCCGTTCAAAGCTTGTTTATGGTCAGGAGGTGTACTTTTCATCAAACAATACATTATTAAATAAATTACAAAGCATCGACAGTAGAGCTATTAAAGTTGCATTAGGTGTTCCAGTTCATGCTAATACAATTAAAACATACCAAGAAGCTGGCATATTACCATTAAACCAACAACGTCACTTAGCTACTTCAAAATATGTACTAAGATGTTTATCTGTCCCTAATTCAGTACAAGAAGAATTTTTTATAGATGCAGAAGACTATCCCAAAAGAACTAAACATATTAATTATTTGCAGCCAATTAAGAACTATACAAAAGATCTTTTTCAAAAATGTAACATTGATATCACAGCAATTCCTGTTATGCCCTAATATCACCTATTCCACCATGGGAGCACAGAAATGCAAATTTTAACATTGATTATAGTGTAACTAAAAAAGATGATAACACTAATCTCCTAGTTACTAAGGTAAAAGAGCATATTGAAAATAATTATTTAAACCATTTGAAGATTTTTACAGATGGTTCGGTATTAGATTCTTTAGATAGTGGATCGGCCTTTATCATTCCTGCATTAAATGTAAGACGCTCATATTATTTAGGAAAGGGGTTTTCAATATTTACGAGTGAGCTTTATGCTATTATAATGGCTCTCAACTACATTATGACTTTACCATTAGAGCTCTTTGGTTTACTGATTTGTGTCGATTCAAAAGCGGTTTTGTATGCTTTAAAACAGGGTAATTCCAAAGTAAGAAATGAATTCATATATGAAATTAAACATATGATCCATTGTATATTCTCTAGAGGCATAGTTGTTGATCTCTGTTGGGTTCCAGCACATTGTGGTATTCATTGGAACGAAGTGTGTGACAAGTTAGCCAAAGAGGGAGCACTAAGATCATTAGATTCCATTTCTGTCAACAATTTGAGTTTGTGTTGTCCTGAAATGTATTCCTTATTAGAAAAAGTAGTATGTCAAGATACTAGCATTAAAAAGGTTACTATACCAAACTGTTCACGACAGCTGTCAAAATTAATATACAAGTTAAGAATGAACTCATGGAATACTAAATATTCAGCAGATATTCAGTGTATGTGTGGCAAAAATATATCAGTTTACCATATTTTATTAGAATGTCCAGTGTTAAATGCACTGTATGAAAACCAAGGACATCATTTGACTGAATATGGACATTCTTTAGATGAAGTATTGCATCATTCACAGATAACAGCAGTTGTGAAAATTATTGCAATGACTCCTATTGGTAGACTTTTATAGTTTGGTGTTAAATCCCTCTTCCCCTTTCACTCCATTTTGTTATAAGGTTCTTAATTGTGATTTGATTATATTGTTGTTGTTATTAATTAATGTCTAATATCACCTGAATGTGTGAATAGACAATAAATGAAATATTGATTGATTGACTTCATCGTCCCCTGCGTGGGTTGCCTTTATTGTACAGTGACCGGCTAGTGGAGTGCCTTCATTGTTAACACTGGGGTTGTTACAGGCAGATCTTTTATACGGATCAGGGCCAGGGTGAGTCCTCTTTCAACCAAGTTGTGGTCTTCATTTTATGGTCTTGTTTCGGCTCTTTGCAGTCCGCTGGGTCTGGTAAGCAATGAATAACTAACTTTTTTCGTTGTTAGGATAAAAGCCGAGTCATAACACCGTCCACACTATAATTATTAAACTTTTGAAAATGCTTGCTTTTCCACTATGTGCATGTGAGTGGAAATAGGGACGATTGGTTTGCCATCCTTCCTTCTATGCTCCTTGGAATGTTTCTAATTCATGAACCCCCCCCCCCTCCTTTCCCTTTTCTCTCCCTTCCCCCTCTTACGCCCGCTTGCGTCCCTAGCATGCCTTTGTACAAAACGCTGAATACTATACGGCATGCCTGCTAGATCACAACTGCGTGTCATTTCTATTTCAGACTCTTCACCAGCAGTTCAAGGCCGAACAGACGGGAAGTAGCTGACCCGGAAGTACTTTCAGTGAACTCGCCTGGACCGATCAATAGTAGACGCTGTAAAGCAAGGGGAGCCAACAGGAAGAATGGAAGACAAAAGGGAGATTATTCTCGACGGACTCAGCGCATCTTGTCTAGGAGTCAACGCGCATGCGTGTTTTAAAATGTAAAAAAAAACTATAAAGATGTGCCACAATCACGGAAAACGTCGTTTTAAGAGAAGTAAGTTCTGAATAAACACAAACACGCACACACATACGCACACACACACAAACACACAC